>OY728143.1:148549356-149799356 GCA_963277665.1 Viscum album
AAGATACCTATTTAAAAAATTGGGATGATATGATTCCAAATATTGTATAAATTTTTGATAATTAAAAATATATAATTTTATATAGTTTATTTAAAATTAATCCCACTGATGTATTAAGAAAACATGTTTTTAAAGTGAAAATGGCCGAAATATTGACATGTTTTTATATCCAAATTTAATGTGATATTGATTCCAATGATCTAAATTGTATTAAATGATAATAATTTTATATAATTATATTTTAAAACTAATTAAACATGTAAATTAAAAATATAAATTATCTTGATGAAAATGTTTTTTTCAATTAAAATGTGATATTTTTCAAAATTCATCAAAACATGATTCTTAAGAGAAAAATACTAAAAATTAAACAAAAATAAATTTTGATTCCCCAATTTAAAATTTTAAGTTGATTTTATCAAATATAAATTATAATAGTTTTAAAAAAATATATTTAAAAAGGGTTCTCCATTAAAATGTTGTCAAATTACCCTTTTGATAAATATAGGGTTTTATAAGAAAAATTGGGCTTGTTTATAAATTATGTGTATAAAATCTATATAATAAATATTAGAAATATTTTATTGAATATATAAAATAGATATTTAAATAAAATCATTCAGTAATTTTAATTAATTTAATTTATTAAGATAAAATTTCTTTGAGAGCATAAAAATAAAAATATTTCATTTATATACAATTAATATATACTTTCATTTATAATTAATTGGTTACCAATGAATTTGTCTTACAAGACATATATTTTCATAATTTAGTTAGTACTGTTCATGAAATATAGTTTAATGGCTATGTTATATCTTATTATAGTAAATGATATTATTTAAATAATATACTATTATTCGGTAAAACTCATACTTGCATGTAACACATGCCATAAAATGAACTCAAAATTGTGTGTAACATAATATTAACATAGTGTTTGACGAACCACAAGAAAATATAAGTGTTTCTTTTATAGTAATATTAACTTGTTTTTGTGTATAACACAATACATCAATGAAAATTAATTTAGATAAAAAATGGTTCATTAAAACATGGGGGGTCACATTATACCCCCATTAAAATGAATTTCTTCCTCAAAATTCATCTAGGTTATAAATGGTTTAATACTTGAAATTTAACCTCATAGAAACCCACATCATTAATGAAAATAATAAAATTTCATTTTAAACAGTAAAGTTAGAAACACAACGGTTACCAAAAGTAACCCATAACCGTGTTTCCACATAGAAGAACAAATGTGGAAAATGAAAACATTGACATAGATGAGAAATATAACTACAATGTTATGTTGGAGAGTGATAGATATCATGGTTATGTGAAAGATAAAAATCACAAATCCATATCCTAAAGTTGATTGAAAAAGGCCATTGATATCATAAAAACGATGATAAGAGGAGAAAATATTATTTCAAAATCATTTTGAATAGTTTCTATGAAAAGATATGCTTACTTGATTTCCACAAAATCCAAACCTATTTTATTCTTTGATAAATTTCCACTTCAAATCATTTTCTAATAAATAAAGGTGAATTTTTCATTAATAAATAATTATAAGATCATAAGATCCATAAATAGAATGATTGGATATTCCATATATCATTATCACAAAAAAAAACTTTAGCACAAGTTATACAATATGCTTAAATCCCAATATATAGAGTTACTATTTTAATCTATGAATCCTCATCATAATATTAAATTAAATACTTTATCAAATATTTAACCATATAACCCGTCCAGAAGATGAAATTCCAAAATAGTGGAATTAAATTTTCTAAATCATCTTAAAATTTATCACTCATATATCATATGATATCTCTATGTTGTTACATTCCAAACAAGTGAATACCTTCATGAATTCTTCTGTTAAAACATGATAATAACCTGAATTACCATAAATACGTTTTGAAAACATACACCTTTCCATATTCCAAATTTTAATGGACATGTTACTTAAGAGTAAAAAGTTTTAAACAATATACGTGATATAATAATCCACTTCTCATCAAATCCTTAAACAGTTTTATTGAAATATGTACCATCCAATTTATGTATTCATATCCAACATATCTTTATCCAAATTTAAATATCTCAACATCATGTACATATTAAGTTTTATCCTTCCCTTAATCATTTGTTTTTAAAAAATATCATCTTATTACATCAATCACTTAATATGGTCACCAGTACCATTCAACATATGCTATTAAGTCCTTATAAAAAACTATAATGGACCAATACATATATGTTACATTATTCTATATTACCAAAAAATTACATCTAAAATATTATTCATAAATTCCATTACATAAATAATCAATCATTCCTCAACTTCATTTTCATACTCAGCATTTGTAATAATAATCACATGATATTTCCATTTTCAATTGGATTTAAGAGGTTGAAAATGGTGATCGTCATTATTAACCCTTAGATTTTGGTACTGATTTTCATAACATCCATTTTCCTTTCACTTGAACCATTTTAGTGTGGGAGGTTCATTCTACATATTCCTTCCTCTATTCATTTAATTATCTATATTTTGTTCATAACTTCGATAGTCAATTGTCAGATGAACTTATTTCCCACACATGAAACACATACCATTCATTTTAAGGTAGTCTACACAATGATTATTTACACACATTGAGAATAAAGAGACACTCATCTTCTATTCACCCTGGTTTTTATATATTTATATAAAATCCATCATTTATTTGTTTTCAAAACCCTGATATTGATTTTTAAATCCAACTTCCATTTCTACCATGATATCACAATGCACAATCTCTTCATAGAAAATAATGTCTCCTGTAGCTAAAACCCTTCAGAGACTTTTTTAATCCATTGAAGAACTGATCAATGTTACTTTCAGGTAGTATGATACTTCTAGAAGCTTAACTCACATGTCTTGTAAAATTTTCCTCATAGGTACCAACAGATTGATCATCCTTTTTATTAATCTCATGGAAATAACTTTCTATATTCATTTTTAGAATATGAGGAAAGTGATTATTGAATAATATCCCCTTAAACACTTCCCATTATGTAGATTCTATTTCTTCTTGTAACCTTTTTTTTAATAGGAGTCCACCACTAACCAGATTCACCCAAAAAATGATAAATAAATAAAAATATGATTTCATATTCTAATAATAGAAGGATGGAAAATATCCTTTCAAAGGTACTAATCTATTTTTAAAAAACAAGTGGATTAGAAGACCCACTAATAGAAGGTTGATATTGTCTAATGAAATATTCAATTGAAATTTGTTACGTCCATTGCTCATTTGGATGTTTACCATGATTCATAGATTTTGTGAGTATATAAATTAAAATTTTCATTTCTTCCTACAAAACATTCACCTGATCTGGAGGAAAAGAATTGTATTTCCCATTTCATTCATCATTAGCATGGATTATTTGAGTTTTTTCCATCGAATAAAACTAGAAATGAAAGTGTGATTGAAACTCATAATATTGGTAAAACTGAAAAATCAACGCAAATTACTAATAATATTTCAATATATGAAACCTTAGGTTTAATCCTAAGTTATTCAGGATTATTAAGAAAACTATATTATTGTAACCTATAGATTGACTTATTATTAGAGATATTCTTATACGTATACATTGAAATATCCTGAGTGATCTCAATAATTTTTTCATATGCATGTTTCAAAATGTTGAAAACATATTTCCTCTAATATCAAATATAACAAACTAGGGTTTTCATAAATGTATATTTTATCTTTTTATATGAATATTCATTATAATGAAAAAAAATTCCTAACGATGCCAATCATTTTGTGTTTTTTGAAAACTGGAACACATTATTCTAATTTGGTTAATGATATTAAATATCTCTCATTAATATATTCACATTTAATACTCTTACATTAAAAAATTCAATATTACATAAGCAAATGAAACATATAAATGGGAAAGCTCGGATACTTAGTAAGGGTAAACAGGGAAGATATATGAGCATATAATGATCATAAGAGTATAGGAATGCGATCATAACAGTATTCGATCACACCCCGCTTATCAGATTTCATAAATATGAATTGTGGAAGAAATATTAGTTCTTTATAATAAATGAATCACAGAAGAATACATAGAATAATCCATGAATTCATAATATAATAATAATAAATAGAATTTGTGGTTGAAACATAAACATGTAATATCATTCCATATACGGAGAGGTGCATTTCCAAAACATAAAAGGGAACTTCATGGGGACTAAACCTATTAGGTAGGACACAACAACATCACAAGTCATATTACATTCCTTTTAAAGGATTCAATTTCCCCATCTTCCCATTGTGTACTAGGTTCCCCCATTTTCCCATAGTTGATCAGGTTTCCCCATCTTAAATAGTGGATCATGCATGTCGACTTGTTTTCATTATTATCTCAGTAGAAATAAATATTTACCCAATTAATTTGAGGGGGATATAGGTCCCATTCATGACATAATGAAAACCATACAAATATGTTCCACAAAAACATAAATCATTCATCATATCAGAACCCAAGAAATGAAATGAGTTTCATAAACATCATTTAATCATATAATAAATACATGGAAAAGAAAAAGGTTTCATAAATATCATTCCATCATAAAAATAAACCAATCATATAAATAATATGAAATTCATAATTTAATCATATAATCAGAAAAAAATATGTAGCATCAAATAATTTTATCTTATATGAAAAATAATTCGAATAGATCACTAGAAAATAATTTATCAGGAAAATATCCTTCCACTACTAAATGTATTTTATTATATTAAAATGCCTCCAAATTTTAAAATAAAACATTTTATTTGAAAATAAACATTCAAAATATTAAATAAATAATCAAATCATTATGATTTTATGATGTTTTAAAATTTTGTTCATGCCGTATAAGTAAAGAAACATTCCTTTCGTTCTTTTTCAAACAAAAATCACAATGTACCTCATTTGGAAAATGGAAAAAGGATTCCATTCAAACCATGTATAAAAAACTATGAAATGGGTAAAAATGACTAAAAAAATTCATAGGATAATAGTAAAAAAATTGAAAACATTTTTAGAAAACATAGACATGGAAAAAAAAAATTCCCCAATGGATAGTTAGAAAAGAAACAATCCCAAATATTAATGAGATTCAGAAATAAATACTCATCACTTTAAAATAAGTAGAATAATATTCCCCTTGAATGAAATAAAATTATATGGATATAATAATACCATAATATTCTGCATAAGACACATGAATTACATTCATGGGTAGTAAATACAACACATAAAAGAAACAAGTAGTGTACATGGCATGTCTCCCACATAAATATTAGTGAATCATAAATGCCTTAATACTTGAGTAACTTTAGAATCATGAACCCCATGAAGGAATATAATAAATAAAATACTTTAATATAACCATGATAAAAATATCATATATATATATATATTCATTATATATGTATTTATGGTTATCTATAAAACATAGAAATAAAAACTGAAATAAACTTTTTGTGGAGATGACATGATGTACATAGGTAAGAACAATTATTTAATTTTCTTGTCATATTAAAAGAAAAAATTATATAATATATTATTATTCCATAATCATTATTATGTTATGAAGATCATATATATTCCAAAAATTAATCCTTGTTACAAACCCTGTGAAATATAGATGAAAAACGATTTACATCGCATAATGATGATCGAAATACATAGGTACCTATGAGAGAAATTATCATTTCCCAAAATATTAGGTGGTAAAAAGGTAAATATGATATTATAATTCCAAAATTATAATCATTTCATATTATTTCCCCCCTTAATTACATGTTTTGCCCTTAATTGAGGTAGTACAAATTACCAAAGTTACTACAAATGTTGTCCATATATTAAAGGGACCTATTTACTAAATTGGGACCTTATGATTATAAATATGGAGTCCATTTTTAATAATAAAAAATAAATATTTTTCTAAAATTTATTTGTAATTAATCCCTATTATTGAATGAGAAAACGAGTTTTTGAAGTGGAAATATCTAAAATAACGACATGTTTTTTACCCTAATTCAATGAGAATTTGATTCCAATAACCTAAATTAGATTAGCTGTTAAAAACATGATCTAATTAAAATTTTAAACCAATAAAATATTTAATTTAGCACTATAAATTATTTCTATGAAAAAAAATCAACTAAAATGAAACATTTTTCACTATTCATCAAATCATGAAACTTAACAAAAAATACCAATATTTCAACAAAAGAAAACTTTGATATAACTATTCTAAAGAATAAAATTATTTTATCATATAAATATTCTGAAAGTGTTGAAAAATATATTTAATATTTGTTCTCCATTAAAAGGTAGTAAAATTTCTCTTCTATAAAATATAGGGTTTTATGTGTAATTCTTTTTTATCTTATGCCTATATAATCTATTGGATGAATATTAAAAATATTAGATTAAATATATAACAAATATTTTTCCATAATATCATTCATTATATGTAATTAATTTAATTTATTAAGACAAAATGACATTGGGAGTATAAAAATAAAAAGAATCATTAATATTGAACTAATATATATTTTCATTTATAATTAATGTTAAACAAATGAATTAATCATATAAAACATGTGTTTTGATATGTTTTTTAACCATATTTATAAGCATCAATTTAATGTCCCGGTTATATCTTACTATATTAAATAATAATATATCAATAATATACTATTTTTTGGTAAAAATCTGTTTCCGTGTAATGAAAGACAACAAAATAACACCACATTGTGTGTAACACAAGCCAAATATAGTGTTGTGAATACTGAAAGATAATATAGGTGTTTATTTAAGCATTAAATTCACTTGGTGTTTTATATGACAGAAGACATCAAAAAAAATTTAATATATTTGAAAAAAAGGTTCATAAAATCTCCAGGTGTTACATACATGTAGACTAAAATACATATTATGCCTAATATATATATATCCAATTAAGATTAAAATTATTGTGTGTATGAAACCAAATGTTTAATACAATTATATATCAGAATATGGATCCCAATTCACACATTTATAGTCCAAAACACTCCACCATTAGAGAGAATCTTCATTATTCATTATCCTATGGAAATTTCTTTAGTTTATCTATATCTCGAGCTATAGGCCTTCAATTGATTCCAAATATGATATAGATATTCTAGATGTGCGGAAATAAATATTAGTTTTTTTAAAATTTAGATATGACTCTCTTCTTAATCAAATACTCAATCTATAAGGTCTTCAAAATTTAGTGTTCATGAAAGAACCTTCTATATTTCCTATAAATTAATACATTGGGAAGTTAGAAAAATTGGGTTAATTTGTAAAATTAGTAAAGTCTATAGGGTTTCTATTATCATCATATAATTTCTGAATATCTCTATCATGATATAGAGATCAATTAGGAAGTTATAGTTTTACTCCATCCTCCTCCTCTCGAAGGAAATCTAAAATTTTGGCGATCATTGCGAGGGAGATAAACACTTGTAAAGAGATTTATAAAACACATATTAGATTCTAGTTTGTTATAAACTAGGTTTTAAAACATTTTATCTATCCTAAATTATATTATTTCAAATTTTAATCCATTTTTTGATGAATGTGAATGTAATTATTATTATTTATTTCTAACGGATCAGAATGATATTTTTAGTGTGTGACTTGTGTTATTATTATAAGAAAACACATGAGTCATTTTATTACCCATAAATTTAAGGTTTAAAATTTACTTGGAAGATATTATACAATGAATTAGGGATAAAACTCATCTAGATGATTATTATTTCAATATTTTGGTATACATGAATTGATATTAGAGATTATAGGGGATCCACGATTCTGGTTAACCTTAACCAAAGACATACTCCAAACCTAAATAAATTTAAAATAACCATAAACTTTACATGATTTGTAGTGAACATGAAATGATTGAAATATTATATTTCTCTCAAAACCAAAATTTAATCAACTATTATAATATTTATATTGATTTATTTTATTTTCAAAAATCATTCAAACCCCCTTGTTTTGTATTTATTTTTGTAAACCATAATAAAAATTCATAGTATAAAAACATCAATGCTCATTGAGAGAAAACCTAGGGTCTTTCATAGACAATAAAATAATATTATAACTAACTAAATGTAAATTCACAAACCTATAACCCCAGAGATGGTTCACTATTTTATTAAATTGGAAATATTGTAAGGAATCAAACCCCGAATGATTAAATAGTTTATAAGTTTTGGAAGATCGGATTACATACATTTTACCCATAATACATTGGCTGAAAAAATGCATAACATAAGTAAAATTTCAAAATCCTTGAAACTAATTCAAATGATTCCTCTTCAAATCCTTGGGAAACAAAAAATAATATGTGTGAGATAAAATTCTAATTAAGGGTTAGTATAACAGAGGTAGTAATGAGTCAATGACTAAAAAATCATTATGGAAATGTTAATATGTGAAAACACGTAACATAAAAAAAACTAGATAACTGGTAATAAATTTGGCATGGTAAATAAAATATAATTATTATATATTTTTAAATAAAATAAATACAATAAATAAATTAAATGTAACAAATATAATAAATACAATGAATTAATCTAATAAATATTTAATAAATTTAATAAATATAATAAATATATTTATTATTTAATTAAATTTATTTTAATATTATAATTATTGAATTATATATATATATATATATATATTATTATATTCTTAGAAATAATTTTTTTAATTAAAAAATTATATATGTATTTTTGAATTATTAAAAAATATATATTTAATAATTTTTTTTATTTAATGTATACAAATAAACATTATTTTTGAATATAAATATCATATTTTTATATAAATTAATAATAAAAAATTTTATCAGCGCTTTTAGCTAGTGTTGATAAAGGCACACCCCTTTATGAGTGCTTTCTGTTTAGCGCTGACAAAGGGCAACACTTCCCTTGCCATGTTTTGTGGTAGTGTTATGCTTATCTTCAGTTGCCTTCAGATCAAAATTAATGGCCTTGATGGACCAGTAAGCTTTGGGCTCCCACTCTAATGACAGATGGCATGGCTTTCCATAGATGAGGAGGAATGTGGACATCCCTAGTGGCGTCTTGAAGGTGGTCTAATATACCGACAAAGCATCTTCTAGATTCTTGGACAGGTCATTCCTTGATGTTTTTACTGTTTTATCTAGAATCTTCATGAGCTCATAGTTGGAGAGATCCACTTTTCCACTAGACTGAGGATTATATGGTGTCCCCATAAGATGCTTCACTCTGTACTACGAAAGTACTACTTTCATAAATGTGTTGTGGAAGTGGGTCCCTCTATCACTGATCAGTACACAAGGAACGTTGAACCTGCTAAAAAAATTTCATTAAAAAGGCCATGTCCAACTTGGTCGTATCTTTTACTGTAGCAGCAGCATCCACCCACTTAGAGATGTAGTCGACGTAGACCAAGATGGAAGTGTTCTCAAAATATGGGTTAAATGGCCCCATGAAGTCTATGCCCAAGAAGTTGAAGATCTCGACCTCCATGATGGGGTGCTAGGGAATCTTAGCTCTACGCCCCACATTACCAATTTTTTGGCATCGATCACAATAGGAAACAAAGGCTCGAGGATCTCTATGCATGGTTGGCTAGAATAACCATGACTGCTGGATCTTTTCTATAGGACGGCCTCGCCCATGATGTCCCCTAACTAACGAGGCATGAAAAAATTCTATGACTTCGTGAAATTCAGTTTCTGGGAGGCAACGTCAGATCACCCCATCTCTATATGGTCTGAATAGTGGAGGATCTTACCAGAAGTACCTACTGACATTAGAGAGAATCCTCTTCATCTATAAGAAGGAGAGGTCAGGGTGGATGGCACCTGAAACCAAATAATTACCAATATCAGCATACTAGGGATGATGTGATTCTTCGATAGAAAATGTTTGTCATCAGGGAAATCCTCATCGTTCTCTCGATCTTCCTACTTCTTCAAATGTGGAAGCTCCATGTGGGATAGATGATCAGAAACAACATTCTTTCTCTCCTTCTTGTCTCAGATCTCCTGATCGAATTCTTGTAGGAGGAGTACCCATCGTATCAGCTGTGGCTTCACATCCTTCTTATTCTGTAAGAACTTTAGCGATTCATGGTTAATATAAACCATAAAATTAGATAGAAATAAATAAGAATAGAACTTGTCAATATAAAACACCACATCCGACATCTCATTCTTCTGGTAATGTAGTTCATGTGTGCCTTGTTGTGTGTCCGGCTGGAATAATAGATTGGTCAGAAAATTTGGTCAAGCCACTAGCCCAGGGTTTCTCCCATTGCATAGTCACTAGCATCACACATCACATCAAATTTCTCATCCCAATTGGTAGTATTCATCACTAGAGATTCCACCAGGTAATTCTTCAAGTGCTCAAAAGCTATGGTGCGTGCCTCATCGAACTCAAAAATGGAATCCATTTTTAGAAGGTTGGTGAAGGGATGAGATATCTTTGAAAAGCTTCAGAAAAACTGCATGTAGAAACTTTCAAGTCACAGGAAGGTGCAAATGGATCTAAAAAAGTTAGAATGGGAAGTCATGAAATGACTTATATCATTGTTGGGTCTGACTATATCCCTTCACCAAGATTATGTGTCCATGGATGATGCCACTTTTTACCATGAAATAACACTTTTCCCTGTTCAAAACAAGGTTAGTGTTCTCACAACTTTCTAGTACCAGCTCCAGGTGCCACAAAATAGTGGTGAATGTTTTTACATAAATGGAAGAATCATCTATAAAAAACTCTATGATCTGTTCCACCATGTCATGGAAGATAGAAAACATGTATCACTAGAAGGTGGAGGGAGCATTTCAGATTCCAAAGGACATCTGTCGGTAAGAAAATGTACCATAGGGGAATGTAAAAGTTCTCTTCTCTTGATCCGATGGGGAAATGGAAATCTGATTATTATTGGAATATCCATTGAGGAAGCAGTAATACTCATGATCTGTTGTTACTTTTAGAATATAATCCATGAAGGGAAGGGGGAAATGATTATTCCTCGTGGTTTCATTAAGATTTCTATAGTTCACACAGTTTCTCCAACCAATGACAGTGCTTGTAGGTATGATCTCATTATTGTCGTTTGAAATCACAGTGATACCCCCCTTTTGGTTACCACTTGTAGGGGACTCACCCACAGACTATATAAGACGGGGTATATGATACATGCATCTAGAAACATTATTACCTCTTTCTTCACAACATACTTCATTGGGGGGGGGGGTCAGGCCTTGTTGTGGTTACCAAGATGGTTTCGATTCCTCTTTGAGATGCACCTTGTGGGTGAAATGGTAGAGATGATTCCCTTTATGTCTACAACTATCTGTCCAATATCAGGCTTCCACCACTTCAAAACTTTCAGGAGTGCATCCTCCAGCTTCTATGACAGTGCTCCACTATGTATGACAGGAAATGTCTGATGGTCACCCAAGTACCTGTAATTCAAAGAATACAATAGAGGATTATGTTCTAGTGTAGGATTCTTTAGAATCAAAGGTATGTGTGGTTGTACCTCTGCGCACTCCAGAATTTCGGGAATTGCAGCATGCTTCCAATAGTGGCCGCCCTGGCCTTGGATGAATTGCAGGTCCTCTAGTGCTCCAAAAACATTTATGTCTTGGAAAAAATGTCATCTGAGGTGGAATACCATACCCGATCATCTTCTTTTCTTCCCATGTGATCATCCATGGTGGTCACTACATACCAGCCCTCATTCTCTAGTTATGACGCTTTCTTGATGGCTTTTAGGACATTCAAGGACACACTTTCATCTCTTACTCTAAAAATATGCTCCCTCTAGTGTACGTTGATCAATACCTTCCCAATGGACAAGAAAGGCCTTCCCAGAATGAGAGGTGCCTCATAATATTATTCTATGTTGAAGATGATGAAATCTGTAGGAGTATTAGCCTACCCATCTTTACCATCATGTCCCCCAGTATCCCCTTCGAATATTTTATGGATCAATCATCAAGTTGAAGGGATACTCGGGTAGGATTTAGGTTATTGAGACCTAGCTTCTTAAAAACTCTGAAAGGAATGGGGTTGACGATGGACTCAATGTCACATAGGGACTTCCCAAGCTCATATGGTCAAATAGTTCATGGGATACTGAAGCTACCTGGATCCTGGAGCATGGGAGGAAATGAATGTTTTACAACTACTGGGAACTCTATGGTCAGTGCAATAGAGACTAAAAAATCCATCTTCATTTTCATAGAGAGGATCTCCTTCATGAATTTCACATACACGGGTATCTGTGTCAGTGCCTCTTCAAATGGAATGTTGATGTGAAACTTACAGAAAACTTCCATGAATATGCCGATCTGGTTTTCAAGCTTTCTCTGCTTCATCCTCTGTGGGAAGGGTACGACAGGCTTGAAGGGTTGGAAAACCTCCTTACCATTGCCCTATGGGGCCTCTTTTTGTGGGACCTTTGATGAGGAGGGGTCTGTAATTTTACCTTCTTTGTCAGCATGGGGTGTAGATGAACCTGGCTATGAAAATTCCTTCTTTTGTATATCCTTTCTACTCCACAATGTGACAACATGTTCCACCTCTCCCTGGTTCATATCAGTGTTACCCGGTAGTGTATTCGGCTACATTGTAGAGAGATGGTTTTCCAGATAGACACTTTAGTTCTCCCAGATTCGAATAAAATCCTCCTGATTCCAGAATCTAGTCTCACGAGTAGATTTAAAATTGTTCTTGAGATCCTTGAACCTTGATGTGTTCTCCTTCTGAGGTGGTTGTGTAACTGGTGGAGGTGGTGGCTGCCTCAGCTACTGTGGGTGAGGATTTTGATACCCTTGTTTCTGGTAAGAGCCATGATGATACTGATATTACCTCATGTACTATCTCTGATACTAGGGTTGACTATAGCCTGATAGTTGTTGGGGCGGAGGATTCTGTTGCTGTGGGCCCCAGCATGTGTTCTGGTGATCACGCCATGCCGGGTTTTGGTACTGCTCATATTGGTTCGACCCAAGGTTTTGAGAAACATATATCACCTCGCTCGTCGAAGGGTTGGCTGTAGGTCTTGAAAATTCTCCTATGATGTGTTTTTCACCACATTTGTTGCACGTTGGATGGTTCTCTGCATGTACTTTTGAAGTGCTATTCAGATTCAGCGCATCGACCATTTTGGAAACAGTGTCCAACTGTGTAGTAAGCATAGTAGTAACATCGATATTGCAGATACATGTTTTTGTGTGACCCGCTCGGAATGCCACTAGAATCCGTTGGAATAGATGTCTTCAAGTAGATTGAGAAGCTCTTCGGGGGACTTCCTCATAACCATACATCCATTAGTAGCATTCACTATGGAATTTGTGTTCATCATCATTCCTCCGTAGAAGGATTGGAATTTTATCCAGAGTGAGATTCTGTGGTGTGGGAATTTATGAAACACCTCTATGAAAAATTCCTATGAATCACACAATGACTCCACGTCATGCTACTAGAAGATGGGTATTTCATTTCACAAGGCCTCCATCTTCGGGGGTGGGAAATATTTTGACAGGAATGCCTAGGATAGCTCCTATCAGGTGAAGATAGATCATTATGGAAAACCTTTAATCCTGTCTTTCTCCTTATAACTTATAGAGAAGGGTAAGAGGCGAAGACGAATGGTGTCCTCAGACACTCCGTGGTAGCGGAATGTGGCGCATATCTCCATGAAATTAGAGAGATGGACGTTTGGGTCCATGATGGGTAGGCCACCGAACTGAATTTTGTTTTGTAATAGATGCATGATAATAGGCTTGATCTCGAAAAAACAGGCCTACAGTAGTGGAAAGACGATGCCCGTGTCAGCCCCATGAATAGACGACATGCCATACTCCATAAGGTTGTGATGTGGTGATGGATTCTAAGGGAGTGGAAGCCGAATATATTGTTTCTTCTGAGGGGCGAAGTACGTCCACTGAAAGATCTATTGTGGATGTTGGGGATGTCCATACTTCAGAGGGGGTTATTGTGGCGGCCTTTTTTAGTTCTCCTAGAGGAACTCCATGAATCCTCCTTGTGGGTACTCCTCCAACATACTAGTAATGGGAGGTTGTTGGTCTTGGTAAGGGTGCCCCTGTGTATCTTCAATGGCCAGCTATCCCTCCTCCTTGTTCTCCATAGGTGGTGAGTTCTGGATGTGCTCTTCCACTAGTGCACGTCGACGTTTCAAAAATATCAATTCAATTTCAGGGTTAATCGGAATAATTTCCGATGACTCGGCACTCCAAGAACATGTTGGGAATCTGATCATGCACCTGTGATCCTTCACACACACAAAACAAAATCCAGGTGTAAACAAGAAAAAGAAAGATAAACAGAAATGAGATTAGAAGATAGATTTTTTTTGGAATTTATAATTTTTATTTTCACTAAATTAATTAAAACGCAACTAAATTTAACACTCAAACTAGAATTCCCTAGGTAGGATGCCAAAATATGGTCTATCATTTCACCGAAGGTATGTTATCAGTGTCCCAAATCGATATTACCCACTCTTAAGCGAGTATAGTGTAAATGAAGGGTAGATCCACTGGGAAGAGATGATGGCATGAATTCGATTGCCTTTGAAATTAACTTAGTGAAGGATGCTGAATTTAGAGTGGGTTTTTTGTTTTTCATTATAACAACCATTTTGATTACTGAAGAAAAGATTAACATATAAAGGTAAAGAAAAAAAAGTTTTTTTTCAATGTGGTTGATAGGAAATGGAGTGTGTTGGGGCTATGGTGATTATGAATGTTATTCAAACTTCTTATTAGGTTGTTTTGTTCACTCTGGGTTTTAATTATGAAAAGGTTACCTTGGTCCGTTAAACATTGTCTATAACTAAAGAAACTGACTACTAGGTATGGTATTTAGTGTTTCACAATTCTTTATTTATATCAGCCCATTTGTGATTCATGAATACTTCCAATGACCATGAAGGTATTCGTCGTTATTCTTCCTTTGAGTCCCTGAAAATTCTACCCTTGGTTTGGATCAGATTTTTTAGTGATAAAAAGAAACGACTGAAGAAGAATAAGAAGAATTAAACAGACCAACCACAATTATAAAAATTAATCCAAATATCAATATTATATCATCATCCATAGCCCCAACACATGGGGTGTTTAGTTACACTTGGAAGAAAAGACGAGAACAGAACCCTCGATACCTGATGTGGTCATCGCAAAAACTCCAAGGGGAGGTGAATTATTTGGTAGAATGGTGGAATGGAGAAGTAGCAAAATGATGTCTGCATGAAAACAGGGTAACATAACCTCCCTTCTTTGAATCTTGTGTATTTCAGAAAAACCGGTGGCCAATTCCTCTTTTTATTGAAAATAAATTTACATGGTGGGTATAAAATTACACACCATGTAGTTTCATCAACACACTTTTGTCGCAGTTTTTCTACTGCATGTGGCTACCTCTACTACCCTTGACTTCTGTGGCATCGAAGGCTGGTTGGTGAAGGTACACGACTTGTGGCTCCACCTCACACAACATGTAGTCTCTAGAAAATTCCACCGACTGCATCTAGAAGCCTATACACAACATGTAGGTATGACCCACAAGGCGTGTTGTCTCTATTATAGAGACTTGGGAATGTAATGGTCTGATCAATCCATGTCTGAGTTTTAATGTATAGGGCATGTAAGTATATACATGATGTGTAGTTGGGAATTTTTCTTAGAGTTCTCCCGGTTTTTGTGTATGTCCAAAAAATAGCTGAAAATACAAAAGATCCCCAAAATCAATGTATTTGTTAACTAAGAAGTTGGTATTTTCTGAAAACATGTTCTTATTTTCAAAAATATATGTGGAAGTTTATACAAAAATTTGATGTGTCATGACCTTATGCAGAATGATAGATTTATTGCATATGCACTAAGTTAGCTAAAAATTCATGAACAAAGCTATCCTACTCATGATCTTTAGTTTTCAGTGGCAATCTTGTCTATGAAAATATCTAGACATTATCTCTATGGAAGAAATCTGATATATATAAGGATTATAAGAGTTTGAAATATATCGTTTAATAGAAATAACTAAACATGAGGAAAAGGAGATGGACTGATCTACTCAAGGACTATGATTGTTCCATACACTGCCACCCAGGAAAAGAAAATATGGTAGTTGATGCATTGATAATGAATGATCAGGGAGTCCAAAACAAAATTAGAATTCAAAGGGATATTTTGTTTATGGATCTAGTAAAGATGGATATGAGAATTATCAATGAAGGTGAAACATCCCTACATTTTCAATTGGTTTCCCAATAATCATTGTTGGAAAGGATTAAAACATCTTAGTTTGAAAATGACAATCTTAAAATGAAAAATAAAGGTGTGAATGATGTGATGTTTCATGACTTAATGTGTGAAAATGGAATTCTGAAATTTGTGAAGAGGCTTTGTATTCCATATATAACTAAAATAAAAAGGGATTTATTGGATGATGCCCATAGTTCAAATTTCTCTCAACATCCTGGTAGCACTAATATGTATAGATATTTGAAGGAACATTTCTTGTGGGACAACATGTAGATAGAAATTGCTCATTATGTTTCAAGATGTCTACTCTATCAGCAAGTAAATGCCAAAAGACAACATTCAAGAGGATTCATGCAACCTAGACCTATTCATACATGGAAATGGGAGGACATCACTATGGATTTTGTCACTTGATTACCCAAAACTCCAAGGAAGAATGATGCAATATTGGTAATTGTTAATCAACTTACAAAATCAGCACATTTTCACGCTATAATAGAGGATTTTACACTGGGAACCTTGCATGACTCTATATCAAAAAAGTGTTGAGACTTCATTGAGATCCTCTTTCAATTGTGTCTGATCATGATCCACAATTTACATTGAAATTCAGGAAAATTATTTAGAATGCTATGGATACTGAGCATTGTTTGAGTACTTGTTACCACCCATAAACAAACGGGAAATCATAATGGAAAATCCAAACCTTAGAGGACATGTTGATATCATGTGACCATGACTTTCACGGTCTTCCGGATCAATATTTACCTTTTGTGGAGTTTTCGTATGATAGTAGATTCCATTCAAGTATTCAAATGGAACTATATAAAGCACTGTACAGAAAGAGATTTTGTACACTAACATGTTGAGATGAAGTAGGATAAAGGAAACTAGTGGTCTGAGAGCTTGTAGAGGAAACAACATCAAAGGTAAAGACTATTCAAACCCATATCAAATTAGCCCAAATAAAGAAAACTAATATACAGAAAATCGAAGAAAGGATTTGTAATTTCATGTGGGAGATCACATTTTGTTGAAAGTATCTCCATGGAAGGGTGTTTTAAAATTTTGGAAGATATGGAAACTGAGACCAAGGTACAATGGACCGTTTAAAATCCTATAGAAAATTAGAGCTATTGCATATCGATTGGCTATGTCGCCTCACCGGTCTAAAGTACACAATGTGTTACATGCCTCATTGTTGAGGGATTATGTGTCAAGACTAACCCATTCCATCACTTATAAAGAAATAGATTTTGAACCTAACATATCATATAATGAAGAGCCTATCTAGATTCTGGACACTAAAGAATAGGTGTTGAGGAATTAAACAAATCAACTGGTAAATATACTTTTGAAAAATCATAAAATCTATGAGGCAACATGGGTGATTGAGGAGCTTATGATGAAGACCTAACCAAATATGTTTATGAGGTATCATTTTTTAAATTTTGATGATGTATTTTTTGCAAGGAGGGGAGAATTTAACACCCCAATATTTGGAAAATAAATTTTATATTGAATGAATGAATCACTGAGTCTCAAAAAAACACAAATTTGTTATAACCTAGTTATTAATAATGATTTTAACACCTCTGTGATTTGAATTAAAAAAATCACACACGTGGTTGTTTTTAGTACGATATTTATAATCTGATAAGATCAACTTACATTATTAGTGAATAGTAACTTAAACCTTGTGAATAGTAACATACCATTGTGAATAGTAGTATGATCTTTATGAATAGTAACCACACCCAAGAAGGTATAAATATAATTTAGACACCATATAAATTAAAGAGAGTATTTTAGAAATTAATAATTAAGTGTTAGTATTTTTGGGAGTAATAAATATTTAATTACAATATTAATATAATAAATCAATTTAAAAGAAAATTCATTTTCATAAAATTTATTCCTAAGTAAATGTTTTGTCATCCTATAAATTTTGGATAATTTAATAATACCATAGTTAATTTTTGAAATTACTATAAAATCATTTTTAAATTTAAAAATGCATTTTTAAGTAAAAAATGATTTTACTTAAAAATTAAAATTCAATTATTTTGATAATATGGAGTCCATTTTTGAATTCCACATGTCAAAAAAATATTTTGGCAGAAGTTTTGTGATTTTTCTGAAATACTCAAATTTTTGGTGAATATTGATATTTGATAATTTACAAAAAATGATAATTAAGTGAATTTATGCATCATTATTGAGTCATGGATGATGTAGTTGGACATTTTTTCTAACTCACATGAATATATTACTATTCTTGGTCACATGAATTAATATAATTTCTTTCATTGAGAAAAATAATAAAATAATGAATAAGATAAAAAAATCACTCCTCTTCTACACTATAAATCCCCTCACCCCTCTTTTCTTCACTCCTCTCAAGCCTTGTCCCTTGTCTAAAATCTACCCAAATATCCTCCCAAGACCCTACCCTACTTCTATCATCCCTGGGTCTTATAAAAATACCAATAACTGACCTAAAGAGGCTCTCAAGGAAGATTTTCTCAAGAGGTAAATTCCACTTTTCATTTCTTTTATTTCACATTTCTAGATTTTCTTTTTTTTCATCACCTCCTTTCATTCAGATGCTGTGATGAATCCAGTAAAATTCATGAACTATCAATTTTTTATGATAAAGGAATAATTCATCATCATCTCTCTTTACCCCTTCTTTTATACTATATATATGAAAACACCTTCCAGGATGTGTTAATTTATCATAATCCAGGACGACAAATTTTCAATTACTTCATATTTCTTCAAATTCTATCATGATACCATTTCTGTGGTTGAACCATACTATAATATTTGTTTTGTAAATTATGTTATATTGTGGAATCCTTTTACACATGATATTAACTTATAAATCAAAATGAGTTCATTTTGATAAAAACCATCATTTAACCCAAAAAATTGTCATTAATGTTTTATATAATGATTCGTCCCTACTCCCAATAACCAAAATAATTTTATAAATATATAATTTTTTAGTTGTTAACTGATAACATACATCTTTAATTCCAGATTACCATTCTCATTCTACATGTTTATGGGTACATTAATATAAATAAACCGATCATGAAAACCAAGGAAGAGAACACTCTCAAATAATGAAATTGAATCTCTTAACCCTTAAAAAACCCAAGAATGAACCTAATAAGGTTATACTAATTCAATTAAATATATCATAGGTTCTGTAATCATTAATTTTTTATCCTAAATATGATTATTTGGGTCATTAAGATCAAGTGAGTAACACCTTCGGACTAAAGGTACAGTTTTTCCACCTGAACCTCCATTTTCATTCGGGTTAGTTTTACTACCTACTTACCTCAATGAAATTGTTATGTATTATTATGTACCCTTTATAAATTATGCATGAGTGTTATATATGTTTTTACAAACTAGAATAATTTTTTATTTTATGGGGATTTACACGTTTTAAAATGAACATTCAAAAATTATTCTGGTAATACATCCCAGATTCAAGGGAATTTCTCAATTATTATCTATTTTCAAGAGAACTCTATAATATTTTTTTATAAAATATTATTTTCCTAAAATCATTATTTTTATTATGAGAAATCTAACCCAAATCACTTTTGACTATATATATATTTTTCCAATAGAACACTTCTTTTCCAAGTTAAAAGGTTTTTATAATAAGAATTACTGGATGATTTTATATGACTATTTTCACCCATTTCAACACTCTGGTTGATTCTTATGTTTAAATGAGGTTAATGTTTTATGATATAATACAATATGTTTTTTTGAATGGTTTATGATTAGTTTTACAGTGGAAGTTTATCTTAAAACGAATCACTAATTTACTCTAAATGGTGTGTGTTTATAGTTAATGTTCAGGGAATGTTATTTACATTTCATTTGTTAGTTTCTATATGAATGTATATATTATTTATTTTTATCCCTATTATTATGAAGAATTAATTGGAATTATTAAGGATTTGTAGGGCCCATTATGGGCCCCCTGTAAATCTGTGGGTCCCATAAGACAAACTATGTTCTTAGTATGAGGCCTTGATAAAATGGTTATTTATGGTCTTTGCACGAGGCCATCAGGGTATGGCTATGATGTCCCACATTATGAATTCCCTAATTATAAAACTAGTATTGATTATTCATGTGGTTATTAGAGTAGTATAAATCCCAAGATTATGTATTATTATATGACTATTAATTCATCTTTTATGCATGTCTTATTATGTTTAAGTTTATTTTTTAAGGAATGTGTTTTTAGTTATTCCCTATACCACATGTTTACGATTATGATATATTATGATTTATTTATTACCATTAAAAATCATTTTATATAACCCCTTTCTTATGTTTTATTTTTCCTACGATGTGAAGAAGTATTTTATGAATGAACTACAGGGTTAACCTAGAAGATATGGAATTTTTTCAAAGTAATTTATATATTGTATTCTATTTCAAGTTGTAATGTTGAACTTATGTATGTTTCTTGTTTCCAAATCTACTAAACTACATAGTCCTTCATGAGTAATATTCATTGTTTATATGACAATGTAATAAAATAAGGCGCTGACTCCAGGAAACTGGGGTCGAGTTCTTACATTCCGGGTACTTTCAAGCGTTGCATGGATAGCATTTTATTCTAATTATATATCATATTTCATGGAATTTATCATGAATGGATTAAATGTATATTGTTCTTCTTTTTATAAGTTTTTTAGTAGTTTAAGAATTTTTATTCATCGCTTTATTATAAATAATATTTTATTAAATTACCAGAATTACTATTTCATTGTGTGATGAGAGAAAATACATAGACATGTCATTTCCAAGGATGGTATGAAACATGATAAATAAAAAAGTTAATTTCCTTTATTCACTACTATTCCCAAAAAATGTATTGGATGTGAATCCTTTCATAGGTCTCATGTGATTTTATCATCAATTCATTCATGACTTCAGTATTATTGCGCCCCCTCTCTCGATAACTCAAAAATGAAAAATAAAATTTTTTTTGATAAAAAATATAAGGAAGCATTTGAAAAATTAATATAAAGTATAACTTCTCAAAAATTAATGAAATCACATCAGTGGGATTTATCATTTTAGCCCATGTGTGATGATTTCCACTATCCATGTTAGGAAGTCTTATCACATTGTGGAAATCGAACTTCAAATTTTATTCTATATGCATCACAGACATTGGACCCTGCCTAAGAAAATTACACCACAACTCAAAAAATTCCCTAATAATGTGTTTTACTTGGATAAATTTAGGTCAGTAATTTTAGGGTCCAAATTAATTATGTTCTCTAACCATACAACCCTTTAGTATCTCCTTAATAATATGGAAGCCAAAATATATCTCATTCATTTTAATCTCCCCCTTCATAATATCAATTTATAAATCGGGGATAAAAAATGAGTCGAAAATTTTGGATTTGAAAATAACTATAGGATCTATCAATCTGTATTCATTGATACATACCCCTACAATTCCATAATTGAAATGTTTCATGATCGGTAATTATACTGAGTGCTTGTTATTTTTCCCTAATATCCTAACATTATAAATTTAATTTCTTCATTTTGTATTCCAATTTATTTAAGTAAAAACAATGTTTATTTATTTAAACATGAGTATCATCTATATATTTTGGATTACACATATCAATTATAATAATATAGTGATCTGTTCATAAGGTGTTTCATTCTTAATAGAGAGTTTTAGTCTATCCTTAGGTTTTATCACACTCTTTCATGTGGGGCCACATTGATCCCTAATGGAATACTCATATGGTCCTTTAATCTTTTTATATTTTAGTGAATTTTTTTAGAATGACCATTATTATTTTAGATATTGTCATCGTTGTCAAAATATGGTGAATTTTTCCAAAATAAATGAAATTCTACAAAACACTTGATTTTCAATGAAATTTTTAATATTTTGAGCATTTAATTTATAAAGCCATTTCCTAATTTATTTAGAAAATTGTATATTATATAGAAAATATATTATGGTTCTAAATTGGTATAAGAACAAGAAACAAGGATTTAATAATCAAAGGTAGTTTTGGAATGTTTGGGAAAAAAATATTTTATAGGATCGGATTTACAAGGTTTATTAAAAGTGGCTAGGGTTATTATTTATGCGATGAAAAAATGAATATAATTATTTTTTAGTATTATTTAATAATTATCTTTCTATTTATTATCACCCCCCAAAAAATAGAAACTATGAGGGGTATAATATAGAGTTAACATTCTTGAATAAAATGGTCCAACCTAATAGAAAAGATTGGTGTCTCATACTAGATGATGCATTGTGGGATTACTATAATAACTTTAAAACTCATATTAGAATGTCACCATATTAGCTCATATTTTTAAGATGTTGTCACCAATATATTATGATAGATCACTTTGTCTATTGGGACACTAAAAATATAATTATAATATTTATGGTAGAGGTTCTCAAAGGATATTGTAGATACATGTTCTAAATGAATACAATAATATTCATATAAAAACTCCAAGGTCTACAAGAATGTATCCATATATTACCATTACATCCCCATACTTCATTTTCAATTCCGAATTAGGAAGAAGGTCCTCTGTTATAATGGAAGGATGAAGTTCCACGCAGGTAATCTTCAATATAACTAGTTTTCAACATTTATAATAAAAAATGTCTACCCTTTTGGGTTTTTGATGGTCAAAAAATGAAGAAATCCAAAAAAAATCACTATTAATCGGTAATGATTAAAGAATGTTCATGAAACCTCTAGGGAACCATACCTTTCATACATAGATGTTACATATTATAAGATGACTATTCATTATATAATATTATGATCAATTCCAAAATGTTATATTCCTAGTATATTTGGAAACATAGACACATAAACAACTTGATCATAAGTATCTCTCATTAAATTCATTATAATTATCAACTTTATAATAAATATTACACTTAATTCCATTATTTATAACCTAGGGAAATAAAACATAAGAAAGGTTGCGATAATATGCCCTATATGGGTAAATAATGTTGATTTAAATGATCATTTTAATGTTACATGATCATAAAGGTACGATAATATGAGGAAAACATTTGAAAACCATAAATTGTATCTCAAAGATCATTATCTCGATTCATGGAATAAATCATGGAAGTTTATAAGATATGAATCATAAATCAATAAAATAAAATTGTTAATGAGATAATGACATTGGAATAAGATATATAATTATTGCATAATAATTGAAAATCATTTCCATAAGAGTAAAAGATAATTTCTAAGACTATCATATTATATTTGGTTTCCTCCCCAATCTATTATAGTAGTCATCGTTTACTCTAAAGACAATCATAGTAGACAAAGTCCCTTACTGATTTGGGTTCACTCCCTATTACTGTCCTATTTATCCCATGAGATACTAATTATAACCCAATTTCTTATAGGGTAATATAATTCCAAGACCATTAGTACTCGATTATAATGTAACCAATGTACTTTTTATAACATGACCACCATCTTTTTTTATAATATAATGACCTTAAAATAATGTAAATTATACATATGTGTGCCATTAGATCATAAAACATTCATCATATCATCACATCATATCCCATGAAATGTAAACGAGTTTCATAAACTTTTGATAATATCATCATAGAATAACCCATTGAAAATTAATGGGTTTTATAAACATTTCATAATCAAATACCATACGAAGAAAGAATAAATATGGTACCACTATATCATATCCCTATTAAACCATAACCAACACTAAATATTGTTGTCATTGGGGAATTTAAATACAATTAAAAACATTATTGAAGAAAATATTCTATCCATTTTGAAATGAATTATTTAAAATATAAAAACATAAAAAATTTTATGGAAACAATTTTCTTTGAAAATATCCTAAAAAAATATATAGTATTCAAAACATTTAGTGGTCATTAAGTATAGAAATTATTTACATTCAGTATATGTTCGAAGAAAACATTCCTTCCACACTTTTGTATAAAATGTAAAAAAGTTCCTCATTAGATAAATGAAAATAAAATTTATTTTAATTTTTTTAAAATGTCATACATGGGTAAATATTTTGTTAAATAATCATTATAGAATATAAAAAATAAATCATTAATTTTTTTATAAAACATGAATATGGGAGAAAAATATTTCTCGACCGAAGAGAGAGACAATTTTGATTTTACTTAAAAAACATTTTTGGTCGCATGAGTAATTAAAGTGATAAAAACTGATAGGAAAGAATATATTATTATGAAACAAACATGGGAGATAAAATTTATTAATTTTCTGAGAGGTAGATCATAATATATCATCATTTGAAGCATAATCATAAAAAATCCCGATAAACAATGAGATTGTAACATAAAACCCATACCAAATAGGTAACATTATAAATATAATGCTCATGAAAGAAATAAACTTATATAGATATATAAATCCAATAAATTATCATAATTTCTATCATAAAATTATATCATGAGAATTATATACACAACACAATATAAATAAGTCACAAATATGGAATATGTCATATAGAAATAAAAGTGAGAAGAAAATCCCTTACCTCAGGTACACCATCCTTCATACATTTTTGAAACTACTATATTATAAATATATGTTTATTATAGATATATTAAAAAAACATAATCATATTTATCATACCATATTTAATTACTTATTACTTTTTATAACATTTTTATTAGGAATTATTTATTTAAATATCTGTATCGAGCGATATCCCCATAGTTTTTCATGTATGTTTTGGTTTGGTAGTTTTGGCCTATGTACATTGATCATGGGTATATAATTTATATAATTTTAATAATGATATAAATATAATTTATATTAATCATATACATTTTAATGTTTATCCATAAAATTTAAGAAAGAAAAATGAATTACATCATTCATAGAGACGGTATTCGTACAGAAGCATGAAAACTGTTTTCATTTTTAAATTGATTGAACGAAAGAAAGGTAAATAATATTTAACCCTTAAGATGTAATTATTATATCATATATATCATATATATTCATTAAATACATCCTTATTAAAATCCAAGTAAAAACAGAAATGAAATATAAATAACATCGCTTCATGGCGGGGGTAGCACACACATATGCCCAAAAAACCATATATTTTTATAATAGTTTTGATGGTACGAAGGTAAATATGATATTATTATAAAAGAAGAATAATTATTTCATAAATAACATATATGAATATTAAAACCATCATAATAAAAATCCACAAAATATGGTGATGTAAAATAAATTATATCGCTACGTGGAGACGGCAAGTTGTATCCATTCATAAGAAATAATTTTCAATAAAATTTTATTTAAGAAGTTAAATAAATGTGGGTTCATAATCATAAAAAAAATTATTTATATTTATGATACATAAATTTTTATTTTTTGAAAAATATAATATATTTATAGGAGGTAAACGAAGAATTAAAATGAAAGTGATAGGTTAAGGTTGTTACAAATTCTTTGAAACAACTCCTTTAGATCTCATCTTGAGGACCGATGACTTGGTCATTTATTAAGAAAAGAACATCAATAATGTTTATACAGAAGTTTATAAGTTAATTCTATCTATTTTGGTTTATCTATAAGGCTTAATTTGGTGTAAGGAATTGATGTAATGTGTGTCCTTTTATATGGGAGGGAAATGACACGCATGGAATTACCAAAAATATTAAGACATAATTAAGACATTCTTAATAAAAATGAAAAAATTGAAATATATTAAAAATAAGGTCATATATGGTTGAAATATTATCAAAAAATATATAATTTTTACATGTTTATGTGGTATTTTAAACCATATCTTTTGATTAAACACCTCAGTTAACTTATTTTATCCTTAACCATGTTAATGCCTTTTCACTCTTATGAGGTAATAATTTTACATATATGTTAACTATCGACTCATGGATGCAAAAAAAGATGATTTTTTTATCATACATTATCCACTTTATCCTCTTTAAATACTTCAATAAATTTTAAATAACTTAATAAAATATTATTTTTGTAAAATATCAATAATGTAAATTTTGATACTATTCATTTATTTTGACTTAAAAGACGTAAAGAAAAAGTTGTAAAGAAATATTTTTGATTTGAATATATAAATTTAAAATTATACTAATATTCCATATTAATCTATAATATTCATGTAACACTATTTATCACTAAAGTTATAAGAATTTTAGTATTTTTTATATCATTTATTTTATTTTTATACTAATTAAATTAATATTTCATCAAAATTTTATAAGAATTTAGGGTTATTATATAACTTCTAAAAATTATAAATAAATTTATATCATGATAATAATATCATTAATATCAATATAGAAACTTATATTTGTTCATAACTAGATTTTGATCCTATGTGGAAACTTAATAGTTATTAAAATCTAAGAGAGTGACATTTTATAACTTTTTTTATTTAAATTTTATATAGGTCATTTTCTGGGACAAGTGTCCCTTAAATAGTTAAATATCTATAATAAGGTGATAAGTGTTGAATAATATTCACTGAAAAATAATTATTAAAAAGAATTATGGCCTTATCCCTTATTTTTAACATAGAATAACCATATTAACCGTTTATCGAGCTGGAAAATTTTACCACAGATAAGATTCATATTGAAAAAAATAAAAGGTAACTATTTACCAAATTTTATAGATATTGATTATAAATATTGAATCAATTTATCAAATTCAATAAATATATGTGACAAAAAATTAATTTTAATATAAGCGAACAATGGATGATGAAAACCAAATTTTAGAAAAGAAAATTTTAAGCATAAAACATTCTTATCCCAAGATAAGACAATTTTTAAATGAATGTTAAAAAATTATAAACTATAATATATATATATATAGTCTTATTCTGTTACACATTGTCTCTAAGATCAAATATTTTTATAGGGTTTTCTTCATTTTAATGTTCATTTCCTAGTTTTATGTATACAAAATTTATTACATCTGATGGGTCATGTATGTACATTCCCAGAAGGGATGCATAGAACACATCATGAACTTGAGAGAGGTTTAGTGGAAGCCTCAAGTGATAAGATACCATACCAACTCAATAAAGACTCTTAAAATAGAAAATATAAATATTTCTCAAGATTCCATTCATTCAAAATCACATATCCTTCTTCCATGGAGATACTCATAGAATAACCTTCTCACCATCTAAAAATTTGAGGTCACACTGAAAATTGGAAACATAAGTTTTCTATTGATTCTTAGACTCATTGAAGTCGTGATTAAGGGATATGGCATTCTCTATCCATTCCTTAATAAGCTCAGGAACTAATATCTTTCTTTATATTACTTCATCTAATCACATGTAATATATGAACTTTATTCTAGAGAGGGATTTATAGGGATCAATATGAATGCTCAAATGAAATATAATATTGTAAGAAAACTAAACTAGAAGAAGTTTTTACCCTAACCACCTTTGAATTATATATAATAAGACCACAACGTATACCCTAGAGTTTTAATTTTTCTTTTAGATTGACCATCTATCTGAGTATGAAAAGAATTATTAAAATTCAACTGTGTATGAAAAGACTACTTAAGGATTCTACATAACATTTTTGTAGTCTTAATATCCCGACCATATATTATTAAGAGTGTTACTTCATGCAATCAAATGACTTAATGTATAATTGAGTAAACTATTCAAGAGAAATTTCTTATCTAATATAAATGATGTTTGCTTAATTCCTAGGGAAAATGACTATAACCCATATGAAATTATTCCATGTAGATATTTTGGGGAGTCTAATGATGAAATTTATGTAAATTTTTTCCCATTTCCACTCTGTTATGGGTAATGGTTGTAAAATCAATTTATAATTTTCTCTCTTAACCTTAAATTGCTGATATACCAAGCACTGAGAAGCATACTATTCAATATCTCCCTTCATGTCATCCCACCAAAAATAGTAATTGAGATATCTATTCATATTCATACTTCTCGAAAGAATGGAGAATGAATAACTATAAACTTTATATTATATATCCTTAATCAACTTTGGAATAGATGGGACACATAAAAAATTTCTAGAAATTATCATTAAATCACAAAAAAGGTTAACCTTAGGAATATTTCCCATCATCTATTGCAGTTAAAAATCTTCTTTATACACATATTTATTCTTAAATTGGATATATGATTTAACACAATATTTATAAAGATAATATATTCCCCTTCATTCAATATTTATATATTAATACTTTGAAAATCTAGAAATTTCAAATCATTCATGATCCACATCATAGATAATCTACCATGATCTTTCTACTTAGTGCATCTTCCACCTTGTTTTATTTCCAAGGGTGGGATTTTATTGAATAGTCATAATATTTAATCAACTCTAACTATATTATCTAGAAAATATTATATTATATGATAAAATATATTTTAAAATGTTATGATTACTTTATATATGCCACCTTTCTCCATAAAGATAATGCATATATATCTTTAATAAAAAAATTACCATCGTTAACTCTAAATCATTACTTGGGTAAATATTTTTAAACATTCAATTGGTTCAATGAATAATTTATTACTGTATCATTATACATGAGAATTCATCCAAGTCCCTCTTTGGATGCATCAATGTATATTAAACACCCATCACAACTACAAGGTAGTGTGAGGATAGGCTCATAGAATGACCTTCAATTCAGATCCTTAATATTATCCTAACATCCATCCATCCAAATGAACATGGATCATTTTTTATTTAACATGGTGAGTGTATTAGAAAATGGTGTTAAATTCTTTACAATGTACATGTAATGTCTAAAAAACCAAGAAAACTATAGATATCAATCCAAATAGTTAGTTTTGACCAATGTTTATTAACTTACAAATATCTAAGATCTACTATATACCCTCACTTGAGATTGTATAACCCAAGAAAGAATCTTTTTGAAACAAAAATTCAATGTTGGTAAAATTTTCATAAATCCTCTCTTTACATTGACATTTTAGCATAATCAGAAAGTGATCATCGGGAACTTCCTAGCTATTTGAATATATTTTAATACAATCTATACATGCTGCCACTAACTGATCTAGTAAATATCTAAAGTATATATTTATTAATTTAATAAATATAGAGTGGTTATTTTTAAGACCAGGAATCACTATAAATTAATATTTGAAATATTTATTATAGAATGAAATCTTGTGTATATGTTATTCTTTAACCCTCAATTTATGATATCCCGAATGATGGTCAATATTATAAATGTACTTATATCTATGCAGTTTATTGAAAAATTAACCAATATTTAGTATAAGATACTTTTTCTTGATAGTGACCATATTAAGTTCTTAATAATCAATACAAAGTCTCATTGATCCATATTTCTTCTTAAATAAATATTAAGTAAACCCAAAAGTGATACACATAGAAAAATGATTCCCTTTTCAAGATTCTCCTGGATATACTTCTGAAATTCCTTCAACTTAATTGGGGCTATTATATAGGGTTTCTTTAAAAATGTTTTGAACGAGGTACTAGCTATATTAAGGGCTCAATATCATGATTCATGGGAGATAAGGAAATCTTTAGGAAAGGCATCAGTTTATTAAAATAGGAATATAATTGATGTTAATTTTATCCCCAACCATATTATATAAACACCCCTTTAAAATAGAAATCATGACCCATACAATGGATGAAATTTCCATTGGAAGTCTATTTTTATTATCTCACAAATAGAAAGTCCATGGTTGGCAATGAAATCAAAAGCGACTTCCCTTTCTCAAAAATTGATGTGGGATTTATGTAAATAAATCCAATACATGTCCAAAATAATGTAGAATTCAATTAGAGTGAGAATAAAATAATTTTTTGGAAGCACATTCCAACAAACATTAGCTAGAGAAGATTCATAATTATGAGTTGTGATCATCATAACATTAAGGTTTTTCACTGACAATTCAATATCTAATCATTGAGGATACTAATTAAAATACATAAAACGTTTCTTGATAAATTAGTATTTATATAACTAATATCTAATGGGTTACATCAATATTTGTTCTTACCTATTACCACCTTAATATAATAATTATATACTTATTCTGATACTACATACAAAATGGTTATCATGATGATCAAGTATCTTTTATCAAAGTGATAAATCTTATAAAATCATTCAAAGGATGTATAAATCATGAAACAATCATATCAATATTAGAGACCATATATTTATCCTAGGTTATCTATGTTTGTTACCAAAATATATGGATTTTATCATATACTAAGACTTGTACCAAAACATTTCAGTAACATTTTCTTATAGTAGTTTACAAAGGTTAACTAACAATTCTCAGATACCAACTATCTGAACCCACACTTTTAATGTCTAGATAATACATAATATTATAGGAATAATACTTAACTAACATTAAAATACATTCTATAATAATATAGGTCTTTTATCACTCAAAAATTGTACACATAAAAAATTTATTAAAAAATTTCTACCACTAGTTTCTTCATAACGATCACCCTTCTAAGACATATAAGACATAATAACATTCTTCATAACCTGGGGAATGAAAGCAGAATAAAGGGTGATCTCAAATTCTCAATATGTTTAACTAATAGAGGTATTAATTATCACATAAAATAAACATGAGAATAAATGTATGAGAATATTAGAATAAAATTCTAAAACTGTACCCTGCATATCAAAGATCATAATCATGATTCCTGGTATAATTCATGGAAGTTCACAAGATATGAATCATAATGGAATCAAAGAACATGATCAATGAAAGAATACAATTGGAATATGACATGGAATTGTGGAATGTGTATTGAAAATCATTTCTTTTGTTTTCAAGAATCATTGAAAGGACTGTTATGGTAGATTGGGTTCACTTTATATTCTATCATAGTAATCAAGGTTCACTCCCAATACCATTATCGTAAAAAAATCCCCTTGCTAAATTGGGTTCACTCCCCATTAATATCTTATTTATCACATAAAATATCAATAGTTACCCAATTCATTGGAGTTCAATATAATTTTGGCCCCACCCATCCTTGATTATAAAAAAACTCTATCATTGGACATTACATAACCACCATCCTTATTTTTAATATAACAACCACAACTGGTTATAACATAACCATTATAATTGGTTATAACATAACCACTATCATAAAAGGTAAACCATACATATATATTCCACAATATCAATAAACATTCATCATATCATCACATTATAACCCGTGAAAAGAAAATAGGCTTCCTAAATAATTCATAATATCATCATATCACAACCCTTATAAAATTAATGGGTTTCATAAACATCTCATAACAATTAAAAATATAGAGAAATAGTAATAATGGTATCATTATATCATGTCCCCAACAAAATATAAGAAACAACAAAGGTTGTTATTGATTAATATAATTACCAACAAAAATATTCTTCCAGAAAATAATCCTTTAATTTTAAAACAAATTCATTAATATATTAAAATTTAAAGAATACTATTTAAAGAATATATTTTTTAAAGGTTACTTGGATAATTTTAATGGAATCTTCAAAACATTGAGTGGTTTTATGGTGGGAAATTCCATTCATTCCAAATAAGTTAAAATAAAACATTCCTTTCACATTTTTCCAAAAAAAATCAAAAAATACCACATTCGTAATAGGACAAGAAGTTTTTATTAATAATTTTTTTAAATTAAAATATGGGTAAAAAGGATTTATAAAATCGTAGGATAATTGTAAAAAAATTCCTTAAAATATTTTTAGAAGACATGGATATGAAATAAATTGGTTTTTTCGACTGAAGAGAGGGATAAAGTTGATTTTACTTAAAATATTTTTTCTGTCTGTTGAGTGAATAAAGTGTGGAATATGAAAGGAAAAAATTTATTTTCAAGAAATAAATAAATTAAATGAAAATTAATATGTTTTTTAGAGTTTGATCATAATATTTCATCATCATAAACTTTACTATAAACAATCTAGATACACAATGAGATTGTAACATAAAAACCTTACCATTTTTATAATATTTGAATCCTGAGCCCCATGAAATCAAGAAACTTATATGGTTATGTGAATCCCAATTAAATTCATAGTATGAATCATAAAATATATTCATTGGTACTATATACACCACTAAATATAAATAATTTTAGAATGTTGCATGTGTCCCATAAAAATAAAAGTGAGACACAAATCCTTAACCTTAGGTCTGAATTCCATCATACATGTTTGAACCTCCTATATAAGAAATATAGGATTAATATAAATATATCAAAAAATCATACTTATGTATTTCATACCATATATTATCTAATTATTAATTTTATCACATGTTTATTAATAATTCTTTATTAAAATCATAGTTCTAGGTAATATATTTTCATTTTCATGTATATTTTAGTTCAGTAGTTTTAGTCCATATACATTGATCATGGTTCCATAATTTATGTAATTTTAATAATGAAATAAATATAATATAAATTTCTTCACATACATGTCTATATTCTTCCATAAAATTATAAAAAGTAAAATTAATTACATAATTCAAGGAGATGGTAAGTCGTACATAAGCAAAAACGCTTTTTCATTTTTAAACAGATTGAAAGAAAAAAATGTAAATAATAATAACAAATTAAATAATACTTAATATAGAAAATATATATTATATATATTTATTAAATCCATCCTTATTAAAATATAAGGAGAAATGTTTGTGAAAAACAAATCACATCACTTCGTGAAGATGTTAGTGCACACATACGCACAAACGACATTATCATTTTACAAAAATATGAAAGGTAATAAGGTGGATATGATATTATAATTAAATAAGAATAATTATTTCATAAATTAATATATAAACATTAAACCCATAATAATAACCATCCATGAATGATGGTGACGGAAAATGAATTGTATCATTACATAGAGATGGCAAGTTATATGTATGCATGAGCAATACTTTCAATTTCATTTTGATAAATAAAGGTTGAGTTAAGTTCGTTTCATAATGATAATAAGATTTATGTAAATTTATTATAAAAATTTATTATTTTATTAAAAATATAATTGATTTATAGTAGTAAAAGTAATAATTAAAACGATAGTGGCCTGTTAAGGTGATTACCTCTGTTTGGAAACAACTCTTTTAGATATTATCCTAAGGATCCTATTGTTAGTCATTTAGGAAGACCATAACACATATAATTTGTATAATTATGTTTATAATTTATTTTTCATGGGTTGGATTAGATATAATTTCCAGTTTCTTGTGAATAAGTGAAGGAAGGGACGTCATTTTATAATAGATGGAAAAGATACTCTTACAATTACTAAAACTTTTAAACTATAGATAATTAAATTTAATGGAAAATGATTCTAATTTGTAGATATTGGAATATATGATATTATATATTTTAAATATTATCAATAAATATATTTTTTATGTTTTGAGTTGTATTTTAAACCGTATATTTTGGTTTGACCCCTTAGTTAACTTATTTTATAATTAATTATGATAACGCCTTTTTCACTACTAAGTGGTTATAATTTGACGTATAAGGTACCTATTGACTCATAAATGACCACAAGATGAAATTTATACCCACATATTATCCAAATTTTTATATTTAAATGTTTTATTTATTTTTAAATAATTTAATAAAATAATATTTTTATGAAATATCATTAATGTCAATTTTGATAGTATTCATTAATTTTTAAATAAAAGTCATAAGGAACAAGTTGGAATTATAATTTAATAAGTTAAAATAGAATTAATATGTCATATTAATTTTCATAATTCATGGTAAACTGTCAATTGATCAAATGTTATTAATTTTATCATTTTTCAACCCTTTCATTTAATTTTTCTATTAATTAATAGAATACTTCCTCAAGATTGTACAAGAATTTAAGGAAAATATATAATTTTTAAAATGTATAAATAAAAATATTTAATGAAAATAATTTCATTAAGATCAAAATAGACACTTATATTAATTCATAACTTAGGTAGTTTTGTATCAAGACACATTAGATATATTTAAAACTACGGTAGTTACATTTTGTAACATTTATTAATAAAAATATTATATAGGTACTTTTCATAGAAACGAGTCCCATAAACAATTAAATCTAGTGCCTAAGGTGATAATGGAATAATTAAATTAATCTAATAAGATTTATGTTGAAAAATTATGGCTTTATCACTTCTTTTTAACCTAGATTGTCTCAATTTACCATTCACCAAGGTGATAAATTTTACCAAAATTATTATTTATATTGACCAAAAATAAAAATGTACTATTTAAAAAATTTATAGATACAACTTCTAAATATGGAATCCATTTTATAAAATTCAATAACAATAAGTGGTTGAAATTTATTATAAAATAAGATCACAACACGCAAAGAAACCCACATTTTAGAAAAAAAACATTTTTAAGCATAAAACTAGGTTTATTCTTTTTCCATGGCTAGAAAATTGTTAAGTGAATGTTAAAACATTTTATTGGAAATATAATATGTATATTGCATTAAAATAATTTTCCAATAGTGAATAATTTAATTTGTTAAGATAAAAATAAATAATGTGCATAAAAATAGTTTTTTAAATACCTATTTTACATTCAAATTATTTTTATTTTCATTTTGAATTATTAAATAACAAATGAATTAATTTTAATAATATTTAATAAATATTATTTTAAAAATTGAGTAACTCCAACTCATAAGAACCAATATAATGTCTATGAAATAAATATCACATAATAATATTATATTATATCTCACGATTCTTTTAACGTTGATGTTACATGTAAAGAAAGAAATATAAATAAATAAAAATTAAATTAAATAAATATTTAATAAAATATCTGTATGTTACAAAACCCATCTGGAATCCCCAATGGAGAAACTACACCTTCAGGAATTGATCTATCATTAACAACCACTATGTTTTACCCTTCCTTCAAACATCCACTTAAATTAATACGAGGTCAATATAAATTATAGGTGTTTGTGGGGGGGGGGGGTGGGTGATTCATTCCCAAGTTATATAAGAAACTTTCAGTCTTTCTTATTTTTAATTTTTTGGGTTGTTGAATTTTTTTATGTTTTTATATCTCTCCCTTCATAATTTTTCCCACTTTTTTTCTGAAATACTCATATTAAATCCTCATAAAATAACAAGGTTTTTTGAAAATGAATATTAAATTTCCATATTTTATATTATTTTTACATTTAATGGAAATTTATTTCACTAATGGAATGAGAGTTGGAGAAATATTTTAACATTAATGATTTATTTTATTACACTTGGTTATTTTTCAATTATATGACCATTTGTATCTCTATAAAACCATTGATACATTTATACCATATATGAGAGTAGTTTATTAGTTAAGTATTTCATTTCACCTCTCCACACATCATTTCAATTAACCACAAAGTGTGAATATTTATAACATAATTGATGTTGAATATAGGATCGGTTAATGATATTTTTTTTACAAAATAATTTTTTTCATATTTTTTCCTTATACGATTTGTTTCATTACTATGATGGACTATTCTATGCATATGTTCCTATGATATAACTATTTTTCACCAACAAAAACAAAAAACTACAAAAAATAAATAATTAGGGGAGTGAAGAAATGTAAAACGTATGTGGTTATTTTGGTTAAGAGGATAAGGTTTGGCATTCAAGAATAAATAAGTTAGAAGGTATTGATATTTAATTATGATGGATATGTAGAATGTTTAGTGGAAAAAATATGGTTTGAAAATATATTTTAAAAGGATATATATTTATTAAATATAAATTTGAACAGATTGAAAGAAACATCTAACACCTTAGGATTAAATAATATATTTCTATTTATAAAATAAATGAGTTTGATAAAATGTGAAACAAAATATAATGAAATTATATAAATAATTATTATATATATTAAAATTAATCACATAATATGGTATATAATTGTTGAAAACAATTTCTAATTTATTTATAAAATACTACGGATGTAAAAGAACTGTTTTAAAGTATTTCTTTATGAGTTTTTTTTGTCATAATTGTATTACATAAAAATTAATATATATCATTATACATATGAATATTATTTTTTACACATATATATTATGAACTCATTTTTATTCAATTGGTTATAAATTAAATTTTAATTATTTGAGAGTTCAAAAATAATTTTTTATAACAAACTGATTTTATGCGCGTAATTTGTTTTTATCTTAATAAAATATATTAATCACTATTGATGAGTTATTTTAATGAAATTATTTTACAATATATTCAATATAATTATTATATATTCATTTATTGTGTTTTACTGCATATTTAATGAGAATCAATTTATTGTTATGATTATAAAAATTCATTTTTCTAAAAAGGGTTTTATTGTATTTTACACACTTATTTAAAAATTAATTTCTAATACATATAGTAATTAAAATTTTAAAACATATATTCTTATTTTTAATAATAAATTAAAATTTTAGGAATTATTCAACATTTATTTTTTGTCATATAAAATAGTAAATATGTTAATAATTTCTTACCTCAGTATTAAAAGGGTTAATACGAAGGTTAAACTAAAATATAATGTTTAAAATGTCAATAAAAATTATCTACGTTTTAATGGTTAATTTTATTTAGACATTAAATTATCATATATTCTAATTTTTTGCATTGTCACTTGAATATGACTTTATTATAATTTAATGTTTCATGTATTTGTTGAGTTTTCCACCCACCTCAGTTATAAAAGGAGGTCTTTTACCGGTCAATGCTTCACAGATTTTGAGCTATAAATCATGGAAAATACCTACCTGATAACATTTATAACATCTTTAATCATTTCACATGGCTTCTGATAATCCAAAAAGATTATCCATTAAAGTCTAAAGGTGTAATCCAACGACGGTTTCTTAAAAAAGAGATAATTATCTTTACCAATCCATTGTGAGTTTCTTTCTTTCTCATCTTTTATAAATATTATATAACCATATTAACATGTTTAAATAAGTATAATTACTAAAATTATATATTTTTATTTTAATGTTAAAACCATTTTACCTCTTTTCTATACTATGAGAAATGAAAATGCTATTCTTTTATACACGTGTACTATCATCTTTATGGACCGACATTATTCATTTTTCATGTCCACCATACATGGAAGGTCATATGGATTGTGTTAAAGAATATATATGATATTTATGATATTATTATGATCCAATAAAGTTAAATTTTTATTTTATTTTATTTCTATGAATTTATTGAAAAAAATATTACTCATGTGTACGTACGAACTACCATGTCCACGAATTTATATAATTAATTTTTTACCAAGAAATTATATGAATAGATAAAAAAAGGTATATAATAAATAAATATAATAGTAATAACATTATTAATATTATATATATATATATAACTTAACTATTTACAATGGGTAAGGAATAAACCCTTTGAATTGAAACACGCATAATATAGGAATGAGTTTTCACTGAAATTTTGATTTAAAGAAGAATTGTTATAGTAATTAAAAATTTTAAAATAATTTCATAATATAAGATAATAATGAATATGATCATATAATATATGTATAATAAATACAAATATATTATAAAAGAACATAAGTGTGTGTATGGGTAATTTTAGAACATGAGGTCTGGGTTTATATTGCAATGTCATTTTTATTTTGGATTATTTATACTCAAATATCCTTTGTGGGAATTATATGATATTTATAACTAAAACCCAAAATTTGTTCTTATAAATTGGTCAAATTTGAATTTTTTTCCTATTTTTTTCATTATCCTCTCTTTAGTACACAAAATGATCAATAAAAATATTTTTAAAAAAGCAGACAATATTTTCTCTTTTATCAAAGGACGTTTTCTTATATGTTTATATTATATAAAATATTTTGGATAATGTTATTTCATATGATATAATTTTATTTAAATTTATCTTCTAACATTTTTGACATTATTTTCAATTTTTTAACAGTAAAAATTTATCGTATTCCAAAGGGGTAGTTTTATACTTTTTACCAAATGTATAGAAGGAATATTTATTTTAATTTTTACCAAAATGAAGTATTTTAACACAACAATTAGAATTATTTTATTTTAATAATAATTTACATGTTTCCATGTTTATTTTTGAATAAAATACTTTTATGAATATTCTGTAAATTTTTAGTTTCTAAATATATCATAGGAAATGAACATTTTCCTAGTTTTTGATGAAATGTTCAAGGATCTTTTAAAGTTATTTTTCATATATTTCAGTATCCTTGGAAATTTATTCTCCTTAGAGATGATTATAATATAATGAAACCATAAATGTTATTTATTTATTATTTATTATTATCTTGTGATTAGAAATACTTTATGAATCTCATTTCTTTTCAACATGTTATTCTATAATGAAATTATAAAAGTTTATACCATATTGTGTAACACATATGTATGGTTTTAATTATAGGATGAGTGGATATGTTAAAACCCAATTAAAAATGGGATAATTATTGATATTTCATGAGAGAATATGATTGAATATGGTTAGTGAACCCATTACAATAATGAAAAATTGTTGGGGAGTGGACCCAATTCATTATGGGACTTTTTCCACTATTCGATGATAGTTCTAGTAGTGATACATGACTAATGACATGAATTTATATACATATTATTATTCCATTGTTTCTATTAAATGTTATTGTTATTATTATTATAATATTATATCATATATAATAATTTATTAATGATTATTCCACATTCTTATTACTCGTTTCTTTTGAACAACAATATTTTCTTACTCTAACTCATGATTTATGATATATGATTGATTGGATATAAAAATCACCAGATATGATCATTATCTAATACCCTTATTCTTATCTTATTCTTTAATATGATCATTGATTGATATCTCACATTTTTATCCTTACTGTGCATCTGAGCTCACCCTTTCATTTGTTTTCATTTTCCCTAAGTTATATAGAAAGTTATTAAGTAAGAAATTTTTAAAAAGGGTACTATAAGATATAAAATTTATGAGGGATATTGAAGATATTTTATTAAATAATTAGATTATGTATCTATTATTAAAATACACTAAAACATTATGGGTCTTGGTTATGTATTATTTTGAAATGTATTGAATATTCATATAAAAGGATGCAATATTTTTTATGTAATACTCCAGTTTACATAGTTGGAATCAATGATTGGAATTGTAAGTTTTAGAGATTAGGTTAAGAATAATGTGAGGATATAAATTAATAAAGCCTATGAAATATCATGAATTATTTTAATGACTATATGATTAATCACTCTAATTATTGTATCAGGATTATTATAATATTTTTTTGTATTAGTTAATAGATGGAACTAGGAGGAACCATGCTCTAAATTAATGTGTATGAAAATTCAACGATTTTCTGCTTGAGTATCCATGTGTCATGGGATCTAGAATAAAAAATCATATTATTATGCTTACATAACTCTCTCATCCAATGAATCATGTTGGGATTAAGATTGAGAAAAGGTCATTCCAACAATCTTTTGGGTATATAAGGTGCCAAAATATTCAATTTATTAGTTCTTACTTTTACCCACTAGTTTTTTAGTAACATAATAGTACCATGGAAAATATATATATTCTCTAGTGATTAATGTATGAAAAAGTTGTCTTGGTGGTGTATCATTTAAAAGTTAACATAGATAAATGATGTGATTTTTTATGAATATAATGAAGGGGTGAAAAAATGACTCCATAAAATGGGATTCCATGAAGAGTTTTTTAGTATGAAATATCCCAAAAATAGTTACATTAAAATAGAAAGTGAATCCATATGTACGGACGTATAAATGGTAAGAACTACGTATGCGTGAGTAACATTATCATTTCCAAAAAGGATCGGTGGAAAAAATGTAGATATGATATTATCATTAGAAAAATCTAATCATTTTATAAATATCATATGTAGATATTAAACCCAACATAATTCCCAAGGATAAAGTAAGCCGATGGAAGATGAATTGTATTGCTACATGGAGATAGTAAGCCCTACGTATGCAGGAGTGATACTTTCTCTTCTTGATCGATGGTAATGAAGATTTATAAGGATGTGTTCATAATAATAATAACATTTAAGATTATTTAGGATTAATAATTGGTTATTTTATAAAATTAATCACAGATTTAATAGTGGTAATAGAAGAAAAATAGAGTGACCGATTAGAGTGATTACCTCTTCTTCAAAACATCTCCTTTAGATCTCTAAATTACACTATAGTTAGTCTTTTCGAAAAAACATATCATCTAGACTGTGGATAGGTAGGTAGAGAATTTAATATGGCCAATATAGGTCAATATATAAGGCTCAATGTGGTGAAATGGGATGAGGGAGGAAGTGTCCTTTTATAATCAAGGAGAGGGGTACTTTAGGAATTTCTCAAAATATTAAGTTATTATAAATTAAATATCAATCCAAATACCTAAAAATATAAATTAATTAGAATATAATTCGGGAAATATTTTAATCCCATTAAAAAATATATTTTAGAAAAGTTATCTTGTAATTTTAAAACATACCTTTTTGATTAACCCATTGTTTACATATTTTAATTTTTACTATGATAACAACATTTTCAATATTAAAAGGTGGATATTTTTACTTATAAGGTTTAAGTTAAAACTTATATGGTAAATTCATGATATTTTAGATCATAATATAACCCGTTTGTCATTATTTTTAATTTTTAGGGTTTTTAAATAATTTAGTATAATATTATTTTCATAAAATATCATAAGTGTCAAATTTGACAATATTCATAACAATGACAATTTGAAAATCAATCCAGAAATATTATTTTAAAAAAATTAATTTAATACACCCATTTTCATTTCATATTCTCCTATAAAATTTTTCCATGGCCGTGATTAATTCAAATTATATATATTTTTATATTTTAAATATATTATATTTCATTATTTCATTAATTTAACAATTACTACATCTGAATTTTTTTATATATATGATAATTATTTTTCACTAAAAATAAAAAATAAATTTTTATGATTTTGATAAATATTTATATTTTATAATAATAAATATATTGTAGCATATCTTCTATTGAACATCATATTAAAAATATTATTCATATTAAAAGTAAGAGTGTGACATTTTTTCAGTCTCTTTGAGTTTAATAATATTTAAGCCATTTTCCTTGAAAAGTGATAATTAAATTATTAAATTAAAATTAGTATGTGTTAAGGTTAGAATTAATTTATTTAAATAACATTTTTTATGTTTTAGGGTAGTTTTCTAATATTTATAATATTATTTTAACTATTAATTACATGATTTACCCATAACTGTTGTAATAAAAATTACTAACGTAACTACTAATATTGGCCAAAATTAAAAGATACCTATTTAAAAAATTTGGATGATATGATTCCAAATATTGTATAAATTTTTGATAATTAAAAATATATAATTTTATATAGTTTATTTAAAATTAATCCCACTGATGTATTAAGAAAACATGTTTTTAAAGTGAAAATGGCCGAAATATTGACATGTTTTTATATCCAAATTTAATGTGATATTGATTCCAATGATCTAAATTGTATTAAATGATAATAATTTTATATAATTATATTTTAAAACTAATTAAACATGTAAATTAAAAATATAAATTATCTTGATGAAAATGTTTTTTTCAATTAAAATGTGATATTTTTCAAAATTCATCAAAACATGATTCTTAAGAGAAAAATACTAAAAATTAAACAAAAATAAATTTTGATTCCCCAATTTAAAATTTTAAGTTGATTTTATCAAATATAAATTATAATAGTTTTAAAAAAATATATTTAAAAAGGGTTCTCCATTAAAATGTTGTCAAATTACCCTTTTGATAAATATAGGGTTTTATAAGAAAAATTGGGCTTGTTTATAAATTATGTGTATAAAATCTATATAATAAATATTAGAAATATTTTATTGAATATATAAAATAGATATTTAAATAAAATCATTCAGTAATTTTAATTAATTTAATTTATTAAGATAAAATTTCTTTGAGAGCATAAAAATAAAAATATTTCATTTATATACAATTAATATATACTTTCATTTATAATTAATTGGTTACCAATGAATTTGTCTTACAAGACATATATTTTCATAATTTAGTTAGTACTGTTCATGAAATATAGTTTAATGGCTATGTTATATCTTATTATAGTAAATGATATTATTTAAATAATATACTATTATTCGGTAAAACTCATACTTGCATGTAACACATGCCATAAAATGAACTCAAAATTGTGTGTAACATAATATTAACATAGTGTTTGACGAACCACAAGAAAATATAAGTGTTTCTTTTATAGTAATATTAACTTGTTTTTGTGTATAACACAATACATCAATGAAAATTAATTTAGATAAAAAATGGTTCATTAAAACATGGGGGGTCACATTATACCCCCATTAAAATGAATTTCTTCCTCAAAATTCATCTAGGTTATAAATGGTTTAATACTTGAAATTTAACCTCATAGAAACCCACATCATTAATGAAAATAATAAAATTTCATTTTAAACAGTAAAGTTAGAAACACAACGGTTACCAAAAGTAACCCATAACCGTGTTTCCACATAGAAGAACAAATGTGGAAAATGAAAACATTGACATAGATGAGAAATATAACTACAATGTTATGTTGGAGAGTGATAGATATCATGGTTATGTGAAAGATAAAAATCACAAATCCATATCCTAAAGTTGATTGAAAAAGGCCATTGATATCATAAAAACGATGATAAGAGGAGAAAATATTATTTCAAAATCATTTTGAATAGTTTCTATGAAAAGATATGCTTACTTGATTTCCACAAAATCCAAACCTATTTTATTCTTTGATAAATTTCCACTTCAAATCATTTTCTAATAAATAAAGGTGAATTTTTCATTAATAAATAATTATAAGATCATAAGATCCATAAATAGAATGATTGGATATTCCATATATCATTATCACAAAAAAAAACTTTAGCACAAGTTATACAATATGCTTAAATCCCAATATATAGAGTTACTATTTTAATCTATGAATCCTCATCATAATATTAAATTAAATACTTTATCAAATATTTAACCATATAACCCGTCCAGAAGATGAAATTCCAAAATAGTGGAATTAAATTTTCTAAATCATCTTAAAATTTATCACTCATATATCATATGATATCTCTATGTTGTTACATTCCAAACAAGTGAATACCTTCATGAATTCTTCTGTTAAAACATGATAATAACCTGAATTACCATAAATACGTTTTGAAAACATACACCTTTCCATATTCCAAATTTTAATGGACATGTTACTTAAGAGTAAAAAGTTTTAAACAATATACGTGATATAATAATCCACTTCTCATCAAATCCTTAAACAGTTTTATTGAAATATGTACCATCCAATTTATGTATTCATATCCAACATATCTTTATCCAAATTTAAATATCTCAACATCATGTACATATTAAGTTTTATCCTTCCCTTAATCATTTGTTTTTAAAAAATATCATCTTATTACATCAATCACTTAATATGGTCACCAGTACCATTCAACATATGCTATTAAGTCCTTATAAAAAACTATAATGGACCAATACATATATGTTACATTATTCTATATTACCAAAAAATTACATCTAAAATATTATTCATAAATTCCATTACATAAATAATCAATCATTCCTCAACTTCATTTTCATACTCAGCATTTGTAATAATAATCACATGATATTTCCATTTTCAATTGGATTTAAGAGGTTGAAAATGGTGATCGTCATTATTAACCCTTAGATTTTGGTACTGATTTTCATAACATCCATTTTCCTTTCACTTGAACCATTTTAGTGTGGGAGGTTCATTCTACATATTCCTTCCTCTATTCATTTAATTATCTATAATTTGTTCATAACTTCGATAGTCATTTGTCAGATGAACTTATTTCCCACACATGAAACACATACCATTCATTTTAAGGTAGTCTACACAATGATTATTTACACACATTGAGAATAAAGAGACACTCATCTTCTATTCACCCTGGTTTTTATATATTTATATAAAATCCATCATTTATTTGTTTTCAAAACCCTGATATTGATTTTTAAATCCAACTTCCATTTCTACCATGATATCACAATGCACAATCTCTTCATAGAAAATAATGTCTCGTGTAGCTAAAACCCTTCAGAGACTTTTTTAATCCATTGAAGAACTGATCAATGTTACTTTCAGGTAGTATGATACTTCTAGAAGCTTAACTCACATGTCTTGTAAAATTTTCCTCATAGGTACCAACAGATTGATCATCCTTTTTATTAATCTCATGGAAATAACTTTCTATATTCATTTTTAGAATATGAGGAAAGTGATTATTGAATAATATCCCCTTAAACACTTCCCATTATGTAGATTCTATTTCTTCTTGTAACCTTTTTTTTAATAGGAGTCCACCACTAACCAGATTCACCCAAAAAATGATAAATAAATAAAAATATGATTTCATATTCTAATAATAGAAGGATGGAAAATATCCTTTCAAAGGTACTAATCTATTTTTAAAAAACAAGTGGATTAGAAGACCCACTAATAGAAGGTTGATATTGTCTAATGAAATATTCAATTGAAATTTGTTACGTCCATTGCTCATTTGGATGTTTACCATGATTCATAGATTTTGTGAGTATATAAATTAAAATTTTCATTTCTTCCTACAAAACATTCACCTGATCTGGAGGAAAAGAATTGTATTTCCCATTTCATTCATCATTAGCATGGATTATTTGAGTTTTTTCCATCGAATAAAACTAGAAATGAAAGTGTGATTGAAACTCATAATATTGGTAAAACTGAAAAATCAACGCAAATTACTAATAATATTTCAATATATGAAACCTTAGGTTTAATCCTAAGTTATTCAGGATTATTAAGAAAACTATATTATTGTAACCTATAGATTGACTTATTATTAGAGATATTCTTATACGTATACATTGAAATATCCTGAGTGATCTCAATAATTTTTTCATATGCATGTTTCAAAATGTTGAAAACATATTTCCTCTAATATCAAATATAACAAACTAGGGTTTTCATAAATGTATATTTTATCTTTTTATATGAATATTCATTATAATGAAAAAAAATTCCTAACGATGCCAATCATTTTGTGTTTTTTGAAAACTGGAACACATTATTCTAATTTGGTTAATGATATTAAATATCTCTCATTAATATATTCACATTTAATACTCTTACATTAAAAAATTCAATATTACATAAGCAAATGAAACATATAAATGGGAAAGCTCGGATACTTAGTAAGGGTAAACAGGGAAGATATATGAGCATATAATGATCATAAGAGTATAGGAATGCGATCATAACAGTATTCGATCACACCCCGCTTATCAGATTTCATAAATATGAATTGTGGAAGAAATATTAGTTCTTTATAATAAATGAATCACAGAAGAATACATAGAATAATCCATGAATTCATAATATAATAATAATAAATAGAATTTGTGGTTGAAACATAAACATGTAATATCATTCCATATACGGAGAGGTGCATTTCCAAAACATAAAAGGGAACTTCATGGGGACTAAACCTATTAGGTAGGACACAACAACATCACAAGTCATATTACATTCCTTTTAAAGGATTCAATTTCCCCATCTTCCCATTGTGTACTAGGTTCCCCCATTTTCCCATAGTTGATCAGGTTTCCCCATCTTAAATAGTGGATCATGCATGTCGACTTGTTTTCATTATTATCTCAGTAGAAATAAATATTTACCCAATTAATTTGAGGGGGATATAGGTCCCATTCATGACATAATGAAAACCATACAAATATGTTCCACAAAAACATAAATCATTCATCATATCAGAACCCAAGAAATGAAATGAGTTTCATAAACATCATTTAATCATATAATAAATACATGGAAAAGAAAAAGGTTTCATAAATATCATTCCATCATAAAAATAAACCAATCATATAAATAATATGAAATTCATAATTTAATCATATAATCAGAAAAAAATATGTACCATCAAATAATTTTATCTTATATGAAAAATAATTCGAATAGATCACTAGAAAATAATTTATCAGGAAAATATCCTTCCACTACTAAATGTATTTTATTATATTAAAATGCCTCCAAATTTTAAAATAAAACATTTTATTTGAAAATAAACATTCAAAATATTAAATAAATAATCAAATCATTATGATTTTATGATGTTTTAAAATTTTGTTCATGCCGTATAAGTAAAGAAACATTCCTTTCGTTCTTTTTCAAACAAAAATCACAATGTACCTCATTTGGAAAATGGAAAAAGGATTCCATTCAAACCATGTATAAAAAACTATGAAATGGGTAAAAATGACTAAAAAAATTCATAGGATAATAGTAAAAAAATTGAAAACATTTTTAGAAAACATAGACATGGAAAAAAAAAATTCCCCAATGGATAGTTAGAAAAGAAACAATCCCAAATATTAATGAGATTCAGAAATAAATACTCATCACTTTAAAATAAGTAGAATAATATTCCCCTTGAATGAAATAAAATTATATGGATATAATAATACCATAATATTCTGCATAAGACACATGAATTACATTCATGGGTAGTAAATACAACACATAAAAGAAACAAGTAGTGTACATGGCATGTCTCCCACATAAATATTAGTGAATCATAAATGCCTTAATACTTGAGTAACTTTAGAATCATGAACCCCATGAAGGAATATAATAAATAAAATACTTTAATATAACCATGATAAAAATATCATATATATATATATATATTCATTATATATGTATTTATGGTTATCTATAAAACATAGAAATAAAAACTGAAATAAACTTTTTGTGGAGATGACATGATGTACATAGGTAAGAACAATTATTTAATTTTCTTGTCATATTAAAAGAAAAAATTATATAATATATTATTATTCCATAATCATTATTATGTTATGAAGATCATATATATTCCAAAAATTAATCCTTGTTACAAACCCTGTGAAATATAGATGAAAAACGATTTACATCGCATAATGATGATCGAAATACATAGGTACCTATGAGAGAAATTATCATTTCCCAAAATATTAGGTGGTAAAAAGGTAAATATGATATTATAATTCCAAAATTATAATCATTTCATATTATTTCCCCCCTTAATTACATGTTTTGCCCTTAATTGAGGTAGTACAAATTACCAAAGTTACTACAAATGTTGTCCATATATTAAAGGGACCTATTTACTAAATTGGGACCTTATGATTATAAATATGGAGTCCATTTTTAATAATAAAAAATAAATATTTTTCTAAAATTTATTTGTAATTAATCCCTATTATTGAATGAGAAAACGAGTTTTTGAAGTGGAAATATCTAAAATAACGACATGTTTTTTACCCTAATTCAATGAGAATTTGATTCCAATAACCTAAATTAGATTAGCTGTTAAAAACATGATCTAATTAAAATTTTAAACCAATAAAATATTTAATTTAGCACTATAAATTATTTCTATGAAAAAAAATCAACTAAAATGAAACATTTTTCACTATTCATCAAATCATGAAACTTAACAAAAAATACCAATATTTCAACAAAAGAAAACTTTGATATAACTATTCTAAAGAATAAAATTATTTTATCATATAAATATTCTGAAAGTGTTGAAAAATATATTTAATATTTGTTCTCCATTAAAAGGTAGTAAAATTTCTCTTCTATAAAATATAGGGTTTTATGTGTAATTCTTTTTTATCTTATGCCTATATAATCTATTGGATGAATATTAAAAATATTAGATTAAATATATAACAAATATTTTTCCATAATATCATTCATTATATGTAATTAATTTAATTTATTAAGACAAAATGACATTGGGAGTATAAAAATAAAAAGAATCATTAATATTGAACTAATATATATTTTCATTTATAATTAATGTTAAACAAATGAATTAATCATATAAAACATGTGTTTTGATATGTTTTTTAACCATATTTATAAGCATCAATTTAATGTCCCGGTTATATCTTACTATATTAAATAATAATATATCAATAATATACTATTTTTTGGTAAAAATCTGTTTCCGTGTAATGAAAGACAACAAAATAACACCACATTGTGTGTAACACAAGCCAAATATAGTGTTGTGAATACTGAAAGATAATATAGGTGTTTATTTAAGCATTAAATTCACTTGGTGTTTTATATGACAGAAGACATCAAAAAAAATTTAATATATTTGAAAAAAAGGTTCATAAAATCTCCAGGTGTTACATACATGTAGACTAAAATACATATTATGCCTAATATATATATATCCAATTAGGATTAAAATTATTGTGTGTATGAAACCAAATGTTTAATACAATTATATATCAGAATATGGATCCCAATTCACACATTTATAGTCCAAAACACTCCACCATTAGAGAGAATCTTCATTATTCATTATCCTATGGAAATTTCTTTAATTTATCTATATCTCGAGCTATAGGCCTTCAATTGATTCCAAATATGATATAGATATTCTAGATGTGCGGAAATAAATATTAGTTTTTTTAAAATTTAGATATGACTCTCTTCTTAATCAAATACTCAATCTATAAGGTCTTCAAAATTTAGTGTTCATGAAAGAACCTTCTATATTTCCTATAAATTAATACATTGGGAAGTTAGAAAAATTGGGTTAATTTGTAAAATTAGTAAAGTCTATAGGGTTTCTATTATCATCATATAATTTCTGAATATCTCTATCATGATATAGAGATCAATTAGGAAGTTATAGTTTTACTCCATCCTCCTCCTCTCGAAGGAAATCTAAAATTTTGGCGATCATTGCGAGGGAGATAAACACTTGTAAAGAGATTTATAAAACACATATTAGATTCTAGTTTGTTATAAACTAGGTTTTAAAACATTTTATCTATCCTAAATTATATTATTTCAAATTTTAATCCATTTTTTGATGAATGTAAATGTAATTATTATTATTTATTTCTAACGGATCAGAATGATATTTTTAGTGTGTGACTTGTGTTATTATTATAAGAAAACACATGAGTCATTTTATTACCCATAAATTTAAGGTTTAAAATTTACTTGGAAGATATTATACAATGAATTAGGGATAAAACTCATCTAGATGATTATTATTTCAATATTTTGGTATACATGAATTGATATTAGAGATTATAGGGGATCCACGATTCTGGTTAACCTTAACCAAAGACATACTCCAAACCTAAATAAATTTAAAATAACCATAAACTTTACATGATTTGTAGTGAACATGAAATGATTGAAATATTATATTTCTCTCAAAACCAAAATTTAATCAACTATTATAATATTTATATTGATTTATTTTATTTTCAAAAATCATTCAAACCCCCTTGTTTTGTATTTATTTTTGTAAAACATAATAAAAATTCATAGTATAAAAACATCAATGCTCATTGAGAGAAAACCTAGGGTCTTTCATAGACAATAAAATAATATTATAACTAACTAAATGTAAATTCACAAACCTATAACCCCAGAGATGGTTCACTATTTTATTAAATTGGAAATATTGTAAGGAATCAAACCCCGAATGATTAAATAGTTTATAAGTTTTGGAAGATCGGATTACATACATTTTACCCATAATACATTGGCTGAAAAAATGCATAACATAAGTAAAATTTCAAAATCCTTGAAACTAATTCAAATGATTCCTCTTCAAATCCTTGGGAAACAAAAAATAATATGTGTGAGATAAAATTCTAATTAAGGGTTAGTATAACAGAGGTAGTAATGAGTCAATGACTAAAAAATCATTATGGAAATGTTAATATGTGAAAACACATAACATAAAAAAAACTAGATAACTGGTAATAAATTTGGCATGGTAAATAAATGAAAAAAAATTCCATTTAATAAATAAAAGGATATTGAAATTATTCTATAGATAATTTTAAAGAAATAATCTCATGGATAATAATAATAATAATTGAATTCTTAATAGAGGAATTTCGTAATTATTAGACACCATATTTCCTAGGTACATGGAACAATTACCTTAAATACATTTCGTAATATTTTTAAACATATCAAGTATAAAACCATCTGATTTGGAAATCTAATTTTCCTAATTATATTATTGATGCATCTAGGGGTTTACTTTAAACCATCCCCAACCTGTGTCACACCATTAAAAAGCATTCTTCATAAATTGAATAATCAATTTAAAATATTTTATATCAAAGTGTCTCATAAAACATTGAAACATTTTAATAGCATGAATATAAAAGTTTTCATAGTATAATATGTCAAAAGGTACAATAGATATACCATAAAAAATTAGTAAGTGGTGAATATGGCATTTTTCTCACATATGTAAAAAGTGATATGAAAATCCATTACAGCACACTTTATTTTTAGTTTTATGGGACATAAACTTCTTTATAATGGTTAAAATAATTTTATTAATTTAAATTAGAAACTTATTTTTATGTATGATAGCATGTGTGATTTTATTATTTTATTTTCTCACTCGTTTGTTTATAATATTTATACATTTTCACTATTTCGGGAGTTAAATGCCTATTTTTATGGTATATTTTAACTTGATACTTATTGTTACTATTAATTACATCATGATTTTATCATGTAAATAATAAAAACCATTATATAAATATAATATTTATTCAATCCATACAATTTTGATATAGGAAATGAAATTCATCATTCATGGAAATGTTTGGCCATACGTATGCATGAAATCTACCTTCATTTCTTTACTTAATGTAAAGAATGAAAAGTAGTAAATGTTATATATGAATATTATAATTATATTAAAATATATATTTAATATATAATTAATATTTTTATTAAAACCATCCTTTATACATTCAATTTATAGAGTTAATGAATCACATTGCTTTGAGGAGGGTGTAGTCCGCACTTCCAAAAACAATGTTATCGTATTAACACAAAATGGAAAGAATGAAGGTATATATTATATAACAACTAATTAGTTATTATGAAAACATAAATATAATATATATATTATATAAAAAATTCTATTCCATCATAATTACTAACCACGAGAGGTGGTAAAAAAAATTAGCGATATTGTTTCAGAAGGTGGTAGTTTTCCGAACATGAATGGTAAATTAATTACCCATTTTATGGATGGGTTTGTAGGTGTAGGTTTAACACTAAAAATAAATAAATATAATTATATTGAGGATAATTTTATGTTTTATATTAATGGAATAATATGAAATGAAGGACTGGGTAAAGAAATAAAACAAAATTGATCCTTGAAGAATGTTACCTCTTAATTGGGTATCTTCTTTTTGTTTATACCAAAATCCTTCATTGGGTTGATTTAGTACCATATGGGGACATATAAGATAATTATAGGGAAGTTATGATAACATTTGGTAAGTTTTATGATGATATTGAGGGCTCAATGTGGTGTGAGGAAGTGAGTGAGGAGGTTCCCTTTTATAATTGTGGTTAGTAGATCTTTTGGAAACTCTTAAAATCATAAATTAATATAAACTAATTTTCAATTAAAATATTCTCCAAAGTGGGTTATCTTGATTATATTATGATTATGAGTCTGAATAAATTAATCCACACGTTTTTATACATATTTAGGTCACATTATTACCCTTATCTTTTGGCATAAACCCTTGTTACACCTTTAACCCTTACCGTGACAATTTGTATTTTAACTCTTTAAGTGTGAATATAGTTACTATTAAATTTCAAGTAACCATAAATGAGTATTAAAAAGAAATTAAACAGTATCCTAATTAGTTTTATGAAATTTATATTTTTATGAATTGTATATCATTTAATAAAATACTGTTTATTTCAAAATATTATTAATATAAATTTTGTCAGTATTCAATACATGACTATTTAAACATATCATAACTACATGTGAAATAAAAAAACCTTTAATAAAACCCTAATATGCAGATTAAAACTTGTAATTTTTTTATGACATTAATTATAATTTTTTTAATATATTTATAATATCTTTTATTTGATATGTCTTCTAATTAGAAAATACTGCATCATCATTGTGAAAGGTTTTAATTTAATAAAATTTTCCCAATAAAATAAAAATAAATTATAATGAATAATATTAATATTTTAAATTTCCAACGAATATTAATAGTTGAATATATCTTCTTTATAAAAATATATCAAAATTTAATATTTATTAAAAACATGAGTGTGACATATTGGACAACCCTTAGAATAAAATAACTTAAATGTCTTAAATTCATCCAAGTGGATGAAAGAGGACATTAAATCACCGAAAGGATCATTTTGGTCAACAATAAATCAAAAAATAAAATTGGTATATGTGTTTGGATGTTTTTATTATATTATTTTAACCATAATTTCCGGATATACCCTTAATTGTTGTAATTGAAATACACTAAAGATACTATTCATATTTCAAAAAAATAAAGGGAAACTATTTATATAATTTAGACCCACTAATTCAGAATATGTAATCCATTGTTAAATTTTTGAAACATATTATTTTTAGTAGTTAATTTAAAACCAATCCCATTGACGGAACAAGAAAACACATTTTTAAAGTAAAGCTATTCAAAATATTGAAATATTATTCACATCCAAATTGAATGTGAAATTGATTTCGATGAACTAAATTAGATTAAATGATAAAAAATTGACATAGTTATACTTTAAAAACAATAAAAAAAATCTAATTTTACTCTACAAATTATTTATATGAAAAATGTGTTTTCAATAAAAATTATGTATTTTTTACTATTCATAAAAACAGTAAACTTATAAAAAATGCTAAAAACTCATCCAAATTTAAATTTTATAATAATATTAAAAATAATAAGTTAATTTTTTAATATATATTTTATAAAAGTCTCTATAATTTTATTTAAAATAGCTTCTCCGTTAAAAGATGGTAAAAATGCATTTTGAAAAATATTTGGTTTTTTGGATAATATTGGGTTTGTTATTATCTTATGACTAAAAAAATATTGAATGAATGAAAAAATATTGTATTGGATAAATGAAATATAAATTAACTATATAAATTATCTCTAATTGTTATAATTTAATTAATTGTGAGATATGTGGCTAAATTATTTTTTATTCAATCCTGTTGTTGTGTGCCTTATAAGCTGTCAACAGAAATTAACTTTACTCTAGAAGGAAAATATGGTAAATTATTTGGGGGATACATTATATTATCCTACACAAATTTCTTACTTTAAATTTAATGGGTGATACCTTAAAATATATTTCTATAGTTCTACTTTATAGAATCCTTTGGTTCCCATGTAACTTCATCCATTTTATTTCACCAGAGCACCTTTACCAGACAATTTATCTTATTCCTTGACATTTTCTCTCTGGTATCAAGAATCAATAGGACTTATTCATAGTATGAAAGTTCATTTTCCAAATATATTTCATCATAGGGGAGTACATGCCATGGTTCTGGCATGTACTTCCTTAGTAGATGTATATGAAAGACATCATGTACTTTTTGAGAGATTTTATGATATTTCCAAATGATAAGCAACAACTCAAACACTTTCAAGAATATCAAATGTTTTGATGTACGTGGGATTCCATTTCACCTTCTCACTGAACCTTATAAAACCCTTCCCTAGATATTCTTTCAATAAATCATGTTCTACCACTTGGAACTCAAAATATTTCCTCTGATTTACTACATAAGACTTTTTCCTACATTGAGATGATCTAATATTAGCATGTATATAAATTACTTTTGTCATCATCTCTATAACAAGTTTTGAGCCTACGATTTTCCTTTCACTAACATTATCCCAACTAGTTGGAATATGAAATATGTTTCCATATACTTATTTATATGGTTCCATTTTCATACTTGAATGTAAGCTATAATTTTAGGAAAACTCTACCAATTGTAGGCACTGATCCTATATAACTTGAAATTCAGGTCAACATGATATCAACATGTCTTCAATTGTTTGAATTGTTCTTTATAACTATGCATCAGTTTAAGGATGATATATAGTTCTCATGTGGAGCTCATTATTTAGATCATTTTAAATACTTGTCATGAATTTTTACATAAAACAAGGATACTGATCTGACAGAATCGATATCAGTGTACCATGAAGTCTTATAACATAATTTATATAGAGTATTACATGGAATTTAAGAGGTACACATTATCTTATAGAAAAAAATTTTTCTTGATTTTCTAAGGAGATCAACAATAACCCATATCACATTATTCCTTATAGTATTCCTTGGTAGTCCAGTGAAAACGTCTATTGTAATTTCGTCCCATTTTCACTCAAGAATATAAAGAGGTTGTAGGTCTCCTTTAGTATGTTGCCTTAAATCATTCACTTATTGACAAACTAAACATCTTAAAACATAATCTGTAATTTCTTACCACATATTAACCCACAAAAAAGGTTCCTTAATGTACCAATAAATATCTTTTCTACCATGATGTATAATGAAATTTGAGCTATGTGAGTTGTCCAATAATTCCCTTTTTAGATCAGGTATCGATGGAACACATAGTCTCTTTCTAAATTTTAGAACACCATCTTCACAAACAATGTAAGCTAATTTCTTTCACTCACACAATTTATTTTCTTTTGAAGGCTCTCAACATCAGATTGAGTATTCGTTATCATCTTATATAAATATGGTTTTTCAATCATATAATAAATGATTTATGTCTCTCATTCCATATAAATTCACATACCCATGTTTACTAGATCTAGAATCATATGGTCCTTCTCAATCCTCATTTGGGTTAGAAATCCTTGATCCTTCCTTCTCAAAGCATCTTCCACCTTATTTTCATTCACTAGGTGGTAGTGTATTGTGAGATCATAATCCTTGAGCAGCTCAATCAATCTTCAGTATCTCATGTTGAGCCCTTTATTGGTGTTGTTTTATTTTATAATTGTTTTACTTCTCTATATGTCACATATTTCACCATAGAGATATTGTCTTCATATTTTAACGTGAATATTACATTCTATAGCTAAATATCATTGGTTGGATAGTTCTGTTCTTGAGTCTCTACTTTCCTTGATCCATATGAAATAACATTATTATATTTTATTAGGAGACAAAAAATTTCTTTCTTTTATGAATCACTATATATGAAAAAACCATCCCTTCTAGATGGTAGAGTCCAAATTAATGAGTTTACTAATATTATCAATAGTTCATCAAAATATTCTTCACATTCATTTTTCCAAACAAACATAACCACTTTATGTGTAATATTTGTTAATGGGGTACACAATTGGTAAAAATTCGAAATGAACCGCGAATAATAATCTGATAAACCAATGAATCTACGTACCTCAGTTCTATTTGTTTGTGTTAGCCATTCTCTAACTACATTTTTATTTGTAGGTTAAATTGATATTCCATTATAGGAAATAGTATAGAAAATAAAAGGAACTGATTTAAGAAAGAAATAACACATACAAAATTTCCCATATCACTCTTCCCTTCTAAGATTCTTAAGAATGACACACATGTGATTATCATGATCCTCATAGCTTTTAGAATACACTATTGTATCACTATTGAATACCACAAAAAATAATACCTGTACTTTAACCAAAAATATTTCTTCGGTATGTATTCTTTATTTAGTGATAATTGGTGATACAAAAAATGATGATCAACCATTGAAAAATATTGGGCTCCATGAATTTGATCAAAATAGTCATCAATGTGAGGTTGAGGATAATGTTTATTTAATATAATAGAACTGAATTCCCTAGGATCATTTCATAACCTCATTAATCCATATTTCGTCTTAATAAAAAGAGTATGGGCTCCCCATGGTGAAATACAAGGGTGAATAAATACCTGATGACCAAAATCATCTAATTGTTTATTGAACTCCACTAATTACATAGTGGTCATTCTATAGGGAACCTTTAATATTATAATTGAATTAGGGATTAAATTAATGGAAAATTCAACATCATACTCTGGGGTATTTTCAAGTAATTACTCAGGGAGTACATAAATATGTTCCTACATAATAGGTACATCATAAATTTAAAGACTACCTTATCCATTGCATGATTTTTTTTGAAAATCAACCCTGAAAATTTCATTTAGTAGAGCAACTGAGGGTGGATATAAATAAGACTCATGTAGGGATGTTTTTGTTCTAATGATAAGGAATTCTATATCTTCCTCACAAATCATAATTTATTTCTTCTTACAATAAATTTTTGCATCATATTTTGAAATCCAATCCATACCAAGGATTATATCAAAGTGAACAATAGGTATGAAGATAAGGTTAGTAAATAAATCACATTTATGTGCCAGAATGGGGATATCCTGACACATCTTTTTTCAATGAGACTTCCATTATGTGTATTTACTGACTACCCCTTTGAAAAATCAAAAGGAATTTTTTTAATTTTCTTGAAAAAATGGGTAGATATAAAAGTGTGGGATGACATGAAATCAAATAAAGAATTGAATTAATTGAAGCTATGATTAATGAAACTTGAACAACATAATTGGATACTTATACCTTAATAATAGGGATTTAATAATCTTTTCCACCTCCCCTCAACCACTTCTATAGTAAATTCCCTTGACACTTGGGGAATTCGTTTGTATAGTTCCCCATATCATTATAGTTGTAACACTTAATATAATAGTGTTTCGTCTTCCATTTCCATTCCTTAACATGATATCCCATTAGTACACACTTATAAAAAAATCCCATTACTTTCATGAAATTATCTTGTAAAATCTGTTCAAAGTAATCAAATGATGGGAATTTCATCATCTTCTCATTTGACACATTCCATTTTCTCTTGGTTCTCAAATGACCTCTTTTTCTGTTGATTCCCATTAAATATATTTATTGCAAAAATTTATTTCGATATCATGATAAAATGTAAAAATATTTAATAATATGATGAAAAATTATGAGAAACTATTATAGTTTAGATATTTGTCTTATGAAATTCAAAGAAGTAATTGATCTGGCTCTTCGTGTATCATATATAATCTCTAGCATATGAGGCTAACCTGGTAATGATATCTTCATAATACGAAACACTATATTATTAATTTTTTTTTAATATAAGTATCTTTCTCTTCATATTAATTTATTTTTCACAAGGGAATTATTTATTGAAGAATGTATCCTTAAAATTTATCCATTCCATGAATACTATTTATTATTCTTCCCTAGTATTCTAAATCTGTGAAAACCATTGATCAACATAACCTTTGAGATAATAGACATCATGTGTAAAGATTTACATTTCACTTCATCACAAGTCTGTAAATATCTTTTTGAGAGACTTAATCCATTTCTCAAATAAAATTTTATTATTAATCCCACTAAAAAATAGGGGATTCTACCACATAATGTGATCAAACTTATAATATTCTCTCTTTGGAATATTTTTCCACATCATGGAAATGATATTTTATATAAAATGATTAATTTTACCTAGTATAGCCATAGTTTTATCCATTACAATACAAGTTTTATTGGTTTACATAGCCGAGAAACCTCTACAACTTCCATGATTATTGATACCATTTTTCCTTCTAGGCGCCATTTCTAAATAATTCCATATAATGGATTAGATTATAAAATCATGAATTTCAAATATGATATAAAACTCAATATAAATTAAAAATTTATGCATTATAAATCATAACATTTGGTTAGATTTTTTACATCATGAATATTAAATTATTCATAATGGTAGGTAGAGTGAATATAAATTATCCAAATCATATCCCCTAGGAGTTTCAAAATAGATGCACAATAAGGTTTGTTGTTGTGTACCATTTTATACTCGATTCAAACCTGACGAACCTTTTTTGAGTTGTTACACCTATGTACATCTTTGTTAGAACCCCATCCAATTGTAGTATCCTGATAGGGATGTATTTCTTGGAAGTCCCATAGAATCACTACCTTTCCAAAATTATAAGATGTCCTTCCATACTTATCCTCAATTTCTATATTACGGTTATGTTCCTTAATCTATGTTTTCTAAAACTAGTTTCCAAGGTAACTAAAAAGAATAATTATGATACCAACCATAATGACCTTTCCTAAGAATCTGGTAGAAAATGCATCATTTTATTAAATTTTAATGATATAAGTAATCAAATCATGAAGGACCAAAAAGTTTAGTAGTCTTGGAAAACAAGATTACTTACATGATACCATTAATATATTAGTAAAATAAGTAAAGCATAACATAAGTAAAAGCTTGACATTCTTGAAACTCATCCAAATTAATTTTCTTCATAACTTGGAGAAAGGAAACCAAATAAGGGTGAGCTCAAATTCTTAGTAAGTGTTTGTATATTAGAAGCAAAAATGGATCAATAAGAACAAATCAATATGGATGTTTCAATAACTGAAAACACATTCCATTCAAATAAATAGATAAAGAATAATAAATAAGGCATGGTAAATAACTAAAACACATTCCATTTTATAAATATATGGATAATTAAATACATACATAGATAATTTCATAGCAATAAACACATGGACAAATAAGAATAACTGAATTCTCTATAGAGTAAATGTTTAATTATAGGAAACCATGTTTCATAGGGACATGGTACCTTTACTATCAAGATATTTGATAATATAATTTATCATATAGAGTAGGAACTCATATTATTTGGACAACTAATTCATCTCATGACACTACTGATGCGTCAAGGTGATTACTTAAAATGGTACCCGACCCGTTTCGTACCAGTCCATAGCAATCTTCACATATCAAATAATCAATTCAAATTATTTTAATTATAAATAAACCATACGAATTTAAAAAATTCAAATACCATTAAAATTAAAGGAATAATTACATTATATATAAAAAGGGACGTTATATCTACCACATAGAAAAATTAAGTGGTGAATATGACATTTATTTCCCAAATATAAAATGTTAGATGAAAATACATTAACTCACACTTCACTTTTTGTTGTATGTGATTTAACCACTTTTATATTGTTTGAAATCATGTAATTAATTTATATAAAAACATTATTCATATATATTATTTCATATATGATCTTCTTGTATTATTTTATCATCGGTTTGTGTTTCTTCATTTTCACTATTTCGGGTGTAAAATACCTAGTTTTTTTAGTATGTTTGGAATTGTTACCAATTTTTACTATTAATTAGTGCATTATCCCATAATTTCCATAATGAAATTTTTTATATAACTATTATATATATCAAATCCATATAATTTATATACAGAAAATGAAATGAATCGTTTATAGAGATGGTGCACCCTATGTATGCATGGACACTACTTTTTATTTCTTTTTCGTATTAAAAGAATGAAAAGTAGTAAATAGTATATTTTTATATTATAATTAAATTATCATATCTATGTAACTTATTTTTATTAAAAAAATTATTTTTAAATTCCATGTATAGTGTGAGAAATTCACATTGTTCTGAGGAGGTGGTAATCCACACTTCCCCAAACGATGTTATCATATTTACACAAAATGAAAAACATGACGGAATGTGTTAATTAAAAATTAAATAAGTATAAATAAAACATAAATATCATAAATATCATATAAAAAATAAATTAAATCTTAATGAAAAACCATGCAATGTGGCGAGGGAAAAAAAGACATTGTTTCGCATTGATTTAGTTCTCCATACACGAAGGGTAAATCTATTACCCATTTGATGGAAGTGTGTGTAGGTGTAGGTCGAAACATTAACATAAAAACATATTGGTATATTAAGGATAATTATGTTATTATATATTCATGTAATAGTAACAAAGTAATGAGTTGGTAAAGAAATAAAACCAATGTTATCCTTGAAGAATATTACATCTTATTTGGGTAACTCCTTTTGGATTATAAGAAAACTATTAACTTTTCATATTTCTTCCCAAAGGGGGGATTCTAGGATGAGTGGAGGTAAGTTCATAGATTTTTTTTTAGTATTTCTTATGATATTGAAGGATGAATGTGGTGTGAGTAAGTTATGGAGGGGGTTCCATTTTATATTTGAGGTAAATGACACTTTTAAAAAAACTTAAAATACTAAATTCATATAAATTGATTTTAAATTATAAATAGATCCAAAGTAAATTATTTAGAATATAAGATTAATATGGGTATCAATAAATTCTTGAAATAATTATTATGTATTTCTAGGTCACATTATTACCATATCTTTTGGCTTTAAACTTTAGATACACCCATTAACTTTTACCATGATAACATCAATTTTTACCCTTTAAGGGTTAAAATAGCTACTAAAAAATGAAACCATAAATATAAATGAGTCCTCAATAAAATTTAAAACCTTATCCTAATAAATTTTTAGATTTTATTATTATTATGAATTTTATTTCATTTAATAAAATATCATTAATGTCAATTTCAACACTATTCATTACAAGACTTTTTTTCAAATATCACAACTAGAAGATAATTTCAAAAAAAAACATATAATACATCTATAATATGTATATGATATATATAAAATTAATGGATAAAATTAATTATTTCATATAAAAATTATTTTAATATTTTTAATAACATTTATTTTACAAATCCATTAATTAAAAAATTACTACATCATCATTGTGAAAGCCTTTATTTTAATTATTTATTACCTAAAAAATGAAAAATAAATTATAATGACTGATATTAACAGATAATATTTCCAATCACTATTTATTTTTTAATATACCATCTTAATTACTATATATAAAAATTTTAATAATTATTTAAAAATAAGTCTGACATACCTTACATAGAATAAAATACTCTAAAATTCAGTCAAGAAAGTGGCTCCAATAGGCCATAAAATCATCCCAAGGATTATTTTTGTTAAACCTAACACATCTTATAAAATTAGGAAAATAGTTAGGTTAGTTTTATAATATCATTTCCCCCTTAATTACCTGAGTTACCCTTAACAGTGGGAATTTGAAAAATAATAATGTTGCTATTATTATTGTCAAAAAATAATAGGGTCCTATATAAATAATTTGGAACCACTAATTAGAAATATAGAATCCATTTTTTAAAATTAATAACACGTAATTTTTAGTAATTAATTTAAAATTAATAATATTGATGGAATGAGAAAACAAGTTTTTAAAGTGAAAACCCTCAAAAGATTGAAACATTTTTAGAAAAAAATTCAATATGAAACTGATTACAATATAAGAAATTATATTAAATTATAAGAAATTTATTTAACTACACTTTACAATAATTGAAACTATAATTTAGAATTAAAAAATATTTAGATGAAAATGTTTTTTTAATTAAAATTTGGTATTTTTTTATTATTCATCAAAAGACGAAACTTATCAGAAAAATACCAAAATTTCAAACAAATTAAATTTTTATATTATTTTAAAAATTAATATATTTATTTTTTAAAATAGCCCATATAAAATTGTTATCAATTTGATTTAAAATAAGTTCTCCTTTCAAATGTGGTGAAAATGCCTTTAAAAAAATATATGGTTTCTTGCATAAAATTTTATATGTTCTTATATTATGCCAATAAAATATATTGAATGAAATAAAAAATGATTTGATAAATAAAATATAAATTTAATATATAAATTATCTAAAAGTGTTAGAATTTAATTAACTGTACATGATGTGACTAAAAAGTGTTTTGTTTGAACCTGTTGTTGAGTGCATTGTACGTTGTCTACAATAATTATGTTTTTTCTAAAATGAAATAATGTTAATGTATTGGGATTTTAAAATAAATATTACACATCCAAAAAACAACTTAAATGGAAAATTTGGTAATTGTTAAAGCGTTAATATATCAATTTATTGATGTTGAGTGGGATAACTTCATCAACCCTAAAGATGTATGGCATAAGTTATTTTAGGGGAAAAAATTAAAACAATATCCAATACAGAAAACATATTTCTATTTTCATAGGTTGGTGATGGTGGATTATCTAATAAATAATCCAAAATATACTAGTGGTTATACTTCCCGGCGTAGTGCCATAGAGTGTTTTACCCATGAAGAAGAAGATATTTCATCTTGTAAGAGGGTTGTGTAGCAAGAATACAATTTTGATCTAATTTCCACCTTATTGGATATGATAACCTCATAAATGAGAGTCTATATATTCTTACACAATTGACATGACATTGAAATAACACTGAGATACTATCCAATAATACTCTTATGGCAGAGAGAGGTTAACCTTAGAGATCATTCTATGCTTTTACTTTTCTTGTATATATACACATATATATTTATTTTTATTTGAAATTTTTCTTTATAAGTATATCATATAAAAATATTTAGGGGTGTATATGATGAAATCCCATGTCCTACAACAGAAGTAGTTTCATCTATAGTGGAGGTAACATTGATAGTAACTACTTTTATGGCCTCTAACAGTGGGGGAGTAGATGGCCCATGTATAACTAATGATTGAAAATCATACTTTCCATATCACTCTATATAATAAATTTATTAGAAAAATTTTAATATAAATTTATTAATATGATATTATAGATGAGAATATTTTGTCATCATTTTATATCTACTGTAATTTGGAAGAGTTTGGAAAAATCTTCAAGGTTATTGATGGTTATAAGTCTACCCTATTTTTATTTTATAGTAATTTTCCGTGATTTTCATAATAATTTGATCTACCAAAATATACAGAATCATCTCTAAATTATGTCACCACATTAATTTTTAAAAGGGAGACTCAGTCCATCAATCATGTTTAGGTATAAAAATTGATGAATCAAGAATTAGAAAGGGTATATCCTCTTTAACCATTTGAATCATACCCAAAATATCCCTTACATGGTCATACTCATCAAGATGTCCCCTCCCCACAAATTGATGACATGGAAATCATCGGAGATTATCAAGATCCACCATTTTATCTTTCCATTATTGGTGGTGGAGATAATCTTGTGGTTTCAAATTAAAGGACAATGATGATGACCGAGAACCCAACTATGGAACATGGGGAAGCACCTGCTGGGTTAGGGGCCTTAGTTTTAAATCAAACATAGGTGAAAATAATTTAATAAAAAAATAATCCAATGGGAGTTAAAAAGTACATATAAAACCTATAATTATCTTTATAATTTTCAAATTGATATGTACTTTCTTCAATTCACTATTTTTGGTATCAACACTGGTGGAGGAGACAATTAAGGAGGCTGTTATCCCCACAATACAATTTCTAGAGCGCAAAGAGGATGGGTTCATTATGGTATCTATGGGATAATTTTTTTAACAGTATAATCTCTCTAAATTACCTTTTAATAGAATACAATGTAGTATTTGGAAGTGAACAATAGTCATATCAAGATGTGGTTCCCTTCTTATTCTCCTCATGACACCACGTGTGGAATGAAATCCAAATTATGACTCAAAAACCCCCATGGAGGATCTATAGAAGACAATACATGGGATAAAACATATGTTCATGATCCTAGTATACTAGGGGGTTCACTACCAAATCATTAACACAAATTTAAAAAGATCCTTTGTGAATGGGAAATTAATCACGCATCCCAACTAATTTTGACCCATGTAGAATGAGTTGAATGTTATGTAAACCTAATAGCTATAGTGATTCAAGGGAAATATAGCTATATAGAGGTATTACTAGAGATTCCACACTTATCCTATGAGGGGGTATATCAAGTATAACATACCCATCATGAATTGATTTCATCTAAGGGACAAATAGATGTAGATAAAGGGTTTATAAAAGACCCCATAGATGGAGATGCATATTTTTCTAAAAGAGTGAAAATTTTATAAACTTATAAGAAAGATGAATCTTCATCATTATCATTAACTCAAAAAATTATTAATGAATTTAGTTGATCATTTTATCAACATGAATCCTTGGTGGACTGTATTCTATAGTGTATCACTAGCTGTAACAACTTCCCCTAATTTTTGAATATTGATCGGAGACTCTAATTTTCTAATATCCCCCTTATTTTTCTTAATAAATGAAATGAATTATTATTTTTTAAAATAGCTATCAATTTTCTATTTTATCCAGATTATAAATACATGATAATATATAAATGTTATGATGTTTAAAGTCATGAATAACTAAATTCATAAGAACATTGAATTGGTATATATAATGTCAATAATAATCCCCAATTTCATTAAATAGTGATACAATATAGATCAACACATTATCCAATGGATATGATACCTCATATGGATATAGGTATTCCAGATATGATAGTGTATATACCACCACTATAATTTGGGATTAGAATACTAAATAAAGGAACATGAAATCTAGTCTCATCAAGAGTGTGTACCTTCATATGGTTGTAGGAAGGCTAAATATAATAGTATATACACCATCAACGTTATCCAATGTTATATCACTTGTGTATGATATATGGGTTTCTCTTCAACCTATGTTATTATAGGGGTATAAGTAGGATAGATATAAAAAAGTATGTACCATTATCATTAGATAAGGTTAGACTATTGAAATATGAGAGAGCTGAACCACTCGGTTTGACGACAGCCATAAAAGTGTATTTTGGAATAAGGATTCCAATGTTAAAAAGGGATCAAGTACCTCTTATTTCATTTTACATAGAATATATAAACCAATATATGGTAAGAAGATGGGGTGATCTGATTTTTTCTTGGTTGATGGGCCTAGTGATAATAAATTCACTTTTTCTTAGGACATATGGAGGACCCCATAAGATTTATGTATTTTAATTTTCACCAAATATGTTTCCTATTCCATGTGTGGGGGTGTTTTAGTGCGAACAAAATCATATTTTTGTCAACATTCCCTTTGAATATTATCAACCTAATATGTTTTTTCCACGTCCTTCTTCCAACACTCTTAAAATTTTCCCCGATACAACAATGTGAGGGACCAACGAGTGGATACTCAAATTTTATGTAGGATTATATTTACGAGTTTTCAATATTGTGAGAATTATATCTCCACCCATTTGAGATTTTATTTCATGTAAGATTGAACATTGTAGATTGTGTTTAATGTTAAAATACATTGAAGAATAAGGTATGGTACACTTCCTAAAAGAAAGGGAAAAAATTAATCTAACATAAATGAGTAGACCAATGCTATTATAATATATCTTTGTGTGGGAACACATAGTTTAATTTCATGGTTCATGGACTATGATTGCTAGTATTAATATTTTTATAATTAGGATTGAAATGGTTGGTTGAATATTAAGGTCATTCAAACATTAACAATGGTTGAGATGGTCTATATATCATGGTAAATACAATTCCAACATGAATGGAATTCTAAAATATAGAATATAAGATCCTAGGGATGGTTTCATGTCGTTCAAGGTAATAGTTCTCAGTCCAAAAGGGGTCGAATCATAAGGTAATATAGATCTAAAAAGAAGATAAGGTAGTTTACCTAGTATAAATGGAGATGAAAACATGATGAAATTGATTGATTAATACTACTACAATAAACACCCCCAATGAAATTATAATGGACCTTAAGGTCATGATACTTAGACTATTATGACATCTGGTTTATGGTCACATGAAGAGGACTAAAAAAGAATAGGAAGAAATATTATTTATTTAAATATTGTTATGATTTATAAATGTGTAACTTAAAGGGTGTTTGAATCCACATGATTATTTGGGTTATGGAATGTAATAAAATAGTTCTTGAGTCATTTGAATCATGAAATGATAGGATGAAAATATATTTCAAGGATGAATATTGACCAAATGAAAATAATGGGTTATACTGTAAAATTTTAAATTATGTATCATATTAGAATAAATCCTTATTAGGATAAAACATTTATATGGTAATAAGTATAGAATATACATTTACACATATCATTACAATAAAAAATGTTCTCATATCTAAAATCCATGAAAGGTTTATACGGATTAAAATATAGAAGGATTTAGGTAGGTTTATAGATAATGGTATATTCAAGAATGGTTTGATAATCCTAAAGGATATACAACCATGTATTGAATATATTCTTGGGATGAAGGGATATAACTTAAAATAAATTCATCATGTGTGTTGGAGATAATTTGAAGGTCTAATCTGACTTTTTTCTAGACAAGTGGGTCCAATGCATATAGCTTGACCTTATCTATGTCCATATGGTGAAACCCACATGATTTAAATTTTTTTATCTTAAAGTCTCAGATTTTCCCTATGTCGTAGAAGGGGGTGATCTAGTGAGAAATGTTGTAAAAGCTTGTTCCCTAGACCTGAATTAATCAATACTTTTTTATTACCATTTTTTGAATATAGAGAGAAAATAATGATCTTCTCATACCATTATAGTGTATAATTTTTTTCATCTAGTATTTAATGGTAATGTAAATAGATTAATTTTTGTATAAAATTTTATTATATATCCTAGGATATAATGAGAACCTTTTGATACTATGTAATTAATATAAAATATATTTCCTATAATATAGATAAATAATACTGATTAGACATAGTCTATCTGTGACAATATAATGTATGGGGATCATAATCTTTGAGACATATTTATGTTAATTTCACACTTCGTGACATTTGGAAGATAATACCACAAGGATAGATCCACCAGAAGGAACACCACATGTTTCAGGTGTCTTTCGATGTTCTTATCTATGACAAGTGTATTGGTATTCAGACATGACATCATTATTAATGTGTGTAATTTTATCATGTTCAATGATGAAAAGTAAAAACCATGATATTAAAATATTTATGAGGAATATTGGGTTGGGTATGTAATTAGTGTTATGACATTGGTTGAATGAGCATGATAGATTTCTTTTACAAGTGGAGGAAGTAATATATATTGGGCCTGGTTGATCTAGATGGTAGTACATTCATAAATCCATGGACATAATAGTTGGTAGAAAATATATCTAGTTAGATCAATAAATAATAAATCAAGAAAGGATAATGATAGAAGTTTGTGTCATGCTTTATGAGATATCTAAATACAAAGAGATAATATTATAGAGTGTCTGTTCGTAGGATAGTTGTCATTTGTATAGCTATTACTTATCTATGTAGGGGCCTTGATGGGTTGATATAATCCATTGTTTTTCTTGGAATAATAATCAATTTTATCGAGATATGGTCCTAGAAGGTAACAAATAATAGAAAAATCAACAATTTTCATTATTCAGGTGAATAGGTTTATAAGACATCGTAGGCCCCAACATGTGGTTTGAGAGTTTTCCAGTTTTAGTGATCATAATTAAGTAAATAAATTCATTATTATTAAAGTAAAAAATAATTGTTTTGAATTTATTTATTATTATTGACATGTTATTGAGTTAATACTATAAAAATAGTATATGAATTAATATTATTTTAATGTTCTAGGTTCATTTAATATTAGCAGGAATTATGAGCCATGTTAAATCACATAGTTTTATAATGAAATATATTTAATATATATTATACATATGTGATAAAATATATATAATATTTATCTTCAATTTTAGTTCATTATAATAAGTTATTAATTTCTTATTTAGTGGGTATTGATTTTTTGTGGATTGGGGAACCCTTTCTGGGTTTTGGAATGTCCTACTATTTAAGAAGTAGAGAGGAGATCATTCAAGGTGATGTTAATTCTAATAGAATGGGAGACTCTCTCTCATACCAGCTTCTAAATAGAGAATGCTTCTCTCTATGAATCAATAAAAAACACATTTGATGGAAAAATTCATAGGATAATCGTGATAGTTGAGATGCTAAAGGTTGCATCAAAGCTCTATTCTGAATCCCAAAATCCAATGAACAAAAAAGAAACAGATTCTAGAAACATGTTTTGATAATATAGAGGATTCAGATTTAGATAATTCAAGCAACAACCTCTAGAGGAAATATAAAGTTGAGCATGTTTCAATTTTAATGAGGTACTCATTCATTTATTTTTATGTTCTTATTTAATTCACCTGATATTTTCGGACATTTAGAGGGGCTCAGATCCTTTGTGAAAATAATCTCTAAAACATCAGCGATGAAATTTTTTAGATTTCCTAGCCCAAAAACTTCTCCTACTCTCTCTAATACCTTAAATTTTCTATCTAAGTGAGTGAAAGGAATTTTATAAACCAATAAAATTAAATAATATTTAAATTAATGTGAGAGTTTAATTTTAGTCCAAACAAAAAATGACCTCATATTGATATGATATTATATGATCATGATAAGGTCATTCGAGTTTTTTGATATAGATCGTTTTTATGGTTTACAAGTATTAAAATTATAAGAAATAATATTTAAAATATATGTAAATTTTTATCCATTTAATGTTCAATTAAAAATTCTAGTTTCAATTCTAATAATCTTGTAAATCAAGCTAAGATCCTGCTGGATTTAGGTTGATTGGATTTATTCTATATGATGGGATTAATTCCAATAATTTTTTTGGTTTCATAATAATAATAATAATAATAATAATAATAGTTAATTTATTATAAATTTTATTTTTTATTGTATTAAAATACAATTTTCATTTGGTGTGATTTTTGATAATAATACAAAAAAAGGGAAATGTGGGGTGATGTGTGTGGTGGGTGGGAAAGAAAAAAAATTCCAATAGTTAAGCTATTTATCCCAGTTTAATTGATAATTAATTATAAAAAAATGTGTGAGTGACCCATTTCACCTATCAATTTCATGCGAAGGAAGACCAAATGTCTCCCTCCCATCTCATGGAACCCCTTCTATCGATGAACCCAAGCAGCCAACAACCCCACCCCATGTGACAGGGTTGTCTCACGTGAAGGAGCTAGACAATGGCCAGGTCTGGACCAGCCACCACAGATCTGAGGACACTTTTTCCCTCCATGCTCACTGACTCCCTTTAGTGACATGGTCGCAACCTGACTGAGCACTAGACTGCCGCGACTCCAGCCTCCCTAGTCACCCCACCCCCAACCTTTTTTCCACCTGGTATCCATGTCCCAACGAATCCATATACCATTGTTTCTGGTGTTTCCTATTCAATATGAGAAATATGAGAGGAATAAATTGTCCCACAATTCAACAAAGTATTTCATTATTTGAATTTTACATATTTCATAGACTAAAATTGCTTCAATATAAAGATCTAAAATAAAGCATAGAATTTTTAAAGGAAAAAATATTAAAAGCATTAAAAATAAAAGGACATGTGGGAAAATAACGTTCATGGAAATGATGCGCATAGGAAGATACAATGCATGGGAAAAACAAAGACACCTTTTATGGTTTGAATTTCAAACACTCCCCTTCAATCCAAAACCAGAATCATTCTGAGAATCATTCTGGGTTTTTTGAATGCATCAGTTGGTAATTTATTTGTGAAAATATCTGCAACTTGTTCCCTAGTTTGAAAATATTCTAACTTTATCATTTTATGGTTCACATGATCTTTCAAAAAATGGAATCATGTATCAATGTGTTTGCTTTTTCCATGATGCACCAGATTTTTGGCAAGATAAAATGTAGACTTATTATCCACGTATATCACTATGGACCCATCCTATGGATGATTAATCTCCTTCAGAAGCATTTTCAACCATATTCCAATACAAATAGTGGATGATGACTCCAAGTACTTTGATTCACATGGGGATAATGTGACCACACTCAACTTCCATGAATTCCACATGAGATCAGTCGATCTGGGAAAACACAAATACTTAGTGTTTCTTTTTATTTCATCATGGTCACCTTCCCAATCACTGTCTGAGTATCTTTATAGATTTTCTTTTTCATTGTATGGATAAAACATACCAAAATCCACCATTCCTTTTACCTACCTTATGATTCGTTCTTTTCTAGCCAGTGTGACTCTATTGGTGCTTCCATGTACCTTCATAGAATACCGACACTATCGAAAATATCTGGACTTGTGAGTGTGAGATAGCTCAGGCCTCTAATCATACTATTGAACAAATTAAAGTTATTTATTATTCCTTCTCCATCTTTTTTTAGTTTTATTCTAGTTTATACAAAAGTGTTTTCTGTGTTGAGGTTGGCCATCTTGAACTTTTCAAGATACTCCTTAGCATACCTCTTCTAAGATATATAGATACCTCCTTGTGGTTTCTTTACTTATATAACCAGGATAAAAGAAAAGAGACCTTTGTTAGTAATCTCAAACTCCATGAACATGGTCCCCTTGAATTCCTCAAACATTGGTCGACTGTTCTCTATAAGCATAAAATCATCAGCATACAAGCATAGAATAATTATATTTACAGGATCATTCTTCTTTATGTAAATTGCATGCTCATATGAACATTGGATGAATCCATTCTCTCAAAGATAGTTTTCGATACGTGTATTCAAAGAACATGGATCTTAATTTAACCCATCGAGAGTTTTCCTCGAATGATACAACTTGTATTTCTCCCCTTGTATAACAAAGCCTTCATGCTGATCAATATAGACCTCTTTCTATAAAATTCCATTCAAAAATTCAGACTTCATATCCAGGTGGTAGATCATATAACTATGATGAACAAAAAGGGATATTATCATCCTCACAATGTCAATGAGAGCAATAAGATAAAATAATTCTTCTTAGTCCACCCCGTACTTCTATTTGTACCCCTTTTCTACAAGACATTCCTTATATCGATCGATCACACCATCTTCAATTTTCTTGATCTTTTACCCCTATTTTACGTTGATGCTATTATGAATTTTAGGAAGTGTAGTTAGCTCACACGTATCATTTTCTCAATGGAATTAATTTCTTCTTACACAGTGATTGTCCAACATTCTTCTCCTACGGATTCCTGAAACATCAGAGGCTCATGATATGCATATAAGAAAAAATATTTACCTCTTCTGTTTTCTCAAAGATGTCTCTTATGCATTTCATTTTTATGGACACTGTGGATGATGATGAGATCTCCAAATTTTGACTTGATGGAGTCCTCTCAGGAGTGATGGAACATAGTTCGGAATTTTTGTGTTTTGATGATGCACCCAGAAAAGGTGCAGCTGGCATTTTCTCCTAATAATCATTCCTTTCATCAAAATCATATATTTTGAATTGAATTTATTTGTTTGATTCTTCATCATTAATTTCTATTTTTCTTTCTCATAAGATACCGTATCTCTACTCATTACTACTTTATTGTTTGGTGGATTATAGATCTCGTAGGTCTTGAATACTCTAGAGTAGCCGATGAAGATGCACTTTTCACCATGATCATTAAGATTATTTTTCCTTTCTTATGGAACATGAGCATACAATACACCCCTAATGATTCTGAGATTCAACATGATTAGTTTGTAGCCACTCCATGCCTCTGGTTGTTTCCAGTTTCTAACGCTCTTAGTTGGACACTAATTTATCAGGTAGGCAGTACATGCCACTTCCTCTGCCCAAAATCTCTTTATAATGCCTTTATCTTTCATCATGGTCCTCATCATATTGAGGAAGGTGTGGTTATTCCATTCTAAAATTCCAATCAAATATGGCATGTATGAGGCAGTGTACTGCTGCTTGATTCCATGTTCCATTCAAAAATCATGAAATGAATTTGAAGTATATTCCTGACCTCTATCAGATCTGAGTACATTGATTCTTTGAAAAATTTTGGATTCAACATGATCTTTGAATTTTTTAAATATAGAAAAGGCGTAATATTTTTGATTGATGCAATATAAATAGATTTTCTTACTAAAATCATCAATGAGGGTAATAGAATACCTACTACCTCAAAGTGATGGTGTTTCAAGGGGTCTGCAAATATCAGTGTGAACCAACTAAAGTGGTTCCTTTTCACTTATTGACACTCCACTTGGGAAGGAGTTCCTTTATTGCTTTTAGAGCATACATATCTCACACATATGATTTGTAACCTCAATTCATGTCATGCCACACACCATTCTTGATGAGGATTGAAGTTTAAGGCCACTGAAATGCAAATTCCCAAAGCACAGTTACCCTATGTACAAGTCATTCTTCATGAGTCCAAACAGACACTTATCAGCCTTTGTGTTAATATACAGCTGAAACATGTAATTCTTCGCCATTTTGGCTTGAGAAACAAGCCTCCTGTAAGAAAATCTTGAAGGCAAAGAAGAGTTTTCCAATTGTATGGAATACTCCTTGTGAAGGAGTCGACTGAGACTGATGATATTATTTTTCATGAATGGTACATAATACACATTAGAAATTTAATTTGACTCACTATTCATTAGATAGATATTTATTTTTCATTTTTAAATAATGAGTACCTTTGATGAGTCACAAAATCTTATGTCCCCACAAACTTCTTCAATGATTTCCTTGAACAATTATTTTTTACAACTCATATGTTTTATTGCACCCGTGTCAAGATACCCCACATAGGGCTGTTCACATGATATTTCTTGTGAGAGGAGGAGTGTGGTTCCTTCTTCTTCAAGGTGAGATGCTTCAATATAGTGGTATTTTTCATCATGATCCATTTTTATCCCACACTCTAAGGCATAATGGCCATTTTTTCCATTGTGGCATTGACAGTTCATTATGTTTCCATGTCCACGTGTGAATTAGTCTCCACCATTTCCTCTTCCATGGAAATTGGTAATGGTTTGTTGATTTTGTTGATATTCTAAATCATATCTATACCCTCTTCCTCTATCACGATGACTGCCTCATTGCGGTTGGACATTATTTTGATCTTGTAGAGTCATCCTAGACTCTAAAAAAATTCTCCATCATTGAAAACTCATTATTTTTCATTAGTTTCTCATGAAATTTTAATGACCCCATCAGTTATTAAATGTATAATTTCTCCAAATCCTTCGATTCTTTGATTTCCGTAACCACGTGATCAAACATGGTTTTGAGAAATCAATTAGATTTATCAATAACTCGAATGTCCTCCACTTTTCACCATTCCTTTTCAAATTGTTAATAATAAAAATAAAGCATGAGAAGTAGTCATATACACTCTCACCTTCTTTCATATGTTCTTCTTCGAACTCCTCTTTTAATGATTAATGAAATACCCATTTCAAATCGATTAACTCCTATGAAGATGGTGAAAAGGGTATCTGAAGATTTCTTCCTTGATGTTTCTTTGGAAATAATTTTGAATGTTGATTCATACAACCCTTGACAGAGTAGGAACAATTCCTTGTTGTCTTTATTCAATTGATTTTTGTGGGAAGTCTTTTCTTTATTTGTTAAGGTAGCTTCTTCCACCATAGTTGGTACTTAAAAACAATTGGGAACGATATCCCATAATTCTTATGAACTAAAAAATGACCTCATATGGATGCACCACATCTCATAGTTTTCCTTAGTCAACTTTGGAACTTGTGGCCTTATTGTGACCATCATAAAAAATTTGGAGGATCTTGGTAACCAGGCCTTTGATACCAGTTTTTTGTCCACACAATCTAAGAAATATGAGAGGAAGAAATTGACACCAAATACAATAAAGGATTTCATGATTTGTATTTCAAAACTTTTCATGGGATAAAATTGCATTAATATATATACCGAAAACAAAACATACCATTTAAGAATTAAAAAAACATTAAAGTCATTCAAAATAAATAGATGTGTTGGGTGAAAAAATCACATTGAAGTGATTTGTATAGGAATACACACTGCAAGGAAAAAACAAAGACGAATTTTATGGTTTTCATCCCAAAATCATGACTATCTTTCTTTCCCACCAGCCACCCGATGTCTGTCATCAAGTGAGGGAACCTCCTCCCTCAGATTAATCGACAGAGGATACTAGCAGGAACACCCAGTGTTTCCTCCCTCAAGCATTGGGGTCTAGGTGCTAAATGGCCATACGACCTTGCCTTCGAGCAGTTCCATCTCCCTACTTGGCCCCGATGAAGCAGGGGCTACCTACCTCCAAGATCACCGCCAGAGGACCGACTATATATGGTCATCATGTAGTAAGTCTCCCCGACTGTGGACCTTTGATGGTCCAAACGGTCGACCAAACCATGTGGTACCATAGAAACCACCCTACCAAGCCTAGATCCACATAGATCGAATACAAAAGAGGTTCATCCTACTTAGTATGTGCCTACAATGAGACTGAGTGTAACATCTCAAGTAAGTAATGAATAATAGATATTTTTATATATGTCTATTAATGAATTAGATAGTGTTTTAGAGGCTTAAATTGAAAATAAATCCAATCTTAAGCATGGAATACACTAATATTTTTAAAAGATTGTTTTACTGCCTTTTGATGGCAAACCATTTTGGAATCTATCATTTGACAATTTTATAAGCTATGTTTGTCAAAATAAACTTATTCTTTATGATTGGGATATCAAAATTTACTTTGTGTGAATTTTTGGTATTTTTCTGACAATGTTCATTTTTAATGAATAGTGAAAAATACTGCATTTTACATCAAAACTGCTTCTTAATCTAATTTATTTATATGATAATATTATCTTTTGAATTGGTCTTAATGTGTAATCTGAATATATTTTTACCATTTAATCCAATGGTGGTCATTGGAATCAATTTCACAGTGAAATTGGACTTAAACTAGTGTCAATCTTTTGATACTTATTGTTTCATAAAAACACGCTTTTTGTCATGACAACGGGAATTAATTATTAAATTAATTAATGTGAATTATATGTTTTCAATTTTGTAAAATAGACTTCATTTTTGAATTTGGAATATCAAATATAGATTAGGGTGATTTTTTGGTAATTTTCTGAAAAACTTCAATTTTTGATGAATAGTGAAACCACTAAGTGGTACTTATAAAAACTGATTTTTTGTTTAAATAAAATTTTGCCATCTTTGTGTCATGAATTTCAAAAATCTGACATACATGGTTGTCATTAAGAATTAAAATGTGGTTCAATGAGATTAAAATAATTTTTTGGTGAATAGTAACTTATTAAGTTCTTAATCACGATTAGAGGTAATTAGTGTAGTTTAAGGTAAAAATAATGCTTTAATAAAATGAGACGAGCTTGAAACATGTCCTACCCTCATTGGTTGTGTCATGTCCGACCAAGACAATCCATGGGTCAACTTGAGGACCCCATGGATCCACTTTGGTTGGGAAATGACATAAATAACTTTTTATTTAATGTAAAAGTAAAAATGACACAAACATAATATGTTCTACAAAAACAATTTTTACATGGGGTTATAAAGATCCTATTTTTTTATTATAAATAGTCATTGGAAAGCTAAAAAGATTTCCTACATCATAGTATTTTTTTATTAATTTTTAGACATTAAATAAATTAAATTATTTATGACATCATGATGATGCAGCGATGACCTCATTATTTAACGATTTAAATAAAATGGAAAGATAATGTAATATATAAGACCTAAACATGTCCAAAACCTATTGGATGAGTGGATTTCAAAACCTTATCACCTTATCCTAGAATTATATCAATTTGGGACCTTTTTAATCCGAAACGCTTTTTAAAATAAAGTAACTTATCTTTACTTTCCAAGAGTGCCCCTCCTCTCCTCTTATAAATGGCCCCCGCCTCTACCTCATTTCACACACTCCTCAAGCCTTTGGCTCGGACATCCCATTCCCATTTACTCTCTCCACATTCCTCTCCTCATCCTAGAGTATTCCCTTTGGGCATAATCCTTTCAAAGGAATCCATTAGGCTCAAATCAAAAGGAGTTACACTTTTAAAGGTAATTCATTCTCTCATGTTCATTTGTTTTATTTTGCTTCTCCAACCCCCCTAAACTATTTTTATTTACTTCTTTTGTGACAATACCATTATATTAAATATACTAGGATGTTGTTATAAGATTTATTCGAGATACACTCTCACACAACTACATCAAATGGTTAAAGAACATACGGTTTCCGTGGATGGAGAAATTTTGCCTCCCGAAACGATGATTGTTCAATACTCATTTAACACCTTCAAAGGTGGCCATTATGATGTCACTATTTTTATATATGATATATGATATGTTTATTCTTTCCTTAAACTTATGTATTTTTCATTTATAGCATACCATTATTGTTTCCATTATGGGTAAACACGATATCTTCATTTTAGGAAGTGCGGACTACCGCCCCCTGAAAGTGATTTGATTCGTTCGTACCATATGTGGGATGTGTAAAGGATAAAGTTAATGATATTATATATGTTATTATACTGGAATTATAATATACTCGTATATCATTATGATTCCATTCCAGAAAATACGAAATAGAAATGGAAGTTGCGTTCATGCGTACGTACAACTTACCGTCTCCATGAACGGTGCATTTCATTTCTTTCCTCTAAATGTGATGTAATATTATAAATACATGTATATGATGAATATATATGATATATATGTTATCCAAATCATTAATATCAGTCTGTATATAACGAACCTTTGACCAAATTAACAACATGTAAGTGTAAGAAGTCTATTTTTTACTTAAGAACCAAATACCGACAAAATGAACATTATTAACTTAAATGATTACGTGATGTTAATAACATGGTATAAAAGGAATAATGAACTTGAAAAAGGTTCTTAAGAAAGTAGAGATTAACTCAAGTTTATTATTCAGGAGATTAAAGAACGGTCGGGTCAAGTCGGATATGAGGTATGGGACTTCGTCTCAATCTCCTTTCATTGAGGCATATTTTGTTTTATACACAACCGTCTTTTATATGGTGTATAAACCCCTTTGACTTTTAAACATATTCAAAAGGAATCTTTTTTATACGAAGCATTTTACAAAACGACAAAAGGGAATGTTTTTCTTGTCGTACATATGTGGCGACAATGACTTCTCCGCCGCCGTGACCACTATTGGAGTTTCAGCTTCCTCTATAAGCCATACCCTTTTTTAAAATGAAAAATAAATACCATGTTTTACTTTGGTATTGAAAATGGTTTTCATAATGTTTTTATTATATCAATGTGTTGTATTGATATCTTGTGATTGAAATGTGGAAATGTTATGTTTCCTTTATGCATGTTTTATGTGATATGATTATGTTATGGTTCATGGGCATTATTATGAAGACAGGTGGTTCCGTGATAAACTAAGGGCGGGTGAGCCCGATATATCTCTCCAATGCATTGGGTAACGCGAAGGAGTGAAATGTTAAGGTTTCTCCAAAGAGATTTTAGGGAATATACTATGATGGGTATTCCAAACGTAACCAAGAGGGTTACTCCCTACGTAAGAATGTTATGAATGCCTCAAGTTACCTTTATGTCTTATGATTTCTATGATTTATTCATGATTTGATGAGGTATGTTAAAGTGCTTATGTTTTATGGGTAAATTATGATCTCATCCATATGTATATATGTACCCATGTTTCCTTTCTATATTTTTATATCCCTTACTGAGCTTTTTATGCTCATCCCAAGTTTTTTTGAAATGTTTTTCACAGGTCAAGGGAAAGGTACATGATATGATGATAGTGTTAAGGAAGTGTCAAGAAAGAATCCATGTTTATTTTAAATATGTTTCCATTTATGGGAATAAAGAATAATATCTTTATGTAACCACTTTGTTTATATGTGGAATGTAATGAAATTTTTATGATCTAATTCTCTAAAACTATAAACCCGAAACGATCCTCAATGTGTAATCTTGTAATAAATCAAGATTAAGTAAGGTTTAAGGATGGGGCCTTATATTTGGTATCAATGGTCGGTTTAGATAACATTTGGAGTTAGAATTCTATGAAATTATTATCCAAAAGTTTTTTTTATGGTCAACTTGAAATGATATAGAATTTAAAGATTACCATGTTGCTTTATCTAAGACATGTTTGTTCAGAATGGTTTTCCGCAGAGGAAATAGGGAAGCAGTGCTAGGAAGGCATAAAGATGGAAATAACCTTCCGAACTAGCATCCTGAGATGGTCGGAATTGGAACTGAATAGTTTGTTGTAGTAATGGCACAGTTGACTCAAGCGATAAATGGTGGTGGTATCCATGCACGAGATCAGCCAGATCAACCATAGAGGAACATGTCAGTGGTGGAACATTTCATGAGGCAACATCCCCCATCATTCAGAGGATCATCTGACCCTATGCTAGCTGAAGGGTGGATTAAAGCACTAGAGAAGATTTTTGATGTCATGGGGTGTTTAGACAATCAAAAGGTTAGTCTTGCAATTTACCGTTTGGAGGGTGAGGCAGATCAGTGGTGGTATCTGGTTAAAATTATCAGGGACGCCGATGAGATTGATGCTCTCGACTAGGATGAATTCAAAGGTATTTTTCTTGAGAAGTATTTTCCTAAGGCTGTTCGACTTAGGATGGAAAAACAATTCCTCGAATTGAGGCAAGAGGAAGACTCAGTGGCTACCTATGAAGAAAGGTTCACTCAATTGGCAAGGTATGCTCCAAATTTTATCCGTGACCTTGATAGTAAAATCAATCATTTTTACTCAGGATTAAAGCCAAAATATCGAAGGGAATTAGCTTCTCGTGAGTTTAAAAGTTATGAAAAGCTCGTTCGATGTGCTGAGAAGGTGGAAATGGAGTTTTCTGATGATCAACTGTTCTATAACAACCAACAGAAGAAGAGTCCGAGGTGGCAGGAGAAAGGTAAGAATTATTCAAAAAAGTCTGATGATAAGAATACTAAGTTTCCAGTTTGTGATAAATGTGGCAAAAGGCATGATGGGGAATGTCTTCTGAATTCTGGAAAGTGCTACTGATGTGGTAAGATGGGACATAAGGCTCGTGATTTCACTGAAAAGGATCAAGGTGAAGGTAAGACCAAATTTTATTTACAATTAGTAAAATGTTATAAGTGCAATGAGATGGGTCACTATGCAAACAAGTGTCCGACAAAGAGCTTGAGTGATGAGAAGCAGTTAGACTATAAGCAGACAGGGGTGGTAAAATCCTTTGCAACTACTTTAGCAGATGTCGAGCCATCAAATGAAGTTGTATCAGCTGCAGGGAGCTCAGTTTTTTTCAAAGATTGACTTGAGATCGGGGTACCATCAGCTGAAGGTAAAACAGGCAGATATTATGAAGACCGTGTTCCGTACGAGATATGGCCATTATGAATTTGTAGTAATGCCTTTTGGGCTAACCAATGCACCTGCTATATTCATGGACTTAATGAATAGAATTTTCCATGAGTTCTTGGATAAGTTTATGGTGGTTTTCATTGATGATATTTTGGTGTTTTCTAAATGTAAAGAAGATCATGAAAGACATTTAAGGGTTATCTTGAAAACAATAAAAGAAAAGAAATTGTATGGGAAATTCAGCAAGTGTGAGTTTTGGTTGCAACAAATTTCCTTCCTTGGTCACATTGTTTATAAATATGGGATAACTGTTGATCCTGCAGAAACAAAAGTTGTGGAAGACTGGCCAAGACCCACAAATGTAACGGAGATTCATAGCTTCCTTGGTTTGGCAGGCTATTACCGAAGGTTTGTTAGAAATTTTTCACGGTTATCTGGTCCAATGACTAAGCTATCTCGGAAGGGTGTTAAGTTTATCTGGACAAAATAATCTGATGATTGTTTTCAGGAACTGAAAAGAAAATTTGTGAATGCTCCAGTTTTGGCACTACCTTCCAGGAATGGTGAGTTTGATATCTACATTGATGCTTCATGGAAAGGACTTGGTTGCATCCTAATGCAGAATGATCAGTTAATTGCTTATGCATCACAACAATTGAAAATACATGAGGTAAATTACCCAACACATGATTTGGAATTAGCTGCTGTTGTTTTTTCTATGAAAATTTGGAGGCATCATTTGTATGGAGTAAAGTGTGAAATATATACTGATCACATAAGTTTAAAGTATATATTCACTCAGAAAGAATTGAACATGAGACAAAGGATATGGCTAGAATTAGTAAAGGATTATGATGGTACGATTTACTACCATCCGGGAAAAGAAAATAAAGTGTCTAATGATTTGAGTCGAAAAAGTAATGCTTCATTAGCAATGTTGCATTTGGAACGTGATCCTTTGGATAAGGATTTGATGAACATTGGCATAGAATTTGTTGGTGTAGGAAGTTTCTTCTGTTTTGTTTCAGGTATCAGTGAGATCATCTCTCTCAGATAGAATCAAGCAAGCACATAAGCAAGACAATGAGTTGCAGAAAAAGGTAGAGCTGGTTCAGAAAGGTAAGTTGCCTGAATTCAACATTGATAATGATTGAATTTTGAGATTTGGTAAAATATTTTGTGTGCCTTGTGATTCACAGTTAAAGAGAGAGTTGTTATGTGAATCTCATAGTTCTCCATTTTCAGTTCATCCTGGCAGTACTAAGATGTATAGAGATCTGCGGGAGTATTACTGGTGGGATGGAATGAAAAGATATATTGCTGATTTTACTGTGAGGTGTTTGACTTTTCAGCAGGTTAAAGCAGAGCAGCAGTTACCGAAAGGGATGATTCAGCCTTTACCAGTGCCAGAGTGGAAATGGGAGAATATATCCATGGACTTTTTTGTGGTATTTCCGAAGACATCTCGAGGTAATAATGCAATCTGGGTTATTGTTGATCGCTTGACCAAATCTGCTCATTTCCTTGTTATACAATATACTTTTTCCCTGGGTCAACTTTCCGGTTTGTATCTTAAAGAGGTAGTCAGGTTACATGGAGTTCCACTCTCTATTGTATCTGACCGTGATCCCAGGTTCACTTCAAACATTTGGAAAGGCCTTTAGAAGTCATTGGGTACTCAATTAAATTTTATTACAGCTTTTCATCCTCAATCAGATGGGTAGTCAGAATGAACAATTCAGACATTGGAGGATATGCTACGAGCTTGTTCTATGGATTATCAGGGAAGTTGGGACCAACATCTTTCTTTGGTTGAATTTTCATATAATAACAGTTTTCATTCCAGTATACAGATGGCACCATTTCAGGCATTATATGGGAAGCGATGTCGAACTCCAGCTTTCTGGGATGAAGTGGGTGAAAGGAAGTTGATGGGACCAGAATTGGTAGAAGAGATGGAAGAAAAATTTCAGCTGATTCAGAAGCACATGAGAACAGCTCATAGCATGCAGAAGAGTTATGCGGATAACCAGAGGAAGGGTCTATCTTTCGAGGTAGGCGATCATGATTTTCTCAAGGTTTCTCCTTAGAAATGTGTGATGAGATTTGGTAAGAAAGGAAAGCTGAGTCCAAGGTTTATTGGACCATATGAAATTCTGGAGACAATTGGATCAGTTGCATACCGGGTGGCTTTACCTCCGAGTTTATCTCAGGTACACAATGTTTTTCATGTTTCGATGTTGAGAATGTATATGCCAGATCCATCTCATGTTTTGAGTCCAAAGGTAGTTCAGCTGGAAGAGAACCTATCTTATGAGGAACAACCGGTCCAGATTCATGACCACATGGAGCAAGTGTTACGGAATAAGCTAATTAATAAGGTAACGGTTTTGTGGAAAAACCACATGATGGAAGAGGCAACATGGGAATCTGAAAATTCAATGAGGGATAAGTACCCCCATTTATTCGATAAGTAAATAAATTACTGGGACACAATTTTCTAAAGGGGGGAAGGATGTAACATCCCAAGTAAGTAATGAATAATAGATATTTTTATATATGTATATTAATGAATTATATAGTGTTTTAGAGGCTTAAAATGAAAATAAATCCAATCTTAAGCATGGAATACACTATTATTTTTAAAAGATTGTTTTACTGCCTTTTGATGGCAAACCATTTTTGAATCTATCTTTTGACAATTTTATAAGCTATGTTTGTCAAAATAAACTTATGCTTTATGATTGGGACATCAAAATTTACTTTGTGTGAATTTTTAGTATTTTTCTGACAATGTTCATTTTTTAATGAATAGTGAAAATACTGCATTTTACATCAAAACTGCTTCTTAATCAAATTTATTTATATGATTATATTACCTTTTGAATTGGTATTAATGTGTAATCTGAATATATTTTTACCATTTAATCCAATGGTGGTCATTGGAATCAATTTCACTTTGAAATTGGACATAAACTAGTGTCAATCTTTTGATACTTATTGTTTCATAAAAACACGCTTTTTGTCATGACAGCGGGAATTAATTATTAAATTAATTAATGTGACTTATATGTTTTGAATTTTCTAAAATAGACTTCATTTTTGAATTCGGAATATCAAATATAGCTTAGGGTGAATTTTTGGTAGTTTTCAGAAAAACTTCAATTGTTGATGAATAGTGAAACCACTAAGTGGTACTTATAAAAACAAATTTTTCATTTAAATGAAAATTCGCCATCTTTGTGTTATGAATTTCAGAAATCCGACATACATGGTTGTCATTAAGAAGTAAAATGTGGTTCAATGAGATTAAAATAATTTTTTGGTGAATAGTAACTTATTGAGTTCTTAATCGCGATTAGAGGTAATTAGTGTAGTTTAAGGTAAACATAATGTTTTAATAAAATGTGATGAGCTTGACACATGTCCTACCCTCATTAGTTGTGCCATGGCCGACCAAGACAAGCAATGGGTCAACTTGGGGACCCCATGGAGCCACTTTTGTTGGGAAATGACATAAATAACTTTTTATTTAATGTAAAAGTAAAAATGACACAAACATAATATGTTTTACAAAAACAATTTTTACCTGGGGTTATAAAGATAAGATTTTTTATTATAAATAGTCATTGGAAAGCTAAAAAGATTTCCTACATCATAGTATTTTTTTATAATTTTTAGACATTAAATAAATTAAATTATATATGACATCATGATGATGCCGCGATGACCTCATTATTTAACGATTTAAATAAAATGGAATGATAATGTAATATCTAAGACCTACACGTTTCCAAAACCTATTGGATGAGTGTATTTCGAACCCTTATCACCGTATCCTCGAATTATATCAATGTGGGACCTTTTGAATCCGAAAATCTTTTTAAAATAAAGTAACTTATCTTTACTTTCCAAGAGTGCCCCTCCTCTCCTCTTATAAAAGGCCCCCACCTCTACCTCATTTCACACACTCCTAAAGCCTTTGGATCGGCCATCCCCTGCCCATTTACTTTCTCCACATCCCTCTCCTCATACTAGAGGATTCCCTTTGGGCATAATCCTTTCAAAGGAAGCCTTTAGGCTCAAATCAAAAGGAGTTACACTTTTAAAGGTAATTAATTCTCTCATGTTCATTTGTTTTATTTTGCTTCTCCAACCCCCTAAACTATTTTTATTTACTTATTTTGTAACAACAACATTATATTCAATATACTAGGATGTTGTTATAAGATTTATTCGAGCTACACTCTCACACAACTACATCAAATGGTTAAAGAACATACGGTTTCCGTGGATGGCGAAATTCTGCCTCCCGAAACGATGATTGTTCAATACTTATTTAACACATTCAAAGGTGGCCATTATGATGTCACTATTTTTATATATGATATATAATATGTTTATTCTTTCCTTAAGCTTCTGTATTTTTCATTTATAGCATACCATTATTGTTTCCATTATGGGTAAACATGATATCTTCATTTTAGGAAGTGCAGACTACCGCCCCCTGAAAGTGATTTGATTCGTTAATACCATATGTGGGATGTGTAAAGGATAAAGTTAATGATATTATATATGTTTTTATATTGGAATTATAATATACTCTTATATCATTATGATTCCATTCCAGAAAATACGAAATAGAAATGGAAGTAGCGTTCATGCGTACGTACAGCTTACTGTCTCCATGAACGGTGCATTTCATTTCTTACCTCTAAATGTGATGTAATATTATAAATACATGTATATGATGAATATATATGATATATATGTTATCCAAATATTTAATATCATTCTAGATATAACGAACCATTGACCAAATTAACAACATGTAAGTGTAAGAAGTCTATTTTTGACTTAAGACCCAAATACCGACAAAATGAACATTATTAACTTAAATGATTACATGATGTTCATAACATGGTATAAAAGGAATAATGAACATTAAAAAGGATCTTAAGCAAGTAGATATTAACTCAAGTTTATTATTCATGAGATTAAAGGACGGTCGGGTCAAGTCGGATACGAGGTATGGGACTTCGTCTCAATCTCCTTTCATTGAGGCATATTTTGTTTTATACAGAGCCTTATTTTATATGGTGTATAAACCCCTTTGACTTTTACGCTTATTCAAAAGGAATCTTTTTTATATGAATCATTTTACAAAACGACAAAAGAGAATGTTTTTCTTGTCGTACGTATGCGGCGACAACAACTTCTCCGCCGCCATGACCATTATTGGAGTTCCGACTTCCTCTACAAGCCATACCTTTTTTTTAAATGAAAAATAAATACCATGTTTTACTTTGGTGTTGAAAATGGTTTTCATAATGTTTTTATTATATAAATGTGTCGTATTGATATCTTGTTATTGAAATGTGGAAATGTTATGTTTCCTTTATGCATGTTTTATGTGATATGATTATGTTATGGTTCTTGGGAATTATTATGAAGACGGGTGGTTCCGTGATAAACTAAGGGTGGGTGAGCCCGATATAGCTCTCCAATGCATTGGGTAACGCGAAGGAGTGGAACATTAAGGTTTCTCCGAAGATATTTTATGGAATATACTGTGATGGGTATTCCAAACGTAACCAAGAGGGTTACTCCCTACGTAAGAATGTTATGAATTCCTCAAGTTACCTTTATGTCTTATGATTTCTATGATTTATTCATGATTTGATGAGGTATGTTAAAGTGCTTATGTTTTCTGGGTAAAGTATGATCTCATCCTTCTGTATATATGTACCCATGTTTCCTTTCCATATTTTTATATCCCTTACTGAGTTTTTAATGATCATCCCAAGTTTTTTTGAAAGGTTTTTCACAGGTCAAGGGAAAGGTACATGATATGATGATAGTGTCAAGGAAGAGTCAAGAAAGAATCCATGTTTATTTTAAATATGTTTCCATTGATGGGAATGAAGAATACTATCTTTATGTAACCACTTTGTTTATATGTGGAATGTAATGCATGTTTTATGATCTAATTATCTAAAACTCTAAACCTGAAAAGATCCTCAATGTGTAATCTTGTGATAACTTTATATTAAGTAAGGTTTAAGGCTGGGGCCTTATACTGAGTGGGTATACCCAACCTGGATTGGGTTAGGACGGGTCATGCTAGACTAGAACACCTTTCAAGGGGTCTTCCTGGCCCGAAATGGCACTATGTTGGTTCGACCTAACCCATGTTGGCCTTGTAACGGGTTTCAGGGTTTGAGAGTTTTTATATAATAATAAATAATTGAATTAATTAATTTAATTTTATAATTAAATTAAATTAATATTATTTTTTGTTTAAAAATTTATTATTTTAATACTCTATGAAAATTAATTTAATTTTGGAATTAAATTAAATTAAATAATTTATGTTTAGGAATTAAAATTAAATTAAATTTGGACTGAGAAGAATTAAATTATCTAAATTTAAATAATTCATTTTATTTAATGAACTATCTCATACACAATTTTCTAAATTTTATTTTTTATTTCACTTTAAATTGATTCTGCAAACTGGTCTTAAGAAATGGACTGACCATGTGTATATAAAATTTATTTATACAATTAATTAATTATATAATATATGTGATGATTTTAATTAAATTATAAGGTATGGGAATCACCATTTTTTCTCATTTAATATGTATATGGGTCTTCATGCCTAGATAAATGTTAATTATCTATAGATTTCATTTTTGAGTCCCCAACATCTATGAGTGAGTATTTTTGTACTAAGAAGAGGACGTTATATGTCATGAAGCACGCCATGTTGAGGAGCAATCCAAACAATACATGGACGCATTGGATATGGAAAATCCTCATCATGAGTCAAGGTATCAATCATGTATGATCCCCCCTAGGTCATGGTTGATCTATTAAGTTTAAATGGGTCAACCAATATTATATTTTCAAGAATAGTCAGGTATTTATTTTCTTCATGTATTTTTTGTATGATTTTATTCATTTACATGAATGTGGGAATCACATAAAATAATTAACAAGAAATATGAATAAGGAAGAGATGAAATATTTTTTATTAATGTTCAGTTGTGAGCATAACAACATGGTATGAAGAGATTAATAAAACCCAAATACATTCATCAATAAAATTATAAAAACCCTAAAATAAATAATATGTCATAAAATCTTTCAGTCATTTGAATTTAAAATATCAACTAAGTGTTCAGGGTTCTCGATCAGTCATAGTCGAGGTTGCCTCCTAAAACTGAGGAGGTTTTATGAGAACGATGGGTTAACATAACTGAATATGGAAGCAAACAAGTACCCACAACAAGCTTGTTGTAACTTAAGTGGAGATCTCTGGGTAAATCATATTTATGGTTTTAGAAGCTGCGACTTCTCTCAACAGATCATGGAGCTACAATTTAATGTGGTTATCTAGTCTAATACCAACCTTACACTCTCTATGTAGTGGTGTTGCCATATAATGTAGAAAATGAGGAGAGGTATGATGATTCATTTTACTAGAATGGTCAACTGATAGAGTATTCAGATTCTAGTATAGAGGGTTTCTAAAATTTGATAAAAGAGTGGGATACATTTAATTATTTAATTAATTCATCAAAAAATGGCTAAATTGGTAATTAGGAAAAAAAATCACAATACAGTAGAATTTTTTTGTAGAAAATGGAATGTAATTCCACAATAACATTGTGATAATATTAGACAAAGTCAATGTCTTATCCAGAATGAGTTTCAAAATAGTAGTACAATCACATGATCACAATACTAAGATATATAAAATTAAATGTGCTGGTTTCCCCAACATATGTTAAGACACCCCAAGAAGTTATTCTATAAAAATCATACTTGAGGCTCATTTTTTATGAATATGATGTTTATGTCTGAATTATATTATCTAAATCGTAATGCGAGTTGTGGATACTACGTTAGGATATTAATTATTACACATTTTGTATAATCTTTGAGAATATTGCAAGGAGATAGTGAAGTGAAATATGAATGTGTGATTATTACACAAGAGACATGTAAATATAAAGATGGATCATGAGTCATTCATATATAATTGTCACCAAAATACTTTAGTTTATTTTAGATTAAAAAACAAACAAGATAGATAATATGCTTTGTTACCTTTTGAGTGAGGTACAACAAGATAATAAGAACATTAAAGAAAGAGTCGTATTTAGTTCTAATGGTGAACAGATTGGAAGACAAGGTGAAAAGGACAATGGAAATAATTATTCCAATGGAACATTTACAACATCCATCAAATAAGGGGTATTAAATAAAAGGTTAATTTGTTCCAATAACATGAAATCATTCAATGTAAGATAAATGTATTGAACTGAATTAAAGGAGGAAGTATTCTCCTCTTCTTCATTGAATATTCTTCATTGAATGTAATTTTTATTCTATAACACTTGGGTATTAAATACAATATTTTAATCACATATGTGTATTTGAATAATATAACCATGTATGTATAGAATCAATACTAGAATTATTGTATGTTCTCCATGAAACTAATAAAGGGTGGTTTCTATGTTAGCGGGGAGATGCACACAACTTCTAATTTATATAATTAATGAATCTAGTAGATATTTTTATTGATTATAACAAAAATATTTATCTCACATGTCCTTTGGACATAAGGACGCATTATTAATTTTCATGAATTATATTTGTTTTCAAGGTCTCATACTCAACTAATTGTTTAGTGATACATAAATTTATAGGCAATGCATGATGAATATAAAAAATATGACTAAAATATTCAGTTGTGTAAAGTTAATTAGTTGTCAAGTAAAACTAAAATTGGACATCATGGATATACCCAGTATGGTATTTATACTTTTCATATATAAAAACATTTGGTATTATCGACATATATAATTATTTATTTTGGCCAAGGAAACCTTAAGAAGTTATGGTGCACCACAAAACTTTCAGAATTAGTTCATCTAGTGTGTGTGAACTACTCCAAGTCTAATCTACTGGTAAGTATGTAATTTATGAGAATCATTTAATTGTTTATTAATGAATGAGAAAATAATGTACAGTATATTCATTTTCATAAGAAATGAGTTGCTTTGCGATGGTCTGTCAATGAATATCATGACAGAGCATTAATCAATCATCATAATGTTTCATGGAATAATACCTAAATGTATATTACCTTATCCTAATAAAATATAATTATAATAAGAAGGATCAATGATGATTCTTACATGTTAACATCGATAAAAAAAATGTTTCATGGAATATTTCATACATGCACATTTCCTTATACACATCAGAGTTGTGATGTAAGTAAAAAAGAGTATCAACGTAAAAAATTATTATAATTTTATATACATTTATTATTCTAGAAATGTATCAAAAATAACATCATTATCCCATAACCATATTCAAATGAAAATGAAAAATATATATCATATGAGATATAGTATGATGGAAATCCATTATGTCATAAGAACAAGTGTTTATATGATTTTTTTGTTTGTATATAAACAAAAATGGCTCAAGAAAAACACACTATTCATCTATGATAATAATTCTAAATATTTCTTAGTATATTTGAGATATACCTAAGATATAAAGGTTATAGTCATGATAAAATGGTGTACATATCTACTTGAGATTCAGGGAAAACAATTTACATGGGTTTTGTCAATGCAAGAGATGGACATGTAGTTGGAATAGGAATAGGTTCGACAAGTGTAGGTGAAAAGAGAACATTCCAGAGTCACATAATGTGATGGAATGATGAAATCATGGTGGTGGTTTCATATTAATTGAGGTTGTTGATACATTATTAATTTAGAATAATAATTAATCCATTTAATAATTATATATAAACTAGATAAAATTAACAAGATCAATTAAAATTCAATAAGGGATTCTATGAATCAAAGTAAAAGGGGATTATTATTTTGAATACTATGGTAGAAATTCAATGTAATCTATACATTTATGGAATAAGCGTGGTTCCAATAGGTCTTGATTTGTAGTTCAAATTCAATTCACCAAAATAGATTATAATTTCACTTATCATTGAAAAATTATATGATCATTTTATTGAGCATTGGGTGAAAGAACCACTAATTTTGAAAGGAGTTTATATGATGCAACCAGAAAGGTAAGGTGACATCATATGATTTCAACTAGGGGAAAGAGTTACTCAAATACTGTTTAGGATTATAGTATGAAATAAGATCATAGAATATTTATTTGGAATGAATCTTTTCCACATGTCTACAATTTTTCAATGGGATCTCTGTTGTTTTGATGTGAACCAAGTTATGGTAAACTGATATTGATCTTAATGTTTTTCAAGAACAAAACAATATAAATACTATAGTGATTGACTTAAAGTGGAAACATATCTTCTGGGGAACAAGATCAACTAAGGTAGTCCTAACCGTTTCTTAGACCTAATAAACCTCACATATACTATCAGTGCTTTAAAAAATAGAATTTGGGACAATTTGGGAGAGAATTGGTTCCACTGTCACATTATATAGATCTCCCTATGAAGACATGCATGATTATAGGAAGTTATTAATGTGGTGAGTTAAATTCCAAGTGCTTATGTGACGTATCAATCACATATTCCATGATATTTACATGATTTTATATTTCCATCATAAACATTATAATAGGAAAATATAAATTATATTTAATATAATTGAAATATAATCTATTTAAACTATATAATAGTACTATACCAAGTATAAGGGATATATATCATGTATGTGGAGAAGAAAGGATATTAGTTTTGAGGGGACTCAAACTAGTTTTCATTAGATAAATGTGATCTAATATCACAGTTCAGTGAATGGAATGATCAATAAAATCTCATAGAATCCAATTGTAGTCATAGTTACAAATATCGATTTTGTTACAGCTTTAGAGGAAGTTTAGAAGTAGTTTAAAATATGCAACAATTTATTCCAGTTCATTAAATCACAACGAGTTTGTAATGTATTATCAGAATATCAATTATGACACTCTTAAAATCCAAGATGTCATGTCCAGATATTGGGAAAAAAGGAATTCACTCCTTGTTTACATATCTTGAGGAATTATATTCATGAAAGTGTGTTCAAACATTGAAGAATATACATGAATCAAAGAAGCGGCATATCAAACAACTGAAGTTATGAATCAGTCAAAACATGATCTTAATCATGTGATAGAAAAAAATAGATGGTTAAAAAATTGTATCTAGTGAAAGCTGGAGTATTGTAAAAGTGGGTTTCATATACCCAACGTTATAAATACTTTTAAATTGTTGTTTCGGGTATATAGTGATACTTTCATGATGTGATCTTACCAATATAGTATAAACATACCTTTATCCACTATTTAATGGTAATTTTCATAGAATAATTTTCAAGGTTATATAATATCCTAGGATATAATTAGAACCTTGAGAAACATTGACATTAGTCTTAAATATATGTCATGTGGACATATACATTATACTGAATAGACATAGTTGATGTATGCCTATCAGATACTGGGGGGATAATAATAATTCAGTCTTATTCGCATAATGCTTGAACGCAGCGATCTCTGGTAGGAGAGATCATGAGGATATAGCTTGAAATCGAAACACAACATGTTTTAGATATCATTTTATGTTCCTATTGATAAACATGTTTATTAGTCACCTTAATTGACATCATTATCATTGAGTTCCATTTTATCACATACTTTGAATCAAGTAAAAAACTATGATATTAAATTACAGTGAGTTAGCTTGTGTTGGGTATGTTATTGGTGGTATTACCTTTGTTTATCGGTCGAGATATAATTTTTCACTTCTGAGTTGTGTAAGTAGTATAGCCCAGTCCTAGTTGACCAGTATGGTAGCACCTTCATAAATTATTTTCCAAATTATTCATAGGAAAACACTTCCTCTTAGATCAAAAACAAATAATTCATGAATTTACAATGAAAGAAGTTTCCAACCTACATTATGAGATATATAAATACAAAGAGTTAATATTACGTAGTGTGTGTTTGTATGTTAGTTTTCATTACTATATATATTCCTTATCTCTATAGGGGCCTTGATGGGTTTCTAGACCCCTATCTTGGTCTACGAATAATATTAACTACTATTTAGATAATGTTCTAGAAGCTAACACATAATACTGTATTTTAGAATATGCCATATTTATGTGAATAGTTATATAGGTCAATGTGGGACCCACGACAGGGTCTGAGAGTTGTCTAGTTTTATAAAATACCAATAAATAAATAAATTTTTTTTATTAATGTATATAATAATTTTTTTAATTTATATATTAGTATTCACATGGTACTTAGTGAATACATGAAAAATATTATACAAATTAAAATTATATTAGTATTATAGGTTCATTTAATATAAGTGGGAATTATGAGTCCTAATAAATGACACAGCTTTATCACATAATATATTTAATATATATTATAGGATGTTTAAAGAATATAAACAATATTTATGAAAAATTTTATTACATCATATTTATTTATTAAATTATTATTTAGGAGAATTGATTTTCCATTGGCTGAGGAACCCTTTATAGGTATTTAAACCACCCACGATCTTTGTAGGAGAGAGGAGATCATTTAATGTGACATTCATTCCAATAAAATGAAAGCCTCTCTATCCTCCTTCCTTCAGGATAGAGATATTATCTATCTGAGCACTGATCCAAGAATTCCTTTGGGGGATCGAAGGCACATGATCAATGTGATTGCTACGATACATAAGGATTCGTCAAAGCACTGCAGTAGCTCCTAGAATTCAATGAACAAAAAGAGTGGATATACTTAGAATATTATTGGATGATATACATGGAATCAACTTTGTATCCTTCAATAAATGATCAATGGTGAAAATATATGTTTAATTGTATTTCAATTCAAAGTAGGTACTCATTATTTTATGTTTACATGATTTGTTTAATTCATGGGAGATCCTGAGACATCTACCAGGGCTTGTATCACTGTAGACAATTAGATTTGTCTCTGTGGGGATGATTTTTTTTAAAATATCCAGTTCAATGACTTCCACTGTACACCACATTACCTTCAAAAAATGAATTGACATTTCCTTAGGACACACATTAAGGATTTTCAACATGATATATCTTTATGTTTCCTTCATTTATAGTTTATTGATCTCCAAATATAGACCATTGTGGGATAGCGTTTAAGGTCATATTGATTTGAATAAATTTTTCTAGAGTTTATGGTCATAAATATTTGACCATGTGTTTCTGGCGTTTATGGTTTCATGTCCTTGAATTATTATTGGCGAGGATTACAATTATTATAATTTTACCAAAAATGATTCTATTTGTGGTTATAAGGATTTGACTAAATAGTGAGATAATCTATCTAGGTGAGGAGAAGAAAATAATATTTGAGTATAGATACCAATGTTAGTATAGATTTCCACATAAATAGGTGAATATAGTTTTGGGTCATAAATATCAGACCATGGATGGGGATGTGATATGAAAACCCTAATGGGTTTCTAGAGATAAGAGACCATATGACATTTTCAATAGAAAATGAAAAAAATCATATCCTGGAATATTTGAATCCAGAGGTGATGAAATAAAACTAGAATTCCAAATATGTTCACTAACTAATATTCATATGATCGAATATATAATAAGGTTATTGAGGGAAAAAAGGAATAAAGGACCTTATCCTCAGTACACAAACATGAAACTATTTAGTAATGCAAAATATAATATTAAAAATATCATTACTAAATTGGGGTATCCTTTCGAGTTGAATGTTCTCATTATATGTTTCCATGTATGGTTTTCATAAATTAAAATCACTCAATGTATATTTTTTGATTTTTGGTGGGTGTGGGGAAGATATATAAAAAATGATGGGGGACATTCTAATCTCGAGATAACCACAATTATGATATTATTGTATGTTGAAAGAGGAATGGTGGTAGATGATGATATTTAGATGGGTCAAAAATATATGGGTTATATGTCACAATGTATATTGAAGTAACAAGAATAAATTTTTACATATTTATGTGAAGATATGTCATTACAGCATAGATTCTGATATGGAATATCCTAATTTTTATGAGGATACCATACACTAAGAAGAGTTAGACATTGACTGAATTTTCTATCGAGACCATGATAATTAATCTAATCATCACTACATATCCCATGAAATTAGAATAAGGAAACACAGAGTCATTATCGAAGATAATATCTATATATATTTATCTCTTGTTGGCACTCATTTTCAATAAAGGACAAAAACCTTGGTATAGTGATGGAAAAAATTTATACGGGAAGGAATATCACTTTTCTCATGGACATAGCCATTCACATAGGATTCTTTGATCATGAACCCATATGTTCCCACAAAGTTTGACTCCGTGTTCACATAGATTTTAAAATGTAATCGTACTGCATAATCGCTTCCATTGCAAATCCTATTTAAAAAAAGCACACGAACATTCATGTTCCACATCCCCTATTTGCTTGTGTGAACTACCTCACTATCCTAAAATGATTCACTCAGGTCTCTATATTTTTCTATAAATAGAAAACTAGGGATCCAAATTTTTTATATGTTGAAGGCCTTGGGAAGAAAAACAAATGTTCCAAGTCTCTCTTCACAAATTCCCTCCTTTCCCCCTTCTAGTTGGTTATTAATCCCATGTCTAATAGTAATAACCAATATAATGGGGAAATTGAGTTACTCGGATGACTAAAACACCAAAAACTTAATGGAAGACCAATTTGACATTATTACTCAAGAAATAGGGAGAAAACCACCCTTTAATGAGACATAGTATGGAATTACCCACTTAGGTCATACATAGATACCCTACCACTTCGGAACCACTCACCCAGGTGTTTACCTTTTGGTGATTCTTTTCCATACCCTTTTACTAGGTAGAACCCCTTCACCCAAACATTAAAAGCGATAAGACCTTCCCTTGTCCCTCCCTAGGGAGAATCTTTTCACTCATATTTCTAATAGGGTGAAGCCTCACCTTGTCCCCACACATAGAATAATCTATTCTCCCATTTCTTTACTAGGGAGAATCACCTTATTCTAATCCCACACTAGGGTACCATTTACACATTTAAATATATTGTTACCTTATTTTATGTATTTTTGACCTTTTTAAAATCCCTTTGGTTGGGTCTTGTTTTTGGGGTTCTTAGGGGAAGGTTAGAGAATTCTGGACACCCTCTGGGATGTGCATGGCTGGATAACATTTAGGTAAAACTATGTGGATTGGCCCAGAAAACTGTACACCCTGTAGTAAGCTGGTAGACAGGCGGCTAGTTTTGATAACCATGAGGCCAGACCATAAAAACCATATAATCTTGGATAATGAGTGTTTTCATGTTTGGATAATGGTTAATCATACCATGTGGAAAAACTATGTACTATATCCAAAATTCTATTAGGGGCACATGGTTTGGGCGCACAATTTGTCTAACTGTGTGGCCCTCCCAAAACAACAATGCATGAAATTTTTAATTACATAGAAATTTAGTTTAAAAATCCTCAAACACTAGTTTAAAATGACCAGCACACCCATTAATCCCTAACTCAAGCCCTTGGACCTTAGAGGATCTTAAGAAGAAATTTTGGATCATCCAACCTCCTCCATTGATGAATCAATGATCCAGTGTACGATCTAAACCCTCTCTGGTTAGTGGATCTCCAATTTTGTGTTTTCATCGAATCCTCTAATATCTACTCCATAGAGAGTATCATATCATCATTTTCATGATGGAAATAAACTCTATTTTTTTGGATATAATCCTTTTCTAGATAGATATTAATTATATATTTTATTCATACATCTTTTATACCTTATATATTTATTGGAACTATCATTGTAGGTGCTAATCATTTGATTTTATTATTAATGGTTTTTAGTTACCTTTGATATTTTATATGAAATTGTAGTCTTTTTTTCTTTTTCTTTTTTTTAAATAACAATCATTTTATTTATGAAACCTAATTTGGACGGATTTGATTATAAAATTAAAAATGAATAGATTTTGAGGAAAACCCCAATAGCAATAGAATTTGAATTGTGGGATGAATTTTGATAATAATGTTTGAGAAAATTATTTGTGATGGAATTGATTAAATTATCTGTGTTTTTTTAGAAAATGGATTAAATTGATATATTGAAAACCTAAGATTAAATTTTTATTAGAAATTCATGAAATTATGAAAAACATAAGTTTATTTGAAATTGAATTTGAATATTAAAACAAAAAATTCAGGTAATTGAATTAAAAAAAGTTGTTTGATTATAATTTATATGATTTTCAAATTATTTTTTGATTTATTAAACCTATGTGATCCTGGTTAGAAGGTTATGTGGGACAATAATGGTAGGATCTAGATCCACTAGAAATGGATTAACTAAAAAATCACTATCCAAAATCTAGTTTGGAATGATTTATCTCAATGAGATATTTAATGACACTTATTCAACATATGGATGAGGGATAAGGGAATAAATGGGTATACATGATCCCTAATTTTAAAATTGTGAGGATCATTTAGCTAGAAACTAACATACTTTAGGAAGATGACCATGGTTCCTACTATGTTTGATTTCATTATATATTACATTGCATATAGAACTTTTTTAATCATTAAAAATGATTTATATAATTGATTTTATATAAAAGATTCATTTAAAATAAGTTTTAAATGTTTTCCACATATTGAAAAGAAATCATATTTTGTTTTAAATATGAAAATGATATGTTACGTCATGACCTATTTTATTTAAAATGGAATCCTGATTTTTTTTATTATGACATCATTTATGGAACACATAGTGAGACCCCATTATGATTTTTAGCTCAAACCATACATTTTACCTTGGGTATTTTTAAATTTGCTTATGATCGGTTTGAGAAAAGGAATATATCCACTTTGATGTTGTGGATGTTCTTGATCCTTGGGACCATTGATTTATTATGGTGACTACTGGAGCTGAGGTCCAATTGTTGCACAATGTTTTGAAGTTTTTTTTTGTTTTTTATAGATGTTTTGGTTGATTTCTTGTGGAGTTATTTTTCAATCTTCTTGGGTACTACTTTACCTATTTACATTTTGGTACTTTATCTCTGAGTAGTGTCGATGTACCAAATTGTATCTTTTTAATATTCTAATGTTTCATAGAAAAATAGGTCCTTATTTAATATTTTATGATTCCATATTCATGTCACCAAAATGTGGGAATATAGAATGACCATGGGTCAATTTTTGTGTCAGATCGAGTATCAAAGTATCAGGGTATCCAAGTTGTTTCATGAAAAAATAGTTTCAAATGATGGTTGAGAATATTTTGTTGATGTCACTGTGTGGTATGGGTTTTCCTAACAAATATGAGATAGGATTGATGGGACATTAGAGGTATTTAGTAGTGAGTTCTTATCCATTTATCATCATAAAGATCCTTATGTTAGCATGGGTGGTAGGGAAAATATCTTTAATGATTATTTTGATCTATTTATAGTCTTACACATAGATTGATATCAGTATTATGAGAATCCCATATTTTTTAATCTTCTGTAATTATCATTTAATTTGTAGATCTGAGTGTATTTATTAACATTTTACATATTTTATGTTGATGGTGTGTAACATAATGCCTCTGATAAGATGTTTGAATAGACCTATGGAGAGAGATATTGGTGATATGAAACTAGAGAACCCTCTAATTAATCAAAATTTCATTTAGATAGCGGTGTGTGATGTATAAGATTTGGGATTGGTAGCTATACATATTCCCATTAGGCTTTACATAAGGAAACATGAAGGGATGACTGTTGAGATAATTCAAAATAGTTTCTTTACCAAACTCCATCAGCATTCCAAGGATCTAATGATCCTTAAGTGACAAAGGAATGGCTGAAATGAATTCAGTGGGTATCTTAGTTCTAGAAAATTCATGATTCAGTTAAAATTAAGGGTACTACCTTCAATATTGAGGGGCCTAGCAGAAAGTGGTGGGATTTGGTATTGATAGTAAAGAATCATGAAGTCATATAGTGTAATGAATTCATGTTCATTTTTACTGATTAGTTTTAACCATGGTCCATGGGTTTGGAAGCATTAAAGTAGTTTCTTAAAATCAAACAATGTAATTAGATCATCATTCAGTATGTAAACATATTTGTTGAGCTAGTATATTATGCGCATAATATTTCTACTAATCAGAAGCTAAAGGAATGAATATTTGAGAAGCTACATTGATTTAGTATTCAATACAAGTTTTTCAAGAGAAATTTAACTTCCTATGATGATGTACTAGAGTGATCCTTGATGGATGGTCATGACCTTGATAGTAAGTCATGTTTGATGAGAGTTCATATTTTTCCTAGTGGAAGTTATAGGGCATCCTTTAAAGAATAGATAATTTTGGATGAGTCTCATGGTGGATCTCAATATCATGTTCCATATAGACCTCTTGCAATGCCAAGTAGAGAGCCTTTTACTTGCCTCTAGTGTGGAATGGTTGGGCATTCGAAATGGGTTAACTGAGGCAACAAAGATCTATAGTTCTTGTGAACACTCAGGTAACTTGAAAAAATTATATTATAGCCTTATTCCCCATATAGTGGAATGGAATCACCATGAACTAAATGTACTATGTGTCAAATAGATTATTCTAGAGAAAAGTGAATCTAGCCACATACATCTAGTATGAGGATTCCCTTTATAGAGGAAGAGAATCTTGAAAAAGATGACAAGGGTCCAATAAATGTGGGAGGCACCATAACAATAGTTTTATCCTCAGTGACTACTTTATTTAACAAAGATGCATCCAACTTGTTCTTATCAAATAATGTTGTTTATTTTCTAACACATCCTATCGATATTTTATCATATGTGTTGGATATTACTATTCCACTTAGAATGAAGAAGGAGAAGGGTATTTTTTGTCAGACTTTTTTTTCTCTTTATTAAAGACTGAGTATGACAAGGATTTTTGAGTCCTCAATAAGAAATGTCATAACATCATTAATAGTATGGATTCACTATTTGGTCATTTCAAACGTATTGACTATTACCTTCAGTGAGTGTCCTTTACTATACCAAATGGGGTGTGAATTGCCTTTAACGGATAATGGAAACTCAGATTGAGCAGAGTCATACATTATTTTCTATGGATTTTAGGGAAATATTAGTTATTTATTTTTAATCAGAGTGAGAATATTTGAGTTAATATATCCCCCTTTTTATCTTCTAGTTTCCTAATGTTTTTCATTTTTATTTCTCTGAATATGAAACTGTAAGGAAGATGGTGTTTTCTATCAATTTAATAATGTTTAAATATCCAATTTCTTTTTCGTATTACCATTTGGATCCCACAATATTGAAAGGTTTTAATAATCAACTAGATGATTTTATTTATAAAAGATTTATATGTCTGAATTTTTCACCTTAGGTGGAACCTATTCTCTTTGCAAAGAAAGATGGTGGTGTGCTTCAAATATGTGTTTATTTTATGAATTATCACCCATGTTATGATAAATAATAAGTAATTGTATCCTATGATAGATTTTTTTAACACTTTTAATGGGTGAATTAGTTCTCGAAGATTTATCATTGGTTTGGCTTTCACCAGTTGAAAATTAAAGAATCAGACATCATAAAAACTTCCTTTAGGAGGAGGTATGACCACTATGAGAATATTTCTATTCATTTTTGTCTAACCAATTCTCCTAGAGTTTTCCCTGAATAGATTAATTGGATATTCTATTAGAACCTCAATATATTCATTATATTCTTTGGGGATGATATCCTAGTTTACTTTAATACCAAGGAGGAATATGCGTGTCATCTGAGGACACTGATGGAAATTTATAGAGATCAATAACTATATTCCAAGCTCTAAAAATGTTTTTTCTAGATTTGGTAAGTGAAGTTCATGGGATATGTGGTCTCATAATATGTTATTTATATTGATCATGAGAAGGTAAAATCTATTATGACATGGGAACAACCATGAATTTTTTTCAATATTTGGAGCTTCTTGGGTTTAGTGGGGTACGACCACATGTTTTTCAATGATTTCCCCAAGTTTTCTTCTCTAATGTTCTATATTTCTAAAAAACGAGGGTTTTTCATATTGTATAATATGTGTCAGAGTTATTTTTTTTATTTTACACTAATTTTAAATTTTGTGCCACTATTGACTCGTCCAGAGGATGAGCAAGGCTATATGGTCTTCTATAATGCATCAGGATAGGGTCTGGGAGGTGTTCTTATACAAGGTGATAGTGTTCTTCACAATAGATATAGAGAAATTTGTTCATATAATGAGAATTATTAAGACCATGATCTTGAATTCAAAGTCGTGATGCATACTCATAAATTCTAGTGGAATTACTTTTTCTGAGAATGGTTTACCATTTATTCTAATAAAAAAACATCTGTTATATCTTCCCTAAAAAAATATTTGATTCTATATCAGATTGATTTGATGGATTACCTACAATCATTCAATTTTGATATTTCAAATACCCAGTGTATGTTTAATGTCATCACCAATGATTTGAGCAGGAAACATTCAATAGACCATTTTACATAATCATCAAAATAGTGTAATTTTAAAGCACTTTTTTCTTAGTATCACTTCAGAGACCATTATAATGAGTTTGAGGCTCTTTTTACTAGTGTTTTACTAACCTCATATCTTCTCAAGAATATTATTTGGTATTGGATATTTGATGTAGTGTTATATGGAATTAGATACCCCCTTTATGATGGGGGGACTATTATTAAATGTTCATTCTGCATGGAAGGTATTCTATGTTTACAAAACTAGTATGTTGTTCCATCATTCATGTGGAAGCCTATAATGGGATACTATTATAGTTTACACTGGGTAGTGAAACCTAGTACAATATTTTTTTAATGAAATGCTGTGATGATTCTGTTGTCTAGGTATGATATGTGGCACTACTGAATTTTTTTATCATTTCTATACATTCTAATATGTGGTGGTTAAGTTCCAAAAAACTTTTAGGATGCATCATCACCTTTCAATACCAAATTGGAAGTGAAATGATGTTTTTATTGAATTAATGGAGGGTTTAACTCAAACCCCTCAAAAAATGTGATATAGGTTTTCATTGATAAACTAACCAAATAAACTGACATTATACCAATCTATGATATAACCAGGTTTGAGGAATTTAAAATCATGTATGTACATGAGGTTGTAAAGTTTCATAGTGTTCCATATATGATAGTATCTAATAGGGATACCTAGTTCAATTATCAATTTTGGAGAGGCCTTAAGGAGATAATGGGAACTCAGGTGAAATTGAGTTCAATGTATCTTCCACAAATGGATGGAAAAACAGAATGTGTTGCATAGATTTTTAATGACATGATCCCTGATTCCATCCTTAATTTTAGTGGAACATGGGATAACCAATTGGGACTGGTATAATTTTTGTATAACAAAATTTATTAGTCATCCATTTGTATGGAACCGTTTGAGGCCACATATGGACACTGTATAAATATCTATTATGTTACTCTCACATTGGTGAAGATTATTTGGTTGTACCAAGATTGGAAAAAGAGATAACAACTATGATTCAGTTGATTCATCAAAGAATTAGGATATAACATAGATAATATAAATCATATTTTGGTCATAATCGATGGCCCTTGGAGTTTTCTATTGGTGATATGGGGTTCTTAATAGATTCACCTCTGCTGGCACACTAATGTATTGGGAAACATGGAAATCTCTCACTAGGATTTGTAGGTCCATTCTATATTATTGAGAAAGTGGGGAAAGTGGATTACAATTTAGAACATCTACCATATATTAATTTGATACACAATGTTTTCCATATATCAAAACATAAAAAGAATCCTTATGATATTTCTCAAGTCTTCTATTTGTATGATCATGGTATCGATCATGATTTATCCCTAACCAAACATCCAGTATAGATTGATGATTCTGAGATAAAGGTTCTTCATGGGAGGATGATATTTTTCCTTTATGTTCAATGGGATTATGGCACTAATTCTCATGAGATATTGGAGAATGAGGCAGTCCTATTAGAGTAATGTCATCGACTATTTTATTTGGATCTTTTTGGATAGGATTACTGAGGATGGAAATTTTTATAGTGGAGATGTGCTAACAAAATATTACCTAATTTTAGGTATTACTTCAAACATTTTTGATCTCCTTGGGGTCAGTTTTTATTTCAGGGTTTTTGAGTGAAATTTGGAGATGGAAATCCCTTTGGGATATTCATTCTTGGTACAAGGTTAGGGAAAACCATTTAGTTTAGCTCATAAAATCATATACTCTATTATAAGCCACTAGAAATGGGATATTGTTTTTATAACTATGAGGCCAAACCCTCCAATACGTGCACTCTCAGAAAATGAGGCTTTACATGTTTGAAAAAAATAATCAAATATTTTTGTAAAACCAAGAAACACACCTATAATTCCATTTGGGGCACACATTTAGGGTTTACAATTTGTCTAATAGTGTTACCCTCCATAGAGAAAAGTTCACACATTTTTTGATTTCTAGTGAAATTTATTTTAAAAGTCTTGAAGCCATTGTTTAAAATTATATTCAACACTATTTGACCCTAAATCAATACCTTAGTCCTTTTAGGCAATCTAGAAGTGATTTTGGCTCCCCCAATCTCATCCTTTGGATAATGAAAGTGTTGGTGGATGATATATACCCTTTCTTGTAAGTGGATATCCTCATTGTTATTTTATTCTAATATTACTTTATATCCTACATAGTTAATGTTATATCATTATGTTACTGAATGATGTAAACTATGTTTCATTGATTTTAATAATTTTCTTGATATGTCTTGATTCAAGATTATATTTTTATATCTGTTTCTTCTTCTATTGTAATTGGTAATCCTGTTGTGGGTGTTTATTGTTTAATTCCATAAATAAATGTATGTGATTCCATTTTATATATTCCATGAAATTTAAACCTTTATTTTCATTATTTATATGAAATATATTTTGATTTATTTATAAAACCACAATTTGGAATGATTTGATTTAGAAATTTTAAAAGGTTTAGATTTTGATAAAAACCCCAATTCTAATGGAATTGAAATTGTGGGATGAATTTTTAGTTTTTTTGGAGAAAATAATTTCATGATTGAATTGTTGAAATGATTTTTGATTTGTTTCTTGAAAAAATGTATTAAACTGAAATGATGAAGTCCCATGATTTTTTAATTGAACATGCATAAAATAATGAAAATACTAGGTTTTGGGTTTTAAATTTAATTTGAATATGGAATCTAAAAAGTTGGGAAATTGAAATATTAAAAATGATTGATTTGAAATGAGGTTAGTTTAAAATTATTTGTTGATTGATTGGTCACAGGTATTCATAGGTATTTAGCAGGTTATATGGGACAATAACAATAGGATCTGTATACCCTAGTAATATATTGATGATGAAAACTCAAATAAAAACACTATTTGGTGTGATTATCCTCAATGCGATTTTAATGACTCCTATTAGACCAGAGCCCAAGGGATTTGTGTTTACATGGTTATCCATAATCACTAATTTGAAAAGTGAGATGAACTTATAGGCAAAAACTAATATACTTCATTGAAGACTACCATGGTGTTTTTTTGTTCTATTTCATTATATATGAAATTTAATATAGAACTATTTTACTCATTGAAAATGATTTATATAAATATTTTCTTTATAAAATGTTTATTTAATCCATGTTTGAAATTTTTTACATCCATTAAAAATAAATAACTCTTTTTTTAAAATATGGAAATGATATCTTATGAAATGTCCTATATTATTTAAATTAGTAGCATGATTGGTTTAGTATTATGGAATCAATTATTGAACACTTGTTGAAACCCTGTTGTACTCTATATCTCAATCCCTACCATTTCCCTTTGGTTTTTTTAGTTTCTATTATGCCAAGTCCATGAAAAGGAAAGAATCAACTTGGATATGGTGGATTATCTTGATCAATGGGATAGTGGATTGATAATGGTGACTAGTCAATACAGCGTCAACTTATTATACAAGGTTTTGAGACCATCATAGGTATGTTGGTGGCATTTTGGGTTGATGTTGCATTATTTTGTTTAACTATATACTTGGGTACTCAATTACTTGTTTGGATTCTGGTACTTTATCCTTGGGAGAGTTTATATAATGACTTGTATATTATTAATCTTCTACTGTTTTGTAGAAAAATCCTCTCCTATTTATTATTGTATGATCCATGAGCTTTTCACGAACTTGTGTGTATTGGGAATGTTCTACGGTCTCAATCAATTATAGATTAGGTATCAGAGTACGAGGGTATCTGGGATGGTTTGTGACACACCATAATTCCAATGTAAGATCATTCATTCCCCATATATCCTATTCATACATCAAATTTTCAATACCTATTCCAAAACAACCAAATTCACATGATTAGGGAATTCACACCAATGTTCTCCCTCTTGATCATTTATTCCCATGAGAAAATTATGATTTAATATTATCTTGTAAATTATATAAGATCCATAGTGGAATCAAAACTAGGAATCACTTTGATAACATGGGTATTTATCATGAGGACACTAGAGTGATATCTCCAGGATCATGTTTTCTATATTGGATGTTGAATTGTCTCATTGGATGACCTGATTCCAGTCAATGAGATATATAAGCATGGTATTCCTTAAAATGTATAATCCCTGAACATGTCCTCTTTGATGATATAATTACTAGGAGACACCAGTGAGCTTTGGATATACCTATATATAGCTATTTTTACCCAATTATGATCTTCCTTTATTCTTTCCTTTAAATTGTTAGGTAATATCCATTAGAGCCATGCTGAGGTTCCATGCACTTGTTGTAATATCCAAATATATATGGTCGAACTGGGAAAATATCTTATATGGGTAACCCTTTTCCCTACTCTCCTCCACCTCACTTCACATCATTATCCTAAAACACTAATTTTTTAGTTCTTATTGTCATGGTCGATGATGGATTTAAACTATTCCCGGAAACCTTTGTTCTTGATTTTGTTACTGGAGGATCCTTGATATTAAATAATGATATAGGGTCTAGTTGTGATGGTGAGTATTACACTATTGTGTGCCTAGTTAAAGTTACTAGTGACCTAATGGAACCTAAATATCTATCTATGATACGAGGTCCCAAGGTTGGGAGATGCCAAAGGTAGATCACACATGTTTTAAGGTTGATAATTGTTGGAAATTTTCCATAAATATTACACAAACCACGGTGAGGGGTGCCTATCTGGGATCAACTATTGTTGTGGATTTCAATTTTTTTAGGGATTTGGACCACTAGGGGTTGTGTAATAGACCATAATATATTTTTAATGTTCGTGGATTTTCAAAAATAAAAAAAAGTTTAAAATAAATCAATTAAAAATTTTAAATTAATATTTAGAATATAAATGATTAAAATTGTAGAAAAATAATATATGAAATACTTCTAAAATAGATACCAATTAAATTCCCCCTACCTATTCTTTTAGTTTCCAACAATTAGTTAACAAATAATATTCAGTAAAATATAATTTAAGGGTAAAAATAAATTCAGATTCCATGAAATTGGAAATTTTAAATAAGATCAAATCAATATAAAAATGAAAAAAATAAAAGAAAATTTATTATTCTATTAATTAAATTGTATATATTAACTTATAATTTCAATTTTTAAAATAATAATCAATGTTGATATCAATGAAAATAATAAAAAACCATAACTCCTTTTTCCAAAATTTTATTCTGAAATTTTTCTTTCACCATGATTGGGAACTGATACAACATAATAATTATCCCAATAATTTAATCATACAAATTTTATTTGTTTAATAAAATTATTTTAAAATCATGGATTATAAATCTTTTTTTTTTCAAATTTCCATAGTTAATTATATATCATATCCCCTTATGATTTTAGAAAGAAGTGACATTAATCAGAACTCAATTTTTATCCATTCATTTAAATTCCACCAAGTGTATAGAGGATAAAATATATTATAAGGAAACATAATCCCCAACCAACCAAGATATCAAACAAATCATCACCTATATAAAATGAATAAATAAACTACCATTTATTCAAAGAGGCCTATATAAATGTTTAATAAATTTGAGAACACACATTATTTTTCTTATTAGTATTTGTTAATAAAAAATATTGAGAGTATTGTTTCATCAAGGATACTTCATTATCAACAAATTTTTTAAAACACACATGGATAAAATCATGGTTTAGAGTTCCTTATTCAATAATTCCCAGAAATTAGAACTGGGAAAATTCAATCTAATTAAACACATAATGTTAAATTTTTTTAAAATAAAACACTCTATTTAATATCATCAAAAGAAATTTTTTAGGGATTTATATAGAAAATTATCAAATATAATCAATGGGATAAGATATGAAACTAATTATCCAAAAACATGAAATTAAATAATTATGAAACCAAATTGTCTATGCATAACAATTCATTATAAATCGGATAAGATATGAAGTTTTTGAGGGATTTATTTTTTAATTTTCTATGCATAACTATTCATTATAATTATGCAACCAAATTATTAAAGACAAGAAATTTTGAAAACTATTCTTTGGTAATTTGAGAGGGAAAATATATTCTAGTGTAGTAAAAAAATATAAATCATTCATTGACAATTAAAAAATAACATTATTCTCAATGTTTAATCCTTTGGGGAGTATTAATTTCTCAAATGCATTTAAAAAAAATTTTCCCACTCCAGTATAGGAAAGGAAATTCACTATACAAAAAAAACATATTTAACATTTAATATTTAATAGATTTAAATTAATATCAATACATATTAAAGAAAAATATTTAACTAAATGTAATAATAGAAATACTTTCTTGTTTGGTTTCAATATTGTAATCTAATGCTCATACATGAAAACCACTTCTATTATTGTCATTTATTTTTAGTATGGATTCTCCCATTATAATAATGAAGAGGTGAATACATTTGAAATTAGATTATAATATTTATTTTAAATAAAAATATAATGAGTTTTTAAAATTAAGAGATGAAAATTATTGAATCCCTTCAGCCATTAAACAATAATCATCAAAAATCAACATTAGTAATCATCTAGACCGATCATTAAAAATCATCATGGTAGATTTAATTTGATAACCTATAGTATTGAGATATTAAATATAAAAACCATAAATTATGTTATTTAATATAAAACCATGGTTTGAGTTATAAAGTTTATTCAATAATACCCCTATAATAAATGATAATGTATGTAAATGGTCCTTTAATATATATTTAAAAATGAACATGTGATTTACCAATAAAATAAAATGTGTGATTGATATTTATTTCTTATAGAAAACATATAAAACCAGAATAAAATAAATTAAAATAAAAAAGTTTTTTGAAAGTAAAAAAAATTCCATGTAGTTCCAGTATGAATGTCATCAACCATACTCTCCTAAAAAACTATTGAAATTATGATATACGATATGGTTTCTTATCCATAAACAAGCACATATTGTTTTCCCAAATTTAATTTGGCATGTAAATACTCTTATATGATAGTATAATTCCATGTGTATAATCAAACCTCATAACGATTTGAAATACAACTTTGGAAACACTGTTTTTTGTTGATACATATATATCTGACTATACCATATTTGGTGAAGTAATCAATCCATTAGGATCTCCCTTAATATTGAAAAAATAAAATGTGAACCTTAAAATGTTTCTAAATATTGTCTCATTATTCTTCCAATATAGCGACATAATATACCAATGAAAAAGTATCCATCCTAATAAAATTTTCTTATCATTTGATGTTATATATTTTAAGTAAACCTGAAAATATTTAAAAACAAAACTATCTAGTCCAATGAAATTTTTGAATTTTTTTAAATTGAGAATATATTCTATTACGTATGAAGTATGGTTTAGTAGAATCCTAGGTGATTAAATTAGAAACAATATCACGTTTTCCCAAATTAAAACTTTTACCTTTAAAATGTGTGACTTATTCTTTCCTAAAAAATTAATATGTTAGTACATAATTTTATTGTAATATAATAAATAATTTTCATCAATTAATAACAATAAATATCAAAATCAAATTGATTTATATTAATATAATATTCTATTGATTCATCAATTTTTAGATCATTTCATTGCATGTGATATTGAGTAAACTAAATGGGGTAAGGAAAAGAAATTAATGATAAAAGTAAAATAATTATTAATCAAACTCCATTATTTATTCCTCTAAAATAAATTTTATTAAATTTCAAAATTTCTATAATATTTATGATCTTCTCCCATGCTTTCAATGTTTTGAATTGGTATGGAACTAATATCAAAATAAATAGGGATATTGGGACATTAAAAGTGATGCTTTGGGTTGTAAAATTTGTCTAGAGAATCGATTATCAGGATCAAATAACCCTTTTTAGGAAAATTATTTTCTTATTTGAGACTCTATTATAGACTTATGATATATTATTGAATACTTCAGAGTAATAATGCTCCTACTGGTTACCTCTGTGAAAGATATTGATCAAAACTCTAATTTTAGGTGAACATTTGTATATATCATAGGTTACCATATTCTAATTACTTTGTTATTATGATCAAATTTAAAGCCTCACAGTTGGGTGCCCTAATGTTTATCATGATATAGGAAAGTATTAAGTGTTTTAGAGTTTTTTCTTGTTCCCTAAAATGTCCTTACTATATATACCCACGAAAGGTAATAATAATTAATGTAGTCTAGTTAATCATAAAAGGGAAATTTTTATCTCTTATGTTCTTATGACTATGACCAATTCCATGAATTTGAATATTGTTAAACTATGAAAAAGTGAAGTGAATTTTTAATGTTATACATCTAGGACATAATTAATTTCATTTTAAGATCTTGTGTTTAGGACTTAGTGGGTGATGGGGTTGAGCCTCAAATAGGATTTCTATAAATCCTAGTCAATAGAAATCAAAGGCCATGTTTCTAAGCTTGCATATTTTAAGGCCATGTGACCAGATCAGCCAATATACTTTCACATCATATAGTAAGAATTTATGGTATATAGTATATATTCATGCAGTTAATACTATTGGGGAAAGGGTTCCTATCAGTGGTCAGTGTGAGAATTATAAATGCATGTACCTTTTTATTTTGTATAATATAAAATATATCCCATTAATGAATGTTTTTATTTTAGGGAATATGTTCTATTGTGGAATGTATTGGGTCTATGTCCATGTGGACCAATGTGGTAGACATAAACCCAATTTATATTGCTAGGAATATTTTTAAGGATGAATAGAGTTATGATAAAAATTTCCAAATAAATATTCTTCTCTTTTGGGGAATGTGAAAAAATTAATATGTGAGTCTCATTGGGAGTATGTATTAGTGAGGATGTATTTGGGATTATGCATATGCCACCAATATATTTATGATTGGTAGGTGAATCAGGTGAGGGTATAAAGAATTGGGATTTACACCTTGTAGGAGTCTAATGTATTTATCAGGATTAGGATGGATATGTGTAGGGATTATGCATGTGAGGCCTTGTAGTGTCTAACATAGACGGTGGATCAAGTGAAGGCATGATTTAGTTAGATTCCAATAAATGTACCATTATCTAATTGAGAGGAAATCAGTGGTATAATAGGTGATCATGTTGATTATATGGTGGATATAGGGAATCCAATATGACCAGTATGATCGAAAGGTATTTCACCACTATCATCAGGATAGAGACCCAACTTATCAAGGCAATTCATTATTGTTCTTACCCAAAGGGTTATATCACCCTAGGAGGAAAACCTTGGATATTTTCATTGTAAATGTAATAAAAGATTAATGGGTTTCACATTGATGTGCATAACCAACTCATGAATTTAAGGACACCATGGAGGAGGCCTTGGTAGAAAATTCCCTAAGTAGGGGACCGGGGAGAGGGACGATCCCATGATGGATACCTAGGTGAACATGTTTCACTCTACGGACCTTGGAAAATGGACACTGAAGTTAGGTATTGAGGGAATAAGGGGCCCTACCCTAGTCACTGGGTAAAGGGTCACCAAAATGGGGCCTAGAAGAATATACGTCCATAGTGTATACCTATGAAAATGGTCACCCATGTTAGGGTAATAGGTATATATGGTTCCCTCCTTGAGGATAGGTAGAAGTGACTCCCTAGTTGAGGGTAGGGTGAAGTGTCATCCTAGTATAGGGTAGGAAGAAGTGTCTTTATAATAATAAGGTTGGGAGAAGTTTCTCCCAAACTGTTGGGAAAGGAAAAGTGTATCTTTAGTTACAGGGTAGGGAAAAGAGTTTCTCTAGTTATAGTTATTTAGGTATAACTTGGCTTCAAGGATCCATTGTGTGTCATCAGGGATGGTTTACTTTTACCTAGATTTAGAAAACTATGGGGGAAGTCATCTAATATTAATATTTTAATTTGGTAAACCTTTAGGTAAATCAATTACCTCAAGCAATGATTATTTTAATTGGTATCTATGACAAGGAATGTCACCTTGTCACATACATGTCCTTATTTTCAGGTATTGTTCTCTTCTATTCTTGACATATCATTCCCCCTAGGATTACTCTAGGTTTCTCCATGAAATATCGAAGAAAAATATGGTTTTGGGTGGACATAACATGATGCATGGTTTGGATGCACAATTTACTAAACTGTGTGAAAAAACCATCCACAATGTATAGATGATTTAAAAAGAGTATTTGAAAAGTTTTACCTTATCGAAATTAATTTAATATTCCCCATTATTCCCCAATTAGACCCTATTAACCATGGAAGGCTTCCAAGCTCCATCCAGCTTCTATGGAACTCATTTTGAAAGTGTTTTTGGTTTGGAAACATCAAGATTCTTGATGGAAATGAATTTTTTCTTCGTTACTTCCTTCTCCATAAGGTTTCCTCCCTCCTTCTCAAGGTTCTAAATTTCCAACCGAAAGGGTTTCATCCATACAGTTTAATATTTATTTTTATTGTTCAATCATCTTATTTAGGGTTCATTTTCACTCATTTATGTCATAGTGGATGTTTCTCACAAATATTTGAGGTTTTAGATAATCAAGGTAGGTGGTTCCATGTATAAAAATTCTTTTATAATTTTATCGTGAATTATTATCCTATTTATCTTGTTTCCCATCTACTATGTGTGGAGTGAAAACAATTTTTGGTATCATTGAATTGGTGTTTAATTTTAATGTTGCATTTGACATGAAATATGGCATTTTATGTGTGTATTCATTGTATTATCATTTTAGAATTTTTTATAACTCATGAAATTTTTCTATTAAACAGTTTTAGGGCTGAAAAATCTAGTTTGGTATGGTATTTGTGTGAATATGTCCTCAAAAGAGGGTTTTTAAATGATTTTAAGTGAAAATACTTGTTATACATCATGAAATAGTTTTATGAAAAATTTAAATGGTTTATTGAAATACATAAAGGGTTTGAAACATTGTTGGGTACTATTTTGTGTGTGTATGATTTAGAAATTGATTTTTTTAGGTGAAATGGTTTTTTATAACATGAATATCTTCTTGACCACAAATAGGGAAGCCTGAGTATTTACGTGGGAGGAATATGACTAGTTTTCTAGTGATCCGGTAGTGGCTTCATCCTTGTTTCACATAGAATGATTGAATATAAAAATAATAAAAATTATATGATTATTTTTGAGGACCACAAGGTAATTGGGGTCTTCCCAAATAGTGAATCATGCATAATAAGGTGATTGGTTATGGTTTCATTCACACCAAGTTACGATGTACCAAGGGCCTCGTAGCTAGCTAGCACCTAGGGGTGTTCGCATGAACAGTGCTCTATGACTATATTGTACATACCATCAAAATATAGAGTGTTTTTTTGGTAAATTATGTATCATGTGTGTTTTAATTATAATTATTCATTCCTTAAAGTTACCCTCTTGAAAATTCTTTTCATTTAAAGTCACATTTCTTAAAAATTGTCTTTTTCTTCTATTTTCTACGAAAACATACAAGCTATTTGTATTTAAATTTTTATCAAATGGAATATTATTTGGCGGCTTCCTATTGGTATTAGGATCACAACCTACTTACACATTTGGGTGTAATTTGACGTGGTAATGTTTGGCACATGTGAGGGAAATTTTTTGGGAGATAATTGTTTGGTTTGTTAGCTTCCATCCTTGGTGTGGTGTTGAGGAGATGGATAAGAAAGTTTCCTTCGTTCTGTGTGGGGTTTTTGAGTTAGATGTGTTAATCAATTTTAGTTGTGGAACTCTTGGGATTTTTTAAAAACATTGTAATTAAATTAATAATTTTTTTATTATTTTTTGGTTTAAAATTTTAAGATTTGGTTTAATTATTATTGTTGGTGGTTTTATGTTTCTAGACATGGGTAAATCATTCCCTAACCTTTATTTATGATCCCCATGAACATGTGATGGCCCATGGGAATAGGTAATTCCCTTTCAGGACATGCCATTGACTGGGTCAGGTGCTGTGTTGGTTGAGAACCATAATAGGTTCATGAAAAAATTGTATCTGAGACAAGTTAAGATCTTTGGGATATATTATTTTGGATGAGCATGGTTAAAAAGGTGATATGACTATTGGGGATCAGTGTTTTGGATGTGAGTAGGGTTGATGTCCCACACCTCTCGAGATAGACCTTGATTCTCCATGGGATGTTGGGAATCTTGTTTGAATTCTCTTCTAGGTGGGACGTTCAGGCAGCATACAACATGCGGGCATTGGTTGGGGGTTATTTAGTTGTTTATTTTATTATCTAGATTAGCTAGATTTATTTATATTTTAATTTAATGACAAAATTTTTCAAAATTTTCGTACTAATGTTTTCTCTTGTGATTATTACCTTTTGTAGCTACATGCCTTCCCAGAAAGCTCTCATGAACACTTGGGAAGAAGTCAAAGAGTGTTCTCCCTCAACGCTTGATCGGAGGATGGTAGAAGTTGTTGTCCAGTCTGTCCAGGTTCTAGGGAAGGGAGTGGGTCCTGGTCCTACTCTAGTTATAGAAGACGAAGATGGTCCTATTAAAGAAAATGCCATTGGTTTTTTGAAGAATAAGAATCTTACATTTCGAGGTATCACAGATCATTAGGAAGAATAAGAGTGGATTGAGAAGATAAAAATAAGTTTTATTTCCTTTAAACACATGAGGATTTAAGGGTAAAATGTGCCTCATTTCTACAAGGGGGCCCCAGTCATAGGTGGTCGGAATTAGTGCATCAAGATGGAAAGCATGAGGAGATGATCTGAGATGATTTCAAGGATATCTTCAATGACTAGAACTATCTTGAGGTCTTGGCCTATGCCAGATCCTGAGAGTTTATAGACCCCGTTCCGGGAGACCAGTTAGTGCTAGAGTATGCCAAGCACTTTTTTGAGTTAGCCTGATATTCCCCTGAGATAGTCTCTACTGAATAGAGGAAATCTTCAAGATTTGTAATGGGATTGAGGCCAGAGATCTAATCTCAGGACTTTCTATTTGAGTATAATACTGATTATGAGGTGTTTAATCAAGATTATATAATTGAGATTTACTAAAATAGGAGTTGTAGTTTCTTAGTTACAATATCTGTAATGGGACGTGGAAGTTTATCGAAGAAGAAAATGAAGAAATATGATCTATGGAAGAAGAGAAATGGTAGTTTAGGCCATCCTACCATGAAATTATCTTCTCTGGAATTTGATGTCAGGTCTGTTATGGGACACTAGTGCATGATTCTAGGTAACACATGACCTATATATACATATTCCTTAAGGCCATGTTATCAGTATGGATCTATGAGGCACTTGCAACATTTTTTCAAGGTAACACATCCCCTTTAGAGTGGGATATGATTTGTAGCTTCTAGGGGAGTTTCAATTCAGTTGCATCTATCTAGGACATTAGGATCTTGGTTTAGTGGCCATGGTGGTAGGTACAGACTATCTTCTCGGAAGACCCCATTTAGGGTAGATCCATACGAATGCATTTGTTCTTAGGTAGAGAATAGGAATCTTCTTGTAGTGGAATAGGCACCAGTAGGATCCGATATAGGGCCTTCGACAGCTGAAGGTTCCATTTTTATTGCATCTTTTATAACTGATCTACCATTTGGTATTGGTTCCTCTATTTCCTTTATATCTTCCCATTTTTTGAATCTTTTGAACATGGAAACCGAGTTGTTGTCTTTTGGGATGGAGTTGGTGACATAATTGGGTAAGAAGAAGGAATACTGTGTCAGGTTCTCATGATGTGCACTTACCATGTCAAGGGTTGAGATGGAGTGGGTCCTCATAGTCTGGGATATGGACCTTTTGACATAATCCTCAATATGTATTGGATATTAAAAAATCAAGAATATATCGATTGTTATAGGTGGTGGGTGAGTTTCATGGCACTTTATGGGAGTCCTCAAGTTTTTCTTGTGGAATGAGATCCTTGGTCGGGTTGTGTGGGACCTACACGCCCAGAATTGGGAAAACATATATTATATTTATTACCACTCATGTTAGAGTATGATTGTCATGCTCTTATAAATGGATTACCTCATGCATTGGACGAGTTCAGAGAGTTATTTCTAGATTATTTTTTAGGATCCCCCTAGAGCGGTGTGTGGAGTTCTAGATATATTTCTAATCGATAACACAACAAAAATCTCTTAACTCATATCATATGATCCCCACCGAGTTAAGGGAATTAAAGATATATATAGACGATTTTGAATCCAAATGATTAATTCACTTCCTCATCCATCCTTGGGAAACTCCTATTATTTTGGGAGGAAGGCCGACGGGTCCATCCGGTTGTGGATTGACTTTTGGAAGTGGAATAAGGTAACCATAATGAGTAAAAATCCTTTTCCCAAAATAGATGGATTGTTTGATCCGTTAAAGGGGGGAAAAGTGGTCTTCCAAGATAGACTTGTGTTCAAGTTATTACCATGTCAGGGTGAGAGATGCAGACATCCCAACGACAGCCTTTCAATGAAGATACAAACACATTGAGTATTTGGTCATGCATTTTAGATTGGCTAATGCTCATGGAGTCTTTATTGAACTCACGAATATGGTGTTCATCCAAGGTCTTGATTCTTTCATTGTGGTATTTAGGGAAGACATCCTAGTTTACTATATATCCAATTAAAATCATGAGAATCATTTTCGGATCATGTTGGGAACTCTATGGGATCATCACTTTTTTTAAAAATAGTCCAGGTTCACTTTTTGGATTAGGGAGGTGAGGTTTCTGGGTCATTTCATCTCAGAATATGGGGTTTTGGTGGACCCTAAGATTATCAATGCGGTTATTTCATTGGATCATCCGAATAATTTGTTTAAGATTAAGATATTATTCGACCTAGAAGGTTACTATAGGTAGTTTTTTTAATTTATCTTGACTTGGTTCTCCCATGACTATGCTCACCCAAGAGGGATTGAAGTTTGAATAGGGAAAACAAATATTAGGCATACATCGAGGAATTGAAGTGGTAGTTGACTAACTCCCCCTCTGTGTTGATCTTTTTTAGAATATGGAAAGGGCGATCTGTTGTATTGTGATGCTTCAGGTATGGGTTTCAGGTGTGTGCTTATGCAGGATAATCATGTAGTGGAATATGGCTCTCGCATACACCGACCTCAATAAAATAATTGCCCAACCATGAATTGAATTGGAAGTGGTTATGCATGCCCTGAATACTTTTCATCAATACCTATTTGGGGAGATGTTTTTGGTATACTCTGAACATAATTTTTTAGCCAGAATCTTCTCCTAGAAGGATCATAATTTTTGGTAGCACTGTTGGATTGAGTATTTGTATTGGTTAGACTTTGATATTGTCTATACCCTAGGAAAGTGTAATGTGGTTGCTGACTCCTTAAGCAGAAAAGTACCAGTGATGGCTTTGAGGAATTCCAGTGATGAGTGGAATATTATGAGACTATTTTCTTAGATACACGTGGATACTAAGGAGAAAAGTGGAGGTTTATTCCGAGTGAACGTTCAGTTGACTCCATCTCTTTTAGAGTCGATTCAGTGGGAGCAGACCAATGATGAGATATGAAATTAGTATATGTAGTGTCTCCATGGAGGGAATATGTCTTCTGAATGGTCTTCATCTTCAAAGGGAATCTTGTGCTTCAAGTGACATTCGGTGGTACTATTGTCTCTGAGGAAGATAATGATGTGGGATAGACACCAATATAAGTGGGGCATCCATCCTGTAGAAACTAAAATTTATTATGATGTTCGTTGGTAGTCCTAGTAGTCAGGTATGAGATGATACATAGATATATTTGTGTCGAGATGCTATACATTTCAGCAAGTAAAAGTATAGCATCAAAGGGCCACTGGTTTTCTTCAGTAATTACCCATTCTTACTTAGAAGTTGGCCGAGTAATCCATGGATTTCATTGTTATCATGCCTCATACACCTCAAGGTAAGAGTTCTATTCAGGTAGTGATTTATCGTCTAACAAAATCATCCAAATTTATTCCGATTAGAGATATTGATAAAGTGGACAAGTTGGGTCGATTGTATATTTAGAAGGTGGTAAGGCTTCTTGGTGTTCCATTAGTGGTCGTATCAAACAGAACCCCATGTTATACCTATTAATTTTTAGGGGGACTTTAGAAGGTGTTGGGGTCGCAGATTAAGATTAGAATGGTATACCATCCTCAAACGTATTGTCAGACGGAGCAGAAAAATTAGATTCTGGAGGACATGCTTCATGCATGTGTTTTGTATTTTGGAGGATCATGGGATATCCATCTAGGATTGGTAGAATTTTATTATAATAAAACTTATCATCATTATATTCTAATGGCCCTTTTTAATAACTCTATGATTTCCCTTGTCAGTGCCCCCTATGTTGGGATGAGGTAGATGAGACCTCACTACTGGGGTCGAGCCCTATGCAATAGATATTTAAAAAGTCCAAGTTAACAAAAAATTCTTATTGACTGCCCAAAGTCTCCAAAAATCTTGTGATAACTAAAAGCATTAGGATATTGGGTTTTATGTGGGTGATTTGGTATTCTTGAACATGGCCCATCATTTTGGTCGTCATTTTTTAGGAAAGCAGGAAAAGCATATGCCATGGTATGTCAGCTCTATTGAGGTCACTGAGTGCATTGAAAATGTGGAAAAAATGATAGCTTTCCCTTCATTGTGACACCTATTCATTATGTATTCCATGTCTCCCAATTGAATAAGTACGATTTGGATCTGTTTAATGTGTTTAATTGAGAAGAGTTAGTGATATACCTGGTTTATCACTATTTAAACAGCAAATGTGAATAGTGGAATCCCAAAGATGGTACTTTTGGGAAAGTCTATTCCACTGGTCTATGTACTTTTAAAGTACAATAAATATGTGCATGAGACTTGGGAGTAGAAGTTGTGTATTGATCAATAGTATCCATTTTTTGTTTTCTGATCAATCATTAGGTTGACTTTCCAGAGTGGAAGGTTTTCATGGTGGGGATAATTTAATATATGTGTCCTTATATTCATGTATTTTTCTAATCTATTAATTTCAACTCATTCCCTCTATATTTTCCCTAGTACCCCACTGGATATTTGGATGACAATATGGGGTTTTGGGTGGACAAAACAGGCCGCATGGTTTGGACATAGAGTTTACTAAATGTGCAGACCAATCACGCACATTGTACAAGTGTTAAAAAAGAGTTTTGATCATTTATTCCTTATGGTAACAAACCTAATGTGCCTTTTTATCCCCCCATTTGACCCTATAATCTATTTAATCCTTCAAGCACCATCAAGTTTTATTGGAACTCATTTTTGAAGGTTTTTTTGGTAAGGAAACATCAAGATTCCTCAAGTAAGTGAACTCCTTCGTTATTCCATCTTTCTCTATAGGGTTTCCTCCCACCTTGAGGTTCTAAAATTATAGTATCTAGGGTTTCATCCCTACAGTTTAATCTTTAGTTTCATGGTTGAATCTTATTTTTTAGGGTTTTTTCACTCATTGGGGTACTGTTGTGGTGTAGTTGATGTTTCTCTCAATCATTTGAGGTTTCTGATATTCATGGTAGGTTTCTCCATGTGTAATCATTCTTTGATTAATTTATCCTGCTTTATTAACCAATTTATAATTTTTCACATCCACTTTTTGTGGTGAAAAACCCATTTTTGGCAGCATTGATTAGGCATTTAATTTTGATGTTTAATTTTGACATTAAATTGGGTTTTTTTCATGTGTATTCCAAGTTCTATTATTTGGGGTTATTTTATGATTCATTAAATTGCTTTACTAAATGGTGTCATGGAATCATATTCTATTTTTGTATGGTATTGAGGTTGAATATAAACTCAAAATAGGTCTTTTAGTGGATTTAATGTGCAAAGCCTTGTTACACTTCTCCAAATTGTTTTATAAAAATATTAAATTGTTTATTGAAATACATAATGGCTGTGAAACATGGTTGGGTACTGCTTGGTGTGGTTATTATTTATAATTTTTATTTTTATGGGAAATGTTATTTTATAACAATAGTATCACGTTTGAGCATAAATATGGAAGCCCAAGTATCTAGGTTGGCATACTAGGACTAGTATTCTAGTGATCTGATAGTGGCATAGTCTATGTTTCACTTTGAACAATTGAAGATGAAAAAACTAGAAATTATGAGGTTGTTTGGGGACCATTATGACCTTGGGGTCTCTCCTCCTAGTGTATCATGAATGAGAAGGATATTTTTTATTGTTACATTCACATTGAGATATGATGTACCTTGGTCCCCACAACAACCGAGTGAATATGGGTTTTCCCATGACTAGTGCTCGATGACTATATTATACAAAACATCGGTATATAATGGGTCTAGTTGGTAAATTCGACAACATTTTTGTTTTCTTTAAAATTGTTAATTCCTAAATTTTACCCTCTAGAAAACCTTTTTCATTTAATGTGGAATCTCTTAGAAATTTTCATTTTAATTTACAGTTAATAAATACATAAAGGCCCTTTGACATAAAATGTTTATCAGATGGAAACTTTTTGGGTGGAATCCTATTGGGATTAGGCTTACACCCTAGTTATTGAATTTTGTATAAGTTGACTTCATAATGTTGGAAATAGGTAATTGAATTGTTTTAGAGATGGTGGTTAAGGTGGCTAGTTTACTTCTTTGGTGCGGTGTTGTTGAGATGTCTTGAGGGGAGAGCCACCTTTATTTTTGGGGATATTTTATTAATATTGTTTCTCATTTCAATTTTGATCCTCTTGGTATTTGTTTAAAACTATGTAATTCAAATCTGATTTTTTATTAAGACTTTTTTGGTGAATTTTTTTCATATGCAGTTTATTTATTGTTATTTGACGTGTTATATTGATAAACTCAGGTATATCATTCCAAAATAACTATTTATGATACCCAGGAACTTTTTCCCACCATTGGGGATAGGAAATTCCTTTCAGGCCTTTCAATGGATGGGGTCGGGCACCAGTATGGTTGAAGACCATATCTGGTTCTTAAGAAACCTAAAGGAGATGGGTTGACTTGGGAGAATAGAGGGGATTCTTGGATTATATGGGTCTCACCTATTTCTCTTTGTTATTCATTTAAATAAATGTTTCATGGGGTTATATTTATAATGTAAAAGATTCTAGGGAACATGGTTAGGTGTATAGGCATATTTTCACTGAAGAAGGATGAGAACCTCATGAGACTTTCTTGAGTATGAAATACGGGCACACTGATGGCCTTCACATGAGAATAATAGGGCACATGTGCATGTAAACCTTGGTCAATATGAATAAAAATACCCACAGGGGGAATTGGGTGAATGATAAAACTCAGAAGAATGAGATTGGGACTTTCCTATATCTGACCAAGGTCTCTATGCCTCAAAAAAATGGTAAACCATCAAATTCCCTATTATAGTTGGATTCAATTGGAAAAGGATGACCTAATTATATGGTAAATTTGACATTGAAATGAACACTACATTAATGGAGGATCATAAAAATATTTTTAGAGACTGTGGTTTAGGATGTATCAACATTATGTTATGTTCATGGTAGTGGCTAAGAAAAACACATGATAGAACATGTATACAGTTCACGTTAACCCATAGGCATGGGATGTAACTTGCTTTATAAACAGTGGGGGGGGGGGGGTACATCACATCCACATATTCTTATCACTTGAGAGAACCATATATCTTTATACTCTATTTTCTTTGATGTACTATACACTACTTATTGATACCATTTATTTTATAAATATTATTACATTTTTATCATAAACATCTATTAATTACAACCTAAATTTTATAAGGCCTATTGTCTTTGGACGACTTTGCTCATAATGCATCAATTTGAGACAAAAATAAAACATATTTATTTTATTCTCCATAACGATCTCCTAAATACTTTCATTCTCTTAAAACTTTATGGGATGAATTATGGAATATATATAAAAATGATGTGAGCTAAAAATATCAGTAACGTAATATACATGATAAAGAATCATAACATGTGATTCAAAAGTGTGACATGATATTATAAAAGTTATGGATCATCAGTGAATCACATGGAATCATTACATAAAGAACATGTAATCATAAGATCATGGTATCAAATGAAATGTGGTTGGAACATATAACATGACATAAACATGAGTTGAGGATAAATTCAGAGGCAATATCATACGGTCAAAAAAAGATCTATAATGGATTAGTTTGAATCGATAATACCATTTATAATGCTTCATAAGATTAAATCACTACCCAATTCATTGGATAACTATATGGGATCAGTCATCATAAAATTTTGATGATTATCTGTGATGAAGAATGAAAATAAATAATGAGAAATAAATATGAGAATTACCCATGAAATGAAAATGGGGTTCATAATATTATCTCATATCATAATCAAAGTAAATTTTGTAAAGAAGGTATTTGAGAGATGAACATAAGGCATGCATCACTCTATCGAAGTAAGGGATAATAATATAGTTACATGTGTGGTATATGTGTATATATAATTTATAAGAAATTAATTACATCAAATGTTGTCATGATTTATGAAATTTCATTAAAAGATTTCATGAAATATTTCATGATAAAATACCATTTTCACTATGAAATAAATTCTTCAATATATAAAAATTTAAAAATATTATATAAAAAATTTTCTTCAAAAATAACCTTAGAATATTATAAAGGAAAATTCAATAAATTGAGTGTTCATGATGTAAAGTAATTCTTTATATTCTATAAAAGTTAAAAAGCATTCCTTTTATTCTATTATAAATGGTTATAAAATATATCACTTGGTAAATGAAAAGAAGATTCCTTTAAAACCATTTTATTGAAAGTATATAATGAGAAAAATGTATTTAATAATTTTTTGGGGAATGATAAAAATATTCATGAAAATATTTTTAGAAAACATGTATAATGAAAAAAATATTTTTGACCAAAGGGAAAAATAATATCAGCTTTTCTTTAAAACATTTTCCCAAAACTTTTCAGTACTAAATAGAGGAAAACTATAATACTAATTGTAACTTTCAAGAATAACCAGAGGAGAAAAAAATTAAGTCTTTTTTTATATAATGATAATTATTTCCTAAAATGTAAATTCAATAATAAGAAATCTAGATTAAAATGAGATTTAAACATAATCATTTATTACTTTGGTAAATTTATTATCCTAACTCCCATGAATAATGTAAATGAATTTAATATTAAAATATTGTTAATTACGAATAAAAAATGATATAACATGTAAAAGTCCAGTATATAAACAATTTTAATGAAATGAGATGAATAAAATAACATATGTCTCAATGAAATATGTTTTGAGATGAAACCATTACCTCGAGTCCAAACATTGTCACGTATGTATTTTATCTCATCTTATTCACACCACCTCTTTATAATTATAAATAAAGCCTCCCTATATTGGATTTATGTTAAAACCATGGACTCTAGGATATGGTGATTGAAGTAATGTTTTTTGTAAGGGTTTTTTAGACCTCAAGGACTTTTAAGTATAAATATCATTTGATTGTGGGTGCCCCTTTGTAACTAGTGGAGAGGTAACACTCAAAATTTTTGAAATGAAAATGTTATACCAATGATTTACACATACCATAAGGCTACAAAATACTTCATTTATGAACATTATATGATATATAAGGTCCAAATATATCCATAAAATTAAAATTGGACAAGCTTTAATTTTATATTAACCCTAATCTATTTAGTTTATCCCCTAGTAATCACGTTTTAACTATAATTATGGTAATTAATATTTACAATTTTTATTATTCATTATGTCCAAAAATTATGTTGAACTTATTATTTCAATTAATTATTTTTATAAAGAATATGTAATCATTTTTTACAAATTATATATATAAGTGGAAGAATTTTATTTAAAATTAATCCCACAAATGCGATGAAATTTTTTTTTCATATAATTTATTTTCATTAGTATAAAAAGTTTTAATATAAAAAAGTAACATGGAATTGAATCAAATAAAAAAATTGAATTAAAAATAAAATAATTGAACTAATTTCACTTTTAAGACAATTTAAAACAAAATATAACTTTGTAAATAATTCAAATAGAAATGTGGTTTTCAATGATGATAGGTATTTTTTACTATTTGTTAAAAAATTAATCATTTTAGAGAAATATTAAAAATTCCTCCAAATATAATTAGGATATGTTTTTTTAAATAAATATGTTCATTTTTTGATGTTTATTTTCTATAATTGGGAAAAATATTAATTTTCCTATTTGTTCATAAAATGAAATAAAAATCATTTTTTGGGGAAGAAACCATGTTTGAAGCCTATAAAGACTTTAATAGGAATTAATTAATTCTTATCAATATATTTTATTTATCCATCATTCATAATTTAAAAAAGGGTAAATCTCATAAATTGATAACACTATAATCAATTAAATTTACAACACGCAAAACTGAGTGTAAATAAATTGCGATATATGATTAAAATAATATTATTTAAATGTTATCGTTATAACCTAGATGTTAAATTTGGAAGAATGAATATTAATAATATCTTTATCAATATATTTTCTTTATTAATATATTTTATATATCCTTCATTCAGAATTAACTAATGTCTTCTATATAACCTATTTTCACTCCCAATAAATAATATTAATTTATTTTAATTACCTCAACACAAAGTACATATCAAAGATTTTATTTTGCTCAATCATCCATTTTTGCAGAGAATGTCATCTTACAATTAAATCACCATTCTAGGTCACTATTACTATTCAACAAATTCTTGGAAATACTTAAAGAAAAAATATTTCAATATAGTCATTATAACATTCAATATTCTTAAAACCAATATACCATTGGTAAAAATACATCACCAAAATGATTCATTAGTTCAAACACCTAAAAAATTTAATAATTCCACTTCAATGATTATCAAAATATAGTATCATAAAGGTTAATCCTTGTCTTAGATAATTTATTTAGATAATTACCTTGTTTCCCACATTTATGGTATTGAACTATTAGGGGTTTCTTAGGATAATATTTATTTTCCACATCATCACAGCCGTAATATTTATTTTTCATCCCCAATTAGCTTCTTTTTTCCATCCTTTTATCTATAGAAAGAATCTTCTAATTATTTTAAGAATTTATCAATAGTGCCGATTCACAAATTTTTTACATGAAGAAAATATAATATTCTTTTCTTTTACATCTTTAACACTTGAACATCCATGATACACCATTATTATATTCTTTGATGTATTTGGATATTCAAATATGATCTATTTGTTAATTTTCATTCAAGACATCTAATTTGTAATGATCAAAATATGTATAATTGTCATTTCTATTATGTTATGCAACTCATTAGGTATATCATTACATTTCCCATCATATTTTTTTGTTGGAATGCTTTCCCTTATTTCTCAAAATTAACAAAACTAAATAACAAAATGATGATAATAATTAATTAATTAATAAAAGGTAAAATTATAAACCTATAAGGAAGAAAATATAAATGATAATTATATTTTGAATTTTGAATTTCTCAATTTCAATCTATTTTAACCACTTTAATGTTTCATATTTTACTTTTAACCAATAAATTTGTTCATGTGATTTATTATGGCACGTAATGTGTTAGTTAATTTCCAAAACATATCCAAGGGGAGCTTCAAACCATTTGTTTATTAGAGAATGTGGTCTTGTACTAGGTGATAATAAAGTTAAATTCTAATATTCCATTTTCACATTTATTACCCCTAGGTAAAATTATGATATAACCACTTCCACTTATTATATCCAAATATGGATATTTATTTTTTTGAAACCACTCTCTTTAAACATAACCCAAATTACATCACATTTTCCGATACATAGATTTATATTTATGGGTTTTTACAAAATTTCTCAAATCATAATAAAAAAACTAGACCTTTTCCCGATACTAACCATGAATACCCAGTACTTTACACATTTTATTACATGAGTTTCAGAACAAGAATCTATTAATTTCAACCCAAAGACTGAGAGGCCAAGTGCCTTTGGAATAATAGGCTCATAATGAGTCAACATGAGACTAAAATAAAAATTTATTATTTAATTTTCCATAATAACCTCTTAAATTCTTTAAAGATCCTAAAACTTCATGGTATTACCTGTGGAATACATATAAAAAAGGAATGATCTAAAAAGACAAGTAAGGTAATAAACAAGATAAGAAATAATAACTTGTGAGTCAAAAGTATAACATGATATCATAAACAATAATTAACATGAGTGAATCACATTGTATCATAACATAAATAACTTGGAATCATAGTAGAATGATATAATAAGAAATAAAGAAGAAACATAGAACATGAGATAATTATGATTTAACACTAAATTCTTAGAGAATATTAAATGGTGGAAAAATCCCCATAAAGGATTTGGTTTAGTCCTCAATCTCATACATGAGGCCTCATGACACTGATGAATTAACCAATTCATTAAAGAACTACTTGGTTATACCCATAATTGAATATTCATGATTATGACTACTAGAAAACAAAAATAAATCATAAGGAATAATCATAAGAATTACCCATGGAATAAGAATGGGTTATATAATCCTACCGCATCTCATAATTCATGGAATTTTATTAATCATTGTATTTGAGAGATGAAAATAAGGCTGGTATTAAATGAAAAAATAATAGAGAATAAACAAGGTATATATGTTAGAGACATATATACTTAATTTAAAATCAATACATACCTTTCAAGGTTTTCATTATGGTGGAAAATGTCATTAAAATTTTACATGTATTATTTTTTGTGTAAAATACCATTTTAATTTTTGAAGAATATATTCAAAATCTATAAATTTCCAAAATATTAAAAAAAATTAAAAATAAACATGGAAAACTATAATGTAATATTCAAAAAATTGAGTTGTCATGATGGATGGTAATTATGTGCAAATCGTATAAGTTAAAAAACATTCCTTTCACCCTATTGTAAAATTTTTAAAAACTACCTTATTAAAAAAATGAAATGAATATTCCTTTAAAAAAATATAATAAAGTCAAATTTTGATAAAAAAATTATTTGATAAATAATTTGGATAATGATAATTTTTTAAAAATCATGTATGTGGAAGAAAAATGATTTTTTATGGAAGAGAGAAATGAAGTAATCTTTTCATAAAAATCCTTTCACAGTCATTTTCAGTACAAATGATGTGAAAATGGTACTATTACTTGAAAATTTTCTGAATAAAAAAATTAAAAGGAAATTAATGGCCTTATATTAAAATGATAAAATAATTTTCTATATTGGAAATTAATGAATAAAAAATCCCAATTAAAATGAGATTGAAATATAAACCCTTGCCACTTTGGTAAATTTTAAATCCTAACTCCCTTGAATGAAGTAAATTAATTGTAATGTAAAATATTATAAAGTATGAAGCATTACTGATACAATTTGTAAACGGGAATTATACACACAATTAAAAATAAATTAGGTTCCTGAAAGAACATGTGCCTCAAAGAAAGATGTTTTGAGATGAAACCATTACCTGAGTCTATAATTTGTTGTGTATGTATTTTATCTCCTCTTCTTTGGAAAAAATATTTTTGGATTATAGCTAAATATTCCCTAGAATGGATTTATGATCACACTAACGAATATAGAAAGCAATGATGGAATTATGTATGAATTTTAGGTATGTATTGTATGAAGTAAAAGGCTTTTCATGTGTAATGAAATTAAGAGAGGGGGTTCTATCCAATAAGTGGGGGAGAGGGAACACTTGTAATTTTTTTTAAAAAAAAGTTATTAAACAAGACAAAAGGTTCCAAAATGGATCATTATTGAACCTTAGATATTATAAGGTTAAAATATGGATATCCAATAGTATTTGGAAACGTTTTTAGTTTTTTAAAACCCTTTTCATTTTAGTTTAACCCCTTGGTAAACCCATTTAAACATTAACCCTATAAATTAATTTTTAAATTTTTTAATATAAATTATGATCAAAAAATAATATTAATTTATAAAATTATATTAATTTTGATTATTATAGATATGTAATCCATTATCCCGAATTAAATTCGGATAAGTGGCCAAATTTAATTTAATATTAAACATATTGTCTTGAAGAAAACCAATTGTTTTCAAAAGAATTAGTTTTTTTCTAAAAATTCAATATTAAACTAAATAAAATAAAATAAAATTGATTAATCACAAAATAATTTTACTAATTTTACTTTTAGAACAATTTTAAAAAATACATATATTTCTAAATGATTTAAATTACAAGGTAGTTTTAATTAAAAATATGTATTTTTTACTATTCATTAAATAATTTATTTTTTAATAAAATCAAGAAAATTAAAACTAAGAAAATTAAAAAAAATGAAGCGGAAAAGGGTTCGGGCCTTGTTCATTTGGCTCGCGCCCTCAGCATTAACATCATATCAAGTGGGTAGTAAACAAATACATCACTTAGGTAATGATTTAAACCCGTTCAAATCATCCGCAACAACCACTCGAAATTTCAAACGAATCACAGATCAACTCAATTTGGTTGATATGCATTAATCATGCTTTTCAAGAATGAGAAATTGAATCAAGAATTTACTTGAATTTAATAACAACCCCTACATCAGATTCATAGGATTTGTCTCAATTTTGGAAGAATAATCCACGTTTGATGAAGCCCTCCACATTCTTTGTTTTTGAATTTATTCCTCCCACATTGTCATCCAGGACTCTGTTCTTCTTTTGAGGTGTTGATCTATGGTGCTTTGATGGATTTCTTCCATAATATCACACCACCATCTCACTTTTTTAATGTTTTTAGATCAAAAGGGTCGCATAAAAAGAATAATGATTTTTTATAATACTGGTTCATCAATTGGTGTAATTAATGAACCACATTAATTAGACGGGGAGTGGTTACACAATTGATGTGTAACCAGAAATTTAATTTCCCATTTTAAAATTCCAACCTCCTTTGTGGTCCCTGCCACCGTCACTCAAGAGGTGGTAGAAAAATAATATAACATTTTTATGTTATTCTATTATTTTTCAAAAATTTCATAAAACTATATTTTTTTCTAGACCTACTACGGTCAATGTTAAGCCTCCTTTAAGAGAATCTCAGTGATGCGAGTTCAACAGTTCCCTTATATTTTAATTCCGAGGGCTGGTTCAAAATAAGGAAATTCTTAGTTGCACGTTTACTGAACCTATGTTAATAAAATGTTCAAAATTATGTTTGGGAACATCGGGCCTTAGAATCAAGCACCGTTAATTTTCACAGACTCACAATAATCCTAGTTAATTTTAAAAAATTATTTAAAATTATGAGTCTTTCCATTTTCCCAACCATAAGTATTTTCATCCAAAAAAGCTACAGAAAAACTTGGGGAACAAATTGGGGTGCTAAGCACATATCTAATCCTCCCGATCCCATGTGCTCTCCTAGATATTCTCATTCTACCAACGAACTCACACTAGAGAAATCGACTGCCCATGAAAGACCCACTCCTGTTGATCCTCTATCTCCCTTGGGAAATCCATAAACGTTGCCCCATCATCGATGTCCTACTTTCCCCAATTGATAATATGTGATGGATCATGCAAGTACCATATCAGCTATGACACATAGAAAACATTATGCACGGGGAGCATATATAGGGGAAGATGTAGATGGTATGCCACCTCACCTACTCTGTTGAGGATCTCGAAAGGTCCGATAAACCTCAGAGATATCTTGCCGCCCCGTCCAAACCTCCGTAATCCCCGTCGGGGTGAGACCCGTAGGAATACACGGTCTCCATCCTCAAACTCCAAGGGTCTCTATCTCTTGTCTGTATTAGACGTACGTTGGTTCTGTGCAGTCTTAATCCTCTCTAGGGTGATATGCACCTTCTCTGTGGAAGCCAGTACTAACTCTGGACCCATAAGTTCATACTCCCCTGTGTCTCTCTAGCATAGTGGTTATCTGTATGGTCTCCTATACAGGACCCCAAACAGAGCCATGCTGATGGTGGAGTGATTACTATTGTTGTAAGAAAACACCATCAATGGTAGGTGGTCCTCCCAATTGTGGCCAAAATCAAGGACACAAGAACGAAGCATCTCCTCAAGTGTTTTTATAGTCTATTCCATCTGACCATCTGTCTGAGGATGGAAGGTAGTGCTCAAATGTAGCTGAGTCCCCAATTCCTCTTTAATCCCTTCCACAAGCAAGATGTAAAAGGAGCGTCATGATCTGAGTGGTCATCGATGGAACCCCGTGAAGCCGTAAAATCTCTTTTATATAGAGACTTCCCCTGATATATATTGATCCCTGCTCTCAAATGTGAAGGAAGTGGGATGACATGGTGAGTCGTTCAATGATCACCTAGATGGAATCATTTCCCAGGTATAAACGTGGTAGCACTATCATGAAGTCCATGGATATACCATCCCACTTCCATCCCGGCACCTCAAGTGGCTGAGCTATGCTTTCTGGTACCTAATGCCCAACCCTAACATGCTGACATGTTAGGCATCATGATATGAAATCCACCATAGTTTCCTTCATCCCTGGACACTAGTACTGATGCCGGAGGTCCTAGGACATATTCACCACTCCAGGGTGTACCACCAAAGGGGATGTGTGGAACTCCCACAAAACCTCCTCTCGTAGTGTCACCGGTACTGTGGTTCGTCCTCTAAAGAGGATGACATGCTCCCCAACATTAGTAAATCCATCAAGAGGTTGTCCTGAGGATATCTGAGAAGGTTAGGCCTCATAATCTACATCCCCAAGTTGTGCCTCCATAACTCACTGAAGGACTGGGGTAGTAATTATCATAGACTGACGGTAAGATGCTCCATCAAAATCCATGAAGGATAACTATAACATAGCTAGCTGCTCTGTCGACTCACTAGAAAAATTTAGAATAGACCTCCTTTTGAGTGTGTATTCTACTACATTCCCCTTCATAGGAGTTCAGACTAACTCAAAGTTGTAGTTCTGAAAGAACTCTAGCCATAGTTGTTGTCTCAGGTTTCGGTCCTTCTGTGAGAAGATATACCTGAGACTCTTGTGATCAGAGTAAAAAATAAACCGTTCACCCACCAAGTAGTTCCGCAAAATATTCTGTGAAAAGACAATTTCTACTAACTCCAGGTCATGGGTAGTGTAGTTCTTCCTGTGCTACCTCAACATACGTGAGCTGTAGGGGATCACTGCTCACTCCTGCATTAGGACACAACCTAGTTTTTTCTTTGATGCGCCACAGTAGAATACATACACAACTCCCTCTTCTAGTAGCCTCTAGATGGGGTCACTCTTTAGTCTCAGTATTGGCTGTAGAAAACTCAGCTGGCATCTCTCCATCCATAAGATGGGTTTTCCCTTCTTTTTTGAAGTTGACAAGGCCGTCAAAACTCTGGAAAATTTGGGTACGAATCTGCGGTAGTACCCAACCAGTCCTAAGAAACATCGCACATCAGTCACACTCTTGGGTAGATCACAAGAAAGTACTAATTTTATCTTATCCAAATCTACTATGACTCCAACCTCTAAGATAACATGGCCTAGGAAGTGAACTTACCATTTCCAAAACTAGAACATTGAGAGATTTCCATAATAGTGGTTCTCTCGAAGTTTATCCAGAACTATATGTAGTTGCATGGTGTGCTCCTCCTTCAACACCGAGTACACAAATATGTTGTCAATGATGAAGACCATGAAGTGAGAAAGGCATGTTTAGATGATCCTATTCATGATCCCCATGAAAAATAAAAGAGCATTGGTCACTCTGAAGGGAATTACCAAGAACACATAATGGCCATACCGACATCTGAAGGTTGTCTTTGGTACATCCTTGTTTTATACCCTGGGCTGATGATAGCCTGATCTGAGGTCTATCTTTGAAAACCATCAAGATCCTTGTAGATGGTCTAATAGATCATCAATCATCAAGAGTGGATACTTATTCTTCACGGTCACTGGGTTCAGGCATCGATAGCCCACACAAAGCCCCACACTCCCATCTGCCTTCTTGGAAAACAAAATCAGGTATTCCCATGGAGAAACACTAGGCCCTACGAACCCCTTCCTCTTTAGGTCCTCCAGCTATACCAGAAACTCATGAAGCTCTGTGGGAGCCATTTGATATACTGGGGTATATATCAGTACCCTCTCAGGGTAAAATACAATGTAGAATTATTCCTCTTAGATATGAGGTAGTCCAAGAAAATCCTCAGGCAAGACATCAGCATACAGGTCCACCAATATAGGATAACTCAGACTCCTATCTTCAACTTCCCTGAGGGTATGCCTAGCCAACTGATGTGTGATTGGCTGCACCCACCTCCAGGAAAGTCCATCCTCAACTAAAAAGGATTTCTTCTCACCGGTGAAAGAAAACCTGCTTCCATCCTCATGGACAAACAACACATTGCCCCAAAAATAGTCAATCTGAGAAGGACCATGGATAACCATTCCATACCCAAGATGACATTGTAAGGACTCAAAACTACTACTAGGAGATCCCATCCAAATCTCTCGCCTCATAGAGTAAGCTCATACAACCAGCACCAGTGTCTGATTGTCGAATCCTCCCCAGTATGAGTCTCTAATCGTAATGATCGAGACAATGGCTCTACCAGAAGCCCTGAGCTCCGAACAAGAGTCGTGGAATTGAATAAATGACTTAAACCTGTGTCTATAAGTACACAATCTAGTGTACAGTAGACACATATCGTACCACAAATCATCTCTATAGCACCGTGGTCATAGGTCACAGCTGCCTGAAGCCGAGGTCATCCTTGTTTTCCTTCTCCCTGAGGTCAGTGTGGAACACTTGGAGGTGGTTGTGGTAGAACATCAAATCGCCGCCCAACTCCTGCTGCACGACCTGCTCCCTTACCACATCTGCTACCATGGGGACCTCCTTACTCAAATATATTCATGTGCCTCAGCAGTCCCTTGATCTCATGCTGATCATCTGTATTATGGGTCGGGCAGTCATGAGCCTTGTGGCCTTGCCCGCCGTACATGAAGCACAGTATTCTCCTCTGTTGACATGATCTCCCTCACAAGCTATGCACCTCTAACCCTACATCATGGGGTCATCCTCCAGAAGGTCTGGCCTGCATAGAAATCTATGTCATTTTCCTACTACCTTCTTCAGATGACTCAGCTACCTGTCATTTGGTGGTGGCTCTCACTATTGGTGCAATCTCATCTAAGAATTTATCCCCCAAGAATGCTCACTTGAGTACACCAGCATGGGTCAGGATATTAAGGGATATCGTTGAAACTCAGATCTCCCACTGGAGACCCTACTCAATAGTCAGGACCCTAAAGAAAGGGTCTCATACCATGTCAGTTGAGTAGTGCGAGAGGTCCATGTATCTTGTCGTGTATTGCGCTACTGTCAGGGTTTCCTATTGTAATTGAAGGTTCTCTTGAATATTCTGAGAGCATATTGTCACTAGAATGAACTCTATCCATAAAAATATCTCGAAGCCGCCTAGGTGAGGGTTGCCTCATCATGTAACTGGAGCTTCAGGCGCTTCCGTCTTCCTTTTGATCCCTATAATAAACTAGTATCTAGGATCACAATATACTCTGATGGTTTCGAAACTAGGTGGAAAACTCAAGCAACAGCCTCCACCCAGTCCTCAGCTTCTTGTTGATCTATCTCTCCTTGAAATCTCAAAGGCCTTTAACACTGAAACTCATGAAATGAACTCAGTTGGCGTGCACTGTCTACTAGTGGGGCTGGCTGAAACTGCTTCCCAATAGGTAGTGTTGCTTTTTGTGCACCACCCAAAGGTGCTATCATGATAATTGGACCATGCACCAAATCCTCATCGCTCGATTGGCCATCATCGTAAAATATATCTGGAATCCTAGCTGGCTATCTATGTATAGGAATCTAGAAAAGAAACAGGTGTTCCACTTTCAATAAGTTATACCTGATGAACTAACTCAAGAGAGATTAAAAGTAAAACATTTCCAAAACACACGCAATCAATGTTTCCATGCACTGAGTTGGAAATCATAATTTAGGTTCCCGATGTATGGATACGTCAGCCACAACACCAACACTGGACTCCCCAAAATTAAAACCACTCTCAAAACACATAACACTATTAGTCTATTGGAAATATAATTGTCCTAGTTCTTCAGTAGAAATGAATCCTATGATACCACTTTGTCACAAACCATCCCCCGGGAACCATATTGTGGATACCCCAAGCCTGTATTCCATAGGCTAGGGGTTGGTGACTTGAACCAGAAAGGTGTATCCCTAAATTGATAAGGAATTTCTTTTTAACATATAAACACAATGACCAAGAACATGGAAAGATTAAAAAAATTGAATAAAACTGCATTAGTATAAGAGTGGAATGAAAGTAAAGTGGCCGAAATACAAGACCAACTAAAAATATACAACTACAAAAGAAAACAGTGCTTAAGGTCAACCACCAAGGATCCCACTTAAAGGGTAGGTACAACTCATCTCCACATCTCTACAATTCAACTAGTCACCTTCATGTACCCCCTGGTCCTGGCTCCCTAATGTCCCAGCCTAGCTGATCACCGTCTGCACAAGGCATGATAAGGTGAAAGAAGAAGCCCATGTAGGGGTGAGTATAAAAATACATAGTAGGGACCACAAGACTCCAAAATGTCTCTCAGAATTCCTCAATGAAAAAACGACAATGTATGATCTCAATCAGAAATACCAAGAAAGGACTCAACTCTACCCAGGTATAAAACTCATAGATCAGGAATAAAGATTATTAGTCTGAATATATTTCATTTTAATCCATTAGAAAGTTCCAAAACTGACCCACGAAGAAATTTTTCCATTGTCAATCCACATCAGGTCGTATATTCCTGATCCATGATGGGCCACTCGGAGGCTGGTCCTCATCAGGTTGCGCACTACTGATCCACACAGGGTCGCTAGGATGCAGATCCACATAAGGTTGCTATAATGTTGATCCATACAGGGTAGATAGGATGTAGATCCACATAAGGTCACTATGATGATGATCCACACATGGTCTCTATGGTGTTGATCCACACAGGGTCACTCTGATGGTGGCCCACAAAAGTTTTCTACGATTTGGTCCACATAGGATCACTTTCAATTGATTGTCAGCCAGAGGATTCCCCGTACTTGGTGCACTTGAGTTCTGTAGAATATTCTCCTCATGATATCAATCATTCTTAAACTACCATGAAGTTCCACAAATGAGTAACCCATAGGGCTGCAATGTCTTAAAGGTTCCAAAGCTACAAACAGTGCATCAATCAGATGTTAGATCTGTGAGTTTTAACCATTTTTGTACCGATGGCACGGTAGGATTCAAGTTCGATCTAACTTGTCTATACTATAAATTACTCCAAATCTCAGATGGAGTATCTAAAAAGTACATTGTTGTTCTATGTATTCCAGCTCTGTAGATGGTTTTTCAAATGGATAATTAGTTTTTGAGATATGAACTTTTAAGCGTATCTGGGCCGAAAAGGGTCTGGGTCTGATCCGACCTTGTTGGACCAAAAAGACTCGGCCTTTCCTAGGATGACCCGACCCAGTTTGGGTTGACCCAACCCATTCTAGGTCCAACCTAGCTTGGCCTAAACCAGCTGAGCTGGCCAGAGTGGGCTTGCCCGCGGTTGGCTCGGCCCACAAGGCCGTGGACCGGCCCAGCCCGCTTTTGCGGAGCGTGCCCACTCGGCCGCGCAGGGTTGGCTCCCCCTTACCAAATAGAAGAAATATACATTAGATTTTGAAAATGTGGTGCCACGTCGTGCCTTTATGTCAGCAGGACCTGTGGGGAACATGCCCCCCATCGTCGTAGCTCGAAGTTGTGACCTCCTTCTGTAGTGTGCAATAGCTAGTCATCCTACTGCTAATGCAACCAACCAAGGGTCGGATGCCCCCGCTGTCCATCGTGGCCCCTATGGGTGCCGCCTCTCCTCTACAGCTGGAAGGAGATGGTCTCCATCGTCGCCCACTGGTGGAGATTCCACTGGCCACCAAGTGAGCTATGGTGGTCTGTTTTCCTGTCTGATTTCTCCTATGGGCCTCCTTGGATGCTGCTGTCACTATGTGGCTCCCGAATTCAAGATTCCATCGAGTTGAAAATCCTCCCAAATAAACATGACCAAAATAGAAGTGGTGGAGGTTTCATGCCTAGTTCATTTTTCCCGATCCCTCTGTGTTAGCAACATATCAAGTGTGTAGCAAATAAATACATCACATAGGTAATGATTAAAACCTGTTGAAATCTCCTACAACAACCTCCCAAAATTTCATATGAATCATGGATCAACTCATTTTGGTTGATCAGCATTCATCATGATTTTCTAAAACAAGGAATTGAATTAAAAATTTACTATAATTTAATAACAACCCTTACCTTGGATTTGGAGGAGATGTCGTGGTTATGGTAGAAGAATCCATGTTTGATGAAGCCATCAACATTCATCACTTCCGGATTGATTCCTCCAACATTGTCATCCCAGTGTCCATTCATTGTTGTTAGGGTTGATAGTTGGAACTTTGTTAGAGTTATCCCACAATATCACACCACCCTCTCCCTTTTTTAACATTTTATGATCCTAATGGTCTTATTAAGAGATTAATCCTCTTTTTCAAATAAAGGTTCATTAATTGGTGTAATTAATGAACCGCATTAATTAAATAAGGAGTGGTTACACAATTGATGTGTAACCAGGAATTTAATTTCCCTTATTAAATGTTTTCCTCCTTCGTTTTCCTCCCCACCATCACTAAAGATGTGGTATTAAAATAAAATATCATATTTATGTTTTTTATCATTCGTCAAAAAGTCTGTAAAACTATCTATTTCTCCCGACCTAGTATGGTTGATGTTAAGCCTCCCTTGAGAGAATCCTAGTACTATGAGTTCAATAGTGCCCTCATATTTCCATTCTGAGTGCTAGTTAAAAATATACAAATTCCATCTCCCACGTTTACTGAACACACCTAAAAAAAGTCAAAATTTTATTCCAGGCACAACGGGCCTCAGAATCAAGCGTCGCCAATTTTCACAGACATGTAATAATACAAGATAATTTTAAAAAAACCTTATATGGATATTCTAGGTCTTTAAAAATATTTTCAAACTTATGGATCCCATAGTACACAAATTTAAGATGGGAGAATGTCTTTCCAAATGATCTATACGACATTGAAGGGTAACTAGTCAGGTATTCCTATGGCACCACTCAAAATATTCCCTTGGAATCTATGTCTACAATCCAAATCCTCAAACACATATTTATTCATTAATCTTCCTTAATTCATCTATTAACCAACTGTAATGCTAGAATGAAGACTAAGATCTATGCCCTAGGGGGTGTGCTAAATCCATGTGGATGTGGTAATTTTTGTCTGATGTACATGTATTGAACGCGAGGATCATTTGAGGGTGGAAATGCTTCATAATGTTTTTTGGATCTCAAAAACAGATGTTTATACTAAAAATGACCTGATCCAAGATCTATTGAGCCACCAGAGCCTATGAAAAAAAATACATTCTACCTAATGAATGGTAATTTGGGTATTGAATTGTTGGATTGATAAATGATCTATGGGGAGTAAATATTAAGATATATTTAGGCTTAATTCATCCCCCTAAGGATTCATGGCAAGATATTATGAAGACACTTTCATCAGACTATGCATTATCATGCAAGTCCTGATATACAATGGAGAAGGACCCATACCCTCATATTGAAACCATCTTTGAGGTTTGAAAGTAGGTCCTCCTTGTATATCCTTGAGATAGGAAAACCTAAAAATTACCAATGATATTACCTTCTATTTACAATAGGGGACTCCCAGGAATGTATTTTCCAGTGTTGGAGAGGCCATTGTGAGGAATATGGACACATCATCTATATAAAAACCCCTCCCTGGACTCTCCTAGATGGATTTAGTTCCATGTAGTTGAGGAGATTTATAATTCCAATAATTGTTTCACATAATTGTGTCACTCCAATATCATTTTTAATGGTTTCTAGACTTGTAGAGGGGGATCCCATAAACATAATGATGTCATTACTTGAAAAGATCCACCAATAGATAGTACATATCTATTGTGGAAAATTTTCATTTGATATGTTGAGTAAATATCAAGTTATATGGGATCAGATATAAGTTCACATTAATTCATATGATATCAATTTTCAGGTTTAGCTTCTGAGATATAGATTAAGACCATTTATTTATGCCATATCTAGTATTATACCACTATAACTAAAGTGTAACATGATAATGAATCTCCGGATTTTTATAAATTTTATAGCCTATAGTTATCCACCCACTATAATATTAATGAGAAATGGATAGAGTAGTTATGAAGAATGATCATACAAGATGACCATGAGATATTGTATCCTATCTCACAAGTTAACTGTGATGTAATCTATTATTCCAATGTTTGGTAAATATTTTAAAATACTTTTTGTGATTGAAAAGAAAACGTGGAACTGATAACAAATAATAGAGTAGAACGTCACCCAATGGTCTCACTCTAATTATGGGTGAAAATGGCGCCATAAAATACTCATTCCACATTTAGGATTCTAACCCTGAGAGAATCTATTGGGTTGATGATCGGTTATTGTCACACATGACTTTTACCATAACCATTTGGGATTATTTCATGTTGTGTTACCAGGATTACTTCTTCTTCATAATTGGATTTAGGGTGGTTAGAAACATTAATTTTTCCTAAGAAACACAGAACATGTGGTCCACCAAATTCTATAGATAAATCACTATTATGGGTGTGTTAACAACTCAGAATTGAATATTTAACATATCATGGAGTTAGGTTGAGATGTTCGAATCATCAATAGTGATGAATTTTCTTGGTTGATGATAGAAGGCCCAATAATTAACTATGATTTAGATATCCATATCCTTTATTAGAAACCAAAAGGGAAACAACTATTTCTTTATCAAACTATCGATTCCTAGAAGCTCTATAGTTTTGGTTTTTGTGGTAATTGACCATTGACATCATGGGTCTTGGGACTTAACTCAAGAGTGTAGTCCACATTTCCCAATTTGGAAGAATAAATCCCCCTCAGGATTTCTAGTTTGAGACTTAACCTATTAATTTTGAAAGTTATTTATGATTTCTAGATACAAAAATATTTTCTAACAAAAATAAAATCCCCTTCACAAAGTGGGTGAAAGATCTGGTGGATTAAGAAACTGATGAAATTGTACTTAATTAGTCTATTTTCGAGAAGTGGTATAACCTCATCAAATATGATGATATATGTCACTAGATCCTTAAAAAAATTATCTCCAATTTGAAAAAATCATTAAAACAAATCCCAATTTCTATTTGAATATGGTAGAGATATTTCAATATCTAGAAAAGTATCTTAAATATACTATATGAGGTACTCTAGTGGGTTATGCAATATAGTGTTATACCATAGAATATGAATAATTGATTTTATTTTTCTATAGGGAAATGAAATATGTAGGGGGATGCATCATATTTTTTTCTTTCGTGGATCAAGAATCTTCCCCCAAAGTTAAGTCCAAATATTCCTCTAAACTTGATGAAAACCCATCAGAATGTTGAGGTACTATTGGAGAATATTCTTATAGGTGAGAGAAGTAATATTTCAATCTCATAGTCTACTTAATATTTTCCTAAATATATATATCTATCAAAATATTACTATTGCGATTCTTTGATCCTAAAATATCACTTTTTTAAAATGGATCCTTATGTGGTAATCCATATTAATAATAGGAGGGAAGCTTGGAAAAAAACCATACCTCTTACTATTAATGAATTTGAAACCATGACATTGGGAATATTGATAGAATTGTTTAAAAACCCCCAATATTTGTGGATAAGAGTGATGATTGTCACTGAGACTTAGTGGATTAATTATTTATATTCATACACAGTGCTAGTATAATTTAGAGAAGGTCCAATATATAGGGAATAATTAAAAAATGTGTGATTGTGAACATGGAAAAGAAGAAAATATGAAAAATAAAATAAAGGCATAGAAACAACATGGAAATATTAATGTTATGATTTTAGTGAAACAATGTTTTTGTAAGAGAAAAATCTAAAAAAATGGGAACAAGTCACAAAGAAATAAAGAACAAGTAGTTTATGAGGTATGTGAATTCATTTACCTATTTTTAATTTTTTTTACTTTATACATGTACAAAAATAATTGGAGAAAAATTGAAAGAGTCTAACAAACCTTTTCATTTGGTTAATCTATGATATTGTGAATTATAGATTCTTTCAACGATACAATGTAATCATTCAGGGAAATAATGAAATTAGAGTTTCACTAGAATCAAATTGAAATTTGATATTGATGTGAAACTTTCAAAAAAAATTCTAATTTTTAAAAGAAAACCATATGATTAAGAATTTGAAATTAATTTTATCATGATTATTCATCATTAATATATGTTTTTTTGTTTAAAAAATAGGCTATCAAAGAATTTAATTTCATAGTAACATCAAAGAAAAGAAAGAAATAATGAAATAAATATAATTACAAGAACAATAAAATTCCCCCAAATAGTTCTAGATAATGATCATATTTGATTAAAAAATATAATAAATTCATTTTAAGTAGAAAACAGAAACCATATAGAGAGAAAAATGAGTCTTATATATCAAGGAGCTCCACTTCTAGATCAATTTCTTCCCAATTTCAAGGTTCTTATTCAATTGTACCCAGTATCCCCAAGTATCCAATATATATTCATGATAATATTCTCCTAAATAATTCTTAAGAAAACTATCGATCTAGAATAATTTTCTTTTTGCTTATCCATTGTCCCTCCTTAAATGAAAATCGCATGTCGGTGCCCTGCTTGATCTAACATAAAGTATCATCGGGTAGGCTTGTCCATATTAAATATTGAAATATTTTCATTTTTCATAATCTCTCTCAAGAGACACTGCAAAATTCACTAAATAAATTCACACTTAACATGTATAGGTTTCACCTCTACACAACTTATTATGATTAAATCATTTGTCCCAAAAGATGGGACTAGCTTCCCCGTCATTACAATAGCTTTGGGATCATACCCAACATACCGTTAATCGGGAATTTTGGTATTATGGAACCTCACTCATTTGAATTTTTATTATACTTACCCTTATGTAGGAATAAAAAACAAAGGAAGATAAATGTACATAATCTCACTTTCACCCTAACATATCATTGGATGTACGCTAACACAACCTTATATATGTGGGTCTCACCATTCCATAACACAAAGATTACCCTTTCATGATCATTTAATCATATAAAAATACCTTTAAATATAGTTATAGATTAGATATGGCATTTAAATAACCCAAAACTTTTAACCCAACCCTTACATAATTCTCTAAAATAACCCTGATGCATCATATCTCATTCAAGAAAGACCACTACATAACCAAATAAAGCACATATGATCCAAAAAATCATGAAAAATATCAATTAAGAAAATAAAAAATAACATCAATTTATTTTATTCATTTATGAAAAGATATAATTTAAATTAAAACATTTAATTAATTAATATTTCATAACATAATTGGAAAAATTCAATATTTCTCTATTTAGATATCATTTCTTGCATTAAATATTCTAAAAATTCTCAATACGAATGTGGAAAAAATGTATTCAATAAAGGCCACATCAAATTTCCCCACACATAGAAAATTTCATTCCTTTAGGAAATTTATTTTCAAAAATAAAACTATTCTTTAATTTTTAAATAGAATAAATTTTTTCAAAAATTAAATAAAATGGTAGAGTAATGAAACATAGATTTATAGTAAATAACATTTTGTGATGGGATAAAAGTTTCAATGATTTTTAATAATAGATTCTACACAGACTAAAATACACATACCATAAATGATGAATACAATGACTCATCCATATTTGAAAATTTTGTACCTTCTATTTGAATTTTACTCACTACCTTTCTGCAATTCAAGTTCAAATTACTATTTTGGGAGTGTGGGGAGATTCGATCTTAGTGGAATTAAATATTTAATAAGAATCAATTTCAAAAATCACGATCTCATAGGTTCCTTAAACAGATGATCCATTTTCTATTTCCATGATACAAATAATATTATTTTCTAATAATTAGATTACTCTATTTTCATTAGGGTTTAATATTACACTCACATTAAAGAAATCATTTTAAAAAAATTAGGTACTTTATTTGAATTTTTCCCAGCCCAGAATATGCAGTGCTCTTATTGGATTCATAATCAGAATTTATTTACTCACACAATCAATGACTAATGTCCTGAAGATTCACTATGGGATACAAATTTCACATTTTAATCTTGCTTTGAAATACTTATATGTCTATCATTTTAGTTAGATCATTGAGTTTTTACATCTCTAAATGGAAAATTTACCTAGGTTTGCCTTCGAAGATCAGTTTTCATCATGTACTTATTCCAATTCCACAAATATATGACATATCCCAATCCCTTTCCTTTATCCTAAATAGAAATTATATAAAAACATTGCACTATATCTCTAAATTATCATAAAAATATATTAATTTGAAACTCAATGAAATTTTTAGTTACACGAATGCAATTATTTCAATGACAAAAAATTAAAAATAGTATTTTCATTGAATAAATATTGCGTTGATAGCTAGAACTACATGCAACACCGAACCAAGAAAAATCACAGAACATTATATAAAAATTATAATTTACATGTTATGTTTTCGAGTATAAATACAGGTAAATTATTTATGAAATATTTGTTAAAATAAGGAATGTTATTTTTAGAATAGTTAGATAGCTAATAAGAGCACATTGTTGTTATAAAATATATTTTTTCTAAAATTATCTTTTTACGAACATATTATAAATAAAATAAATATATTATAGAAAAGTTATACTATTTATATGAATAATATATATTTTGATATTAATAATCTATTAACTCTAATTTTATTTGTAATTTATATAAAATAATAAAGTAATTCTTAATACTTTGAGATGCTATTTTCATATAATACATTTCTTATTATATTTTAAAATTTTATTTTTGAGTTAATTTATATATTTTAGGATTTTAATTTGAAAAAAAACGTATTTCTTGGACTAATCATATCAACATTATTTTAAATTTTTTTTTAAATTTTTTTTCAGAAATAGTTGATATTTATTTAAATAGTAAAAATATTTGAATTTGTTAAAACTATCAATTTCATGAAAATATTATAATAAAATAAAGACTTGTATATTTTTGAATTTTTTTTATATAAAATATATTTATTTATAGAGGAATATAAATAATTTAGAAAAACTATGTTTTATTTATAAAACCCATGCATACCATTTTGGAATCATAAATAATATTTCACTATAAAAACAGTTTTATTTTCCTATGTTAAATTTTTTTTACATCACTTGCATAAATTAAATATAAAAAATTGTTTTTATTATTTTAGATAAAAATTATCATATTATGTAATAATTTTGATCAATTTTTTAGGAATTAAAATATGATTAATATAATTGAAGATAATGAACATGATAATGGTAAAACCATTATTTTCAAGAATTGATTTATTAACCTTCAGTAATTTTTATCTAACAAAATAAATCAATAATTTATAGATAATTATAATAATATAATTTTTAAACCTATATTTAAATATATCAACCAATAATTCATGTATTAATCAGTATAAAATGAGTCTAGGAAGACTAAAATGTGAAAACATCTCTTTTCTACAATTTTCTTTCTCAATATTATGTGTTTTAATTTAATAGATAGTTTTTTTATTATTTATAAATTTAAATAAGTTATATTTATAATAAATTTATATTTATAAAATCAATATTTTCTTATGAGGGGTTACCTTATATTTTTAAATAAAATTAAAATTACATAGTTAAAAAGTTGTTACCAAAGTTAAAAATTAAAATGTTAAAATGTGAAAACCTATAGTAAATAAATTGAACCATTTTTAAAACTTCTAAGAAATGGATTTTTTGAGAATTTCTAACAAAAAAATCACTAAAAAATCTATTATTATGATATTTTATATTGATCGACCGAGTAATAGTGAGATGATATCATGGAAGTTTAAAGGGAATTTCCAAAGGTTCCCTTTTCTTAACTTATTAAATTGGATCAATTATACCATTTTAATTTTACTGTTAGCATTATAATTTCTATTTAAAATATAACAAATATAACTATCATATATTTCTTTTTCCAATCCTTAATCCCCTAATATATAGAATTTATCATAATAACTTTATTTATGAGTGGATCTCTAAGAGAAGGTTGAGTCTACAACATAAGTATTACAATCTTCATAAATATTTATTATTTAATATTAATCTCCTAATATCTAAAATATATTAAAATATAATGAAATAAGTTCATTATTATACATAGATGTTATTATATTAAATGATTAACCATTTTGTATTCCTCCCCACCCTCAACGAAAAACAAAAAATTGTTTGTGTGTTGAGCGGACTACATTCTCCCAAAGGAAACATCTTAAATTTTTCATAACCACGTTTCATAGTTGGTTTTAATTATGGTATTTAGGAATAAATTACATATATAAATTATTATTATTATTATTATTATTATTATTAAATTTAAATTTATCATGTAATTTATTTTCCTCACAATTTCTTGAAAAATGGACACATTAATCATGCCTATGTTTGGACTACCACCTCAATGGGAAATGAGTTTCATTTCATGTAATCAACCATCATGGCTGGATTTAAAAAAATATTAAATATAATATAATTATTCTTAAAATAATATTAATATTATTTATACTATGAAACTATTTTAGGATTATTTCTACCATTATGAATATACATATTGAGTTGCAGAAAAATTTTCAGAACAACCGCACGTAACCAATATAGGAATGAAAACATTATAATAAATTAATAGAATATTATAATAATTGGTCCATAATAAAATAAATAATGAGTAAAAAGATTACTAAAAGGTATATAATAATCTTAATTTGAGTATTCATGAATTTAAACACAAGTATTATATGAATCTAGAATATACAATGGGTTTCCAGCTCAATCACCTTTTATTGTGGCTGATGCACATCTGTCGTGGGACATGGACAAAAGGAATTATATTTCTCCTAGTGCAACACATTTGCTGACAAGATTCATCTCTCTTGAGAATCCTTTAAATGTGATTCAATTAATTTATCTTATTCACCTAAAATACTTATTTTTTGTGTTTTTTTAAAAGAAACTGATAATATTTTTTAGGGTTTTTGATTATTTAAAATAAGGACATGTAAAATGAAAATTTAAAAAATAATATAGATGTAAATAGAGTTAGTTAATAATAAAGAACATAGTTTTTGGGGTTTTTTAATGTTTAATCATTATTCTAATTTATATGTTTTTTTTTCATTTTGATAAACCAAACATTAAATCTCATGTTTGAACTAATATTCTTTATTTAGAAATTTTCTAATATCATTGAATGCATGAGCACTCTCAATTCCACCTCTTCTAATCCAAGTTGATGACACACCTTTGTCTAGGATGTGTCATCTTCCAGTACCCAGTTCAATTGATGTCATTTCATCCATTTATTAGCAAAAATCCCACGTGTGAAGAAATAATTAATCGATGGAAGGAAAAATGATTAATTAAAAGAATATAAATATGCTGATTTTCATGTCATTGGTGGGAGTCACAACATCATGTACACTTCCCTTATCTATTCATGATACACAATTCTATCTTAAAACATAAAATTCATGATCAGATTCACCTCCCCCTAGGAAAATTCTTAGGGTCAGCCTCTCATTTTAGAGAGTAAGAGATTAGTTGGTGGAGTGGGTGAAAGAGGAGAGAGAGATAGAAAGAAATTAAGATAAGTTGAGGGAGAAACACAAATTCATGGATTAATTAAACTAAAATATGAATTACCATTGAAAATGAAACTAAAAAAATATAATAAAAAATGAAAAATGAGGGTGTAATAAAAGACCAGAAGTAGCCCGTGCCCTAGTAGGATCCCTTCATGGTTTTGGGGGCTGAGCTAATAATTTAGGAAGGAGGTAAGAGCCTCCTATTATAAGAAGAATTAGTCCTCCACAAGATGACGCGTTATGGAAAAATTAAATGGAAAATTAAATCATGCCCGTCTTCAGGAAACTTATTCCACTTTTCCCTTAAAATCTCCCCTCAAAATTTTAGCTCATTTATCCACTTGATAAAGAAGTTATATAACATTCATTGAAGAAATTTTTTTCTGGACGAAATATCCATGAATATTCCTTCAAATATATAACAATCAATATCCACCTTAATTGGTGAAAAACTCTATTTAATTTAATGGATTAAATAAAATATTATTCATATTCCATATCAATGTGAGATCACTTAAATTAGAGGAATGGATACCAAGTTGTCAATCTGCTACGGTGGTGAGGTCTATGTTGTCCGCCTGGAAATGTTTCCAACATAAATGAATTGTTCTAGCTAATAGATGTTTGAATAAACTTTATGTCATGAATATAAAGTTGAATAAAATAAAATATTGATTATAGAAAAATAAGACTAACTCAATTTGGAATTATATATACAAATTAGTGACCACAATACCCTCGTGGTAAAAATCTGTCAAAAATCCATAATTAAGGACTTTTCAAAAGTTTTCTCATTATCATTATTTAATAAAAATTGCCCAATATATTAATAAAACAATGAAATATAAAGGTTTTATAATTTTAAAATAAAAAAAATCTTTATTTTATAAAAAATATGAACATAAATTATCTCTATCAAATAACAACTCACTTAAAAAATTCTTTCCCTCAAGTATAAAATCAAAACATAGAAATCAGAAGATGCAAATGTTACCAATAATCAAAATTTAGTGAAATAAAATTTAAAAAAATTAATGTGAAATCAAACATTCAAAAATCAACATAAAATATCAACTTAATTTCATATTTTTCAAAAAGAAATCAAATCATGTATTTTACTTTTTCCCTTTGAAAATTGATGGAACGTCTCCTTTCATTCCTTCAAGCTTGTCAATTAATTATTATTAAGCATTAAAAGTCAGTATTTACATCACTTTTGATTATTTTTTCTCATAAAACGTGATAAAATTCAATTAGATTTATTCTAATATCATTAAAACATTCTCTTTATCCATAGGTTTATAAATGAACTACATTCTTCACTTTGTAAAGACCAATGACACATAAAATCATTAGGACTTGCAATACATTTTCTAATGACTCTGACGCTCAAAGTTAGTCGGATTTGATGCCATATAATTAAGGATCATGGAGGAGGTTTACCAATTATGTAAAATTCAATTTATCAATATATGGAATGAAATTATCATCTTCAATGTAGGAACACCCACTTCCCCAAAACTCAATGTAAGGTCAGGATCAAATTATGTATAAGCAATGATTTGTACACACATTGAATATTTTTTAACATTTTTAATTTTTTTCCTTTTTTATAAAATTGTGATTAGATAAAACCTCACATCCATCACCTAACCACATATATTTAGAAGATCTTATTTGTGGAAAATGGTGATTTTTTGGTTCTCCCAAATCACAACCCATTTTTCTCTTTGTTGGTTCTTTTTTTTCTTTTTTTCATTTTTTTTAATTCAAGAGGGGAAAATAGAGTATAATGAATAATTCCACAAAATTTTACAATTCTAAAAATAATACCAAAACACTTATTCCTTACAATTTATATCATCATGTCCACTATGATACACTTTACCCCCACACTTCAAATTTAAAATATCATGAATATACTAAGATGAGGGTTGTAATGGTTAAAAAGGGAATGAATCATGGATCATCCAAAAAAATTTATTTATGGTGTCTTTGGGATAAAATAAATATTTATGTAAATGTGTTATTTTAAGGATAAGTTGATTTTCAAAAGACGGCTCAAAAATTTTAATTGGTTTTTGGCACAGTCAAAGCTTTGACATGTTTTAATACGAGTTCTGGTTGGTGTCATGTCCCAAGGTCACTCAAGAAATATGATCAATATAAAATAGGAAGTACTTGGTATAGAAATCCTCTTGGGAATTAGAATTATAAAATTTTACAATAACTCATTGAATTAATAATAATAACAAATTAATTCACATGTACTTCAGAAATTCAAAGCATGAATGATGGTAGGGAAATTTCTTTTACATGAATTAATTAATTTCTTCAAATCTTGAGTAGTTATTTCAATATTCATGCTTCAATTTAAAATTTTCATTCTCCATTTTACTCATTCAATCTCATTAACATTGAAATCTAAAATAGAGCATCACAAGATTCCTAAAAAACTCATTTCTTGAAGATCAGTCAAGTAAAGAACAATTCATGTGTGGCCATGTAATCTTTGCATTAAAACACAAAAAAAAGATTTGTAATACAATGTAGGGAGTTTAAAATATACAACACTAAATGTTAAATCCCCTTTTGCATGAAACTATGTACTTCCCCATCACTGTCTGGGGATTCCATCAACCATTATAACCCTTTAAAATAAAAAACTCAACTAATCTTAAGGATCATGTAATTTATGCTAAAAAGTATAGAGGTATTGGGTTGCATCCTTCACTACTTATAAGAAAATAAATTGACATATAAATTCCTAGAAAAAATGTAAATATAAATCTTGGTATAATCACCCATGTGGGATGTAAATTTTTAAAGACTTTAGAGGGTAGTTCCAGCTGTTATCAAAAGTCAGATGGTAGATGAAGCTTTATTGATTTGAACCACCACATGTGGTTTTTCCCATCTTTTGCTTCATCTTCTAGGAGAGACACTATCCATGAATAGATTACACCATATCATACCCCTTAACAATGGTGTATATCATGCATATATGGGGTAGGATGACGTATGAATCGTCCTCTTTCATGGATACAACTTGTGCTACCTCTTCTTCTCTGGCTAGTGGTTTCTCAATATATCCTGCATCAAAATAATAGTAAAAGGGAAAGTCATAGTGTAATTATATTTTAATAAAATTAAAACATGAAGTATCAAGATAAAATTCTTCCCCAATAATGTAAGCATCTTTTGGCATGGATTCCTTATTAAAATCCATTTGAATCAACACATTAACGTCCCTAAAAAAATATTCAATATATTCAGTGAGCTCCATATATTCGTCAATAGGTGCGCATACATGTTCTTCATCATCATCTAAGGAAAATCAAATATTTTCTGATTCTTTATAATTAAAACAATAAGGAGAGTGGTACAATTCATATTCAAAAAAATAATACAAGATATGGTCAAGGAAAGGTTCAACTCAATGAGTTGGTCTAGGTTCAATCTTTGCCTCAGTGGTGAGTGTATCTTGTAGTAGAATCTTAGTATATGGAGGTAGGTAGTTAGGATCCTCCATTTTCACTTAAAATCCCACCACTTGTATGGTATCTTCCATTTATGCTTTTGGATCTTCTTCTTTTCATATTATGTGGAGATCAAGTAGTTCCTCAAATTTAATAAAAAATTCATTCAATCCTTCTTGATCACCCACTTATAGCTCAGCAGGTAAGTCATCCTCTTCTCCTCCATAGGTTCTTTATTTGCCTTAGGTTTGGGTTGATCCATTCAGTCTCACCTAAATTTATCCATATTTTTAGGTTTAAGCGGTCACTTGTATTTTATCTTGGGTAGTTGAATCCTTAGAGACCTAAGAAGAAACCTATAGAAACGTACATTCTATGAAAAAATTTTGGCTATTAAGTGACAAAATTAGGTATATTTCAGATGTGTTTAAGAGAACTATAGGAGACTTAAATGAATTCAATTTAAATGAATGAGTTGTTCCCAGTTTATCACTTGGGGTTGGATTGGATGAAATTATTTTTCGACGGTTTCAATTTCTTATATTCGAGATGGGTTTATTTGAGAAGATCGAAAAACATTTTCACTTATTTGTTTAATTACAACACACCATAATACTATTAACCTATACACTTGGAGGATCAAATTAATGAGAACTCCAAGGTAAATTTTCTTATTAGCTCTTGATATATGTGGCCTTAAAATTCAACAAGGATGATGAAGTTTTAAAATCATTAAATAAAAATATCAATTAAAAGACGTGATTAGATATTAATAGGGTGATAAAAAACATCCAATAAATCCCCTTAATACTCCCTTGGATCAAAACATAAGATGGTTATCACTTAATTGATGGTATGGTTTCAATGGAAGTAGTAAGTAGACTCATGAGGGAAGAATTAATGAAGTAACAAAATAAAAATGAAAAAACGATCACTCCACCGTTGTGTGATAATTGCACAAGGTTTTGTGTGAATAAATTCACATGATGAGCCAATGTTTTCAACGTGATATGAATAAGAATATAATAATAGGAGAATAAGAAATTTTCTTATGAAACTAAGATGAATTATAACAACTTACATGTGAAAGACAAACTTGAGACAACAAAATTGCAGCATAACATTACAATGAAAGAAAGCACTAACGATGAATAAATACTCTAACACCACTGATTTAAATATTAATTTTTGTATCCTTGATTAGATAATCTAATATTTAATTTCATTGCACTTGAATATGGTAGTATTAGCATGGTGTAAAGGTTGTGGAACTTATACTTTTCCACCTTTGACCCGAAGTGGAAGACAACTTGCATCCCCTGAGCATATGCATCTAAATGAACTTATATATGGCCGCATTATAGTGGGATATAGATGAATAAAATGGAGCTCCGTATGTCTCATAATTTCAGGTAAAATGTCATCCAAAATGAAATTTTTGTTTGTGAGATATTATCGAAATGAGGGGCTGTTGTTCTGGGCCATAGAATCTGTCCTAGAATTTTATCACCAACTTGGGCCACCAAGAACTCTATGAAAACAACCAAAATATCTCTTATAAATGTAATATGAAATGTTAAAAATGATGTAATCTATCTTTAGTTAATTTTAGATAATCATTGGTATTTTATACTGGCCGTTACATTCTCTTTTTTTGGCTAATGTCTAGTTTACTTTTCCTAGAATATTGTTGGTTCAAGGCCAAAATTGGTGGTATTATAATGTGGATCTTCTAGTGATCAAAAAACAGGAATTGTTACTTATAATATAGGTCACATGAAAATAAAATATGAAAATAAAATCAAGGCCATTTTTTATTTTAATTTGGGTTTAAATATGTACCAAGTAATAGTGCACTTTTACAAAGAATTACAATCATAATGTGAAATAATGTTCAAAGTGTAATATACACTAAAATCGTGTTTATGAATAATTAATCTCATGAATATTATAAATATTAACAATTAATATTATCCTATTTCAGTGTCTAATCACCATTAATACACGAACATAATCAAATGATCTTTTATATTTTCTCACTAGTTGTTCAATTCTTTCTCTAAGTTCTTTCACCTAACATCTTCTAAAATCTCCATCTTCTTCTTGTTGTTGTTGCACCTTTGAATAATTCATACCTACATAATAATCTGAATATAAATACATCATGGAATCATTTTTTAGTTTTTTTAAAGGAAATAAAATCTAACTAAGATGTGAAAATAGAAAAATTAAATTAACTAATTATTGGCTCTCAGGAAACGATGTTTGTTTTGACACATGCCTGTCATGGGGAATCGAAAAAAGAAATTATATTCATCCTAGGGAAACACAGTGGCTGACTATGATTATCTCTCTTGAGTATCCTATTAATGTGATTCAATTAAATTATTTTATTCAATTAACCTATAAATTTTTTGGGTTTCTTAAATGAAAGTGATGACAATATTTTTCGTTTATAGATTATTTAAAATAATGACATAGAAAATGATAATTTAAACTATCATGTAAATCTAAAAAAAAATTAATAAGAAAGAACTGGGTTTTGGGGTTTTTTTTATTTTCAAATAATTATTATCCATTATATGTTTTACTTTTGTTTTATAATCAAAACATGAAATCTTATTTTTGAAAAACAATTCTTTAATTAGAAATTTTGGAATGTCATTGAATGTCTGAGCACTCTCAATTCCTCCTCCAACATTAATCCATGCTGATGAAACACAATTTTCTAGGATGTTTCATCTTCTAGGAACCTGTTTAATCATTTCCATTTCATCCATTGATTATCTCAACTCCAACCAATTATGAACTAAAAAATGGAGAGAGGGAAATTGATTAAATTAGGAATAGAGATAGATTGAGTTACATGTCATTGGAGGTAACCACAACATCGGGGACATTCTCTTTACCCATGCATGCTACTAAATCATATCTAGAAACATAAAATTAAACAATTAATAAAATTCATGATCACCTTCACCTTCCCTTAGGCCATGTATCAGGGTTAACCTATCATATCCAAGATTCATTTATTACTTGGTGGAGTGGGTGGAAGAGGAGAGTGAGAGAGAGAGAGAGAGAATAAAATGATGAAATGTGGATGGAGAAACAAAAATTCATGGATTAATGAAACTAAAATAATGAAAAACAATTGAATATAACACTAAAACAAAAATAGAATAAAAAGATGAAATAAGGGGGGAAGAGAGAAACAATAGCGACCCATACCCTGGTGGGATACCTCATGGGTTGTGGGTGCTATGTTGATGATTTGGGAAGGAGGTAAGAGCCTACTTTTATAAGAAGAATTTTTCCTCCACAATTTGACACATTTGGGCCCGTTAAATGTAAAATTCATACATGTCCCTTTTAATTAAAAGTATTCCAATTTTTCTTTTACATATCTCCTCAAAATGTCATCTAATTTAGTGACAAGATTTAAGAGTTAAGAAATTTTTATTGAAAAAAACTTTTTCTTGCCGAAATTTCCAGTAAGCTTCCATTAAATGTATAAAGATCAATAGCCATATTAAAGGATGAAAAAATCCATGGAATTTAATGGGTATAATCTCCTATCAGTTATATTCTATATCTAGGTAGAATATCCTAAATTGGAGGTGTGAAGACTCAGTTGTTCATCCGTAACGGTGGTGGGGTCCATGTTGTCCGCCCGAAATGGTTTCCCACTTCAATGATTGTTTTGGGCTACTAGATGTTTTAATTAGATCTAGGTTCTAAAAAGTCAATTCAAAAAAAAAATATTCAAACAAAATCAGAATCACCAAATTTGGATTTATATGTTAAAATTAATGACTAAAATACCCTTGTGGTGAAAATATGTCAAAATCCATAATTAAGTGCTTTTCACAATTTTGAACATTTTCATTATATAATATAATTTGCACAATATTTTTATAAAACAATAGAATATAATTGTTTTGACATTTAAAAACATCAAAAAAATATTCCTTATTTGTTTAAAAATATCCACATAAATATTCTCATTCAAATACCTCCCACACATAAACCATTCTTGTCCTAAATCATAAAATTTCAACATGGAAATCAGAGGATACCAATATCACAAATATTCAAATTCCTATGCAATAAAATGATACAATTTTAAATGTAAAATGAAACGTTCAAAAATCAACAAAAAATAAATACTTAATTTCCCATTCTCAAGAAAATAATCAAATTATGTATTTTACTTTTTTCTATTGAAAATTGATTGAACTTCCCCTTTCATTAATACGAGCATCTCAATTCATTATTATTAAACATGAAAAGTCAGAATTGACATCATTTTTGATAATTTTCTCTCATAACGCATGATACCATTAAAGTAGATTTATGCCCATATCATGAAAACATGCTCCATATCCACATTATTGTAAATGAACTACTTTCTTAACTTTGTAATGAAAATAGATGCATAAAATCATGAGGACCTACAATAAAGGTTCAAATGACTCTGAGGATTAAGGTTTGTAGGATTTGATTCATTAATAATAATGTCTCAAAGAGGAGGTTTTCCTCTTATGTATAATGCATGATATCAAAATTTTTAATTAAATTCTCCCCTTAAATGTAGCAACACCCACTTCCCCAAAACACAATGTTAGGTCATGGTCAAATTATGCCTAATGAATTATTTGTGCACTCTATTGAATATTTTTTTTACTTTTATACTTTTTTCATTTTTTTCAAAAATTATGATTAGATAATGCCGTACATCCCTCACTTAACCACATATAATCAAAATATCTTCAGTCATAAAAATGATGATTTTTTGTTCTTCCAAATCACAACCCATTTTTTCATTTTTGGATATTTTTTTCATTTTTTTCATTTTTTTAATTGAAGAGGGGAAAACAATATATTATAATAAATGAACCCACAACCTTTTATATTTATCATAATAATATCCCTAATCTTATTCTTTAAAATTTATATCATCCCATCCACTATGATTCCATTTACCCCCACACCTAATCTTTAAAAATTCATTCAAATACTAAGAGAAGGGTAGGAATGGATAAAAATAGCTTGAAACATGGATCATCCCTAACAAGGTCATTCATGGTCTCTATAGTCTAAAAGAAGGATTCATGTAAAGGTGTTATTTTAATGGTAAGTTTATTTTTAAAGGATTCCTCAACCATTTTAAATGTGTATTGTCATAGTCATAGCTTTGACATGTTTCCACACATGTTTGGGAAGTTTTCATGTCCCAAGATCACTCAAGAAAAATGATAAATATAAAATAGGAATCTCTTGGTCTAGAAATTCTCTTGAGAATGGGAATTATAACATTTTACAATCACTCATGGAATAAAAAATAATAAAAACTAAATTCACATAAAAATCAGAAATTCAATGCATGTAATATGGAAGAGAAATTTCATTTACATGAATCAATTAATTCCTTAAAATATTGATTCATTATTTCAATATCCATGCTTCAATTTAAAATTATAATTCTCCATTTTACTCATTCAATCTAATTAACATTGAAATCTAAAACATAGAATCATTGGATTCTAATTAAACACATTTATCATAGATCCTTCAAGTAAAGAATAATTCAACCGTGGGCATACAATTCTATCTTTAAAGCTCAAAACATGATTTGGAAAAAATGTACAGAGTTTAAAAGATAAAACTCTAAAAGTGAACTCCTATTTTCTATGAAACTTAGTCATTCCCATTCACTAAATGGGGATTCCATAGACTATTATGAACTTATAAAAGAAAACAACTCAATTGAGAATAAATATCATGCCATTTATTCTCAAAAGGGATAGAGGGAGTGTGGTGCATGCTCCATAACTTCTAAGAAAAGAAATAGAAATTTAAATTCCTAGAAATAAAGTAAATATAACTCTTAGTACAATCCCATAAGTGGGCCCTAAATTTTTATTATCTCTATAGGGTAGTACAAAATATTATCCAAAGTAATACGATGGATGAAGATTCATTGATTTTAACCACCACATGTGGCTTTTCCCAACTTGTGCTTCATCCTTCTAATTGAGACATAATCCACAAATAGAGAACACCTGATGCTACCACTTCACAAAGAGGTATATCTTGAATGGAGGGGGTATGGTAAAGTATAAATCATCCTCTTTCTTGGTTGATACTTGTGAAACCTCTTCTTCTTTTTCCAGTGGTTTCTCAATGTATGATGCATTAAAATATAAGGCAAATGGATAGTCATAGTGTAATTATATTTGAAAAAAATTAAAACATGAACTATCAAGATCAAATTATTCCCCATCAAATTAAGAATAATTTGGAATGGTTTTATTATGAATATCCATTAGAATATACAAATTAACTTCCTTCAAAAAATATTCAACATAACTAGGGAGCTCCATATATTCCTCAAAAGGTGCATATCTACGTTATTCTTCATCCTCAAAGGCACAACAAATATTTTCTGATTCTGTATAATCAAAACATCAAGTGGTGTGGTACAATTCATATTCAATAAAATAATAAGATATAGGGTCAATGAAGGGTTCAACTCCCTGAGTAAGTTATTATTCAATCTCTTCATCAATGATAAGTGTGTCTTGGAGTATACTCTTAGCAGATGGAGGCAGGTTGTTGGGCTCCTCTATTTTCACATAAAATTTGACCACATCTATGGTGTCTTACTTTTATGTTGTTGTCTCTTATTATTTTCATAGAATGGTAATATTAGGTATTTACTCCGATTTAATAATGAATTTATTCAATGATTCTTGATCTCCCACTTATTTCTCAGCAGGAAAGTCTTCCTCCTCTACTCCCCAGGTTCTTGCTTTTACTCAGGGTTGGATTTCTCAAATAATGCATGAACATAATGAAATTTTCTTTAAGATTCTATCATAAATTGTTCAATTCTTTCCTTATGTTATTTCACCTAAGCTCTTCTAATATCTTCATCTTCTTCTTTATATTGTTGTACTGGTGAGTAATTTATTCAAGCATAATAACATGAATTTGAATACATCATGGAATATTTTTCTTAGTTTTTTTAAAAGAAATGAAATCTATCAGAGATGTTAAAATATAAAAAGTAAATGAACCAATGATTGGCTCCACAGAAATTGCAACAGTTTTGACAATGCCTTTCTTAGTTCATGGATAAAAGCAATTATATTTATCCTAGTGCAGCATAGTGGCTGACTGGGGTCATCTATCATGATGATCCTTCCAATGTGGTTCAATTAATTTATCTTATTAACCTAATATATCTTATTTTTTAGTTTTTCTAAGTTAAAGTGATGACAATATTTTTGGTTTTTTTATTATTTAAAATAAAGACATGTAAAATGACAATTTAAACTATTATGCAAATTTAAACAGAACAGGATAATAAGAATGAATTTGGTTTTGAAGGTTAGTTTAATGTTAAATAACTATTCTGATTTATATGTTTTATTTCAGTTTGATAATCCAAACATAAAATATCATGTTTGAACTACTATTCTTCATTTAGAAATTTTTGAATATCAATTAATGTTTTCAAAATCTCAATTCCACATGATACTTTAATCCAAGTTGATGACACACCTTTATCTAGGATGTGTCATCTTCCACGACCCAGTTCAATCGTAGATGTTTCATCCATTGATTATCTAAACTCCAATGGGGGATGAACTAACTAATGTAGAGATGGAAAATGATTAAATAAAATAATAGAGATAGGATGAGCAGCATGTCATCTGAGGCAGTCACAACATCGTGGACATTCACCTTACCCATGCATTCTACTCAATTCAATATACAAACATAAAATTAAACAAAAAAGAAAATTAATGATCACCATAACCTCCCCCAACCTTGCATTATGTTCATCCTCTCATTTACAAGAGTAAGATATTACTTGTTGGAGTGGGTGGAAGAGGAGATAGAGAGAGAGAACGAAATAAAGAAAAGTGTCTGGAGAAACAATAATGCATTGATTAATAAAACTAAAATTTAACATACAATTGAAAATAAAATAAAATAAAAATAAAATAAAAATATGATATGGTTGGGGTAGAGAGTATAAGCAGTGTCCCATGCCTTGGTGGGATCCCTTCATGGCTGTGTGTGTCGAGCAGATGATTTGGGAAGGATGCGAGAGCCTCCTTTTATAAGAAGAATTCTTCCTATAGAAGTTGAGGCATTTTAAACCCATTAAATGGAAAATTCACACGTATTCCCCTTCATGAAACATATTATTATTTGGATTTATCATCTCTTCTCAAAATTTCATCTAATTTAGAAACCATATTTTGGAGTTATGGAATTTTTATTGAATATGACTTTTTCTAGTTGAAATTTTTTGGAAGATTCCTTTAAATTTATAATAAGAAATAGCCACATTAATGAATGAAAACATCCATGTAATTTAATGAGTGAACATACCCATGATTCATATTCTATATCCAGGTGGAATCACCAAAACTGTAGGTGTGGAGACTGAGTTGTTCATCCATTACTATGGTGTGGTCAACACTATGTGCCCTTAAAAGTTTCATAGTTCAATGATTTTTTTGGGCTACGAGATGTCCAAATAATCTCTAGCTTCTGATGATAATGATGAAAAAAATAAAATAGTTATTCCAAAGAAATAATAATAACTAAAATTTGAATTATATTTTAATATTAATGAACAAAATACCACTATGTTAAAAAATATTTCAAAAATTCAGAATTAAGTACATTTCACAATTTTACTTCTTTTCATTATATAATCCAAATTTCCCAATATTTCAATAAAAAAAGAAATATACGGGCTTTAAAAAAAATATTCAGTATTTGATTAAAAATATGCACATAAATTTGCTATGTCAAATACCCCAAACATAAATCATGTTTTCCTCAAGCATAAAATATCAACATCGAAATCAAAGGATACAAATGCTACTAAAATTAAAATTCCAATGCAATAAAATCAAACAGTTTTCAGTGTGAAATAAAAATTTCAAAAAACAACATAAAATTTCAACTTAATATCCATTTTTTCAAAAAAAAACAATCAAACCATGTATTTTACTTTTTCCCTTTGAAAAATGGTGGAACATCCCCTTTCATTCATTCAATATTCTCAATTCATTATTATTAATCATGTCAAGTAAATATATAGCTCACATTTTATTCTTTTATATCATCACTCATGATACAATTCACGTATATTTATACTCATATCCTGAAAACATGGTCATTATCCATATACTAGTAAATGAACTACTTTATATGCTTTTTAATGTCAAAAGACACACAGAATCATGAGGACATGCAATAAAAGTTCAAATGACTTTGAGGATTATGTTTGATAGGATTTATGATTTAAAAGTTAAGGCTCAAGGAGGAGGATTATCTATTCAGTAAAATTCATGATATCAAAAAGTGTAATTAAATTCTCCCTTTAAAAGTAGCAACTCCCTCTTCCACAAAACTCAAATAAACTCCATGATCAAATTATGATTAATGAATGATTTGTGAACCCTCTCGAATATTTTTACCTTTGTAAATTTTTTCTTTATTTGAAAATTATGATTTGAAAATATATCACATCCATTACTTATCGACATACGATCTGAAGATTGTGAGTCTAGAAAATGGTGATTTTTGGTGCTCCGAAATCACAACCCATTTTTCTCTTTTTTGGATATTTTTGTCATTTTTTCATTTTTTTAATTCAATAGGGGAAAATAACATATTATAATGAATGATTCCAAAACATTTTATAATTCCCCAAATAAATACCCCCACAATTCTTCCTTACAATGTTTATAATTATTTTTACCATGATTACCTTTACACCCACACTTCAACATTACATGAAAATACTAAGAGGTGTGTAAGAATGGATAAAAATGGGTTGAAACATAGCTCATCCATAAAAGGTCATTCATGTATTTTGTGGGATAAAAGAAGGATTCTTATGAAGGTGGTATTTTAAGTATATGTGAGATTTCAATGGATGCCTCGATCATTTTAAATGTGTTTTCATACAATCATATACCTTATATATTTCAATACAAGTTTTGATAGGTGGAATCACCCAAGATCAATCTAGGAATAATCACAAGATAAAATAGGAGGTAACTGGTATAAAAATACTCTCTGGATTGTAAATTATAACATTGGAAATCACTCATGGAATAAATAATAATAACAAATAAATTCACATGAACTTTAGAAATTACAAGCATTCAATATGGTAGGTAAATTTAATTTACATGAATCAATTAATTCATTAAATTTTTGAGTCATTATTTCAATACCCATGATTCAGATTAAAAATATAATTCTACACTTTACTCATTCAATCTCATTAACATTGAAATCTAAAACATGGAGTGGATGGATCACTAAGAAACTCGTGTCTCATAGATCAATCATGTAAAGCATAATTCATGTGTGGACATGCAATTTTATCTTTAAATATCAAAACATGATTTGAAAAACAATGTAGAGAGTTTAAAATATAAAACACAAAAAGTGAACTCTCATTTTTCATGAAACATAGTCCTTTCCATTAACTTTATGGGGATTCATTCTACCATTATGACCCTATAAAAAACAACTCAATTAATAATAAGGATAATGTAATTTATGCTCAAAAAATATAAAGGGAATGGGTATCATGCTGCACTACTTCAATTAATATAAACTGAAATCTATATTCATAGAATTGAAAGTAAAGATAAATATTGGTATGATCTCCCAAGTGGGCCCCAAATATTTATTGTCTTCAGATAGTATTACCATATATTATCCGAATTCATATGGTGGATGATGTTTTTTTGATTTGAACAACCAGATGTTGTTTTTACCCACTTGTGCTTCATCCTTATGGGTGAGACATAATCCATGAATAGAGTACACTAAATACCCCCCTTCACAATGAGGAATAGTTTGCAGGGAGGGGGTAGAATGAAGTATGAATCATTACTTTTTTGGTTTCTACTTGTGAAACCTCTTCTCTTCTATCCATTGGTTTATCAATGCATGTATCATCAAAATAATATTAAAAGGGAAAGTTAGAGTTTAATAATATATGAATAAAATTAAAATTTGAAGTATTAAGATAAAATTATTCCCAATAAATGTAAGAATCTTTTAGGACGATTTACTTATAAAAATCCATTTCCATATCCACATTAACTTCCTTCGAACCATATACATCATATCCAGGGAGCCCTATATGTTCCTCAGTTAGTGCACATCAAGGTTGTTCTTAATCCACCATGGAATTGAAAATATTTTCTGATTTTTTATAATCAAAACAAAAAAAAATTGGTAAAATTTATATTGATCAAAAAATAAGAGACATGGTCAATAAAAGGTTCAAATCCCTTAGTTGGTTCAGCTTCACTCTTTGCATCTGTGCTAAGTGTGTCAGGGACTAGACACCAATAAGATGGAGGCAGGTAGTCGGGATTCTCCATTTTCACATCAAATTCCACCACTTGTTTGGTGTCTTCCTTCTATGGTGTTAGCACGTCTTGTTTACATAGTATGAGGAGATCAAGTAGTTCACTACATTTAATCAATAATTCATCCAATCATTCTTGATCTCCCACTTTTAGTACAAGTGGGAAGTCTTCCTCCTCTACCACATTAGGTTCTTTCTTTGCCTCAGGGTTGGGTTACTCCATTAATTCATGACCATAATCAAATGATCTTTTACCTTTTCTTTTCTGTTGTTCAATGCTTTTTCTATGTTAATTCACTGGAGCTCTTCTTTCTGCTATTGCTGCGCCTGTGTGTAATTTATCTATGCAAAATAATATGAATTTGAATACATCATGGAATTAATTTTTTAGTTTTTTTAATGAAATTAAATATAAAAAAGATGTGAAAATAGAAAAAATAAACGACCGAATTATTTTATCACAAAAATGGCACTAGTTTTGATGAACGCCTATTATAGGGCTTGGAAAAAAGAAATTATATTTTTCCTATTGTAGTGCAGTAGATGAATATGGTCATCTCTTTTGGGTATTCATTCAATGTGGTACAATTAAATTATATTATTCACCTCATATATCTCTTTTTTTTGTTTTTTTTTAAATGAAAGTGATGAAAATATTTTTGTGATTTTTATTGATTAAAATATTGACATGTAAAATGATAATTTAAAATATCATTAAAATATAAACAGAATGAGTTAATAAGAAAGAACGTGGTTTTTGGTGGTTGGTTTAATGTTCAATCATTATTCTCCTATTATTTCTTATTTCAATTTGATAATCCAATCATGAAATCTCATGTTTTAACTACAATTCATTATTTAGAAATTTTGGTATATTATTGAATTTATGAGAACTCTCAAATCAACCTCTTCCTTTAATCAATGTTGATGGCACACCTTGGTCTAGGAAGTGTCGTCTTATAGGGCCCAGTACAATCGAATCTAGTTTATCCATTCTTTTTCTCTACTCCAATGTGTGAATAACTAACCACTGGATATTGGAAAAAATGATTAAATAAAAGAATATATATTGGTTGAATTGCATGTCATCGGAGGCAGTCACAACATCAGGGACATTCGTCATACCCGTGCATGCTACTCAATTCTATCTATACACATAAAATTAAACATTAAAAAAAACTTATGATCAACTTCACCCCACATGAAATTTCTCTAGGCCATCCTATAATTTTCGATAGTAAGAGATTACTGGGTGGAGTAGGTGGAAGAGGAGAGAGAGAGAGAGAGATTGAAATGAAGAAAATTGGATGGAGAAACAATAATTCCTAGATTAATAAAAATCAAATTTGAATTAAAATTTAAAAGAAAAATAATTTGAAAATAAAATAAAAAGAATAAATGAGTGGGGAAGGGAGGATAATCAATAGCCCGTGCCCTGGTGGGATCCCACCTTGGTTGTGGGTGCTGAGTTGATGATTTGGGAAGGAGGTTAGAGCCTCCTTTTATAGGCATAATTCATCCCCCACGAGTTGACGTGTTTTACCCAATTAAATGGAACATTCTCACATGGTCCCCTTTTGGAAACATATTATCAATTTTCTTTCGCATCTCTTTTAAAAAGATCAGCTCATTTATCCACCAGATTTAGGAGTTATGAAATTCTCAATGAATAAGACTTTTTCTGTCTGAATTTTCCAGGAATATTTCTTCAAATTTATAACAATCAACAACCAAATTAATGGATTAAAAAATACATGGAATTATTTGAGTGAGTGATTTTATCTGTAATCTTCCATATCTTGGTATAATCACTTGAATTGGAGGTATGGAGACCATGTTGGGCATCCGTTACCGTGGTGGGGTCCACATTGTCTTCCCGAAATAGTGTAAAGACTAGGAATTTCCATGTATTTTTTTTAAAATAAATGGGAATTTTATGCATCTTCGAAAAGAGACGGTGCATGATTCAGAGGCCCAGAGTGCCTGAAATGAATTTCTAAACATTATTTTTGGTACGTTCAATAAACGTGTGAGCAGGTTTTTTTAAATTTTGAACTGGCGCTCAGAATTGAAATCTGAGCGCACCGTTGAACTCGCAGCGCCAATATTTTCATAAGGATACTTTCATCTCGATGAAAGTTGGTTGAGAGTGAAAGATAATTTTTGGGTTTTTCATGAAAGAATAAAATAAAATAATGGTTTTGTAAATTTTTTATTTTTTTTATTTATGATCTCCCATGTGAATATTCCACATGTGGTGACCACCTGAACTAAAACCTCCCATGGGAGGTTATGGAGGTGGGGACCACTGAGATTAACCTTCCATGAGAGGTTATGGTGGTGGGGACCACCCAAGGCTTGAAACCTCTTGAACCCTCTATTAAGTGGGGGGGAACTTCTTGAGATCCCCCACCTAATTGTGCCACCCCCCTTTAATTAATTATTCCAACTAAATTAATTAATTAAACCACATTGAAATTGTGCCAACATAATTTAATTTGAAAACATAAATTAATAGTTGGATTTATTTTCATTTTGGTGGATTTGGGGAAAAGGGTTGGCAAAGGGGAGAGCTTTGGATAATTGGGAGAAAGCCGTCCAATGAAGAAAATGTTCTCCAATAAAGAATGTCAACTTAGACTTTGACTTATTTCTAGGGATATTCATTAACGAGGAACATCGTCAACGTCAACAAACCGACAATCACAGAAATGCCGATGTCACCGACTTCTATCTATTCCCAACGACGTCGTCTCTTTCCTCAAGGCCTCCATAGATGAATCAAACGAGGTAGGGATGGTGTTTGAATTATTCCCCTTAACCGTTCATGATATTCTTGTGATTCAAGTATTTGCTTCTTGCTACCACTCTAATGCGGAGAGTGCGGGAAAAAAACATGGTATGTCCCATCCAAATTTCTTGGGATAAATCATGTTTTCTTCGCGATGGAGGGGGATGACTATCAACCGCGACGACAGCGACAAAGAAAACAATGCCTCCCCACAGCGCTCTGCCGCCTACGACCTCCGCCCGCCTTTGCTCGTGGCCTCTATGTCCCACAGATCTTCACCACCCGCGGTCTCCGCACCCCATGGCACTCCGACCCATGGCCTATCCGCGCTGCCCCGGTCTGAGTTGCCTCGCGGTACCCTCGCAGTCGAACCACCGCGCGGTACCCCCCGACCGAGCTGCCACACACCTCGTGGCACCCCCCGCCCGAGCTGCCCTGCGGCCTCCTCCCTCCCTGCTGAGCCACCCCAGGAAAGGTTGAGCCACCCCGCGCCCTTTTGGCACCCCCATGGCCCAGACGCCGTCTACGGCCGAGCCAACCAGCAGCCTCCGCCGCCCCGCGGTAATAGTGGCCTCCACGACCCTTCCATCCCTTGCGGCCTCGGCGACCCTCGTGGACTTTGTGGCCCTCGCGACCTGCCGGACCACCTAGCAGGCCGGGTCACACCATGGGCTGGGTTGACCCGAATCGGGTGGACCCAGACCAGGTTGGGTGAGGTCAATCCTACCGGGTCAGACCAGACCCGGACCAGATATGATCTTATACTTTACATGGGCCATAACATTAGCATCGGGCATCCGTTTGATAAACAGGTTGCGACGCCAAAAACCAGGGAGTGAGACAGTCCCTTTGGTATATCTCACTGGATTTTTGGATAATGTTGGGGAATGGTAGGGTTGGATCGAGCATGAATCTAACCAGTCCCTCAGGACAAAAAGGCTAATAACTCACAGACTGAGTGTCCGAATGACACACCGTTTATTGCGTTAAGGCCCCTATGAGTTAGAAGACCATTGAGATACTTATTAGTGGTAAATCATGGCAGTTGGAATATTCAATAGTATCTTATTCAGTGTATCCTCCCTGTGAAAAGCGAGCATAGTGTGGGAACCCAGTAACTGGATGTGATGAGAAGAGTGACTAGCGATCCTATGTGGGTAGACTCCTAGAAATCCTGTGTAGGTTAGATCCAAGTGATCTTGTGTGGGTTAGCTCCTAGATATTGTGTGTGGGTGAGCTCCTAGAGATCCTCTATGGGTCATCTCCTAGTGATCCTCTGTGGGTCAGCTCCTAGCGATCCTGTGTGGGTCAGCTCCTAGTGATCTTGTGTGGGTCAGCTCCTAGTGATCCTATGTGGGTCAGCACATAGCGATCCCCTGTGGGTCAACACCTAGCGATACTATGTGGTTTTGCCTCTTAAAAGAGTAAGATGATTCATTATTTACATCTAATCATATCTACTACTATACTTCTGTTATAACTGGTGTGAGCTGATTTTGTACCTGTGTGGTACTTCTCGTCATGATAATACCTTGGTGAAATTCTTCTATGTGGCATACCTTTGTGGTACATGCCTTCCTCTTATTTCTTCCTTTTTGGAACAGTTGAGCCAGGGGATTTGGATTTGGAATCCATTTTTTCCTCGTGATTGATATGGGTTTAATTGATAACTTAGGTATATGTATGAGAATATACCTATGTAGGTTTATAATTTGTTTTCATCCTTGTTGTTTATCATTTGTTGATTTAGTGAGACCATGTGGGTTTCGGGGTCCCTAATGAGTATTGTTATACTCAACCCTGTATGAGCTATGCCCGCACCTCATTTTGTATGGTGCAGATGACGGATAGCTCTGATTGAGGATGAGGGCACCGAGATTGGACGGTGCCCAGAGGTGGACCATATGGCATATCGGTACGTGGAGGAGACAAGAGGATGTGGAGTGCTGAGGATGTGATCTGTACCTACCCTTCAGGTAGGAACCTCAGAGGATGAACTAGTGGCTATATTTCTCTTTTTTCAGTTGTATTATATTTTAGTTGTACTTCTACTTTCCAGTTGGGCTTGTATTCTAGCCTCTTTTACCTACTGCACTCACTATATTTACTATTTAGTTTACCAGAGTTAGTTTCTTTTTGTATTCTTGGCTGCATGTGCTTACAGGTTATAAAGGCAATACCTTCCCAGTTTTAGGGAATACGCCTTCGGTGCTAGTCGCCAGCCCATGTCCTGTGGAATGCGGGTGAGGGGTAGGAGCAACACGGTCCCCGGGGGACAGGTCTTGACAAACAGTTTCCAACTTCAATAAACTTTTTGGGCTAATTGATGTTATAATAATCTCTAGGTTAGGAAGAGGAAGTCACATAAAATAAAATAAGTATTTCAAAAAAATATGAGTCCCTCAATTTGTAATTATATGTTAAAATTAAGGACCAAAATACCATTGTGGTAAAAAAATTTCAAAACTCCAGAATTAAGCAATTTTCATAATTTTACTCATTTTCATTCTATAATCAAAATGTTACTATATTTTAATAAAACAATGAAATATAAGGGTTTTAACATTTAAAAAATCATAAAATATTTATTATTTGACTAAAAATGTGCACATAAATTTGCTCGGTCAGTGGAATGCATCAATATTATGCACTACTATTCATATGTATAGTGGAAATAATATCCATTTGAATTAAAATATCACAAATTATTATTGAAATTAGAATTTTAACATATATACACACTCTTCCTTGTTTTTTTCTATCACTGATTCCTTCCTTACAATATTTGGGTCTTTCATATCCCAATTTTCATTCTTGATTATTATTGATTCTACTTCTATATAAATATTCCTTAAATAAACGCATTTAAATTTCCCAAAAAAGTTATTGGTGGGATACATTTTACTTAATTATTTCATTAATTTTGATGGTTTTTGGCTAGGTGAGGGATGTGAGGCTCATTGACAATGGTTAGGATATTATAAATTTAGTTTAGTTCCACCAGGTAGATAATGGATTTTAAAGGGGCCTGGGTATTCCACCATGACCCAAATTCAAGTATATGGTGTCTAATAGCTTGTCGGTGGGTCCCCTGGGCATAAATTTTCCTGAGGTACATTTTTTAAATTATGAAAAAATTGTATTTTATAACACCTTTCTTCTTTCCTAAACACATATGTGATTTTACAATGGGGTTGGATTCATTGGGATGGAGTTTTGACTCCTCACATTACATCTTCATTAATTTCAAAATTGTTCATTGTTTTGGGGTTTTTATGGGAAAATCTTATACCATTCTATATTTTAATACTTTTTTAGCCTTTATTCCTTTTTTATATAACATTATTTTGTAAAATTTTATGATGGTTTTATAGTTTTGGGTTTTTGATATTGTTGTAGACAATGATTCATGGAGGTTCAGTCTTTCCATGAAAATGTATTAACAATTAGTCTCATTTATTCCCAGACTCTATTAATTCAAACGAACATACATCCCCAAACATTAGGCCATTTTCTCAAACGAAGGGTCTTTCTATCCGAAAAAGACTTTTACACCAAGGTTCAAACAAAAAACTCAAAGAGAAACATACTTTAAATAAGGAAAGATCATATAATTCATTATTTTGGTATACAAATAATTTTATGTTTAAAAAAATTGTTTTTTGAAAAAAAAAAACTTTACGTTGCATTTGGGGAAGTTATATTAAAATATTTTTTTACCAATTTTAGGAGTTAAATATTACAAAATATATTTCATATTTTTAACAATTATGTTAAAATTGTATAGTAATGTCCATTTTATTATTATTCAAAATGAAAAGTGACCATGATATATGTTTATCACCCTGGTTAATGGTAAAATGTTTAAATGGGGTGAAAAAAAATAGATAGTCTAAAAATAGACCAAAAACATTCCTTTATTTATTTGATTGACTGTATTTAAACATGGATCACACTAGATTAAAAAATATTTCATTTTTCTTCTAGATTAATTTTATGATAACATTTTCATTTTTTATATAAAGGATAATTACAAAATATCACAATTTATTTTAATATATATAATTTGTATTCATGTTGATTAAAAGAAATTATCAGTGGTTGTAAATGATTATTTTGAATATTACTAAAATAATTAAATGAATTAAACTAAATTTAATTTTTAAGAATGTTATAATAACATAAAACATTTACCCAACATAGATGGAGTGCTTACGAAAGTAGTAGAAACATCAATTAAATGATTTTAATAAAAAAATTAATATGTTTTGGAATATTTAAAGTGTTACAAAATTGTATCAGATACTTTTAATTTATTAGTTATGGTTAATTTGTTTATATTTTATTTACACTATTATATTTGTACCTTTAAATTCAAAAATCCTGAATAGTCATGAAAATGAGTTTAAATAGTATTTAATATTTTAAAATTGTTTTTAAAAAATTAAAAAATAAAAAAATTATATCATAACTCAATATGGAAGAAATTTTTTTATTATATCATGAAATTTTCATATATTTTCCATGTTTAATTTTTAAAATTACTTTCTTAACTCCTAGAAATTATGAAATTTGTTAACACAGTTAAGGATAAAAGGGTTAATGAGGGGGTTAAACTAAGAGATAATTATCAAAATTCTACTAATAAATTCCTAATTTTTTAAAAAAAAATTATATTTATTTAATAATAATTATATAAAAATAAGTTGAACTTCAGTTCTATTCTACATGATTTGGACACAAAATATCTGTTAGTATATCATGTATTTATAAAATTGTCTCAAACCTCACTCATAAAAGGGTACCATCAATAATATATTTAATACACCTAATGATCCACTAATCATGAACAATATAGAACCAAATAATTTTCCAAATTTTATCACCATGTTATAGAGACTATTTTCCCACCAAAATCTATCCTATAAGGATTAATGTGTATGCCAAAGGAGGCGTCTCAATGAAGAGATATAACTATTGACCGAGTGTTTTCTTGTTTACTTGATGTTCTACATAATCCAATTATTCTGTAACCATAAAAACATAATAAAATAAGTATCTTAAATATACTTATTTTTTATTATTTTGATGTAACATCCCTTATTGACATGATTTTCCACCCAATGGGTAATAAAAACATCATTAATTCATACGTGTGGACTACCACTTCCACAGAGTGACGAGTTTTATTTTTCATCATCACCCATATAAATATTTAACATTATGGATCAAATGAATATATATTTTATTTATGAAATATTTATTATTATTTAAATATTATATATCACAACTTTCTTACCTTTTACTTTTGGGAAAATGATATAGTTTGCCAAGTGTAAATGTGGACTATAGCCTCCACGAAGCATTGTGATTCATTTTTAATTCCCATATATCATGAAATGATATTAAATTATATTTATGTTATAGAAAAATATTGTTATTTTATTAATTTTCTTTATATTTGGGAACCATGAATCATTTGACCATGTTCATCCTACGGATATTTTTTGGGATTATAAACTCAATATCCTAAAATCTTCAAACATGAACTTAATCAATTTGTTAGATATATTATATATAGATATAAATGAAATAAAAGTTATTATTATAATATATTTAAAATTATATGGTTTTTAAGATTTTAAATAATTAATATAAGTTTAATATTCCAGATGATAAAGAATATACATGACTTGTCAATACAAAAGGTAAGGGTTTTCTTAACCCATTTTCATTTCATTATGGTATATCACAAATATATTGACTATATAATGCCCATATTATGAGTAAAATGCATTATTATTGTTTATATATTATTTTCAACACAATGTTTTAGGTGGTGTATACACATTACATGAATTTATTTTATGATTACTCCAATGAGAATTATGGAAATTTAATAACCATCATTGTTCATCTCTTTTATTAGTTTTGGATTCAAAGATATCCAAAACTATAAGGGTTCTTCATCTCAATGTTGTTTCATTTATATATGGTTAATTTTATGAAAATATAGATGTTTATATAGTGTATTTACTAATAAATTGAAATATTATATTAATAATGTCCTCATATTCATGTTTATTAAACATATATTTGATGTTTTTTCTTTTATGTTATTTAAGATTCACAAGGTACCAAAACGCTAAGAGTTTTTCTTACAATATCATTTCTTTTTGGGATTGTCCATGTTATATTTCTATTTAGTAAATTAAATGATCAGTATATTTTAAACCCTTTTAATTTTCTTCCCTTTATTTATTTATAGGTTTTTAATTATTGTCATTTCATTATACTCTTTTTGGTACTTAAAATGATAGAGAAAATATTTTGATGAAAATTAAACACGTTTCTTCTTCAGATAAAGAACTTTTTCTTCCATGTCCAAGTTAATTAATTTTTTCAAGAATGCTATTTTATAAAATGTAATGATTATTTTATTCCTTGTAAAAAAAATTAACTTTATTTTCAAAAGATTAAAAATTATTTTTTATTGTATTTTCATGACATGGTATTTGTGAGTTTTTATAAAAAGTGTGAAAGAAATCCTAACATAAAAATTTTCAACATGAATAGCTTTTCCCTCACTCATTTTTTGTATTTTCATTGAATATTACATTACATGTTACATTTTTATTTACTAAGAACATATTTTTTCCTATATTTTGGTAATTGTTTTATTAATAATGATTCCATAAAAAATGATATTTTCCCGATTTTAATAGTAATGTTCAAATACTATTTTTAAAATAATTTCATCTATGCCAACATCCTTGATATTTCTTAACAAGTCACCAAGTAAATAATTTCATGATTCCACCCATATTTTTTCTATTAATGGATTATGATGATATTTTAAATAAAATGATTAAAATACTTTTGAATATTTTAATCATGTTTTGAATGGAAAGATGGTTGTTTCAATGAGATTAATGCTGAAATTTAAGATCTATATACTATATTCATGGTATGGTTATTAAACATTATTGATGTTGATGGTCAAGCCTAATATATTCCATGATGATAGGTGGGTATGATATAGCTCATGATCATGAGTATACTGAAAATAGTTATACAATACATTTGTTGATGAGTGTTAACTCACACGAATCTTATATTATCTTAGGACTCATGTTATATGATCCTGGTTATTTTGTGTATGAATAATATATTTGTTGTTCTCATGAACGTTTATTATGTCCCCATATTATTATTATCATCATGTTATCAAAAATTACATTTAGTTAATGCAAATGTTTACCCTTACTAAGTATTTCAGTCCACCCCTCTTATGTTTCATTTTTATGAGATTATTATGAATGATATTAAATGATTTATGTCTAGAATGGTATCATTTGTAGTTGATTTTAATGGGATATGTTTAATACATATCATGTAATAAGAAAATCTAGGTATAATGAAAAAAACCATTTAGACAGAATGATATGGGTTTAGTTCCATAATGGGTTTTCATATAACTTTAAATATCTAAACATAAAAGGTATTATTTATTAAGTTCCCAATATTTACTTCTAATTATGTAATTTTTGATGCATAAAATTGAGTCTCATCAGTTGGTATTTGAGATAAAACTGTAAATATTATGTTTTTATCATCATATTCAACTGTTTGTTTTTGGGGCCTTATAGTTTTTATCAGATAAAAGATTTTGATAATTTTAGGGGGTAGGATGTTATCAATTGTTGGTAATTTATGATTTATGGATACCATTATGAGTTAAATGGTATATAGATGACCATAAATTTAAAGGCATATATACCCTTTTGAGGTTTTATGTAATCATATTTTAATGTGATCATAATATTTTGGGATACATTTTATTGGGTTCTAATAGATGATTATGTTATATGTAATCCTTATTATTAACAAGAAATTTGACATGAATTAAAGTTCGGAATAATCATATTATATTTTTAGATATAAAGTAAAATTTATAGAAATAACTTTTTATGTTATATCTTATTAGATGGTAAAATAATTATGGTTAATTGGGATATGTGGTTAGTACTTTTTAGAATGATTTAAGTTAAAATTAAAAAATTAATTTTAAAATTTTGGAGATAAATATATTATTTTATTTTTATACATATTGTCTCATGATGGGTAATATCTTACTTTATGATAACCATTTATGTTTTTGTAATGAAATTGGACAAATTATCCTCCTTTTATGAAAATCATGATTTATAGATGTTGATTTTCTTAATACTAGTACAATAAGGATTAATATTGGTTATCTATCATTTATATTATATGTTGATATATATAATTATTAAAATATGAATCCAATGGATGAAATTTTTTTTATTGATTTTAATAAATTATGTATGTATATTTTATCATGTTCTCTATCAGGATGGTAAAATAATATATAAAATCTAGAAAAATATATTGAAAATGAAAATTTTATCATTTTATGTTCATTTATGATAAATATATGGTCTTTTATCCTTTTGGGGAAATAGAATATATTTTCTTATTATAAAATTATATCACTATCTCAAAAATGGATCTTCGTTTCATGTCCATATGTTCACTCCCACCAATCTTCTCTTTATTTGGGAACACAATTGTTTTTTCCAAATGACATTCATAATTCCTCTTTTCCAATTTTCAAATTTATATTTTATTATCATTTTTAATGATTTAGGATATCAAAAAGGTATTTTTATGTATTAATAACGTTATTTCTTTTCATGATCATATTATTTATATTCCGCTTCATGGAATTGTTTTTTGAAATTGTTTAAAACCATTATTCACCTATCATCAGATAAAATTATTAAAATGAAATTAATTTAAGGAGGATATTATGAAGCCCTGATATTTTAGTGTTTATTCTTGTAAAATGATATTATTCTTGATCTCGTCTACCAAGCACAATATCGAGCTTCAAAAAAAAATTGTGATGTACTATTAAAATATTATTTAAATATGAAAATTGAAACTAATATATTGAATTGAAGTGTACAAAAACAAGTAAATATATAATTAAACACTTATAGTTTATTTTCCTTAATAAAATGAATATTTATTTGTACATTTACTATAAATTAGTTTCAAAATAAGACCAAATCATTTGACTGTAAAAAAATGAATTTTTCATTAGAAAAATATATTTTTACTATATTAAAATAAATTAATCCTTATTTATGAAAAATTTTAAAAAAAATATGTTTTAGTTCAAAAAAATAATAATTAATATTCATTTATTTATGGCTAATAAGAAAGTAATGGGAATAAATTCATTTAATGTTTTAAAAATATAATTTATTCAAAGATGGGTTTTATTGAATTCTGTACATGGGTTTTATAATTAATTTCAAACACTTTTTTGAAAAAAATTTTGATAAAAAGAATATATTATTTAATATCGTCATATAAAATATTTCTTCTGGTTTTTTAGGTTTTTTCTTAAATGGTTTTTTTAGTGAATTGTAAAAACAACAGTTTTTATAAAAATTGTCATTTATTTTAAAACAATTTCAAAGTACCAATATATTTTGTATTGAGTTAATTTAAAATAAGTCCCCTTTTATTAAAAAAACAAATTAATTCAATAGTAAGAAAAAAATTCATTATTTTGGAAGAAAATCATTTTTATTCTTAGAATATGTTTTTTTCTATAAACTATTTCGGGTTGCATATCCTGTACCTATATGAAAATTATTTTTCAAAATTTTATGAAATAAATCATATAAAATGTTTTAAATATTTAGAATCTTAATTTTAAAAATATTTAAAAAAAGTAATTACATTTTTAGTCAACATGAATATTATCTGTGATAAAAACATATCACCATAATAAAGGGTAAAATGGGTTAAACATGGCTAAAAATAGGGAATAAAGTCTAAAAATAAACCTAAACATTACTTTATTTCATTGGATGATATGATTTTGACCAAAATAGTAATTTATTCTAAAATATTGCATTTTTTTATCCATGCCTTTGATTATAATTTTTATATTACTTTAATTAAAGGATTATTTTAAAATGTCACTCTCTTTGTTTTTATATTTATAATATGTTTTCATAGATATAAAAAGATTTTATAAATATTTATAAATTTATATTTTTAATATGAATAAATTTTTTTTATGATGTTATTTTATTTTAATTTTAAGTGGTGGTATAATTACCTGTAACATTTATACAATATCGACACAATGCTTTTGCATGTTATAGAAAAATCAAGTATGTGATTTAAAAAAATTAAAATTAACACACTATTTATGAATTATGGTGTTTCAAAAAATTAATTAATAATTTTAAATTATATGTTATGGTTAATGTTTATATACATATATATATTCAATTTTTATATTGATTCCTCTAAAGTCAAAATATGTCAATAATCATGAAAATGACTTTAAAGGGTATTTAGAGTCAAAATTTTATTTTTAAATCAGGATAAAATTATAAATTTATTATAATAACTCAATTATATGGGATATTATTATTTTTTGAATTAATGGTTCATGTATTAACCAATTTTAATTTTTATAATTACTTTAAAACCCATTAGATATTTAAAAATTTGTTACAATGGTTAAGGTTATAAGGGCTAATGTGGGGTTTAACTAAGTGATAAGGTTCAATATGATACTTAATTTTGTATAAATTTTATTTAGTTTTATTTAATTTATAAATATACTCATTATATTAAAATAAATGTAATTTTGGTTCTAGTTTATGTGAGTGAGAATAATATTATTTATTCATATTCCACGTATTTACATGATTTCCAACCACCTCGTATGTAAAAGGACCCCTCGTTGCTTCTCTTATTCAAACCTATTTATCCATTTATATCAATAGATATGGACTAAAATTCCTTACCAAACATCCTCCCCATGTTCTATAGTTTATTTTCCACCAAATGATCAACCTAGTCAGCCTATGGTGTTAAGCAATAGAGGTTTATCAAAGAAGAAGTGTAACTATTAATTGAGTGTTTCCCTATTTATTTCATCTTCCATCCGATTTAAATATTCAATTAACACGAGAATATTATAAAATTAGTATATTAGGAATAAAAATATTTTATTATAGTTATGTAACAACCCACATTCATCTCCTTTCTCATCCAATGGAAATTAAAAACCCTGTTTGTGCCCATGTGCGGACTACCAACTCAACAAAGTGATTTATTTCATTTTTCATTAATAATTCATATGTGTGGTTAAAATGATATGTTAAATGAATATATATGTTATTTATGTTGAAATTATGTTAATTTAGAGATAATTTATTACTTAATATCTTACCTTTATAGGCATTATAAAATGATATTGTCACTCCTATGTATGCGAATACTTCCACTTCTATAAACTGAAGAGGTTCCTTATTCATGTACAAATTTCATGATTGGTTATAAAATTTTAATAAATGAATTAAAATGATAAATATTTCATGATTAATATTTTTGATATATTGTAACCATGACCCCTTTGACCATGTTCAACATATCTAAGTTACTTTTGGATAATGTACCAAACATCCTCAAGACATCGGACATGAAACTTATTTGATTTAGTAACTATATGTGAAATGGTAATAAATGTACAAAATTGGATTATGTTAAGGTAATAAATAGGAAAATTTTCTGAATATTGTAAATAAATAATATATGTTTATTATTAAATATGATAAAGAACATATGTGATGAGTTGAGACTCAAGGTAAGGGGTTTCTTTACATATTTTCCTTTTATTGAGTTATATCAAATATATATTGATAATGTTACACTTTTTTTAAAAAATTAAGTGATTTATTATTATTTATTTTTTTCCTACCATTTTATATGGATTTAATGTTTTTATATAATCTCTTTATTTGTTGATAACAAATATCAAATTTTATGATCATTGTAAGGGTTTATCATCTCACATTTATTTTCACGAGACATATTAAATATTAACCACTTGTTTATTTTTTTGGTGTAAATATGTGACATGAATTTATATTATTATTATTATTCTCATAATAGTTATGGTGATTTAAATACACATATAAGGTTTTCCCTTTTAATATTGTTTTTCTTCATAGATTACCAAAACTGTAAGGGTTCTGCATCCCAATATTGTTTCATTGATACATAGTTCATGTTATGCACCTATTTAAGTATATATGGGGAATAGAAATCCCCTTTAATATATATATTTTTTAATAAACTCATACTCATGGTATTTAATGTTGAATTTTATGTTATTGTTTTACAGAGTTTGTGATTCAAAAGTTACTAAAGCGGTAAGGGTTGATGTTACTATCTCATTACATTTTCAGATTATTTTTGTTAAATTTTTATTGAGGGAAATTATATATTTTTATACATTAAAAACCATATATTTTGTTATTATATGTTTATATCTAGGTTTATAAGGTTTTCCTTTAAATAACTTTTCTTTGGTACTTAAAATTATTTATATTTTTTTGAGACAAGTAAAACTTTTTCCCTCTTTATTTGATGAAATTTTTCTTCCATGAATATTTTATTTTAAATGTTTTTAAGATTGTTATATTATATGATATAATGATTATATGAATTATTTTATACCATAATTTACATTATTTTTAATTCATTATAATGAAAATTTCATATTGTTTTTCTGAATTTTTATATTTTTCTTTTTTACAAAAAATATAAAATGAATATTTGTTTAAAAGTTTCTGACCCAAACAAATTTTCATGACATCGTAGATATTTTTTAATTTTAATAATATTTTATATTATTACATGGTTATTTTGAAAGAAATATTTTCTCAATAGTCTAGGTATTTTTTAATTTTTAAAGATACAGAAATGAAAGAATATTTTCACTATTTTTTAAGATATATTAAAATAAATCTATAAAAGTTTTCTTTATTAGTGTCAATATCCAAGATATTTGTATTGATTCAAATTGGATATTATATAATGATAACATAATAATAATTTAACTGGATGTATTATGATGATGATTCAAATACAATTATTTAGAAACCATGTATATAGGTTAATTAAGTAATGAACTGAATGATGGTTGTTTCTCTTTTTTTTAGGGTGAAATGAAAAATATATTTTCATTAATAATTTAATAGTTACTATATATCATTAATGATCATGGTTCGGCCTAATATAGCTCTTGATTATGGGGGATATTTATATATTTGAAAATAATAGGTGAACTCGATATATCTATGTAATGCATTATGTAATGCGAAATAGTTAACAGTACGAAAGTTAATCCTATGAGATAAAGAATTTTAATTAATATAAATATATTATAATAGAATAAATAGTTTACAAGATGTGTTTCACTCTAAATATAATATTGTAATTATCTTGTAAAGGTGATTACATGATTAGTGTATGATTTCATAATATACCAATGTGCGTTATCTATGCAATCTATGAGTCCTAATAGTTACTTTAAACAAAATATATATTTCACATGGTTCATGATTATTAACTCATATGAATCATTTATTATAAAATTATTCAAGATTTATTATATTGGTTTTGATAGGTATGAGTTATCTTCTACTATTCTCATGAACATCGAGTATGCTATTATACTTTTTTGATCAACTTTTGATCACTAATTAAATATGATTAATTCATATAATTACCTTTAATAAGAATTTAAGATCAACCATATTATGATTCCATTTTAATAGGTTATGAAGAATTATGTTATTTAAGTTATGTCTAGATATCTTTCAATTGTGTATATTTTTATTGAAGATGTTGAACATTTATAATGGGATAAGATAATATAGGTATAACGGGGAAAAATTCCCACTTATATTGAACTATATGAGTTTAGATATGTATATAATTTTCATAGATCTATGAAAATAAAGTCTTAAAATATCTTAGGTATACAGGTTATTGGATATTTCCTTTTTATGGACAAATTATTGATTTTTAAATTTGAGTCACAATTTTTAGTAAAAAATCAATAATTGCAAAGATTATATTTTTGGAACAATATCCAGGTGTATGAGTTTCAAGAATTATACTAATGACTAAATATATAACTCAAAACAAGAATTGATTTTTTTTTTGAGAGAGCTAAAAATTTTAGGGTTTTCAAAATGGATATAGTGTGACTTGGAGATTTTTGAGAGTGGGTTCCCTAAGATAAACTGGGTAGTATTTTTTTACTATATCGCGTATTCTGAGAATTATGAATGATTGGTTCCTACTATAAATTTTTTATTGCTTTCTATTTAACTACTCTAATGTATGTTTACATGGATTATTTTAATATCAAAATTTAATATCAGTTCCCCTATATAATGATAACCTCATTATTTTATTTTTTAATATTATCTATATTTCATTCAGTTTTGATAAATCATTATGATAGGATATTTCTGATTTCTTACTATTATGTGATGGGGTATAAAAATAATTGACTCTTATTCACATAAAATTTTAACATTGTGATCATGAGTATGAGGATACCCTGAGGACTGACCCACTAATACAAAAACCACATTCTTATTCAATTGGATGTTTATAGATATAAGAATGTTTGTTGACCTATCGATTTGGGATCATTATAAATGATTTTATTTGACCATGTACATTTATACATGATAAAAAACAATAGTTTAAGTTTGTTGTGAGATAAAATTCAACAATTGTGTCATTAATTGTAAGAAATTGACATAAGGATAAATATAATATTTGTATATTCTAAATACTAGTCAAAATATATATTTCTTTCTTTTTTGAAATAATTTTTCCCTTACTAAATCTATAGACGTGGTAGATGTAGGAAGGTACATGATATATAATATATAATAGATAAATATTAAATTAATAGATGACAAAACAAAATATGTATTCTTATTTATAATATTATATGATAAAGAGAGAGTATAATATATAGTAAGTGTTCAATGGAGGTTTTTGTATCTATGAATTATACTTATCTCTTTATGGTTTTTATGTGTTACAAGATACTACTGTTTATATATTATATCGACTCACTGCTATTGAGATAATGTCCCAGAGGGTTATACACAATGTGTTTCCATCAGATCCCCCAATTTAGGAGAATTAGAGTTTAATATCATGTAGGCCCCATGCTCATGGTAATTTTATTGTAAAATTTGAAATGTTCATAATTAAATGAATTAATAAATTCATTTATATATTATTAATGTTTTTAATCACTTGAATTTAATTTATTTCTCAAGGTAATAATAATTTATATAAGTATAAAAATTGAATATGAGAAAAATAGTTTTTCAAATGAATATTACTTATTAAATGTTCTAGTAGGAAAAAGATAAATATATGACTTTTATTTCATTATGAGACATGTTATATACTTTCACAAGAGTGATGAAATATTTTATAAATTAATGGAAAGTTCAATATGATATTAGTGGAATTTCTGGATCTATTTACTAGGTTAGCATTCATAAAGACTAAAATATAATTTATTAAAGTGTTAACCTTTTTATAGATGATATTGTTTCCCAAAACATTCTATACAACCCATAATAGAAATTTTTATCTCCTCCATTTTCTAATTTATATTTTTGAGGAGAGAAACCATAGTAAATATCAATAACTGATTGATCCAAATTTATGTACTGATCTCCTAATATTCTGATAATTTAAGGGATGTTTTAATGATATTAATTTTTTTATGTTGAATAAGAATATCATAGAACATTAAACCAAGGACTATGGTGTATATATGGAAAATCTAAATAGTTCTCATTTTGAAATATTGATATATGACCTAAAAAGGATTAGTGGATCACAATAGCACTTAATTATTGATTATGGTTTGATTTAATTTATATTATTCATAAATATAGTAAATTAAATGTGATATGTGATGTAAATTAGGTATTGTTGTACTAGATCTATAATTTAAAAAAGGATCTACTCTACATATTTTAAAGTAAAATCTTCTACATTTTTGTTGCAGACCGAGTTCCCTCATTAGTTTTACATAGAATGGACCTTTCTTGTTCAATTAATGGTCATTAATAATGGTCCAAGACATTATAGAATACACAGATTTGATATTATAATGAGATATATTCATTATAATTTTTTATTATAAATTAAAATGTGTGTTATAAAACACCTGGATCAGAGTCCAAATGTGGAATCTGGGTGATGGGATCTTAGTTTATGGGATATATCCTCATCGTAAAAAACTTACATGACAATGAATATGATAAAAACCATAGGGTGGGACATTAAAATTGGTTTATTATGGGTGAAAACACACACCAAACATGATTTTAGCAATATGGTTAACAAATATTTTACTCGTATAGTTTGAAATATCTTCATATTTATTTAATTTTACTACCTCAATTTTCATACCAAATGATTTATTTATATATAGAGTAATATGATGAAAATTTAATGATACATTTATGATATCCTTCATAGGGAGAGAAAAAAGGTCTTAGGTTTCTTGATGACGGAGGTTTTTAGTTGGGTGATGATGAATGTTTTGAGTTTTTTTATTTTATTATCTATGAATAAAAAAATATAAAATCATCTTCTTAATACTTTTATCAATGATTTTAATTCAATTTTTTAGTGTATATTATGGTATAATAAACTTAAAAATTATTTTCTATGGATAAATGTAAATAAATTCATTTAAATAGTTATTCAAGTGGAGGTAATAATATGAAATCATATAATAGATATTCAATTGGATTGAATTTGACAAGAGAAAAAGTATTTGAATAGTTTTATCTTTATTGAGGAGTTTTAGGTCATAAATCATATGTTCGACTACTTAGTTTCTCCAATAATGGAATGTGCATAAATTCTTAATGGAGTATTTCTTGAGATATTTATGTATATGGGTTACATCTATCTTAATTAATATATATTATCTTAAATTTGATCAATTGAATGAAAAATATATATTAAAGATTTTATTAAGATTTTATCTTTTTAATATTTTGATTATTCCATTGAAAATTTATAACACATTGTACTGGTGTTGAATATGAGAAAATGTGAATGCATTGTTTCGAAATGGTATTGTGGGAAGGATTCATGAAATAAGATCATATGATTTAAATTTTTATATCACATGATGAATTAATGAAGTGTTAGAATGTATATGAAATTTCAAATAGTTATAATTAAACATAATAAAATGTGGAAATTAAATTGATTTTAGTATATTTAAAGTATTAATGGGAAACTCAATTTATATTTTGATAGGAACTCTATGTAATGGGATTTTTATAAACAAGAGAAATGATACAGAGATATGTTTCGGAAATATGATATAATTTTTTTGAATTCATGTATTGCATGAAAATTGGTAATTTTTTTATATATTAGTAATGTGTGTATATTTTATTGAATTTTGAGGGAAGTTTTTATAATTTACTGAGCTTAGGTAAACTATAACTAATTTAAATGTGTTATAACAATAATATTACTTCTTCAAATGAAAAATGACACAAACTTGTAAATTGAGATGCTATATTTAATTAAGGGATTTAATGAAAATGAGAACCATTGTAAATATATCAGTATATTGGTCTTATGGAGAATAAAAATGATTCTAAATGAATGATAAATACTGAAACATGTTGTCCTATTATATTAGCTCAAGGGAATTTTAACCACTCTCCCACTTAGAGAGACTATATCAGAAACCTCAATGGTGATAAGGACATAATGGTACAAAATGTTTTTTATTGTAATAATGGTATGTCTATTTTTGTGTGAGTAACAATTGGATATGAAAATAGATCATTTATTATAAAATGTATAATTCCTATGCTATTTTCATTTCATTTTTTTATTGATAAAATTTTTCGATCTTGGTTGATGTAAAACATAAAGGATAGATAAATCCAAGACAGTTTGTTTAATGGTGGGAATTATCAAAACCTTTAGTAAAATTCCCCACATGTACTACAATGACATAATTTGGTATATTGTTATGGGGAAAAAATAATCACTAGACAATTGAAATAATAGTAAAAAATATATTTGATATGGTGAATGTATATCAAGGGGTGGAATTGAATTCTTGTTTGAAGATGTGTATATGATTCATTGTATTCTGAATTACAAAATTAAAATTTTTAATCATGAAAATATAGGGTTAAATACAATGGGGTAAATTATTATTATTTTTATTATTTTAATAATTATATCATTGTATAGTATTATATTATGTTTCAGTGCATTCCAAGAAGGTCCTAAAAGGATGTAGATGTTACAATATTTTCCCATCAATATTTTTTTTATTGATAAATTTGGTACATATATAGTGTTAAAAAACAATGGGATTTATATAGGTTTTCATTTCATATTAATACGTATTATAGTATTGGATTTATAAGGAGATATATATAGAAAATATTTGATAGATATAATGAACCAACTAAAATTATCAAATCAATGCGGAGCTAGGGTGTGACATAAGGAATCATGCATACCCCTTGGTCACTTATGGAATGAAATTTATGAAAAGGGATAAAAAATAATCTCCAAAGAATTAATTTTAAAAAAAAATAATGGAAAAATATGAAATGAAAAAAAATATTTTCATATAAAATGAAACCAACATTAATCATCACTAATGTAATGACCTGAAAATTTATTTACATTATTAATATAAATAATTTCATTTTATAATGAATATTTTATTATGAGAACATATAAATACCATTACATTTCAAAAGATCATTACCCATTATGCATTAATATATGACACTACAATTATGAATATTAATGTAACACCCAAAGAATTTAAAATAGGAAAATGTTGTTAGATAGAACATAGGACACACAACACCAATGTTAAAAGATAATTTAAAACCTTAATACGTTAACATATATTTATTTTTTAATAAATTAGTCTCTTAAATAACATGTGATACATGAAACACTATGATTGAATGAAACATGATACTATATTAAAATATTATTATTTAAACATTACCACTGTAACTTATCTATTAAGTTTGTGCGTATGAGTATTAACAACTAAATTAGTAAAATTATATGTTTTTCAAATTTATAAATTAAATTCAATTGTTATCTATTTATTATAAATTGAATATAAATCATTTGAAAGAAGAATATTGTTTTTCAAAAAATTAATTATTATAAATGGTGGTTTAGTCAGGTTTTCCACATATAATTTATAATTATTTATTAATAATTTTATAAAATGTAGTTGAAAATATATGAATTCATTTTTTAAATTTACATGTGATAATTATCTTTGGGTGAATTTTTTAGAATATTATGAAAATATTAATTTATTGATGAATACTAGAAAATATTGAATTTTAATTTAAAGCAGCCTTCTTCTTTAAATTATTTATAACAGTAAATTATATATTAGATTTATTTGAAGATAAATTTTTATAAATTATCAATATATTAATACAATTTAGGTAATTTTAATCACTGTAATATCGAATTATTATATAAAAATTTTGTAAACTTTGAACCAATTCCTCTTTGAAAACATGTGTTCTCATTATGTCTGTGGGATTAATTTTAAATTAAAATTTTCACCTTATAAAAAAAAAGTTTGAAAAAATTGAATAACGTATTTTGAATCATCATAATATTTATTATCTAATAATTTCATCTTAAAATTTTACTGAAATGAATAGAAAAAAAAGTGAAAATAATTTTGTAGTAAAGGAAACAACTAATTTACCGATAGGATAAACTATAAAAAAAGGGTTAAAAATAACCAAATACATGTAAAAAATTAATTTATGTAAATATATATACATTAACATTTATAGGTATTAATAATACCCTATTTGGTACTGTTTTTTCATGAGAAAAATGTGGGTAAACTTTTTATTTTCAAAAATTACAATTGTGTCACTCACCGTACTTATAAAAGGACACCCACTACCCTCTTATTCACACCTTAAAAAATGTTTGGTTTATCCAATACATACCAAAGTAATATATCATATTAGATTCCATAACCCTAGTTGCCTTTTTTGGTGTAAAATACATTAAAATAATACATTATGTATAATCGTAAAGAGGTTCTCTTAGAAGAGGTAAAATTTATAACTATGTTTTTTATTTCTTCTAAAACATTCTTAAAATTGTATTCATTTATTATTATATAAATTATCAGAATTTACCCCATTTCCCACCCTTTACCACCCTCTCATGTGCTCTCGGCCTCTAGTGAGTTTCAAAACTTAGACCTCTAGCATAAAAATCAAATCCCTTTCCACTCCACCTATACTATTTTGTTTCACATTTTATTAGATATCAATACATTTATATATATTTCATTTCATTTTTTTCCATATACATATATATATATATGTTTAAATATAAATTAATATTTTTAATTATTTAGGTATGAAACTATATTTTTATGAGTGAGTATATATAAAAAATGTATATATTGTTGTATATTTGATTATAAATAAGATTAAATTCTGAAAAATGATAAAATTTCAAAACTATAATCTCAATATGAATGTGAGACCGGGGAATAAATTTGGTCTCTATCAAAAAATGGAAAGAGACCCCTATAAAAGATCTTGAAAATCCATTGAATGTTAGAAAATTGTGGTACCTCAACTAAACACTCAATTTTGGTGGCCTTATGAGTATTTTGTGGCCTGGAAAAAATTTGAAAAATGAAAAAATATATCATTTATTGAATAAAGATCATCGTAGGATTTGATTTGATATCTCATAGAGTTGAAATGATCACCCGAATAAAAAAGTTTTGGCCATTTAATGGCTGAGTTACATTATCAAATTATTTTAGTTATTTTATTGTTTTTTGGATTTTTTTATGTTTAAATTTAGAATAAATAATTGTTACGTGGTAATAATAAGAAAATTATTAATTAAATTTTTTTTTTGTTATTTAATAATATATTTTCACTGAATATTATTTATATTATGTGTAAATACCTATTTTCTTTATTTAAAAAATATTCTAAAAAATATATATTTTATTAAAATCAATATAAATATATAAATATATAAATATATTGTTTTTAATGAATTGTTTTTAAAATAAACATTTAACAGAACTTTTAAAAATGCGCTGATAATGCCCCCTTTAATGGTTATTTTTTATCACTGCTAAACACCCCCTTTAATATCATTTTTATCATTGATAAAGGGGGACTTTAAAAATGTATTTAGTTAGAGATGTTAAATCCCTATCACTTGGTAAACCAAGTTTTGTAGTTATGCCACATTCAAGAGGTGATGTGACTTTCTTTTCATCACCTCACCCCATTAATGAGAAATGTATATATGTATATTTAAATAAATAATACAATATTTATGATATTATGATCATTTTATAAATAGGATACTTATTTCATGATTATTATCCACGAAATGTTGAAATAAATACCTCTTCGACCAATAATCAATTGCGCGATGTCATTTTTAACACATAAGTCAAATATCATCAAAACACCCGATGTAAAATTAATTGATTATGTAATTGTATATTACATGGTAATAATTTTAGTAAAATAAATAATAAACTTAAAAAATTTTCTTAGTCAATTAAATAATAAAAATAAGATTATTATTTTGGAATATGAACAATATATGTGATGATTTAGACTCAATGTAAGGGTTTCTCATCTCATATATACTTTATTAAGACATATTCCATATTAATCAAGTATATCCTTTGTGGGTATTATATAATTACCCTTTTGTATGTTATAAGATGAATATATTTTATATCATGGTATTTAAGGTATCATTTTATGTCATTTTCTATGGGTATTATGATTCAGAAATTACCAAAGTGGGACGGGTTAATTTCACAATCTCATCATTATTCGGGATTCTTTATTTTTACATCTCCCTAGGGGAAATTATTTTATATTTATATCTTAAAATAAATCTATTTTATACACCTATGATCATTGAATAATCTTTTCATGTAATAGTACTATTTCCCCACTCTTTGGTGTTTAATTGTTTAAGGGAATGATTTTAAGAAAAATTTAATATATTTATCTCTTCATCCAGAAATAAATCTTCAACAAAACCCATGTTGTCTAAAAAATAAATAATATTATTAAAATTTTAAAAAATATTTCTTAAAAAAAATTTTACAAGTCTTTTATGTTTACAAATTGTTTTTAAAAGAATCATCATGTTTTTTTCAAAAGAACGCATGGTTATATTTTGCTAAAATTTGGAAAGAATATTTGTTTTATCATATATAGAATGAAAATAATTTTCCACTGTTATGAAAAAACTATGTTTTAAAACATATTTGAAAATATTTTTTTCTTATTTTTATAGAAAAGTATTTTTAATACGTTTTTTAAATAGTGATTTACAAAATGAAAAAATTATTTTCCTCAAAATGTTTTTAAGTATATTTAATGGTATTTTAATACATTATCAAAATCAACCATTCATTATAATTATGATCCATTAGGGACATTTTATATTGATATCATCCTTATTTTTTCTTTTGATGGTTTATGATCAGTTTCACTAGGGATTTACCATTTAGATATCTTTCATATTACATTGGATGGTTTATGATAATGTTTTTTGATCGGGGGTAATTGTTAACATTTAATATTCTAATTTTTCAATATAAATGTTTATGTTGATTATGTTTGACCCCCAATATATGTTTAATGAATATGAAATAGTTAGTGACCAGAGAATTCCACTATATCCTGTTGATGCATCAGTTGGTCTCATGAGACAAAATATATTGAATTTTGTCCAAGGACTTACCCATTTATTTAGATGTCTTAGAACAAGGTCCCAATGATATGTTTTTGATGCCAAACATTGTAAATTCATTATTTATAAATGTAGTTATTGATATTCCATGGAATTATTCGATTAGTTATATTATCTATGGTTGTGTTTCAAGATCATGTGACTATTTATAGGAAAATATTCTTCATATTATATTCTTACCATATTATTCTCTTGTTATTGATTAAACGGAATGTGTTTTTGTTATTTACCTTGATGTATTAATTATTCAGTATTTATTTATAGATTTCATTGAACTCTTACCCTTACAGGGATCTTATTTCACCCCTTTTTTATGTTTTATTTCCCCTAGGATACCAAGATGTGTTTTGTGATTGATATGTAGGTATTTGGTAAGAGAAATAATCACATTCTCAATATGTTTTTTTTAATGTTTGCAATTTTAATAAGAATTTAATGTATGTATCTAGATTATCCATACTAATAAACTATTAAATCATTCATGATTCGATTCCATATATCTTATTCAAATGAAATAAATTACAAACCATCTCTGAGATACAGGTGTTAGGTCACTATAATTAATATGATATAAATATTGAAAATAATAAAATAAAAAAGAGTTACCCAATTTTCCTGAATTCCCCTATGAAGAGCATTCCAACCACAATTACTATAAAAATAAAAGGATGCATTAGGAAAATAATAGATATTTTCATAGGATACGTAAGATCCTTTGTAAGTGAAGTAGTGAATGATGAAGTTCTTATGACAAATAATTTATAGAGAAATATGACCATTTTTGAATTATGATTATCATACAATATAAATGATAAGAATTACAAAATTGTACCACATTATAGAACCGGAATAAAATTATTAATAGAGTATGAATATTCTTTTTGGTAGATAGTTTGTTCATCAAATAGGGGATGGGAACAAAATTCCATGAATTTGAACACATTATAGTGTTTTTTTAAACCAGTATAAAGGCTCGAGGAGCCTCTCCAGTGTTCGATAATGTTTTGGGAGCATCTGGATCTAAAACATCAATCCATGAGGACTTGATATGAGTGAATGTTATTGTCTGAAACTGTGTGGTTGGTCCAAAGGGACTTTAAAGGTTATATTGTTTTTTCAAACCTTACACACTAGTTCTCATGGTCATGCAAACTTCAACATATCATGGATATAGGGGAAACACACTATTTTCACATCATTTCAAAAAATGACTGAATGAACTATGTGAATCCTCCCCAGAAGAAGTGGCCCTTGAATGATTGGTGCATGTTTTGGCCAACAGTGCAGCAAAACCATGAGCCTCATTAAAATTCAATGAAAATACAAAAATAATCACCCATCCTTATTTATTTCCCCCCTCCTTTATTTATTCTTTGTGTGCTCTAGGGTATCCCACTAAATATCCTTCTCACCTGTCTCACGTATAGAGATATATCCTATATGTGTTTTCTAATTTGATCATTTTCAAGGGAGTTGGATATCTCTCGATAATTTCAAAAAAATATTTCCTCTATTCCCCCATTTATATCACTTTTAAAAAATTTATCACATTGCGTTCTAATTAAACCTATTATTAAGAAATTAATTAATTTTTTTGATATCTCTTAATCCGGAAAAAAAATCAATCATTAAAATTGGATGCTTGGTTCATCTATGGTATAATGTATGTGGTATATAGGTCTTCCTTTAAATTCATAGTGTTTTTTAATTTTTTTTGTTGTACAATGTGCTTGACCATTCAAGAGGACCTTCTATAATGATACATAAATTAATATAAAGAGTTAGACATCTCTAGTGTCACCCTTTCCTATGGATAAATGCATATTAGGTTGTTCTCCTTGATGCAATACACGCTTTTGGGGTGGCCATTACGTAACCTCCTTTCACACAACCTTAATTGGTTATAAAACCTCTTGAGATGTGATGTTCATCAAAAAATCCTTGAAAAAACTGAATAAAATTTGGATAAGAGTTAAATTGTTTTGGGTATGCCTCTGTTATTTATGATTCATGCCTTATGCTTCAGGATTTATGCTTTATGCCTTATACCATGTTTATTGGGGTTAGTAATTATGTTGTATCATTCATGATTTATGATTTATGCCTTTTACCATGTTCCCAGCGCTTATATCTTATGAATTTTTCTTATTCTTATTTCCATGTGTGTAGGCCTTGTGGCCTTGCAATTATGTTTATTTCTATGCGTGTATGTCTTGTAGTTATATACATACCCTTAATCTCACTTCCTTTTGTCTTAGTCCTTTTTCAAAAATTTCATGTCATTAAAAAATGCTTGGGATAGATTGTTTAGATTATGTTATTTCACTACATTTTTTATGATATGTGTTTCAGAATACTATACCTTAACAGCTTATGGGCCAAGAGAGAACATTTTTTCAATCGTAAGGATTCCATGGAAGGAATCACTATGCTTATACTGGAACTACTTGATGCACCGAGAGAAACACTTGGCTTGGAATGTATGTGATATCGGGGATGTTTTTCAATACACATGAATGAAACTCACTCCCTATTGGAGAAATCATCGATGAGATTACGGGTAAGAGTATTATACCATTCTCAAGTGATACATGGTCTCTTATGTGAGGTAATTGGGATGAGTCAATGGTGAAATTTGTAAATGGTGATATAGGGTACTCCTGTAAGAATTTACTTAGATGATCTCTGTGGAATTGGCTATTTCAAGAGATCTTATAGAAACCCTTGGGATTCCTCTATGGATCACTTAGGATGGGTTAATGATCCTAAAAATATATTCTGAATTCTTTTTCATTTTTTGTTCATGTTATTCTTTATTATTAAACTATAAAAATTAACAAGTGATGTCATAAATATGGGTACACCTATCCAAATCACAATATCATGGTCAATCTATACATGAATAACTGTTTATAATGACATATGTACACACCCTAACATTTTTTTTATAGGTTGACCCAAGTTTATGTACATTTTTTATTAGGCCAAATCAGGTATGGTCAGCCTGGTGTCCCACAAAAACCTGAGATAAATTGTTTACATTGTTTTATTTATTTATAGATTTACCTATCATTCCTACAAACCATCAAAATTTATATATGCATATTGTATTATACTTTAGACTCTATTGTTGGTGGCCTACTTATTATATCTCATACCCCACTAAGGACTCCATTACATCGGGGTACCTGAGAAGATCTCCTTGGTTACATGAGTATGATATTTTGTTGATTTCATATTATGTTAATTGTTAATGAGAGAATAGGAGCATAGGACTGATATAGTACTTAGGATTATCATGGATATCACCTTTGAGATTTTGTATTCTATATCTTCTTTATGTAACATATAATATTTCCTAATGTATTTAACCTATTTTAGATTATTTAGTATCTTCTAGACATGCATTCATAGTTCTATATTTGGCAACATCCACATGTTTATTCTTCTATTATTTTCATCTTCCATTATTTTTTCATTGATTTACACTTCTTTTTCTATTTCATTATATACTTTTTATTATCAAATCACTATACTATTCTAATAAAAAGTGTATAGTCTCCCCACCATAACACGCTTATACTATAAATTTTAAATGGTAGACTCGTGTTTTTTGGGGTGGTGCATGTGAGGTCATGTGGAGACCGATCCAACTACTGTTTTGGTGGTCATTCAGGATAGGATGTTAAAAAGTGGCATTAGAGTGGTCTTGTTTTCATTGTTTTATTATTTGGGGTCGGTAGACATGATACTAGGCATGTGTCAATTCATTGTAAATATAATTTCTATGGAGAGATCAACCCACACATGTAAAATAGTATAACTATCTATGGAATAGATTTTTGTTTGTGTGGTCTATTATTTAAGCTGATTATGTTTTCCCCATGAGTGATTGGAGTATTTTACATAACTTACTAATTTATGATATTTCATAAATTTACCCTTAGCCATGTATGAAAAGGATGTAATATTAAATTCATCATTATAGACCTATTGGGATTCATATTTCATGAATATTTTATGCCATGTAGATTGAATTTCTAGGTTTATTGACATTTGTTTGTTGTGCCTTGCATTTTTTTTAACATGTTATTTACATTCAATGTTTAGTGTTTTATAAAAAGGATGGTTTTATCCCTTTATAGATGTTTCATTAGAATTCCTATGATATGACATGATATTTTATTTATTTAGTACATTTTTTTACACAACATGATTTATTTGTATACCATTTTTGAGAGTTTTTCTTTCTCTTGAAATGGAATTTCAAATTATATCATCTTGCTTCCATGTATAATTATCATGTTTCTTTCTATTTACATCCATGCTAACATACATTTATTTCCATGTTATAGAATTTATAGTTATTATTTTATTATAAATTTAGACATTAATGTTCCAAAAGCAAACTAAAGGGTTCTTTCCCTCATAGATTGATGGTGACAAATTAACTAACTAATAACAGGGTGTTTGTTCCATGAACCATTGGTTGCATTGGCTGAAACATATTAGTTACAATTAAATGGGAGCTAGTTTGAACATTATGAAGTTTATGGGTGCTTTATAAATTGTGAAATGATTACCCATATATTTTAAGAACTATATAATTGAAATATATACTTAATGGTAATTGTGTAAATGTAAAATCTATTAAGATATTCTTTTTTCCTAATGGAATTGATTACATTAAAATGGGGCCTTCTACTATTCTATAAAGTGTATAATTTCTTTAAAAATTTTAGAGTGGTTACCCATATAATTTAACCACCCTTAGGATCCTTTTTATACTTAGAGATTATTGAATAATATAAAAAATCCGTATCTTTAAATGAGTTTGTTTCCATATAATTATGTGTACCACTAATACTTGGTCATGATGACATGTATGACCTTTGGCCTCAATGAAAAAAATCTAGCCAAGTAGTTTAGTATGAGAATGTAGCTATATGATAAGATAGACTCTACAAAAAATTCATTTGCATATGAGATAAACGGTGTAATGGTGTTTTGAATCTCAATGATTAAAATGTTAGGGTTTCTTTAAATGAACATAGAATTCATTAAGTAGAACCTTGTAGGTAACCTTTATTTTTTTCAACCTTGGTATTCATCGCCATGGGATGCATTTTTGTTATTGATTGAGGGTCATCTAATGACCCTAAAATCCTTTATATGGGTTTTCATATTATCAAATGTTGGATTCTTACTTGACCAGTAACGTTTTTATTTATAAAGGACCTTTTAAACTGATGAAAACTCTATTAAATAAGGCCCTGGTTAATTAAAATTCCATTCAAAATATAAAGGGTGTTTCCCTTTTTATATTTCAATTACAATTTTCTTTAACTGAGACAATTTTTCAAAGATTAAAAATAAATGAATGATGCTTAAAAGTTGAGGATTTTGAAATATATTTCAGTATTATGAGATTATATTGATTAGATAATTTATGATTACGAAGGAATTTTAATATAATTTTCTTATTTATCCTTTCATCCTTATCTAAAACAATAGATTATTTTTCCTCATGATTGGAATTAGATGTTCTCTAAATTATCATTGTTGAAATGTTTAAATATCAAATGTAAATAAATGTTATGACTTAAAATGGAACCATAAGTGGTGTTTTATGTCTAACCATCATTTATGTTATGGTTGGTGTTCCAGGAGTATTCCTTAGAACAAGAGTGCGAGCGTTAACCATAGAACTCTTATTTACAGTATTGAACCTTCAAGATAGGTAATAGATCATAACAAACCATTCATCATGACTCAATATATGGTCAAAACATTCTATTATATTTAATGGGATACCCATTGTATGTAGCACCATTAGATCATTCAATTATTGAGAAATTCTTATGAATCTTTTCTGATGTGTGGTGTTGTTCGGGTGTCTATGTTCTTATTAAGACTCTTAGTTTCTATAAAAAGGCCAAGGGTGAAAGGTTTTCATGTGGTATTTTTCCCCTTTTTATTGGTGTGATCATTAGGTAATTCTTTGTTCTAGTTGGTTTTACATTCCTAGTGCATGGTCAGCTGCTTAGTAGGTCATGTGACTATTTAATTCTTCATGTCAAGCATTGGACAACTCAATATTTTCTCAAAATGTTTACATTTATGTGTCTGTGTATGAATATGATCTAGATATTTAATATTGTCCATCAGATTGTATAATTCATAAGGATGAAAAGAAAATTAACATTTTCAAGGATGTGTTATTTTTCTCATGAAATATCAGGAAAAAATACATTGATATACATGGTAATCATCGAGTTGTTAGAATGGTTCAATAAACCATTGGGTTATGTGGTAATTATTGATACTTGAATTGTTATGTTTTAGTCATGGAGAATATCTTAAGTAGGGTGACCGGGGTGTTTAAGGAGTTATGACTCATCCCATTTCCCATGATTGAATTTTTAAAAGGATCAGGAGTTTGGAAACATCGAGTTTTTTATCTGGATTTTAATCCTTATGCTCTGGGCATGCATGAGCATAGATTCTATGTGAGTCACAAATACTCCTAAGGTAATTTGATATAGATCACTTCTATGTATATAGTTCTATTATCTTTTATGTTTAATGCTGATAAAAGTGTGTTGGTCTCTTCTATAACCATTTTTATTGGGTTATGAATAGTGTTCCATAGGATAAGTTCTTCTATTTAGTTTTTTGATGACTATAGAACTTTTATGGTCGGAAAGATCATGTCAAATATGAAAAAATGTGTCCTTATGATTATAAGGAACATGTCCAATAAAGAATATATAAGAATTTTCGATGAAATGTTTTATGTCCTTGTGGTGGGTAGGACTTCAATATGATGTTGTTTTTGATGTAGCGTCATGATAAAGTGGATGTATATAGAGGTAAAACATGAAAACATTATTATACAAGTATTGAATTTGGGGTGTATTCTTGAACAATAATGGGATTCCACAGGTGGTAAAGGAATCATAGTTGGGTTAGTGTTGTGTCAATAATAGTAGCTAAGATCTTTTAAGAATTCTAACATGGGGGTTTGACCATATTTCTTTTTTCATTATTGGATGCAGTTGGTTTGGGAAATACATTACACTTTGATTTCATACATGAGGAGTGTCTCAAGTTTTATTTTAAAAATATTTCAGATCCTATTAGTGTAACCATAGCTTAATGTTGAAATTGTACCATGTCTGGACATCGTCTAGGAAGAAATGATAGAGTGTCATATAAAATCCAAAATAATTTTATATGGAGTTGGGCACAGTAAACTACTCTATTGTAGTTTAATTCTAGGATCATTCATCATTTGTGGAATCATGGATGGCCCTGAATAATAATGAGGTTACAATGTAGGAAATTCTTGAATGGACTCAAGGACACCAGCAATTCCCCCTTTGACATGCTCACAGTGTGTATGCCGCTTCACAATTATTCAATCCTCATGATGTGTTGAAATTAAAATGTATATAATCATCTCACTATACAATTCCTAATATGGTTTTCCTAGGATGAGCTCCATGGAAACTAGTTGATGATTTTGAGGTTACCTAAATCCTTAATTGGTCCTAGATGACATGTTGAGGGTAACAATCCATGTGAGTTATATTTCATATGAACCCATGTTCATGTAAAGGAACAACATATTAATGTGTATGTTTTGGTTAGAGACATCACCAGAGGTCAGTTAGGGGAATCATAGAGAATTGTTGGAGAAAATATCAAGGTTTCATCACATAAACAAAATAGTGTTGTCTTTTTAAATGAACCATCTATATAAGCCAAGTATTTTAAGGGTATCTTACTAGTTAAACATCCACTTAATTTCCATATCTCATATATTATGAAGTTATTGAGTAACAATATAATTCCCTGTTGTTGGGTTGTGGAATGTATTTTCAGTGTTGGCTAAATCGTTTTAATGAAATGTCAGATCGACCATGCTGAATGAGGTCAATTTGGGTTTGACCTTTTTACCGAACCCTTATTCTTGACATAAGAATCATTGGAATTCTACAAGCACAATTTGATTGGATATTAAAATATTAGAGGTAACATGAATCATACTTGACTAGTAAATGATCGAATCCATGATGGGAAGCACCATAGGATGGGTAATAAAAGATATGAGGGTGTTATCATGTTTCAAGTTTGATGGGCTCAGGTAAGCTCCATCTCGATGCTTCAATTTTTGTGTGAGAATTGGATCATGATTGAGTGGGTTGTATATAGTGTGTTGGAATTGGTGTTTTAAAATGTGTTGGGTTTTTGGGAATGTAGTGAATGTGTTTAAATGTGTGTTATTGACCCAAGAAGGTTTTTTGTGGTCTCATTTTCAATACCCCAAGTCTTCTCTAGGATGAGAAGTTTAATGGTGGGTAGATTATAGAGTCCCACGTTTTTGGACCCAAAAAAATCATGATGGATCTGGAATTTTTAATTTTTTGGACAAATTGTACTTAAAATAGGGTTTCGAAAAAATTACGAGAGTTAGAAAACTATAGAGGTTTTTTAGATCTATTTAAAGGAATAAAGGGAGCCTGAAGAGTTGCATAAGTATCATGAGCATCAAGATATGTAAACTCAATATGGGAGGAGCTGATTAGGACAAATTATTTTTCTAAAATAGCATCACCCTCTAGTAGTAACTATAAAACTATTCAAGAGGGGACTTTGGGGGTCACAAAGTTTGTACAAACCAAGTGCAGCAGGTTGCAAAAATATGTGGCCTTCTCCGGGTATTTTACATAGGGGAAATACAAGGTTTGTATATTGTTTCACAAATTGTGTACATGAACCATGTGACCACTCCTTTTAAAAGGTGGACCATTCATGGTTGGCACATGGTTTGGCCAACCCTACCACTCATTAGATGTCATGGAAATTTAAAAAAATAAATTGAAATCCTTATATCTCTTCTTCCCTCCTTTCTTCCACATTTATGTTTTTTAAGGGACTGTCATTGATGTTTCTCCCCTCTTATCCTAGGGATGGAGAGATCTACCTCATCCATTGTCTAATTTTAGAATTTCCATGTGCGTTGGATAGATCTCAAAAAGTTCACGAATCTTTTTCCTTTTTACCTCGGCTTCTTTCACTTTCAAAAATTTTATCATGGTGTAAGATAATGAGATATTTTTTAGATATTTTGTCCATTTAATTTATTTATGTTGAATAATACCAAATAACGAATTTATATTGTATGAGTGGATCATTCATGGTATAAATTAGGAATCATAAAAATCGTCCTTTAAAGTATATGTGTTTTGAAAATTGCACCATTATTCCACACACCAGACCTTTCTGTTGACAACTCTAAAATGATAAATAAATTAATATAATGCTTTTCCCATGTCTAGTGTGACATAAGATTATGGAGAAACACATAATAAGTCATTCACCATGATGTGGGCCACACTTTTTAGGAATTTCATCCCCTATGATCCTTCTTGACCACTATATTTATTGGAAAAAACACATCTAAAGGTGTGATAGTCATCATAAATTCTTAGAATGAATGAATTGAATTTGGATAAGAGTAAAATAATCATGGGTGGCCCATTTTGATTTACATCTCATGACTTTAGTTTTGTGATTTATTCATTATTCCCTATACTATAGGTCTAATGATTAATTTTTAAGCATTATGGTTCATGATTTAGGATTTATACCTTAAACAATGTTCCTTGTGATTATTGTTTTTTTAATTGTGTTTATGATTATTTTTATGTGTGCATTCCTTGTGGATATGTGTTAATGATTATTTTAATTTCCTTTTATCTTATAACTTATTCAAAAATAGCTTGGCTTAAATAATATTCTTGGACTATTTTTTTTAACTTATGTTATGGAACTACATTGTTGATGATATGGGATTGCGAATTCTATGAATTTACTTTATGTGGGATGGGAGAGAACATAGGTTCCGACATTAAGATACTGTGGATGGACTCACAGTAATTTTCGTCAAACTACTTGATGCATCAAGAGTGACACTTACCTTTTATTATACAAGATTTCAAGTCATGTTATCTATATATGTGTGGGATATTGGATCCCTAGAGTAGCAATAATGTATGTGATCATTAGAATGATAGTTATACCATTCCTTGGGTGATACTCAATCCCTTACCTGAGGTGCCTATGATGAGATCAATGGTGTGATTTGTTGAGAGTGATAATATAACAACTTTTTGGATCGCCTTGGATGTGCTATGCAATATTGGATATTTTGGGAGCTCTTGTAGTGAACCTTGGGATTCACCTATGTATTTCCTAGGAATGGTTCAGAATGAAATAATGAATTTGATTTATTCTTTTAAATAATTTATGCATGTGATTCCTCATTGTCAATTTATGAAAATTATTATTTTATGCCCTAGGGAAGCATCCCCAATCCAAATAACAAGAGTAGGGTTATTTCATACTAGATGACTAATTTATAATGACCCATGTACACAACCTATTATTTTTTTATTGGTAATCCCATGTTCAGAGACATTCCCTCTTAGGCCGAAGATGGAATAGGCATACAAGTGTCCCTTAGAAACCTGAGCTGACTTTATTAATTTATTTTATTTATTAACATAATTACATGTCACACCTTTACACTGTAATACATTATAAACATAGATTAGATTATTCTTTAGACACAGTTGGTGTTGGCCTACTTATTATATCATACACTCTACTTATCCCTCAATTAAACTAGGGTACATGAGCAGATCTCCTTTGTTAGAGGATGATTATACTTAGTTGATTTACTCTATTGTGAATTCTTCATGGGAGAATATGGCCATAGGATTGAGCTAGACTTGGGATTATCATGGAATTTTTCTATAGGATTTGGTTTTATTTATCTTCTTTATGTACTATATCATAAAACATGATGTACTGAACCAATTTTAGATTATGTAATATATTTTGAACATGAATGCATTGTTTTATATTTGGAAATAGTAACATGTTTATTCTGCTATTATATTTTTCATGAACTAGGATGGGATGCCATCTGACCTGACACCAAACTCAGTCTACGGTATGGCCTAAAGGGAGTACCTGATCCCCATGGGATGGAAGTTAGTGCCAATAATAAAAAAATAATACATATGGGAATTATTTATGTCTAATAAACTAGGACCAATAAAAAGACTAAAAAATCATAAGAAACAATATAAAGATAAATTTGTAAAATACCAAACTTGTCCAGATTGAAACCACAACTCAACAACAAAACAAAAAAGAAAATAATAAAAAATTAAAACTAGGATACACCAACATGATCTCTATGTGACATCTTGGTCACCTCCATCCAAAATACGGAACTGTACTATGAGCCTTCTTGAACCAGAAACCTAACCATGCGAAACAGCTCAGCTCTACCAACAGTGAATAGTAAAAGTAGGGGGTGAGATAATCAATTTAGTGGGAAATCACTAAATAATACATGTGTTTAATTTCCCAAAATCAATACAATAACACTATTTTTATATTCATGGATAAAATTAGGGTCTCATATTAAAAAAACACATTTGCATTCTCTTTTTCTAAAACATTACACAAATCATTGTTATTTTCGAAACAAGGAAACCATTTAAAAACTAAAACCCTAACCAAATACCTAAGAAAACAAATACTCGGATATTATAAAAATAAATAAATTGTACACACTTAAAATTGAACACAACATAAATAAACAAGCTAATAAAATTTTATCACCATGGTAATTTTGTAAACATCCGTAGAGAGGTCCCTGGACGAACTCAGTTCTGAACAACATGTTGGAATATAGTAACACCCCTATTCTATAACCAACTAGCTGCCCTCAACTGACCAATCATATCGTACACCCATATTAGAATCTCAATAAATCCTGGGGGTACCAACCCACCTTATCAATGTTCATCAGTAACCGTCACTCGATCCACTAAAGGACAACCATGAAACCCATAATAATAATATATTATGTAATTATGAGTCCCTCTCACGCACAACTAAACTTCCCTGTCTTCACCCCATTTTCCTACCCAAAACATGAAAACTCCCTATACAAAAATATAAATATGAAAATCCCCAATTGGTGTTCCCATCATATAACAAGTCATTATTAAATTCCAGCCCATCCGACACATCACATAATCATATAAAACATTTCTTAAACATTTCATGATTCCAATCAGCCATTCACATTTGAAAAAACTCATCCATTTCTCAATATTAAAAAGTGAAAACTGAGCCTTATACTAATTCCATCTCAAATACAATATAAAAAACATCACAAACATTCTCAAAATTAATAAAAATAACAACTTCTAAGAGAACAATGCCAACCAAGTCGTTTTTTCAAATCCAACATTATTCCAAGACCATGATGACAACACAAAATTCACTTATGGATTCTATAAATGATTCCATATAATTTATAAATAAATTATATTTTATAAAACAAAAAAATGTACATGGATTCAAAAATAATCTTCTAACCACATTCATGACTTTTGAAAAATCATGGAACCATTGTTAATGAATTTAAATTTTGAAAGAGAAAGGAATGAGGAAGGGAGTTCAAGTGTTTCAAAATACGAATTTTATGTCATGAAAGGCCATTTTCATTCGTGTTACCATTTATATGTGGATTCCATGAACACATGGATTTCCCACATCCAATGGAACACCAAAAGTGTCTTTTTTCACAATTTTTTTTGAAAGAAACTTCATTTGGTATTATCTAATATAATGAACCTCAATATAAAAATTACCATATTAAATAAAGAAATCCCCAAAAAAATCAAATAAACTTTATAAAACATTTATAATGGAAACACCACCCAACACATCTAATTCCACACATAATGGTTCAATTGGCATTTGATCAAATATGATTGATGTGTAAATACATAAACATAAATAATGTATCACTTCAAAAACTATTTTTAAACAATTATAGCAACAAGAAAACACCCCAATAAACTATCTATGTGAATTATAAATGCATGAATTATGTTTATTTTTTTTTTTGAAATTGCCAAGAATCATGTAGATTACATCATAAATAATATAGATGGAAACACCTATCGAATGGCATGAAAATGTGATGAAACCTTAAGAGAAGATAGATCTAAGCCCCATAGGCCATTTTCATACCATAGAATCCATATAAACACAACCAACAAACGAGACATATCCATTAGGGTTCATCCAATAGAGAACACCTACAGAAAAACCAAAGAATCAAGAGAGGAAAAGGGAAGGAGGGGGAAAAGTGTCCAAAACCCAAAAAACTCACCTTGGAACATCAAGGTTAGATCCATGGAATAGAAGGATCCATGGATAAGGGGCTTGGTATCCCCCATAATTAGACACAAAAGACCCAAGAGGATGGGCCCAATTTTGGGTCAAAAATGAGGGAGGGAAAAAAGGATTATTAACATAAAAAATTTCTAGGAATCTCGCATGGTTTGGCTACACAGTTTACTAAACCATGCACCAACCATGTGGTATCAACATTCCGTGTCAGAACCAACCACACGAACATCACACATGGTTTGGCCTACTATGTGAAAATTTTGAGGTAACTTCTACCTAAGAGAGGACAGACCACAAGACTAGACCACACTATTCGGTTAACCATACTCACACATTGTGGTAGTTTATGTCCAACATCAGGACCTGTCACATGATTACCTGGTCTGGGAAACATGGTTTTCAGAAACCATGAACTACCTAAGGTTGGGGTTTGAAAATTATCCCCACCACACACACATTCTTCCAACAAAAAGTCATCTAGCTGAAAGATAATCCAAAACCAGAATCCATGCTAATTTAAAACAAGGAGAAACCAAGATCCGATTGGTGAATGTTCAATCCATAACTCACACCTGACTGATAAAGAAGAAACCACAACATAAGAATGACGGGAGAACATGAGAGGTTTCTCCCCACCATAAGAACTAAACTATCAAGGGATCTTTAAAACATAAACAACACCACCAAAAATTAAATTTGAAACCCACTATGATGAAACCCATCTAACTAGGACTCTAACAGAAAGAGAAACCCAAAAATAACCAAAAACCATATACATAAGGGAGAATAATATCACTATGGGAATAAAAAATTTACCATGCCAATATCATACTCCTAATAAAACGGGAGGGTAAACCCATGTGATGACACTACACCCAAATAATGAATGGAAAAAACCATCCACCAAATCTTCAAAACTCAAGAATCTCCATAAAAGCACTGCTAAAATAAAAACTAGCCCACATAATCGCTAGACACACTCAAAGTATAAAAACCAATTAGAAGAGCCACATTCAATATAACACCACCACATAGTTCATTAATGATCAAGTTCATCACACTCTTAAAATGTAATGATGATCTATTAATAGAATTAAAAACTAAAACAAGTAAACTTCAAGTGTCCCCACCCTGACATGAGGGAAAAAAACATAGCCAGGGTTTTACACACCCCCAGAACTCTTGAATATATGCAATCTTCACTCCGTGGTCTTTGTATAGTGCCCTGATGACTGAATCATGTCCTACCTCATAGTCATGTACCCACACCCTTTGATCTAAACATCTTATATAGAAAAATATTCCTACAAAAATTCTCCCAATGACCCATCCATCCAAAATGATGGGCAGTATTTGGAGGGATGCAACATGATGACATTGAATGCCTGAAACAACTACATTGGTGGAACACAAGAAAATGGTCTATTGAAATGGACACAATAACCGATTAAAGTTACTTTTTAGAGATAGGTTCCTCTTACATTCCCTCCATTACAGATGGGGAACCTTCAAGAGAAACAAGAGACACCATATTTCCAACTCTCATGTGCTCTAGAAATAATCTTGGTCAAAAAACCTTCTTCTAAAAAATTCTCAAAATAAATATCCTTGGAGAAGATTACTAAATTCATTATATATATAAGAAGACCCCCAATGAAAATAGAAGCCTTAATTAGATCCTATAATGCCACATCTAGAGAAAAGGAAACCAACTCCTTGAAGTGGTCAACATAGGCCTTCACCATCTGCTATACTTGCTGAATACTCATGACCACTTTTTTTTTATTTATCGTTATCTCCTAATGTATAGGCCACCCAATGAAGAAAAACATAAACACATTCCACTTCATCCCAAATTATATCGATGTTTTAAAAAAATAGCCATTCATCTGGAATTCAACACTAAAATAGGCCTAGAACAGCGTGAAATCTAACATATATAGGAGTTCCCAATTATCTAAATATATTCTCAACCTATTAATCATAATATACATCCTCTAGAGGGAATCAATAACCCTGATAAATAGAAAAAAATTAATAATAACTAGAAACTGGGAAGGATTCATTAAGAACATTATAGACCTTTCTGGGAGGCATATTTTGAATGACACAAAAAACTCAATGTCAATACCAGTATGAAACAAAAACACAATCCAAACAAAAATGTCAATAAAAAAAAGACAGGCTCCCAAACCTAAAACAAACTAACAAGACCCAACATCCACATTTCAAACATTCCATTTCCATTTCAATTTTAAAATAACCTTCTTGGAATTCCATTTCCAAAATGAAAATCCAAATTTCAGAAAACAAAACCTGGATCATAGTCCAAAATCCAACATCTATAATTATCTTCCACTTTCAAAACCACATTGGAAAAATAATCTCAAGACATTGACCCCAATTACAAAACCATATAGTTCCAAGAAACATCACATATGTTTTCATCCATTTTCAACTACAGGTGACAACAAACAATTTCCACACATACCCACCCATGTGAGAAATTTCATAAGAAGTGCCAAGGGCCTTGCTTATAATTTCATCATTAAAACCAAAGGATCCACATAATTTTCAATCCAAAACACATTTTTCTTAACTCCCATTTTACCAATTTTCAAATAGTTTATATGAAATATATTTTGAATTTTAATAATCTAGATTCATTTTAAATGATTCCTCACACCAACCAGAAACAAAATGAAACATGACTCAATACAGATTGTTGAAAGGAAGAATTAGTAGTAATGCCAAACCCAGTGACATGGTAGAGAGCTATTCCTCATGTTGGTAGTAAAAACTAAGATGATATTTGTCAATTAAATCAAACTCTGTATGGGTAAATACACTATGTGAGATCATGAAATAACACTGGATCGTCTCCATTGTCATACATCAATCAAAAAAAATCAAGAGGCTAAAATACTGAACTACCCATAGTAACATGTGGATCCGAACATGCAAGAGTTTGTGACGCTCTTACAATGCCTACATACTGAGATATGAGAATCCTTATATCCAACTACCAGACTCCCAAATAAAAAGGCCCAACTCTAATACTATTTTTTATAAACCGGGCTAGAATGCCATCAGACCTGACACCCAACTAGGTATGTGGCATGGCCCGATGGGAGTTACCAATCCCCATGGGTTGAAAACTATTTCTGTGCAACAAATATAATCCATATTGGAATAATTTCATCCCAATAATCAAGGACCAATAAAAATAACAGACAATGGTACTAAACAATTATAAGATAAATTTTTTAAATACCAAACTACTCCACATACAACCCACAACTAAATAAAAGAATAGAAATAATTATGAATCTAATATATGAATATGCCAATAAGATCTCTATGAGAAATCTTGGTCACCACCATCCATAAAGACAGAACCACCCCAAAAGCCAACTCTAACATGAAACTTGATCTTACAAAATAGATCAGGTCTATTGAAAATGAATGGCACATGTATGGTGTGAGATAAACAACACAGTAGACAATCACCAAAGAATCCATGGCCTTCATTTCTTGAAATCATCCACTAAAACTAGTTTTAAATGCATTCATAAAATTATTATTTTCACATTTTAGTAAATAATCTCATTTTCTTTACCATTTTCCAAAACAAAACTCACCACATTTTTATTTTTAAGACAAATATACAATTCCAAAAATAAATCCCAAACGAAATACTTATGAAAAACAATACAAGGCGGTGATGAAAATAAATAAACAGTACAAGATAAAAAATAAACACAAAAAAGTTAACAAGAACATATGATTTATTAACCATGGGAATATTTTACACATCCCTAGAGCGATCCCTAAACGTACTGGGATCAGAACCACCTTCCGATGTAGGGTAAAGAACCCTAGTGTATAACCAACTGGCCACCCTCAAATGACTAATCTAGTGGCACAACCTACTAGACCTCTATGAAAATATATGGGTTACCAACCCATCTAATCATGTTTGATCAGAAACTGTCACTTAATCCTCTAAAATACTCTCATGTAACACATCGTAAAAATAGATTGTTTATGTTGGAGTCCCTAACAAGAATTAATCAATTCAATTCAATGTTAAATTTTTATTAAAATTAAAATAACAATGGAAACATGGGGAAACAAGGCCTTGGGGGCATATAGTAGTGGATACTAAGGGAATCCTCTTGAATTAGATTCACCCCCGATGGGTTTGAGGAAAGAAACTTTATACAAGAATGTGTAATTGGAGCATTGATCAGCCAGAGAGGCCATGTGGTCTGCAACATTGTTCCCCTCGCGTCAAGTGTGAGTGACCACTAAATTGTTGTTTTGAAGAATCTTTAATTTCCTAATGATGTATGAAATGGAAGAATGAAAGGAAATTCTATCTTGTAAGGAGTCATAATGACTTTAGAGTTGGTTTCAACTTGGGATAGATGTATTCTCTATTAATTCCAAAGAGGGATACTAGTAAGAAACACTTTTTCCTCTACCAGTATGGAGGTACCATTTATATAATACGTTGTAAAGGCCTAACACACACTCCCCATGAAATCCTACAAAACTCCTCCACTATGCATGATCCTGGAGCCGCACGAACTATATGTGTTCAACTTGAGGGAAGTTTTTGGGGACAAACACTGCACCCAATGGCCCTAATGCCTCTGGACTGGAGGATGAGCCAAAAGGTAATAGGTCTGCATCACCTGAAGGGAGGGAGCTTCCTCGATTTGGAAATCAGCGACACCATGTCCACCAAAATATTTCTCACCCTCACAATGATTGACCTCCCTAGAGTAGGACACCCCTCATACCGAGTCTTATTGTGGGTCTTCCATAAACATCACCACCTAGCACTTAGGATCACAGTTCTCACTAAATTCTCTAGGACCACATCTCATGAACCCTTGTTCTAGTGTTCCAGAAAGGGGGTATTCTTTATCTCAGATGAAGAGTAAGTAGTTAGCTCACCAAAAAAATTAAGGAACCATCGGTAAAATATTTATAGATTGAATGAGGAAGGAAGGAGGAAAGTAGTGCATGTGTTTTAAAATCTATTTTTTAATTCACGCAAGGACATTATCACTTTTCTCGTCCATCAATGCATTTAAAGCACACATGGATGTGCCCACATCCAAAGGCAAACCGTAAGTATCATTTCCCAAAACCATTTTAAAAAAAACATGAAATTATTTCTATCTAATTACATAATCTACATTGTAAAAATAGTCAAATTTTACATATCTAGCCCAAAAAACAATCTAATAATCATAATAAAACATTTCTAGGTGAAGCACCAACCAAATATTCCAATTCTACATCTAATGGTTCAATTTAAAATTGATCAATAACGATTGATATGTAAACACTAAGTCGTAAATAAACAATCCCTTAAAATCCTATTCATAAAAAATTATACCAATAATATAAAACCAAAAAAGTCTAAATTTGTTCATTATAATGGTGAAAATCATTATTAGTAAATTATTTGAAAAACCGAATCATAAAGTACATTGCATAAGAATGGAAACATATAGAAACACTTACCTCAATGGGGTGTGAATGTGATGAAACCTTTGGAGAAGATATATCTAATCCCCACATACATTTTCACACCCTATAATCCATAAAAATCTAACCCACACACAAACATGATCCATCAGGGTTCTCCCAATAGATAAAAATCCAAAGAAAAACTAAAAAAATCAACAAATGAAAAGGGAAAGAGGAGAAAAAGGGTCCAAGCCCTAAAAAATCACATAGGAAATTCAATGTTGGATCCATGTAGGAGGAGGAGACAAGGTGAAGGGGCTAGGGTTACCCCTTAATTCTCAAAAAATGATCCAAGAGGAGGGGGCATGAGTTTTTGTTAAAAAGGGGAGATATAGATAGAGAGAAAAAGATAGTTTTTAACTATTAAAATTTATGGGAACCTCCAATCGTTTGGCCACACAATTTACTAAAGTGTGCTAAAACCATGTGGTAGCCACTGCCTAAGAAGGAACTGACCACAGGACCAACCCACACTATTTGTCCAGACATGCACACACAATGTGATAGCTTCTACACGGGAGAGGACTGATCACATGACCAAACCTCACGGTTTGTCTAGCCATGTGAAACCCATTTGAAAACATTTTTCCGACACTCAGACCTATCATACAGGTACATGGAATGGGCCACATGGTTTCCAGTAATCCTTTTACCTTATTGTGCACAGTTTATAAATTCCCCAGGACTTCCAAAATATGAATAATTTTAACATGGTATTATCCCAAAGCTCAACCAAATATATCCAAGTGGAAGAAATAAATGATATGAAGGTGTTTCCAAGGTCAATAGTGACCACATTTATCATATGTTACCTTATCTATGTTCTATACTACTTAAAATTATTTCTTTTTATATTATTTGTTATCATACCGTTGATATACTTTCAACTTAAGGCTATAGTCTCCCCACCGTAACACATTTTGACCCTCGAATCTAGTTGGTAGCCTCTAAAATAGTGGGATGCTCACTTGACGCCATGTGGAGACCGGTCCAGATGATAATGTAGTTGTCAGTTAGGATGGAATGTTACAATTATAACCATTGATGAATATGACCATTTTTCATAATTGTTGGTAAAGAAGACACAATATAGAGACTGTTATTAATTATTTCTTGATATAATCAAAATGTCATTTTATATAGAAAAATATGCTTAAATTCAAAAAAAAATTATAATAAATTTGGAAAATATAAATAAAATTTATCTTTGTCACGACCCGTCCTCGGGGCCAGTGCCGTGACTACCCCAAGCCCGCCTCCCATAGGCCAGGGGCTGGCGACTAGCACCAAGGCGTAAATCCCAACAAAAGAGAAGGCATTGCCTTTGAAAAGTAAAAAACCACCACAGAGTAAGAAAGCGGAAAAGTAAACACTAAGTAAAACTGTAACAAGCTGTGCTGAAAGTAAAAGGGGCCGGAAATACAGGCACAACTGTAAAGTACAACTGATAGCGGAAAACAGCAACTGCAAAGAAAAGTTGCAGCGTCGAGCCGTCCTATGAAGTTCCCACCTGAAGGGTGGGTACAGATAGCCTCCACAGCTCCTCGGTCCAGCCGTCCGCTCCGAGTACGTCCTGCCCAGTGGTCCACCTCCAGGTACCGTCCTGCTCCACACGCCTCCACCTCGATCAGCGCTGCCCGTCGTCTGCAACCAACAACACGAAGTGCGGGCACAGCCCATGCAGGGGTGAGTATAAGCTACTCAGTAGGGACCCCGAGACCCCCGAAGGTCTCCCGAAATCCATAAAGGATAATCCACAAAGGAAATATACAATCACGAAGTTACATATGACATGGCTTAGGTATATGCCCATTCATATACCTAAGTCATCAATTCTCGTTCGGCTCCAATGTCCGAGCCCAAGAACAACCCAGTCCACACAGGAAAGCAAAACGTATACCCACACAGGATAGCACAACATAATCCACAAAGGAGAGTAAATAGTAATCAACATAGGATAGCTCAACGCAATCCACAAAGTAGAGTAAACTGTAAATCCACACAGGATAGCTCAACACAATCCACAAAGGAGAGTAAACAGGAAATCCACACAGGATAGCTCAACACAATCCACAAAGGAGAGTAACAGAAGATTCAACTCACACAGGTATACTTCTTCGGATGATGATAAAGATGATCACTGATCCATCTAAGTCGTCGGACCCATGAAGGATCGATAGGTAACTAACCCCCGCAAGACCCACACAGGATCGGGCCCACAAATGACCTGTAGGCTCTGGCTCACACAAAACCATCGAGCGCTAACCCACACAGGATCAGACCCACATAGGATCAGGCCCACACAGGACCTGTAGCGCTGATCCACATAGGATCACTGAGTGTTGTAGTCGTCGCAGTCCACTGAGGATCTCTGCATAGTCGTCGTCGCAGTCCACTGAGGATCTCTGCACGGTCATCACTGTCGAAGTAGCAGTCGCAGCCAGCACTAGGGTTCCCGTACACAACATGCTCGTTCGGGAGGGTCCGCTCCACGAGCCGAGAGGCCGATACATCAACTGTCACAAAGTCCGAAGTTGGTGTATCCAAGAGTTCCGTATCTCCAACAAGAACTCAACGTCACAGACGACGCGTCAATCGTACGCCCGGTCTGAGAGTTATTGCCTTTTTCTTCCCAGGGGCCCTGTTGGTTTTTAAGGCAAAACCAACCCGACCGTACTCCACCTGAATCCAAACCTCGGGCGGAGTATTCCAAAAGATCCGTCTCACCTAGAGGAATTCAACAAAGCTGACGGCACGTCAATCAGACGTCCGTAGCTCAAGATATGAGTGTTTCCGCTCCGAGGGCCCGGTTGGTTTCGTGTACGAACCAACCCGGCCGAACTCAAAGTATTCTGAAACCTTGATTGCGATATACCGAAACGACCGTATCGATCCAAGGATCGCGTTTCCGCTGACGGCGCGTCGTTTGAAGGCCCGTAGCTCAAGTTACGAGCATTTGACCAAAACTGGTCCGAAGACGGGGGGTTCGGGCCCGGGCCGACCCGGCCCGACCCCCCTTGGTTCGGCCGAACCGGTCCGACCCGGCCAGACCCGGTCCGGCCCGGCCGGGGAGTGGCCCGGCCGGTCGGACCGGCTGGGCTCGGCCGAGCGGCCGAGCGACGTGGGGGGGAGCCGCCGCCCCCGCGTGACACCCCCGCGGCACTCGCGGGGTGTCACCATGGACAACCCGAGCAACGCGGGGGTGAGCCGCCGCCCCCGCCTGACAACCCCGCGGCACCCGCGGGGTGTTGCTCTGGACAGCCGGACGCGGCTTTTCCGCGTCCGTGTGTGCTGGACCCGCGCGGCCGCGAGTCCGTGGGCGCCGCCGCCGCGGTGGTCTTGTCCGGCGGCGCACCGGGGCGCCGCCGCTTCCGGCTGCCGGCGCCGCCACGCCGTCGGCGGCTTCCGCAGGCCCCCAGAGTCGCTCCAGTGGTCCAATTTTGTTCCCATCTGTGCCTCTACTCCTCCCGGGACCCGTTCATCACTGTGGAACCATTGAATTTCCGTTGCGGCATGTTCCGTCATCACCCGTCAAATTTGCACAATAATGAAGAATGGTGGAGGGTTGTCGGGCCGTGTTCGTTTGGCCCACACCTTCCGCGTTAGAGATAAACAACGGGAGAAACAAAATTCAACACATGAATTCAACAATTTTAATAAATTAAAATTGTTCTTATTGTCTGGTTCTTTACTTTAAAAAAAAGAACGATCACGGGAAAAAGGAAAGAAATAATCACAACAACCCCTACCTCGTTGGTCGTCGTCAAACGCACGTCCTTCGCGGAATTTCTCGTCGCGGAAGGAGGGGATCGTCGTGTCGTCGCGGAAGGGTGTCGCGTCGTCGCGGAAACTGGCGTTGAGTCGGTGAACTCAACGGACCATGAAACAACAGATTTAATTTAATTAATTAAATCCGAGTTTTGGTAAAAACTACAAAGGAGATTAAAAGGAAAATAGGAGACTCTTACCTCAAGCAGTTGATCGAAGATCGGGGTGAGGAAGGACGTCTCGGATGAAGCGTCATCAAATTCCGAGGGTGATGGCATTCTTTGCGTTCTTCGCGTTCTTCGCGTTCTTCGCGTTCTTCGCGTTCTTCGCGATGGAGGATGAAGGCTCAAGAACTCTGACAAAACATCTCAACCAGTAATCCTCCAAAAATACTGGTTGGTCTTATTTTATTATTACGCCAACAAATGATAAAGGGTATGTAACGACCCATCAATTCATTGAATTAATTCAACGAAGGTAAAAGCTCATTTAATTTACAAAATAAACCGCCCAATTAAATGGTATGTTTATAAATTAAGAAAACACGTCAGTTGACATTCTTAATGACGGGTTTTCGCGGGTGCGTTACTTAGCGGAAAGAAACGGCGGGGCTCGTGCGGGCCCCTCCTCACAAATATCCTACCAAGGGGGTAGGATATTTCTGGATAGTCCCCTATCCGTTTCAACTCAGTTTAAGCCGCTTTTAAGTGGTTTCAAGTGGCTTCCAAGTGGCTTAAGTGAAATAAAATAAAGTTGTCGAAAAATTATTTTATTTCTTAACTTTAAGCCCGAAAATTAAAAACCACACCCAAGCAAACGCAACTCCGGAAGAGGCGTTTCTAAGAGAATACTGGCGCTGCGATTTCATCGGTGCCCTCAAAATTCAATTCCGGGCACCGGTTCAAAAGTTAGAAAAACCCGCTCGTCCGTTCACTGAACGTACCCGATCCAAACTTCGGAAAATGATTCCAAGCGCACCGGGCCTCAGAATCAGGTGCCGTCAGAAACTTCGCTCTTGTAAAATTCAAAGAAAATTATGAAAAAATTTCCTTGAAATTTACGGGTCTTTACATTACTCCCACCTCAGGGATTTATGTCACCGTAAAGATACATCATAAACTAGGGAAACAAATGTGGGTACTGAGCACGCATCTGAGCCTCCCGCTCCCATGTGCTCTCCTGATGGTTCCCGTGCTGCCATCTGATGCACACAAGAGGAATCGATCGCCCACATAGGACCCGCTCCTACCGATCCTCTATATCCATCGGGACCCCCGCAAAAGTCGCCCCATCATCCACGCCTAGCTCCCCATAGTCAATGATGTGCGTCGGGTCGTTCACATAACTCCTCAGCTGAGATACGTGGAAGACATCGTGCACCCGGTGCAACTGAGGTGGTAGAACCAGGCGATAAGCCACCTCGCCAACCCTGCTGAGGACCTGGAAAAGCCCGGTGAAGCGCGAAGACAACTTGCCGCCTCAGCCAAATCTCTGCAAACCACGTCGAGGTGAGACACGCAAGAAGATGTGGTCACCATCCTAGAATTATAATGGCCTCCGCCTCCTGTCAGCATATGACTTCTGCCAGCTCTGAGCTATCGTCATCTGCTCCTGGATGACCTGGACCTTCTCTGTTGTGGCCTGGACCATCTCTGGTCCCACAAGTGCTGACTCCCCAGGGTCTGTCCACCACAAAGGAGATCTACAAGGCCTGCCGTACAACGCCTCATATGGTGCCATCCCGATGGTGGAGTGGTAGCTGTTGTTGTACGCAAACTCCACCAAAGGTAGGTGGTCCTCCCAGCTGCGACCAATGTCGAGGACACATGTGCGGAGCATGTCCTTGAGAGTCTGAATGGTCCTCTCCGTCTGACCATCCGTCTGAGGGTGAAAGGCGGTGCTCAGACGTAGCCGCGTCCCGGACGCCTCCTGCAACCCCTTCCAAAGCCGGGAAGTAAAGAGAGAATCCCGATCGGAGACGATAGTCGATGGCACACTGTGAATCCGTACAATCTCCTGAACGTAGAGACGTCCCAAGCTCTTCACTGAGCCCTGCTCTCGGATGGGTAAGAAGTGTGCCGACTTGGTGAGTCGGTCAACAATCACCGAAATTGAGTCGTGATCTCTGGAAGTGCGTGGAAGTCCAGTCACGAAGTCCATAGATATGCCGTCCCACATCCACTCCGGGACCTCCAAGGGCTGTACTAAACCTGCTGGTACCTGATGCTCTACCTTCACCTGCTGGCAGGTGAGGTACCGTGAAACGAACTCCGCCATATCCTTCTTCATGCCCGGCCACTAGTGCTGTCGTCTGAGATCCTGGTACATCTTCGCCACTCCAGGATGTACCGCCAGAGGACAAGTGTGAAACTCTCTCAGCACCTCCGCTCGTAAAGCGACTGGTACTAAGGTACGTCCTCTGAAAATGACGTTATGCTCTGCTCCAAGGGAGAAACCATCAGGTGCCTATCCTGAAGATATCTGTGCACGCCGTGTCTCACAGTCAGCGTCCCCACGCTGAGCCTCTCTGACCCGCTGTAGAAGTGGAAGAGAGACTGTGAGAGACTAAAGGAAAGTTGCTCCGTCTCTATCCACGAAGGATATCTACAAAGCGGCTAGCTGCTCTGTCGCCTCCTCAAGTAGCTGGATGCCCATCCTCTTGCTGAGAGCATCGGCTACTACGTTCCCCTTCCTAGGAGTATATACTATCTCAAAGTCATAGTCCTAGAGGAACTCGAGCCATCGCCACTGTCTCAGGTTCAGGTCCTTCGGAGAGAAGATGTACCTTAGACTCTGGTGGTCAGAAAAGACTGTAAAGCGCTCGCCCATCAGATAGTGTCGCCATGTCTTCAGAGCGAAGACCACTGCTGCCAACTCCAGGTCATGGGTAGCGTAGTTCTGCTCATGCGGCCTCAACTGATGTGATCCATAGGAAATCACGGCCTGCTCCTGCATCAGGACACACCCAAGTCCGGTCCCTGATGCATCGCATTAGACTACGTATCCAACTCCCTCCTCAGGCAACCTCAAGATAGGTGCACTGGTCAATCTCTGCCTCAGCTCCTGGAAGCTCTGCTGACATCTGTCTGACCACACAAAGGGTTTCCCCTTCTTCGTCAACGCTGAGAGTGGCGCCACAACTATGGAAATGTCCGGCACGAATCTCCTATAGTATCTGGCTAGACCCAAGAAACTCCGCACCTACGTCACGCTCTTGGGTGGCTCCCAATCTAGCACTGCCTCGATCTTCGCGGGATCCACTGAAAATCCCGCCTCAGAAATGACGTGCCCCAAGAAGTGGACCTCACGTAACCAGAACTGGCACTTCGAGAGCTTGATGTAAATCTGGTGCTCTCGGAGTGTGTCTAGTACTACCCGCAAGTGGTAGGCGTGCTCCCCCTCCGTGGTCGAGTACACCAAAATGTCGTCGATGAAGACCATGACAAATCGATCGAGGTATGGCTGGAAGATCCTGTTCATGAGGCTCATGAACACTACTGGAGCATTGGTTACGCCGAAAGGCATAACCAAGAACTCATAGTGGCCATATCGACACCTGAAGGCCGTCTTCTACTCATCCTCGTCTCGAACTCTGAGCTGGTGATAGCCTGACCTGAGGTCTATCTTCGAGAACCACCGTGCTCCCTTGAGCTGGTCGAAGAGATATTCAATCATGGGTAGAGGATACTTATTCCTCAATGTCACCTGGTTCAGGCGACGATAATCGACACACAGTCACAATCTCCCGTCCACCTTCTTGGAGAACAATATCGGGGAAGCCCAGGGTGAAACACTGGGTCGGATGAATCCCTTGCCCTGCAAGTCCTCCAACTGTACCCGCAGCTCTCGAAGCTCGGCGGGGTCCATCCGATATGCTGGAGTGGATATCGGGGTTGTCCCGGGGTACAGATCAATATAAAAGTCTACCTCTCTGCGAGGAGGTAGCCCTGGAACGTCGTCGGGGAAGACGTCCGCATACTGATCCACCACTGCAGGAAAACTATGACTCCACACGTCAACTGCTCCTAGGATGAGACTAGCCAACTGGTGAGTGATGGGTTGTCCCCTCCTCTGCGAGAGTCCCTCCTATGCTGCAAAGGCTCCCTTCTCGCCGGTGAAGGTGAACCTGCTCCCGTCGGTGCGTGCACATCGCACCTTGCGCCTAATGCAGTCAATCTAAGCATGGACTGTAGATAACCAATCCATGCCCAAGATGACGTCGTAAGGCCTCGACGCCGCTACAAGAAGATCCCAGCCGAAGCTCTCACCTCCTAGAGTAAGCTCACTCTTCCGGCACCGGTGCGTAATCGTCGATTCTTCTCCCGTAGGAGTCTCTAGCCGTAAGGATCGAGCGAACAGCTCTGTCGGAATCTCCGAGCTCCGAACAAGGGCAGTGGCTATGAAAGAGTGACTCGCTCCTGTGTCTATAAGAACTATAGAAAGGGTGGAATAGACACAGATCGTACCCCGAATCATCTCTGGTGTGCCGTGGTCATAGGCCTCCACTGCCTGGAGTTGTGCCTGTCTCTGCCCGCCAGCTCCCTATGGTCGGGGCGGACCTCCTGGTGGTGGTGGTGGGAGAGCCTCAAAGCGTCACCCACCACCTGCTACTCGGCCAGCTCCTCTGCCTCATCCGCCTCCTCCCTGCAGACCGCCACGGTCGACCCTCTGCCTTTGCCTAGGTGGACCCTCCACCGTCTTCTGCTCCTCGGTATGACGGGTCGGGCAGTCACGAGCCATGTGGCCCTGCCCGCCACACGAGTAGCACTTCCTGCCTTTCGGAAGGCTGGCTCTGCGCTGTGTGCCCCGCACTGCTGAGCCAGTGTCCCGAGGTCGTCTGCTGGAAGGTTTGGTCTGCCTGGAACCCTAAGTCATCCATCGGCTACCAGCTGTCGGCCAGAAAGCTCTCGATCAGAAGGGCTCGCTCCAGCACTCCTGCCTGGGTCGGGATGCTGAGGGAGATCAGCGATGCCCTGATCTCATGTCTCAAACCCTGCTTGAAGGTCCAGGCCCGGAAGAAGGGGTCTCGTACCATGTCGGTCGAGTAGCGAGAAAGATCGGTGAACCTCGCCGTGTACTGGGCGACCGTCAAGCTGCCCTGCCGCAGCTGAAGAAGCTCCTGAATGCACACTGCACGGAGGGTGGCCGAGACGAACTCTGAGTGGAAGAGGCTCTCGAAGTCCATCCAGATGAGGGAGGCCTCATCGTGCACCTGGAGCATCAGGATCCACCATCTCCCTACTGCTGCGTGCAGTAGGCTCGCCGCGAGGATCACCATGAGGTCTGCTGGTGTCCTCACTAGCCGGAAAACTCAGACGACCGCTCTAGCCAGTCCTCGGCTGCCTGGGGGTCCATCTCCCCACGGAACCTGGGTGGTCGCTAGCGCTGGAACTCGTGCAGAGCTCCGAGGCTTTGTGCATCGTCAGTGATCCGCGCTGGAAGCATCGGGGGCTCGGCGGGTAAAGGTACCGCCGGTGCCTCTGCTGTCAATGGGCCATGTACCGAGGCCTCGTCGCTCGTCGGGCTATCGTCGCGCTCTACTCTCGGAACCCTAGCTGGCTGCAGTTGTGGGGCCATCGTGAAAAGGAAACAAGTGCGCCACGGTCAGAACAGTATACTTGGTGAGCTGATATAATGTAATCACGAAGAAAACTTAAAAACACACACGCAATCAATGTTTTCATGCATTAAGTCGGAAATCAGAAGTCAGGGTCCTGGTGTACGGATACGTTGGCCGCCGCACCAACACTGGACTCCCTGGAATGATAACCACACTCAATACGCTAAACACTATTTCTTCACCTATAAGAAAGATCAGAGTCTGCGGTAGAACCGACCACCTCTGATACCAATTTGTCACGACCCGTCCTCGGGGCCCGTGTCGTGACTACCCCAAGCCCGCCTTCCATAGGCCAGGGGCTGGCGACTAGCACCAAGGCGTAAATCTCAACAAAAGGGAAGGCATTGCCTTTGAAAAGTAAAAAACCACCACAGAGTATGCAAGCGGAAAAGTAAACACTATGTAAAACTGTAAGAAGCTGTGCTGAAAGTAAAAGGGGCCGAAAATACAAGCCCAACTGTAAAGTACAACTGAAAGGGGGAAAACAACAACTGTAAAGAAAACCGTAGCGTCGAGCCGTCCTCTGAAGGTCCCACATGAAGGGTGGGTACAGATAGCCTCCATAGCTCCTCGGTCCAGCCGTCCGCTCCGAGTACGTCCCGCCCAGTGGTCCACCTCCAAGTACCGTCCTGCTCTGCACGCCTCCACCTCTATCAGCGCTGCCTGTCGTCTGCAACCAACACCACGAAGTGCGGGCATAGCCCGTGAAGGGGTGAGTATAAGCTACTCAGTAGGGACCCCGAGACCCCCGAAGGTCTCCCGAAATCCAAAAAGGATAATCCACAAAGGAAAGATACAATCACGAAGTAACATCTGACACGACTTAGGTATATGCCCATACATATACCTAAGTCATCAATTCCCGTTCGGATCCAACGTCCGAGCCCAAGCATAACCCAGTCCACACAGGAAAGCCAAACGTATACCCACATAGGATAGCACAACACAATCCACAAAGGAGAGTAAAAAATAATCCACATAGGATAGCTCAACGCAATCCACAAAGGAGAGTAAACAGTAAATCCACACATGATAGCTCAACCCAATCCACAAAGGAGAGTAAACAGTAAATCCACACAGGATAGCTCAATACAATCCACAAAGGAGAGTAACAGAAGATTCAGCTCATACAGTTATACTTCTTCGGATGACGATAAAGATGATCACTGATCCATCTAAGTCGTCGGACCCACGAAGGATCGATAGGTAACTGACTCCCGCAAGACCCACACAGGATCGGGCCCACACAGGACCTGTAGGCGCTGGCTCACACAGAACCGCTAAGCGCTGACCCACACAGGATCAGACCCACACAGGATCGGGCCCACACAGGACCTGTAGCACTGATCCGCGTAGGATCACTGAGTGATGTAGTCGTCGCAGTCCACTGAGGATCTCTGCACAGTCGTCGGCGCAGTCCACTGAGGATCTCTGCACAGTCGTCGCCGCAGTCCACTGAGGATCTCTGCACGGTCGTCGCTGTCAAAGTAGCAATCGCAGCCAGCACTAGGGTTCCCGTACATAGCAAGCTCGTTCGGGAGGGTCCGCTCCACGAGCTGAGAGGCCGATACATCAACTGTCACAAAATCCGAAGTTGATTTATCCAAAAGTTCCGTATCACCAACAAGAACTCAACGTCGCAGACGGCGCGTCAATCGGATGCCCGGTCTGAGAGTTATTGGCTTTTTCGTCCTAGGGGCCCGGTTGGTTTTTAAGGCAAAACCAACCCGACCGTACTCCACCTGCGTCCAAACCTTGGGCAGAGTATGCAAAACGATCCGTCTCACCTAGAAAAATTCAACAAAGATGATGGCACGTCAATAACACGTTCGTAGCTCAAGATATGAGCGTTTTCACTCCGAGGGCCCGGTTGGTTTCGTGTACGAACCAACCCGGCCGAACCCAAAGTATTCTGAAACCTTGAGTGCGATATACCGAAACGACTGTCTCAATACAAAGATCGTGTTTCCGCTAACGGCGTGTCGTTTGGAGGCTCGTAGCTCATGTTACAGGCATTTGACCGAAACTGGTCCGGAGATGGGGGGTTCGGGCTCGGGCCGACCCGGCCCGACCCCCCTTGGGTCGGCCGAACCGGTCTGACCCGGTCTGACCCGGCCAGACCCGGTCCGGCCCGACCATGGCGTGGCCCGGCCGGTCGGACCGACCTAGCTCAACCGAGCGGCCGAGCGACGCGGGGGGGGGGGGGGGGAGCCGCAGCCCCCGCGTGACATCCCCGCGGCACCCGCGGGGTGTCGCCCTGTACAACCCGAGCGACGCGGGGGGGAGCCTCCACCCCTGTGTGACAACCCCGCGGTACCCGCGGGGTGTCGCTCTGGACAGCCGGATGCGGCTTTGTCGCGTCCGTGTGCACTGGACCCGCGCGGTCGCGGGCGCCGCAGCTTCCGGCTGCCGGCGACCCGCGCCGCCGGCGGCTTCCGCAGGCCACCGGAGTTGCTCCGGTGGTCCGATTCTGTTCCCGTCTGCGCCGCTACTCCTCCCGGGACATGTTCTTTACTGTGGAACCATCGAATTTCCGTTGCGGCATGTTCCGTCGTCGCCCGTCAAATCCGCACAATAACGAAGAACGACAGAGGGTTGTCGGGCCGTGTTCGTTTGGCCCGCACCCTCCACGTTAGAGATAAACAACGGGAGAAACAAAATTCAACACATGAATTCAACAATTTTAATAAATTAAAATTTTTCTTATTTTCCGGTTATTTACTTTAAAAAAACAACGATCACGGGAAAAAGGAAAGAAATAATCACAACAACCCCTCCCTCGTTGGTCGTCGTCAAACGCATGTCCTTCTTGGAATTTCTCGTCGTAGAAGGAGGGGATCGTCACATCGTCGCGGAAGGGTGTCGCGTCATCGTGGAAACCGGCGTTGAGTCGGAGAACTCAACGGACCATGAAACAACAGATTTAATTTATTTAATTAAATCCGTGTTTTGGTAAAAACCACAAAGGAGATTAAAAAGAAAATCCGAGACTCTTACCTCAAGGAGTTGATCGAAGATCGGGGCGGGGAAGGACATCTCGGATGAAGCATCGTCAAATTCCGAGGGTGACGGCGTTCTTCGCATTCTTCGCGTTCTTCGCGTTCTTCGCGAAGGAGGATGAAGGCTCAAGAACTCTGACAAAACCTCTCAACCAGTAATCCTCTAAAAAGACTTGTTGGTCTTATTTTATTATTACGCCAACAAACGAAAAAAGGTAAGTAACGACCCATCAATTCATTGAATTAATTCAACAAAAGTAACATCTCATTTAATTTACGAAATAAACATCCCAATTAAATGGTCTGTTAAGAACTTAAGAAAACGCGTCAGTTGACTTTCTTAATGACGGCTTTTCGCGGGTGCGTTACTTAGCGAAAAGAAACGGTGGGGCTCGTGCGGGCCCCACCTCACAAATATCCTACCAAGGGGGTAGGATATTTCTGGATAGTCCCCTATCTGTTTCAACTCAGTTTAAGCCACTTTTAAGTGGCTTCAAGTGGCTTCCAAGTGGCTTAAGTGAAATAAAATAAAGTTGTCGAAAAATTATTTTATTCCTTAACTTTAAGCCCGACAATTAAAAACCACTCCCGAGCAAAATCAACTCCAGAAGAGGCGCTTCTAAGCGAATATCGGCGCTGTGATTTCATCGGTGCCCTCAGAATTTGATTCCGGGCACCGGTTCAAATGTTAGAAAAACCCGCTCGTCTGTTCACTGAACGTACCCGAGCCAAACTTCGGAAAATGATTCCGGGCGCACCGGGCCTCGGAATCAGGTGCCGTCAGAAAATGCGCTCTTGTAAAATTTCAAAGAAAATTAAGAAAAAAGATTCCTTTAAATTTATGGGTCTTTAAAATCTTGATGAAATAATGTTATTTATTTTTTATAATGATATTATAATTTAACAAACTCATAAGTAAATTTAAATTAGTCAGAATGTTTAATATGTCATAAAAACATTTATATTTTAATAAAAATGATATTATTTAAAATTCAAAATTATCATATTTATAAAAAAAATATTGAGAAAATAAATATTTTTTTTGGCACATCAGATAAAAATTTTTTTATGTCGTGTTTATGGTAGTTTTCCTAAGAATTTGATTTTTCAGAGTAAAAAGTGAAATTTATATTTTTTACAAAATACCATAACTCTAATGTTATAATCACCAAATGATCAGAATTTTAAAATTTATTAATTATTTTTAATGATTAAAACAGATTAGTGAATAAAAATAATACCTAATGTATTAAATTTAAAAACACATTCTTATATTTTTGAACCAAGCTTCAATAGTTCAAAAAACCATTTTTCTGAGTTATACATGTATCATATTAGTCTTAATTTTTATCAATTTTTTAAAATTAATTAATTATAATTGATTGATTATTTTTAATTAGAAATTAAAAATTAGGTCATATAGGAAATTTCATATCTAGGCACAAAAAGGGTTCAGGGTAAAAAAAATATTTACCACAATATTGGAAAAATAATGAAAAATGTTAAAATTAAAAAGTAAAAATATAATAATTTTTTTTAAAAGTTTAAATGGGAGATTATGGTCTTTTACATCCTTAAATAAACTTATTAAAATTAGTTTTCAACCAAATTCATTAAAATTATTTCCATCCGAAAGTGGTTATCCTTAACAACAACAAAATATTTATTTTAAAACTTAAAACAACCCCTTTGTCAATTGTAAATATAAACTCGTTCCCTCATCATTGTCCAATCCAATACATTGACAATAAATAATATCTCAATATACCTCTAAATAGTCTCTCCAATGTGGTTTTATGGTTCTAAGTAGTCTTTATATATCTTTAAGAGCAGCATCCCTATATATGAGATCGTTATATCCACTTTTTTCAATTCAAGTACATATTGTGTATAAGGTTTTTTATTCCAAATTTATTATATTTCAACGTGTTTTAAATATCCCAAATTATTTTATATATTTTTTCTTATTAATGTGAAATGTTTCCCCCTCATTAGTATGGTTCTATGATCCGTTTTGAATACTCGTTACACTACAAAAATAAACCCTTGATTTTCTAAGATACATTTTCATGTCATGAATAATAAAAAATATTTTAAATCAAGGGTATTAATTTAGTTATATAATTATATATTTTTTTTGTAAATCCATGCATGAAAACCACATTCTCTACTAATTGGTTTAAAATGATATTAACATCTTAATTTCAATTGACATGGAAAACAAAATATTATTCATATAATGGTTGTGCCCTGAAAGCACTCCAATGCACTATATAAGGAAAAAATCTCATGATATTTCATGATTATGATACCTTTAAAACATTAATTTTTATTGTTTTAATATACCTCTTTCAGAATCTTTGGTAATATTTCTTACAACACCTTATTGACAAGATTCAGGGATATGATTATGTATGTATCATGTTTATGTTATAGCAAAATTTTCATGTCACACTCCATGATTCAATGTTCAGGTGCTTAAATTACACCACATGTTATTTTGTTAATGTTATTATTTTTGGATTCATTCTACACCTTTTCTATAAATTTTATTCTTTATCCTTTAATGGGCTTTATGATCACCCTTATCAATTGATAAATGTACAAGGAAATCATATTAATTAAGATGAGCAAGGAATAGATGGTAATAAATCCATTCAAGAGTGATAAAAATGTATTTTTTTCGTTTATATACCATCTATGACTTATACTATGTATCAAGATTATAGGAAACTAAAACTAAAGGGGTCCTTTGGAGTTATTTTTGTAATAAATATTTATGGAATTATGGTAATAATAATTTAATAAAAGGTAATACCTCATAGTTGATATGAAAAGATGTTTTACTTATTTTTGGAATTTAAAATTAGAAATAATTTATAATAACCCTAGTGATAAGTTGAAATATTTAAATACACACATAAATTTTGGTGATGTATAAGGAGAATTGTTTCCATGAAATGAAATCACTGTCTTGAAACTACATATGAATGTTCCTCTAAAATAGTTTTACTTATGTTTAATAACCCAAAAAATGGATGATTGGGTACTAACATAATAATCACTTAGAGAATTATAAAGAGGAATCACTACAAACTTGTTTTGACACTACTAGGGGACATGGTTTTATTATCATATTATTTTTATGAAGCAAATATAAATTATGTATAGAAACTGCATATTTTACGTTTAAGGGAATGAAAAGATTACATTTTATGATCCTAGATGCCCAATGTTTGAAAAATAATATGAATAACTATCCTTCAGAATTAATTATTCATAAAGTATCTTCCTTCTCATTCTAGAATTTATTTGTATTGAATATTTAGAAATAAAAGGGCCCATTTGAATAACAAAATAATAGGTAAAAGCAATGATGGCATTCCTAAAATGATGAAATCCAAAGTAGAAAATGTCAGGAGGATATTATCCAATGTTATGAATAATGACAAGAACCCCATAGAACATCCAAATCCACCTTGTAGATATAAATTATTCATTTAATATTTCATGGATAAATAACCACAAATGTTTTGAAAAATCATTGACCCGTTGATTTCGGAATAGTGGATTAGTATAATTGAAACATATTTAATGTACTATATTTTTTGTGGAATATAATGTCACATTAGCTATGTATCATTGTGAGGGAGAGTCTACCAATGGTGTATATTTATAAAAAACACTAATCCCAAGTAATAAATTCACGATATAATGTGTGATGACTATAAAAATTTGTTTTCAAAAATTATTTTACTCATACACTACAAAAATAGATTATTTATTAGATTAAAGGAATGAAATAAAATGTTTCCCCTTCTAGATGATTTGATCATAATAATTATCATAAAATCGGATTCAAATGATTTGGAATGTTTTTGAAATATTCAACTCTCATAAAAATAACTATTTGATCTATTAAACACCATTACATTTATCCAAAATTTGTATGATCATAGTTTATTTTTTATTTTATTTCAAAATCCAAATTAAAAAACCTATTTTGATCAGGAATCACAACTAAGGGCTTGAAAATTTCTATAATTTAGTTGGAATCATCAAACTAAAAGATAAAGTAAATATCAACAATATTTGAGAAAATTATTATTTTTTGTAATAAGGGTACGAATTAAACGTTATTAATGAATAAGAGAAAAATTATGCGAATAATTATTTAAAGGGGGGTGATACAATGACATAAAAACACATATTTATTATAAATAAAAAAATCTTATTTTATAATTAATAATTTAATATGAGCACAATGAATGAAAATTATATTCTATAAGATCATTATCCATGATTTATTATGGATTACATCAAATGAGTATGGTAAAGGTATATAAACACCAAAATATAATACAGTCACTAAGAGGTACTACATATTCATGAATACCTCCACGGATATTGACCCTTCCATAAAAAATATATGTATAAATAGAATCATTTGGAAAATTATAAGGATCATCTAAGGACATGAAAGATCCAATTTACGTGAAGTATTGAATGATTAAGTGTGTGTGAGGGTGTATTTATAGGGAAATATAGTCATTTGATATTATATCTATTAACCTATATAGAATATAGGAATTATGACTACTAATGAATAATACAAATGGCCATCATTGTATGTCAGATAGATGTAATAAGGTGACCATTTGGAATTATTTTATGCTATGACAATAATTTTATTTTTTGAGACAACAAATATGTTATAATTCTATTGAAAATACATTTTATGATACATCTAGAAGGTTTTAATTAAAAATATCGTCACGAAATAATTTTATAATAAATATTATAATTTAATTAACCATGTTTGAAGTAATTTTACAATGGTTATAATGTTTACTATGTCATAAAAACTAATATATTTCAGTAAATAAAGATTTTTATTTAAAAGTGACAATTATCGTATTTGAAGAATTATAGTGAAAATTAAACAACATTTTTCTTTTCAATACATGTAAATTTTCTGAGGATAAATTTATGGTCATCTTCTAAAAAAGTTTATTTTTTTGGGTTAAAAGTTAAATACAATATTTATAAAATACCATATCCAATATTATATAATAATTATATGATCATAATTTAAAATTTTGTAATTATATTTATATATCAAAAAAAAATTTTGGAGAAAACATAATACATTTTGTGTTACATTTATAAAAACATTCATAACATTTTGGAACTATGATTTTAACTTTTATAAAATGAAACTATTTTTATTAGTATTACACGTACCATGTTAGAATTAATTTTTTTTCAATTTTATAAATTGAATCAGGAAAAATTATAGAATTTTTAGTATTATAAGGTCCAAATTATGTTATATGTGAAATTTATTTTTTAGAAATAAAATGTTTCAATGATAAAAAAATAGTTAACACAAGTAAATACATAAGGAAAATAAAAATAAAAAATTTAAATTCTTTGTTGAGGTATTTAACTTTCATGAAAAATATTATCAACATTAATTACCAGATATATTCATTTAAATTATTTCCACCCAAAATTGGGCATCCTTAATAACTAAATAAACATTATTTTATCCCTTATAACCACCCCTCTTAAATTATTAATACCAACCCATTCTATACTCACTCTAAAGAGAAAATAAATTGATCACATATAATCTCTCAATATTCCTATAATTATCAGTCAAAGGGTTATTAATGTTTTAAAGAAGTATCCCTTAAACTTCATGAAGCATCCTATAGAGGTGGGATAAATCTTCCTCTGCATTATCAATTCATGTAAATATTTGTTATATGTTTGTTGATTTCCAATTTATAATAGTGTCAAGTTTTTACAAACACCCCCATTACACTATATATTATTATTTTTTAATGGAATATTTTCTCTCCCTATCATTAAACCCAATCCGAGAATAATTTTTAATAATCATTATGATATCATAATAAACCCTTTAATTTTCAAGTTCGTTTTTCATGTCATGAATACCAAAACTTAATTTAATTCAAGGGAATTCATTTTTTTGGATCATTAAAATATATATTTGGTATTCCATGGATGAAACCCCCATCCCAAATCATTAGTTATAAATTATATTAACATATGGTCTATAAATTATGTGGCACACATAATATTAGACACATGAAGTGTGAGACCTCAGATATATTTAATGGATTGGGTAAATAAGTAATCTATCAAGAAGACATGTTCATGATACCATTGGAGTATACCTTGTTAATTTTTTACGGTACCGTGGTAAAATTCCATGGTAATATGTTTTATGAAACCTTAGTGATGATCTTTGGTGACATGTTTATGTTAGTTTCATGTTTATGTTGTTTTCCATATTTCAATGTCAAATACCATGTTTTTATGTTCATGTACTTATGTTATGACTTAATTTTTAATGTATATGTTATAATGTTATGATTCATATTTCACATATAATTATATCTTACTTTTTTTATCCTTTACTAAAATTTATGCTCTTTCTATTTTTGATAAATGTCCCTAGGAATTATGATGTAGAGAAGTGATCTAGGATGGGATAGTGAATATGCCTTTCGAAAGAGCTATTTTTCATGTATTTATTGAGTATTTATTTTATTATGTACTAGGTTTACATTCCACTGAACCAAAAAAGGCCAATCATAGTGATTTATGAAATATTTTTTTCGCTAAATTATGGTTAAAATAATTTAATAAATGATAGGTCTCTATAATGAATGTAAATTGGGAACAATGCATAATAAGAAAACTACAATTCAATACATAAAAATCTAGTTTTTAAATGATATAAACATATTCATCATATGTATTATAACTCCTCCAATTACATACGGTTGATAACTAACCTACCAATATACCAACCCTATAAACTATATTTATAATACATTATATTTCAGATTTTTTAATGAAAAGATCCCTAAATTACATTCTAAGAGAATCAAATGACCTTTTTCCTTTAGAAAATTAGATACATGAACATGAACGTAAACTATATTTCAAAATCATCATTTAAAATTCTATAATTTTTATTCTAGTTTCCATTGATTTCTTAATATTTCACAGGATAACATAGGGAAATAAATAAGAAATTGGGTGAGAAATAATTATCGGTTAGGAAATAATCACAGAAAAATATTATGATAAAAAAAATACACATCAGTCAAGTGTAATATAATGATAACATAAATTGGTAAGAATATTAAACAGTCACATGGATGTATGGAATGGGAAATAAACCTCATAAAATAATGGTATCATAGGAATGTGGAAATAACATAAAATGTGGAATCGTACTATATTTCAAGTAAAAACACTATAAAATCACATAATAATGTGATTACGGTGGCCAAACAAGAAATATAGATGGTATCTCATGAGATGAAAACATTTCCCAATTCTTTGGAGTGGTAATAGGGTGCACCCTCATATGCCTAACAGTATATGTTCTACATCAATCATATAAGATAAGATAATATCATATCATTATATATAATGATTAAAGAATGTGGGTTTAATAAATGGAAGTCAAAAATAAATTAATGTTGTTTTTTTGGTGAATACCCTGGAATGAGTGTAGGGTTTGGAATTCACAAAACAACTGTATGTAATGTCAAATATAGGGATTATTTTAGAAGCATAATGGAATTATATAAAAGTTCATGGAATATATTAATGAGAGATAGGGTAGTTGAATATCATCAATAAGGAATACTCCGGGTAGTAAGGGAGGATTATTAATACATGAGAAAATAATAAGTTGAAAATAGAATGTCTTATAATAAAAGAAGTGATTATATTTAAAAGTGGAGAGATAAAACCCATACCATGTGAGGTTGCTTTTTAAATATTTTGAGTGACTCCTTATAACCTTATAAACTCTTTAGGAGGTCTCTAGATATGGAAAAAGAGTCAAAATTCATGATTAAAGTATTTGGAGTGAATATTTATGTGATAATGGTTGGGTATTTATAAAAAAAGGTGTTTGTTAATTAATTTACAAAAATAAATATTGAATGCATTCTTAATAAAAAATGGGAAACCATTAGTGTTACAAAATATTTTTCCCACAATATCATTGAATGTGTATTGGTTTTTAATATTGATGTAGTTTAATAAAAAAATCCTTAAAAAATATAATTCATAATTTGAAAGTGATTTAGGTTCATAAATATTTGTTTTTTATTAAAATAATCTTTATGTTTTGTAAGGTTCATTATAGGAATGAAAAAAATAATATCTTCACGTTAAAATACATTATTTTAGTGAAAACAACTATTTTTTCTTACTCTATCACTTTATAGAATTTATTATATCATTATTTGTTTATTATGATGTCACAAAAATTAATGTTTATTCATATCGTGTTTAATATTCTCCTAAAATGTTTGAATATATTGAAACGTTGTGAACAATTCATGGTAGAACAATGTTGACATGAACATTTTAAAATGAATATTTATTTTTTCTAAATAATTTTTTTCAAATAATATAATTTCTAATTTTAAGAAGAAAACGATATTAATTGAAAAATATCTGTTTCTATGAAACAAAAAAAATTATTACCCTTATAAAAATTATCTGGGACATTAAAATTTTATATTATCATTAAAATTTAAATTATTATACTTTAAAAGACCATTAAATGAAATTAATTTTTTTTAAATTTCTTGAATTAATGTTTTTATAAGTGAAATCATATATTTTCAAAAAAATAAAATTATATTATCTTTATATACAAAAATTATTTACTATATTCTCATATATTGATGTGTACACTTTTAAATAAATTAATATGCAAAAATGGATTTATAAAACCACTATATATTTTCTAAAAAAATTAAACCATTATAAAAATTTGGCCTAGACACAGAACCCCTTATTACACCAACATACGTCCCTGTGGTATGTTTTACGATAGTGGTTCATTCATGGGGGGTGGGGGGGATCATCTAGGATTGATCAAGTTGTGTTTTTCTACTAACATGTAATTTTTCAAAAGCTGGTTATTCTCAAGCCTCACTTGTTGAATCACATCACGGGATTGGTCAATTATAAACCCCAATGATACTACCTCCATTCAATTCTCCAATAAATGATCTTTTAAAAGAAGGAATTTTCTAGGTGATTTCATCATTTGTCCCCTATTCATCAATTAGTTCTCTTCATTACACCAAATATACACTACTTCTAGAAGTAAAATTATAACTACTTCATTAGTAGTGGTTATAATTCTCCATGGTTATAACTCCCAATGATCATAATGATTTTATACTTCCTATAAATACCTCATTTTTTATTCATTCATATACTTAAATTTCTCTAAAGGTTCAATATTATTCATTTTTAAAATGAATATTTTATTAATAATCTTTTGTTTCATTTTTACATTTTTTTCTGTGGGTTCTATAATCCAAGGAGATCCAGATTATCCCAATTTTGTTATTCTAGTAATGTATTTTTTATTTTTCTATTATAATAATATTCATTTTATTCAGTTTAATTATTGAATAAATGAAATGTTCTCAATTAAATAAATAAATTTTTATTGTTGTGTTATATTCTATATTAAATATGTATCATTTAGAAATATCAACATGAAATTATTTATTTAAATTTTTGGGTGGTTACAAAAACAACTTCTATTAACCATCAATCAAGAACAAATTCCTCTTTATCTTTTCTAGAATGATGATAAATATTATTTATATTCATTCTGAATTGTGATGGTAATTGTATATGGATCAATTTTGAGTAAGACATTCATAAAACACTCATATGAAATACTATATATGTTCTATACCAAAAAATTAAACCAATACATTTTAGAAAAATACATAAATAATTTCCAAATAAATTAGTTACCAAATATTTCTAAAATCCAATATAGTGTTCCAAAACATCAGACCAAGTAATTTTCTAGATACATTTAACCCTGACTATTTATCATATATATCATATAGTTCATTACTTCCATAAATAACAAAAATTATGGGAAATATCAATTAAATAATATTGATGGTACCATTATTTAAACATAACATATTGATAAATGATACATTTTCCTTTATTCCTTTGACCAAAATTATTCATAAATCCTAATGGAGTTAAATATAATATTACTCCCTAATTATAACTCAATAAGTATTGAAAAACATTTTTTTATTCACTATCATTTGTTATTAATTAGTATGTCATCTTTTATCATTTTAATAGGTTAAGTGTAAGATGAGGTTTATAATTTTTTTAGTAAAGCGCAAGAAAAAGAAATTATAATTATAATTTTAATAGTAGATTACCCTTAGGTAAAAAGCGAAGATCATTCATTAATAGTATTCTTATTTTTATCTAGGTTTACCTTACCTCGTTTGATATACTAAATTTTATTAATTTAACATACACTCACTATCTCTCTTGTAATAATTAGTAAACTCTAATTCTTCAGTGCAATAACAATTATAATATCTTTTGTGAGATATAAAAATATATATTCTATTATATATACAGTGAAACAAATCTGATGAGTCCTTGCTACTTAAAATACCATGAATTGATTGATTCATCCTTTTATAATCAAAGTCCAATTTATTACAACCCAAAATTCAAGGAAATGATTTCACACAACTTATTGAATGATTATCTAACTCCATCATATAAATGATGGGGAGGTTAATGGAATGATTGAATTCACATGTAGTGAATAAGGTAAATGAGTTTATACAAATGGAATGAAAAATATGAAATCACATACTCTACATTATATAATAAAATTTAAGATATAAAATTAACAAAATGAGAACTAAAATATTTATTTATATTAGGTTTATACAAAATAATTAAAACAATTCATACCAATAAGATAGAAAACCAATGGTTAGATATCTGAGGATGTATATGCTAGTATAGTGGGTGACCATGATACTAAAAAAATAAATAGAAACATACACTAATATAGGTTCATAGATTTTCCAAAATCTTCTCTCACCTCAAAATTATTCTCCTTTTTATAAACAATTTCATAAACCTCATATCCTATATACTTGTTTGATTTTGTCCACATTTGTTTGTTAAAACTTGTGAAATTATTATATTAATTAGGATAATTTGACATTATACCCAAGAAGAAATTATTCTCTCCAATGAAATATTTGTTTTAAACCCCTCCAAAAATATCTATAATTTTGTATACATTTATTTAAAGGGGGAATTAATTTAATTTTAGGAGGTATTACTAATTTAAATAAACAATATTCATAAAAAATATGATTCCTCACTTGGTAATTTGAATGTGGTGCACATGTATTACTTTATTGATTAGTGAATAATGACCATCCAGGGAGACCCTTATTTTTTTGGTTTTACCATATTGTTGAGTAATTTGAGATGCATTATAGAATTTTGGTTATACGATTTACAATAATCATGATATTTTTAGGTGTTTGAATTCTATGTTTTACAATATAGGATATCATATTGGTGTTCTAGATCTACTATAGTTCATTATCCATGTTTTATAATGAGTTTTAAGGTGATTTTATCATTTATTTAAATTACAAATATATAATAAATAGAGACATGCATGAAAGTTATTATTTTTCTAAAAAACGAACCATAACATTTTTCTAAAATCAAAACATAATAAAGGGTGATCAAATTATAGAGGGATTTATTATATATCATCATCAATGATATTCCTCAACACCACAAAATTTTTTCATTCTAAGATCTCTAATATCAAGGTATCATAAAATATGAATATTTCATATTTGATAACATCAATTTATTAATTTTTCAGATTAAGCCATCGGTAGTGACATGAAATTATCACTACTCGTGATATGAAATTGAATCTAGTAAATTTTTCATCACTATAAAAATATTTCATTACTTAAATTGATTATACCCATTATCCTTATTCATATAACATGTTTCCAATTGCTACAAATCTCTGTTAAATTTTTATCTATGAATCTAGCACATTATTTCTAAGTAATTTTCCAATAACATTTTATCTTATAACAACCATTAATTCCGATAAAAAAATTATGATTTATTATAATTAATTATATAATAATTTTCAAAATAATAAAAAAATTTCTAAATTTTAATAAAAAGTAATTCATCATTAGATTAGTCTTTTCAAAACATTATGATATATTAAATTCAAAATAAAGACAATTTTAAGGGATTTTGTAAATTTAATTATAGACTAAAACATTCTCAAATTCATATATACTAAATATTTAAACATATCGTTTTCACACCTTTAGAAATATCAATTTTGTATTTTAAATAATATAATTTACCTAACCAAATCAAATATAGAATCTATACACTAATATCTATATATATTTTCCCCTTTACTAATTTCTTTGGACTATTATTATTATTCATTCACACTATGAATAAACTTATTATAAATTCATCGCATTCATCAGTTGAGTATTATATATCTCCAGTTATGTTTAATCCTAAATACCATGAATGTTTTTATATGTTTTCCATGCATTTAAATATATTTTGTATAATAAATTGTATTCATTAATCAAGATTTATATTGATATAACTGATATGAAGTTAAGGGAAGGGGGTAATGAAGTAAAAAATTTAAAATAGTCAATAAAGTTATTCGAAAATATAATAAATTGCATGATATTTAACCCAATTCAAATGGACATATATCTCTTATTTCCATAAAATTTTATCTCCCAAATAAACTATTTCCCATTTTATATTTATGATTCATATTTCATGTTGATAAAAATAAATAAATAGTTCAAGCCATATTATCTATTATTGTTATAAATTTATATAACAATTTCCCATTTTTAAAATTTATGACTCATAATAACTTTTTCATTTATAAATAAAAGTAACCTGGTGTTATAAAAAAATATCACTTTTGGATACATCTTCCCCTAACCAATGAAAATTCCTCATAGAATCTCCTATTATAATTCTACTACCACCCAAAGTAATTCAAAAACAAATGTCTTCCTCTACACATTGTTGGTATGTTATCATGTGATATAATAATTGATGGGAATTTAGATAAAATTTGGATTATAAAGTAGCTTAATTATAAAGATTTATATAATTTTCAAGGGGTTAAATAGAGAGTAAAAATTTCATGTTTGTATTAATGGATTTCCAAGTGATAAAATTCAATAAAGGAAAAAATCGTATTATTATAACATGACTATCAAAGTTTTTAAAATATAGTATGGAAAGATATAATTTTTCAGATGACCCATGTCTCATAATAATGGGTTGATTAGAATGTATATATTTATAGGTCTTTATAATACATCTAAAAAAGTGATAAATATTAAAATTTCACTAATGAATTATTAAATAATATTTATTTGTCATAAATTATATAGAGTCATAAAATGTAAAATAAACTATAAAAGTAATACAATAAACTCAAGATTTAAGAAATAAAAAATTTACCACTGTTAAGAATTTATTATAACTCATTATGATATCTTTATGTTCATATTTTTTTATTCTATATTTTGAATATTTTTGAAAAATTTAAAAATAAAACACATAATGAAAAATTAATTTTTCAAACCAGCACAATTTTTTTTCATAATCCTCATGTAACTGGGAATTTTTTTTTCATATTTTCCAACTAGTGAAAATATAACATAACAACAAGTATATTTTATGAAAAACTAAAATATGATTATGAAATTAAATTGGATAGCTTGGAAAAAGAGATCCAACCCATATGGATTTTTATATAAATAACTACATAAATAATACTTTTTCTAAGTTAAAACTAAATACGAAGAATAAAAAAATTACAAAATTAAAATAGGGAATAAGATTATTCAAAATAAGTGTTTCATTTTTATAGTATACAATCTAATAGTATTAGCATTTATCCTCAATTAAAATTTTAATTTTATTTTATCTATTTCAACCACCAGACCATCCTATCTTTAATGATAAAATTTTATTTTCCCTTTTGGTGGTAACCATATTAAATTAATTTCAAGACCACCAAATAAGCATTGGTTTATTTAAAATACATGGTATGGGAAATTATCTGTAGTTCATTCTCCTCCTCAACATGATTGAATGTATAATCAACAATGTTTTACTTTAGAAACTTAGGATGAGGCTTCACTACTTCTTATTTAGTATTCAATTATTATTTGAACTTCATATGAAGGATAACTTCATCATGGTTAATACTTAAATTTCATTAATGAATGCTCTAATATGTTCAAGACATATCTTTTCTTCATAATCATCATCATCAAACAAAGCATGAAAAAAATATTTTTGGTCTTCAATATAAATCCAAGGAGGATATGTTTTCATCTCATCATATAAAAGTCCTAAAAAGTATTCATCATATTTTGATTTATATTCTTCAAATTACCCAGTAATTATTTTATTTTTCATATAAAATTCTTATGAATGTTAGGTTAGGAAGTGTGTGAAATTCTTCTTCGTTCCTCTCCACAGTAATAATATATTAATCAAAGGTTAGGGGTGTTGAACTTATTCTTAATTATAATTTTTTATTACACTTCCTTTGACCATTTACTTACTAAATCAGGGAATATAGATTTAATTTGGGATTTTGGGACCCATTTCCCTATGTTTTTTTCTATTTCTTTATTATCCATTTATTATGTGTTCAGTTTCCCATTTATTCATCATTTAACTCAAAAAATCAATAGTTCAAGTGCTTGTTATACATAGAATAATGGGGTTTGATATGCACTGTATAATTTGGAACTACTTTTATATATATGATTTTACACAATATTCTATTTTTTCAACTATTGATCTCTATCACTACTCTATTATTTTGGGATATATGGGAAAATACGTTTTTAGTGAATTAATATTCATTCAGTGTGATTAAAATAAGATTTTATCCAAATTCAATTTCACTATACAATAGTCTAGTAATCCATATTAGATATGAGGGGTTATATTCAATTATATTATAAAAAATTAGTTTATAACGTAAAATAAGTAAATTAAAAAAATAAATACAAAAAGGCTAAAAACAATGAAAAATGAAGTGAAATACTCTTGACCTTTAAAAAAAATTTAAAAATTAATGAGTGGTGCAATTTTTATAGTTCCACCCACCAATAGTGTTATAAAATAATAATAGAGTATAACAGAGTGAAAACCATATAATTATCAAATGTATTTCATAAGGAACTTAGTATTTCATCACTATCACATAAATATCTATTTTCAATGTTCTTTTGGTGGTAGCTATTGTTTTCAGGTCAATCACAATGGATGTTTTGTGCTATGTTAACCTCATCTCACTGGTAATTTTTGAGAGGAGGCATGTCTTTTAGGTACCATGTAGTGTTTTCTCAATTCATATTCATGAAGGGGTTTAACATTATTTTTTATTAGTATATTTTATTGATGTTATTTTATATAAATACCATGTTAATCGTAGCATTAGGGAATGATGGGAATTTTAATAAGATCCATATATTTTTTTTTGAAAAAATATAGAAGTCAGGTGGACAACATAGTATAGGGACTCTATATAGAAATTAATTACTTAGAGAAAACGATACTGCACAAAGAGGATTGACTGAATAATGAGTTCAACTCATAAAAGAGGTACTGTGAATCTTTTTGTCATATAGGGTTCCACAAAGAACTAAGATACTCAAATATCCCAGAAGTCTGTCCAAAAAACATAGTATGTAGTAAACTGTTATAAATATAGAACATATTTCATGGAAATGTTTTAATCCATCATTTTTTGTAGCTATATATTATATTATTTCCAAGTTTAAAGGAGTGTATAGAATTAATTAAACAACAAATAATAAAAATGATAATAATGAGGGTGCGAACTTCATGTTTTTAAACTAAGGGATACCTTTTCTTTAGTATTATGAAAGAATGATTCTATATAAGTGATGCGAGGGAGGCAGTGTCCTTCCCTTAAAAATGTCCAAAATTACAATATATTTTATTTTACATATATATATACTATGTTTGATGTATTTCACTACATAAATCACTGTAACCATGGAATCCCACCTTATAATCCACTAAGTGATGCCATGATACAGTTTCCCACATAACATCAATAACACCTACCCTGATTCAAGTGGCTACAAACTAGCAGTGAAGCCCTAGGGAGTGTATATTTGGAGAATATTCCATTAGGATTTATAGTGTAGTATAGTAGTAATAAATATAGATAAGTAGAAGAGAAATGTAAATATATGATGCATCAAAATAATAGATGAAATGAATCTAAAAGAAATAAATTATTGGTGGTAGATGATAAGTAATAGATATTAAAAGATTATGATGACTATGTAGCTAAAACAATGAGTATACGAGAGATGTGGATGCATTAATATACCAGATACTAAAAAATAACAAAAATACCAAAATATGATACTAGTAGCATTGTGAGAATAGGCTCAATCCTCTTCCCCATACTGCATCCTAGAACTCATAATCAAGCATCGGTATCTGGTCACATCCCTTTATCTATACCCAAATTCTATAATTATTCTTGGGCTCTAATTGCATTCCATTTAGGGTGTGAGATATACTCAGAATAGTATCAAAAATTATTTATAGAAAAACCCATCCGGTTCAAATAAAATGAAATGTGTGCCAATAATAAAAAAATTAAGGAAATAAATAAATAAAACACTTCAGATCAGGCTCCCCTTGATATTCCCATCCAATTCTTCTGGATTTGACCATAGATAAATGTATCTGAATGAAGGTAAACTATAAAGTATGATATAAAGTATTAAGGGAGGTTATCAATAATGAAATGAATGTGTAGACCATCCCTAAGAATGTGATTTCATATGCCAGATGTGTCATTCTAATTTTAGATAAACATTCTTATTCTTTATTTTAAAAATCCATCTTTATAATTTTGGAAGATGAACTCTAAAAAAATCCATTGAAATTTTGAATAAATTCCAAGTATCGATGTAGAGGAACTGTAAATGCCCAATATAGTAAGATTCCATCCATGAAAATCCATAAATTGAATCCTTTGTATCAGTCCCAATATAGCATGAAATAACCCACAGTGTACCACCCTAGTATCTCTTATAGGGGACCTAAATTAAATCACTACCAAATGTAAATATCTATCAATGATCCCATCCATAGTGTCTCCAACAAGGTAGTATTATCACTCATATAGAGGTAGGGTATACACATGGTGAGACCATCCTAGGAATAACTATTATTTCCCCCAATGTCTATAAAATCCATATATATATTCCAGTTATAAACTCGATGATCTCTTCCAAGGAATCCCATGATGATCCAAGTACTACTCTCACAATGAAATGAGGTCTTTTGGAGAAATCACAATTAAAATTAATTCAATTAGGCATGGAACTTATATAATTCTTATAATTTTGTTGAAGGAATTTAATTAGGAAATTAAATTATGGAATGTTTTATTGGGGGCCTAACTCATGTCTAACCATTCCAATCAATTTAATTCATACATAAAATATCTATTACATGAAAAATCACCCTTCATGGATGGTTAATAAAATTAATGTAGTGGGAATATAGGATATCAACAAAGATAATACCATAGGGGAGGTCCAAGTCAAGGGAAAAAATCTATGATGTGATTTTTCATTAGTTAGGATAAAATTAAACATGATAAACCATTTAAATTAATATAATATTTATTTATAAGACATTTCCATAGAATTCCGGGAACAAGAAAAATGATGCATGGTATAACAAAAGTAAACCTGAGTAAAATAAGTTATATCACCTACTTTATGTTTGTAGTACTCTCTTTGTCTTGTTTTGACCCTTGTATTGAGATAGAACAGATGATACTGGAAGAATAATAGAATTCCCTGAAAATAGAGAAAATGAAGCTATATAGAATATATCAATGGAGGGTAATGTCATTAATGAAATTATATAAGATGATAATATAACATACTGATATGAATCAAATGCACCCAACTATGGTGGAACTGGTGGTGGGACGAGGAAGCAATGGAAAATCCAAGGATGCTTGAGGGAGGTGCTTCAAGGGAGGGAGAGTGGTTTTTCTACTAGAGAAAAAGGAGGAAGGGGTATTTATGTTTTATATCTGTTTAGGGGAAAATGTAATTTTCCCTTTCAGTTTTGGGTTTCATTGTTTAACCACATGGTTGGTTAAACCATGCACAAACCATGGTACATCCCCTGTCTAAGAACACCCCTCACATGGGATAGGTTCATTTTTTGGATAACTATGCACAACCCATGCAATTATCCACTATTAAAGTGGTCTACAATCGCACATTGGCGGGTATTCTAGATTGAATGGTTGTAGAAAAATTTTGTGGCCAATTGATGTGTCCTGGGTGCCCGCATAGTTGAGTGACATGGTTAGCACTAATTGTGTGCTAACCATGCAGCTAGATATTCCATCAAAATACCTTGAGATCCGGGATCCAAATATGCTCAGAGCCCTCACAAAAATTCCCATATCTTTTAGAATTCATTAATAGAAAAAAAATGAGTTGTCTCTACCGAAAATTCAATGTTCTTACCTATCCAAAAATACAGGACATTACAATGTCCCATCATTATAACAACTCATACCCTTGTTTCCCTCCCGTGGGTGGTAAGGTGTTGTCTGAAAATGTTTTAGTCACTGTGCACCTACATTGTCCACCCTCTTCCAGGTCATTTCTTCTAAATGGTTGTGCTACCCTAGAACTACTATTGATGTACTGAACTTCCTCTAAGATCCTTCATCCTCAGATAAAAAATATGTATCAGATGCCCCTTGAAGGAAATAACTTCCCCCAACGCAATGTGATCTGGAAAAAATGATGGAGATAGATTGGCATAAAATTGTTGATGTTGTGATTCAATGAAGACATGATGCATGGAAACATATTTATGAAGTACCTGCAATTGATAGGCTACCGTCTTCCTACTCTTCACTTTCTCAAAGGGGCTGACATATTCAGGTGATATATTTCCCTTTCTCTAAATCCATACAATTCCTAGTCTAGTTTGTACTCAAAGAAAGACATAAATTCCTACATTGAACTCTAGTTGTCAATGGTGAAAGTTAGTATAGGACTTATTCCTAGAATATAATATACCCATAAAGTTATAAATCATATGTACTTTCATTGAATTCTTCTAAACTAAAAGGGGAACCATTATTGCTACATCACCTACCTCTAACTAGTACAGAGGTGGATGAAATGACCTACCATAAAGGGCCTTATACAGATCCATCTGAATCTTTTCCTAGAAAATATTATTATAAGAAAACATAGATAAAGGTATTTTTTTCTCCCATGAACCTACAAAACCAAGGATTCATTTTCAAAGTATGTCTTCTAACACTCTAATTGTCCTCTTAGACTATCTATCGATCTTACAGTGATATGATGTTCTCATGAGTACATCAGATCCCAATTCCTTTTATAGCCCCTACCAGAACCATGATGTAAAATGAGAATCTATTTCCAATATGATAGAATAGGGAACCCCATGAAGGTGATAAATCTCCCAAATATATAGCCTCTCATTCTCATAAACTAATTAGTTCTCTCAAATTAGTCAAAAATTTGTGAACTTGGTCAACCTATAAATAGTCAACCATATTTAATCACTACCTCTAGGGGATCTCTACATGACCATGATGAAACCCCATAATATGTTCTATAATTTCTACTCTAGAAAGCATAGAGGCTCTAGAAGTCCAATAGGTCATCAATGCTCCACTTATACCTACTGACAAGTAGAATACATCATGATGAAACCTGTAATCTACCTCTTCATCACATCCACTAATAATGATGGTTTATGTAATAGTACATCTTGTTAATCCCAAGGTGAACTAACCAAATAGATTCATGTTATTCACACATCATCTCTTCCCATACATAAACAGGTACCCAATCATGCATGTGGTAGTATATGATCTCATTTTGGTCAAAACAAAACCAACGATAAAGTGGGTTATCACCTAAGACACTATCCCATACGATGAGGCCCTCGAGATTTGATAGTAGCATCACGCACACCCACTCAAGAAGGGACGATTTCACTGATATAGATACTATAATATTAATCTATTGATTTTCCAAAACATTTAGGTTCATCTCAAATAAATAAGACCATTATTATCCAATCACTACTAGTATATCGGGTGGTATGTGAATGAGACTACCTACATAGGCCATCACCTATTATATTACACTTTATGGGTGTATAATAAATCTCATGGTTGATAAAATTCTGGTATTCTACCCATCAGCTTTACCGAATACTAATGTCCCACTTTGTGGAGATATAATCAAGATGTTTTTATCTATTTAAACCATGAACTGATCACTCAATAAATTATGGAACCAACATATTTTAGCATGAACCTCGGTTTCTATAGAGAGGTCATGTGTAGTGTAAATATTATCATTATGTCCTAGCTGGTATGACCCATATGCCAAAACTAGATTGCCCTAAATAAAATATTCTCCAACATGAATGTTTAAACATCATAGTAAAAATAATACCTTCATCCTAGCTCCGTCAAAAATTAGGATTGGTGTTGAAGTTAGCCTCCACATTAATTCCTAGAAGGCTATCTCATAAGATTATGACCATAGTTATTTCACAACATTTTTAGTCCAGCTCATAAGAGGAACTGTTAAGAATGATAAATCATAAATAAATCTCATGTAATAGCCAGAAATCCCCAAGAAACTATGTATATGAAATATTTTCATCAGCTGCTCCCAGGAAACCCCAATGCTCACCATCTATTGATCAACAAATAAGAATACCTCTATAATTATATGACCAATGAAGTCAACCATATCAACCCAAAAGTGGAACTAGACGAGCATAGTAGATATATGATGCTCTATTAGTTTATTATACATGACCAAGATGGGTAGCATGGTCACATCTAGTGTAAGAATACACCAAGATATCCTCATTCAAGACTACCACAAATGAATCTCAATACAGATGAAAAAAAAATCATCAAACCTATACATATTATTGGAAAATTTGTAAAGGAAAATAATATAATGAGATATTCATACAATTCATACCTTCTCTAGAACACTATGTGTGGTATCTCTGATGGTATCACACTCAACTGATGGTAACATGACCTCAAATCGATCTTAGTGAAAACCATCACTCCTCAGATATGGTCTAAGTGTTCATATATATGAGGAAATGAATACCAATATTTTACTATATGTTGTTTCAACCATATATAATCCATGAACAACAATAGGGGATCATTTACATTTTTTATGAAAAAGGAAAGGTGAACCACACAATGATGTGTTGTGTCAGATGAATCACTTGTCCTATATATCTTCCAAATTCTTCATGAGTTTTGGGAGCTATATAGATTACATCATTTAAAAATGAATGGACACTGCTGTCACACATTCCACTAGCTATATGGTTAACTAAACCTATATAATTGGAGGTAAGGGATATATTTGATCAAGGAATGCGTCCATGAATTCATCCACTATATGAGGGAATTAACTATGTCATATTCCTTGTCTGATCATAAAGAGACTAGCTTTCATGGTTGTCACCATGCCCAACCTAGTGTTCTTGGGTCATGTTCGACTCAGTTACATGTACCATTTACCATTATGAAAATAAGAATGGAATTATGAAGATTTTAAATAAACTCTATAGTGATAGAAGTCATAATGGGTTGGGTGAGGAACTAGAAAGTATATATTGAGAATGACATCAGAATCGTTCATCTCAAGGACACAAAATTTCTAGGGGAATCAATAACCACCTATCATAAGGGGTAATTTCATTCTATAGAGTATAATCTAAGATCGAAAAACTTACAATGTGTTGAGATACATCATGCAACATAAGTTCTCCATTACTAGGCCCAGGCTTTCAATAATTGATGAAAATATAATAGAGTGAAATGAATGTTTATGAATTAAGTAAGATACTAATGTTAAGGCTACATGAATAGTACACTATATAGTAGAATTACATGGACTGTGCTCCTCAAGAATAGAATTCACTGCAATGATGTGACACAAAGCATGCCCTTTAGGTTCAACCTGACTAAGCTAGAAAGGTTCACATAGCTGGTGATGAACTTCTGACATTTAACATTATATAAACCTTGAGATCATTTTGAGTACACAAAGATTTAACTATCATTATACCAAGCATGCAAAGTGCCACTTATGGATAAAAAAGGTTCACTACTCAGGTCATATTATATATAAATCTGGATTCTTTATTGACATATAGAATATTAATGTCGTAGTTCCTAAGAGTATCTAAAGAATGTGTTTGTTACAAAATGATTTTTGGGGATGGCTTGATATTATAGGAATATAATAGAAGACTTATCAAGCCTTTTTAACCAATTATAGTCATATAAAAAGGGTGTTACATTAATGTGGTCCAAAGAGTGTGATAAAGCCATTTGGGAGGAGAAAGGAAGGCTTTTATCAACAACTATTATTATTCTTATAGAGCTTGGAAATTGTTATTTCAAGTTTTTTGATGAATCAATCATTTTCATAGGAGAAGTGATGAATCATGAGGACAAATTCATTTCATACGGTTCTTAGAAGTTCAGGATAATTGAGAAATATTACTAGACACTTGAACTTGAGCTACCAGTAGTTGTCTATGCCTTACATTGCTAGAGACACTATCAATTGGGTGAGCAATTTGTTGTGTACATATTCCATAAGAGACTAAGATGTATCATTATAAAACATTACATGAATCTCATATAGAAAAAATGGGTAGACTATATATAGTCCTTTGATATTGATAATTCATATATGCATGGAAAACACAATGTAGTAGCTGATGTACTAAGTCAGAAAACTCATGCACAAGACGTATGGGAAGCTAGTGAAAAATCGAAATTGATGGACCTCTTCTCTGAACTACATCTATAGTTTCATGACATTCATGAGTATTCATATCTTTCAACCTCGAAAGTTAAATATTCCCTCCTTGTGAAGGTGAATAGAATGAAATTTTAAGATCTTAAAGGCTTGGTTCTCCAGGAGAGTATTTTAGGAGATAGATTCCCTCAGGATTGGTCTTTCGATAGAGATGGTGTCCTATATATACATGGACATTTTGGGGCTTATAGAGATATGATAGAGGAGTTGATGGGAGAGTCCCATTCTTATAAGTGGATAGATCATTGAGGAATATCACATAAATATAGAGATATGAGATTGAATTATTAGTGTCATGGGATGAATTTTTAGATAACAGGCTTTATTACAAGGTGGTCATCCGGTCAGCAGGTGAAGGTGGAGCACTAGAGACCTACATGCTTAATATATCCACATCTAGTCCATGAATGGAAATGGGGAGATGTTTCTTTATACTTTGTATTTTGACTACGTAGTTCTCCTAGATGTAAGGATGTTTTATGGGTTTTTATTGACAAGATGATAAAAGTATCCCAATTCTTTCCTATCAAGGGGAATTTCTCATTTAATGATATGGGAAGATTGTATGTCTATGAGATCATATAACTACATGATATTCCCTTTTACTATCAATACATATTGGGATTCTCATTTAATGTCATCGTTTTGGAAAGGGTTGTAGAAGGATATGGGTATACAGGTCCTTTTAAACACCTCATTTAACCCTCAGAACGAATGATAGGGAAAATGGACATTTCATGTTTTAGAGGAAATGTTTCAGGCATGGTTCCTGGGAGAATCATATTTGTATATTCATGTAATCCTATAATAACAGATTTTAGGTAATGATTCAGATGGATCACTTTGGATCCCTGTATGGTAGGCCATGTAATTCATTGTTGTGCTAGATAGAGGTAGGAGAGGTAGTCCTATTTGGTCATCATCACATGAATTAGAGTTTAGATTTGGTTCAACTGATTATAAAGCATATTTTTACATCTCATTCAATGTAGAAATCTTATATCGATCATCATCTATGACCTATAGAGTTTGAGGTTAGAGATTGTGTTTTCTTATGGGTATCACCCATGATAGGGAGTAGACAGATACCGAGGTATGGGAAGAAGTCTCCTCTCTATGTAGGGATGTTTGAGATAATGGAGAGAATCAAGCAGGTAGCCTATCCATTATTCATTCCTCAGAGTTATTGTGTCGTCCATGATGCCTACCAAATTTTTCTATTGCACTGGTATCATGATGAAGGATCTCATACTTTGACCTCAAGAAAGTTAAGTTATAATCTATTGAAACCATTGATGAGTATCCTATATGAATCATTAACTAGATAATGAAGGCTGTTCAAGGCTTGTCTTTCACTCTAGAGTGGGTGCCATGGTAAGATGGCCATGTATAGGTTGTGACATGGTTGTCAGAGGCTGATGTACATTCCCAGTGGACGTATTTGTTCTGAGAAAGTGTTTCACCTCAGTTGGAATGTGAACATAGGGATGATTTCCATTATGGGGGAGTATTTTAGAACCCATTTTTCTACTCAGGTATGTAACATTTAAATTTTGGTGATCTTTTATTTTATGGAAATAATGTAGATTACTTATGAGTTGCTAAAGGTTTTGTGGGTGACTAGAGATTATTTAGAGCTCTAAACCCCAGTTGATGGAGGTTTTTTTCCTATCACATAGTTAGATTAAATCATTAGGGGAGGGGCACACAATTATTTTGAACCATGAAAGGATGGATAGTGTCCTAGAGTAGGTAACATAGTTTTCATTAACCATGAAATTTGGGCCACATGGCCATGTGAGAATGCGTAAAATTTTGATAGTGTAGTTTCACATAGTTTCCCTACGATTAGTCAAACCATTCACACTCACATTACATTATTCCCCTTCCAAAATCTTCCTATGAATAGTTTGTGCACGGTTTTCCAAAATCACACATCCAAACCATGAGAAGTATCTTTTTGGGTGAATTTACTGATTTCACCATATTGAAATTTTAACCCTTTATTTATTCTACCCCTTATTCTCTAGTGGGAAAAACAATTGTCTCCTATCTTTTTTGAAGACAAAATCCCCCATTCTGGGAATCAATGACAATTTTCCATGCCGAGTCTGATCAAAGTGTCGACTATCTTGATGGAGCTCCACTAGTACATTCCCAATTCCTTTTTAATATTTTGTCTTTATTATCTATATTAATGATTATATTTATATGAAGGATCATATGACCTATTTTCTAGGTGTTGGTCTATTATTTTTATATCTTCCAATCTTGGACAAATTAGAGGAAGTTACTTGATGATTGGAGTCACACAAGTATAAGGAAGTGGTATATAACTCATTCCTCAAGATTCAATGTTTTATAAATTATCTTTTGGGAGTGTCAATTTCATAAGGAGTCTTATGTTTAATTTATATTCCTTTCTTATAGTCATCAGAACCATTCTCTATGAATGATTCCATATATGTCATTCGATGTTGGTGTTTGGGTCCACAATATTATCAACCCCATAGAGGGTGATTATATAGTTTATGCCTTTGAGGTTGTTATGTGTGTTCGGACCACTGTTTGAAAGTGATTTTTCTTGAATGTTATAATGGTAATCCCTTATTTAATTAAATTAATTTTGAATTATGAATTAATAATTGAATGTACCATGTATTTTTTCACTTGAACTATCTAAGGTATGTGCTTCAACATGATTATTCAATTGTAAATGAATTTTGAAGATATACTTATATATGTGACTTATACTTATTATATATAAATGAATATTGGTTTCATGTATGCATCACCCCTTTACAATTTTTATTTAGTGTATTGGAATGAACCTATGGAATTTAATATGACTTAAATGCATTAAAGGGTTTCTTTCCAAGATAGAATTGTCACACTAATGAAAGGAAAGGTTTGAAGCTCTTGAGCTTATTAAATGGGATAACTTTTAGTTGGAATATTTAATTAAATAAATAGTGGTAAGATTATTATTATATATGGATATTGACATCATTATAGGAATAGTTAGGCTGAAGTGACCTTCTCGATTCCTAGGGAAATTCCTTGATCACTCGTAGATTCCATTCCGATTAAAGTATATCACATACCATTGTTGAGAGCAACCTTGGATGTTGATCCTCATTTTTCAGTGGATGAATGGTATGATTCCATAGGATCCTTATATTACTAATACATGAGGCCTTAGATACACTACATGTATCCATCATGGATTTTATGGCTATGAGGTGCCTTTCGTTCATCATTGGTCCTAACCATTGCTTATCCCATTTTACCATGGATATTTTACATGGACACTGTAATCGCATACTATTGTGGATTTCCTGGGATGATTATCATTGGAATACACTCTTACCGCTATAGCTAGGATTTAGTTACTATTAATTTGGTGAACCTTGAGGTCCAGGATTCCTTGGTTATTACATTGGTACGTTTTTATTGTTATTATCATCATGGTTTCCTTCTTACATCTGAGAACCTATAATATTTATACCATATGGTGAAGTCAATGAATGATTTCACTAATGTGAAGTAATTATATAAATAGGAGATTAATAATAAATGTATTGGATACATGTCAAGACACTATTCAAGGGATGAATAAGGTACTTGGGTATTTACATTGTTGTACTTATTTTCATTTATATATCCAACAATACATGATTTTATTTTATATTACAAAGAAATGATGTTATAGATATTGTTGGTGATGTCTTATTTATATTTATATCACACCTTATTTAGTCCACAATTGGAACCAATGAATATTAAATGTACATAGGTGTTGTTAAAGAGAAGTGTGTTGCTTCAAACATGTTATTTCGTGATTGTTTATGATGGAGATGGTAACAGATGACCAAGATGTAGAATTGGATTATTAGGATAGCTTTTGGATTCCTTTTGAAACTATTTTATAGAATGTATTGTCTAATGATTTTTATGTAACACCTTGGCCCTAGAATCCCAATTCTAGGTCATTATTTTATTACGCAGGCATGATTACATGGAATCACATCCAGATGGACCATTCAGTTTAGAAATCATGGAAATCCATGTTATATACATGATACCAATAATACAACAGGAAGACAAAATAAAAACAAGATAAATTATAGTATGAAATCAATTACATCCATGAAAGCATATTTAATGTTTTTTTCTTCCAAACTTGTGTAAATAAAACATAATAAGGGTTATCCCAATTTCTCAGTATGGGTAAGTAAAGTGGAAGCAATAATTAATCAATTGAAATAAATTTCCCAAGAAAGGTAAATAAATAATAACACATGCCATCAAAATAAATAGATATGTAAATATAAATATGGAAAGGTAAGAAAGTGAAACACGTGAAACTGAATGAATAAAATTGAGAACATAATATATCCATTGATATGTTGATGAATAATCTCATGGGAAACACTAATAACTGAGTTCCCAATAAAGGGAATGCTTAATTATTGGACATCATTTTTCCTTAGTACATATAACCATTAGCATAAATACCTTTCACAAGATGGTTAAAACCATACTAGTTAAAATCCATCTGGGTTTTTACAACCATAAATCTACTGTAGAGACCTTTCATAACACCATTTATATTATATTAGTTACACATGAGAAGGGTTTTTCCAACCTAAATGTTTCCCATGAGACTACCGATGCATTAAGGGGCTATCTATAGGTGCGACCCACATGTGTCATACCTATCCAAAGCATTCATCATATCTAAATATAAATTAAAATAATAAAAATAATTCCTTATAAAAAATACATATTCAATGAATGATATATATTTATAAATTACTCTCCAGTTAATCAAATAACTATTAAAGTAAACAATGTATGTAAAATGACATACGATTTAGGCAAGAATAATATCTATCATATGAAAATATGAATGTTCAAGTAAATTTATATATGAAAATTGACTACCATAAAGTTAATGTTTCAAGATAACATTAACAATCACAAAAGGATGTGATATTTCAACGGTAATCATTGAGAACATTATTGAGGAGAATAATATTTAAACATTCTAAACTATCCCATAACAATTTGAAAATTCCAAATAATAATTCCCATGGAAGAATAAAATAAAAGTTATATTATCATTAGACAGAGTTTATTCATGATATAAAATGTTAATTGGTCGTATAAACACTATATAAAAAATGAATTGGTACATAATAATAAATATGTATCAATGGAATGAAAATTGAGACAAAATCCTTTACCTTAACCTTCCATTTTGTTATTTGGGCTTCTAACTCATTTATAGTGTTTTAAAATATGTTACTAAGATATAAAATAACATTAATAGTTTTTATAATTTCATATATTAATTCCTTATTATATTTTATTACCCTTTTTATCACTCTTTCATTATTTTAAATGATTTTAGGTGTTAATTCCCTAGTTTTCTCAAGTATGTTTTGACTTGTCATTTATTGTTAAAATTAATTAGATCATGATTTCATCATATATATAATTTAATCTGTGACTTATTTTCTTATATATTCAGTACATATGTATTTATAATAGTCGATAATATTGGGAGATAATAAATGCAGTGATCCACTCATGGATATGATAGAAGTTATATATACACCAACGTTACTTTCATTTCATTATTAAATTTTAAAAAATAAAAAGGAAATGATAAATATGTATATTTTAATTCTAGTACCATATATATGTTCTATATGACACATATGTTTATTAGAACCATCCTTTATATATTCCAATTTTATCATGAATGAGTCACATCTCTTTGAGGGGGTGGAAGTCCATACTTCCACAAATGATGTTATTGAATTTACAAAAAATGGAATGTTTAGAGGTATTTTTTGATAGCAAGTTTAGAGGTATTTGTTATAAAAGAATTAATGAAAAATAAAGACATTATAAATATAATATATATCATATAAAAATATAATTTCCATCATAATTCCCCCATGAGAGGTAGAAAAGAAAAAATGAACAATCATCATTTCATGAGGCAGTACTTTTTCGTAAACAAAAACATTATGTTTGATATCCATTAAATGGATGTGTGTGTATGTTTAGGTATAAACCATAATAAAAAATAATTAATATATATTTAGGATATTTGTTTCATCATATATTCATTATTTAAAATGAATTTAAGGGTTGGAGTAGTTAATGAAAGAAAAGATATCATTGGAAAATGTTTCCTTAAAAATCGGGTAACTCCTTTTGGTTTATAATAAAGGGCTTTATTGGGATGATTTATTCCCAAAAGGATGATTCAAGGTAGATAGGAGGGATTTTGGGAAGCTATTTGGTTAGATAATACCTAATCATAAGTAGATTTAGATGTTTTAGTAAGGGAAAGAGATATTTTATTTTTTATAGTGGAGGGGGAGTGGCACTCTTGTAAATAAAAAAGGTTTTCATTAATTGGAGGTCTAACTTATCTAATGTTACTATAAAATTGAAAAATAATAGAGAAAAGGGGAAAATTTGTTAATTAAAACCTCTACACACAAAAACATATGAATTCTAATAATTTGGTTCTTGATCATATATGTAAGAAAATGGTTCTTTCTTTGAGGTACAGTTTCTTTTATTATTTTTCCATGAGTAGTCTTTGAGGAAAAAAGGGGGAAAAATAAAAGTAATGGAATAATTCTATCACATGCGATGATTTAGGGTTACACGCAATGTAATCTAGTATACACACCATGTATTCTGGTCTTGAATTAAGGGAATACATGGGGTTTATTCATGTCCGAAAGGAAACGAGGAAAAACCCACTACATGTTGTTTACTTCCTAGTAGACACCATGTAGTCATATTGGAAGACCCTGGAAAGTATGTCGGTGGATGTCATCCACAAAATGAAAAATAAAATGATATAAATACCATGTATAAGGACTTACATGTCGTGTACTTGTGTTTTTTACATAAAATAGATATTAGCCACTCCTTTTTTTAGTTTGGATAGTGGGCTCACCATGGGAAATCCAGATGACAGCCAGAACATCAACCTCTTCCTGGTTGATCATCTGAACTATGAATCAATCACTGTCAGTCTCATTTAAATCCTCCTTGTGAGTTCTCAATTAATATTTATATGTTATAGGAAATTCCTATTCTTGAGGAACATATTTATTGTTGAATAATTATCCTTTTTTCATATATTTATACCATTGTAGCTTGAATTGGAAGTCAAGGTTGGATGAGGAGAGTCATACTACATCGAGGTAGGTGTTTTTGTAATAATTTCATAATTTAAATTTGTTTATTTGTATTTTTGTTCCACATTCCCATGTAAAGGGTGTATCTTGATTTAGAATTTTATCGTGTTAATACCTAATGTCATTTAGGGGATTTTGTAAATTAATTGAAGCATGTTTAGGCTTATTTGTTTTGATTAAGGGCCACCCCATAGGGGAATTTTCCCTCAGATGACCATTATTTAGCCGTTTCACCTAGGATGCTGATGGGATTTCCTTTGTTTCCCTATTGAAGGGTTGTTTTAGAATGAAATTTGTTAAATAAACATTTCCATGTGATTATAATTGTTAAAGCTTTGTGATAGTTTAATTCACATGTTAGTCTTGTAATATATTTTTGCCCATGTGAATTGATTATTGAAAACCATGTAATAGTGTAATTTACATGGGTAGATTTTTATATGGTGAAATGCTGAAACACCAGGCTTAGCCCTGAATATGCTGAAATGATGATATATCTGGCTAGGCCTTGATACATATTTAATGGTTGATACACTATTCATGGCTCAGATACATGCTGAAATGCTGACACACCCGGCTTATCTGTGATTTGAATATGTTTAAATGCTTATACATCAGGCCTACCCCAGAGACATATTGAAATGGAATGACTGACGATGCATCTTCTATGACATATAACATGCTTGGATTTAGTCTACACTTCTTTGTTTAGATTTCTTACTGAGTTTTCTATTGTGTTTACATTATATAAGGTACTGACAAGATTAGGCCAGATCCCAAAAATTATAAAATTTATTGAACTGAATATATTAAAGGACATGAAATTTATGTAAATGAATTCCAGTACTTATAGGATTGTTTACTTTTGAGTACCTGATGGTTTACTGCAATTCACTATTGTACACTATTATTACATAATCACTCCTAGATTGGAAGTGACATTTGGTGGTTGCCTACTGAGATTTATTTCTCACACCTAGTTCAGGTCATGTTATTTGGCCTAAAATGTTTATATTACTACTGGTATTGATAGAGGAAAGACTCCCTATACAGTTAATTTATTACTACTTAGGAGTAGGAGAGCAAGGGACCAAGCCAAGGCTTACAATGCTGTTGAGTTTCATTTTGTTTCACCATACATTGGTGCTGTATTTTACTTGATTACAATGTATCCTGTTTTCACTATTTTCTTATAACATGTGACATGCTACATCATTTTATTATCATATGCCTTCTGGATATCTTATATTTTATTCATTCGTTGTTTACTTCAGTTTCATTCTATTTACTACTTCCATTCTTGTTATTGTTTATTCTATTGTGTTACACATCAATGAGGGAATAGTTTTCCCAATATAACACCCTAGGTCCTCGTTGCTAGTTGGAATCCCATGGTGTTTGGAGAAATTCTCTTGAGGCCATGTGGCCAACTGGTTACGGGGTACCAGTTGAATGGAATCCGGACCTAGGACATTACAAAGTGGTATCAGAGGAGTTTTTTTCTAGTTTGATTTAGTATTTTGAGATTATATGAAGGATATAGAATTTGGTAAATATATTGGCCCATGAGTAGCTACCCTGAGTATAGGGAATATCCAAATAACATTGAATTGACTTGTGATTTTTTTTAGATATTGAGCTATTATAGCTGATTTGATTTCACCATTGGGTGACAGACATGATTTATGCTAATAATATTGATGCAATGTTGTTTCTATTTTCTTGAAACCCAATGAGATGAGGGTATTCCATTTATTTCATCATTTGTGCACTTGTTATAATCACACGTCATGCGTTATTTTGTGCCATCTAAGATGCATTAGCTATTTCATGTTATTGTGATAGCTAATGTGATATTTGTGACTATAGTTTTTTTATTTTGGTGACGTAAATAATGGCGTGACATCAACTTTCAATCCATAAGAAGTATTGACCTTTATGAATTAGGAAATGACTCACTTTAGGAATTTAGGGGTTAAATGAACTTATCATAGATATGTTTCAAATTGGATGAACTTGTTATATAATTGTTGTGATATATTATGTTTGGGTGCCAAAATATGATTCACAGGGTGTATGGGCCCTCAGGGGTTGGAATTTGGCATTCCATTGGTTAGTTGTTCTACTAAACAAGTTTTTTTTTGGGAAATCTGGAGTTTCTCTCCTAAAACCCCCAATATATAAGGCGTGTAGTTTAGAATAACATGCAGTGTCTTAATCCTGTTTGAGGGAGATAGTGTTCCAAATTATAAGAAGAACATGATGTGTAACAGCAGTACATGTCATGTAGTATCTGACTATATAATGGGCTGTGTAAGAGGAAACATGAGCTATGGAGTTTGTATTAGAACATTCCATGTATACTTTATACACACCCTATAGTCTACCAAGGATGAACATGTGTATACTTGGAAGTGTGGGAGTACATGGCTGGGAGGATGGGCCTGTGTACACATCATGTTTTAGGGGAACACACCATATACTTGGGGTTGATACATGCCTAGGCTTGTGGTATCACAGAACCATGTGATGTCATAAGGGAACACCCTGTGTATTCTTTATACACACAGTGTTGTCCCCTTTTCATATTTTTTAGGATCTTTTCCTATTTCATTATAAGATCTTTTGAATGGAAAACATTGTAAATAAATTTGAACTAAGTCATGTTCTTGAAATTTTAGAGTCATGACACAATGAAAAACAAATTTTGTGTTCTAAAAGAGTAGTGATGATCATACTATAGAAATGGTAGTCCATGGGATACCGATGGATCCTCTAGTTGTGCCAACTGCAGCACCAGCTATTATATTGGATGAAGATGAAGATGCACAGTTCCATGTAGGCTTTGTTAGGTTCATGAATACCTTTCAGGGAGAATCGTAGGCTACCACATCTATGGAAGAGCTGACGCGTATATTCCAACAGTAGTATCCAACTACTTTTTTAAGGGATAATGGACCATAGCATAAAGAATCTGGGATGGAATCATTGTTGGCTATTTTCTAGAATCTGGACACACCTCTTGAGAAGAGGGTAAAGCTCGTGACTTATATGTTGCGTGATTATGCCAAGAGATAGTGGGATATTGTCACATAAGAAGGGCTTCATTGGGATATGAAATGGGAAGACATTTAGGTGGACTTTTCTGATTATTATTTTCTCTTGATGATGAGGGTTGACCAATTCTGGGAGTTTATGCACCTGAAGTAGGGAAAACTATCAGTTATGGACTATTCTTCCCAATATATTAAGCTTCAACATTTTGCACATGTTTTGATGGGATATGATGTATCAAAGGATTTACGATTGAAGGATGGTCTCCGATATTACATCTAATTATAGGTGAATTTCTATAGGTTTCCTTATGTCTCTAATATTATGAATTAGGAGTTTATTACTGAACAAAACCCATGAGAATATAGGGGTGCGAGTCAGGGCGGTTCAGCACTGAGACCTGGTACTATCTCAACCGGAACCAAGAAGAGTAATATGTAGATTTATTATAGAGATATGAGCAATCAAAAAATTTCTTTCAATAACCAGGTGACGTGATACCAGTGCCGAAGGATTGGACATATTAAAAATCAGTTCCCAATGGACCTAGTCCAATGTCAAGATTATGGAAAGATTGGTCAATCACAGTAGTTCTGTAGGACTTTTTCACTTGCATCTTGTGAGTGGCGGTATTTACAAACTTCATGTTAATGTGTGGGGTATGAAGCTTCCCACCAGTCAAGGAACTATAAAATGTCATGTCATCCAAACTAAGGGGGTGGTTGTGTCCACGTTAGCCAGACCCCAGGATCTCATCGATAGTAGGATGGGCCAGCTAAGGGTATCATAGTAGTGTATTAGGGAAACAGTATAGGTCAGACTTATGTATTGCAATAGACCTAGCAAGATCAGGATCTCAGACCTTTTACTCTCAGAGGTACTATTCTAGTTTCCTCTGTTTTATCTTCAACAATTATAGATACTAGTGTTACACATAGTTTTAAATCTGTGGTCATTGTGGAAAGAATTGAACTCTATGTTTACACTACTTCTGATGATATTATGCTATACACTCTATTAGGGGTAAGAACAGCTGGTGTGTGTCAGTGTAAGGAATACCCCCTTGAGATTATTGGGTGTCACTTTCTATGGAATGTCTTTGTCTTATAGGTGATATAATTTGATGTCATTCTCACAATGGGCTGGTTGTATCCATTTTGATTTTCTGTTGATTTTTAGAATCACAGGGTGATTTTCACATCACTAATGGGTGGGGAGTTTGTACATAAGGGAGAATGGGATGTTCAGGCAGGCTGAGCTAGACCAGAGCATTGTGGACTGGGTAGGATGACATCCCAGGTTACAAGTTTTTCTCTGGATGATCAGGGAAAATATCGGGTAGATTACCCTCCAATGGTTAATCATTTCAGGGATGTTATCCTGAAAGACTTGTCAAGATTTCTTTCAGTTTGAGAGGTGGAGTTCACTATTGAGATAGTTCCTAGAGCTACACCTGTATCCATTCCTCTTTATAGGATAGCTACAAAGTATTTGTAAGAGATCGAGAGGTAGTTGGAAGATCTAGAATCTAAGGGTTTTATCTAACTTTTTCCTTGTCCTTGGGATTCATGTGTGTTTTTCGTGAAAAAAGAAGATGTTACCCTTAGGCTATTCATAAAATATCATAAACTGCACTAGTTGATAGTTAAAAATATATATCCCTTTCCACAGATAGATGACCCATTTGATCAGCTACGAGGAGGTCGAGTATTATCGAAGATTGAATTGAGGTTAGGATATCAACAGGTACGTGTTCGATTGGAATATATACATCATACTACCTTTCATAGTTGGCATTTCCTATATGAGTACTTGATTATGCCATTTGGTCTCCCAAAGGAACTAGTAATTTTCATGGCACTGATGAACTGTGTGTTCTATCTTTACCTAGATTCTTTTGTGGTTGTTTTCATGGAAGATATCTTAGTGTATTCCCTCAATAGACATGACCATGCCATGAATCATAAGATCATTTTGAGTACATGGATAGAGATCTATTTTTATGAAAATATCAGAAAATTTCACTTCTGGATGGATCATATTCACTTTCTTGGTCACATCATCTCAGATACTAGAGTGTTAGTGCACCCAAAGAAAGTGAGAGCAATAGTTACCTTGGAGAACCCAAAAAATGTTTTTGAGGTATGGAGTTTCTTGGGGATATATGGTTACTATAGGAATTATATATATGTCTTCTCCTACATAATAGTGTAAATGACGAGAATGACTAAGAACGGTCTAATGATTGAGTGGTAAAATTCTTATAACATGTTCTTTCTGGAGTTGAAGGGATGTTTGAATTCAGTGTCGATCTTAATATTTCCAGAGTGAGGCAAGAGTTACACTATATATTGTAATGCATCATGTATTGGGATCGGATATATACCTCACATTATCCTGAATAAGAAAAATCCCACCATTTGGTTTAATCATTTCATCTCCCTTCCCTATAATATTTAATGGTACAACACAAAAAAGATGTAAATTACCAATTTTTTTAAAAATATAATTGTTAAGGAAACACTTATTTTAAGTGAAATATAAATATTCCTCTGAGTCTAAAATTCTAGACTCTATACAGATATCCATTATCATGATTAACACATCATTGGTTCCAGCAAAATATATATTTTCTTTATTGGTTTTAGGTGCAATCCATTTTCATTTCACTACTTAAAATTTCCTTTCTTCCTAAAAATCAAGAATATATGACCACATCCCTTTGAGTTTTATCATATATTTACCCCTTATTTTGATCATCCTATATCATTATCTCACCTTATAAATCTACATCTTATTTCCACATTATGGGAAACTAGAGAATATTCCTAATTATCCTCTTCAAATATCATCATCCTGGATCAAGTACAAGACATCATTCAAAACAAACATTTTATTTCTCAATGAACTACTAAAAAATGTTACAGTGGATTCCCAACTATCAGGTAAGGATGATAGTGAAACCATAGAGCATACCTCATCATTAGACATAATTCATCTAGATTAATACTGATTATTATGGTGTTGAATTCATTAATGTGTCTAGTAATTTTCTTCACCTCAATCCACTTCAAATTCAATAGCCATTAACTCTTGAAATTTTTTTAAAATTTATAATACTTCTTGTATATATTTATAATATATTTCATTAATCCAACAATCATTTTCTCCTCTTGTATTTCAATTATATTTTATTAACATAATGAACCCAAATATTAGAAACTCTTGATAAAATATATATCACTCGTTCAATATATTCATTTCATTTTATCCCAGAAGAGGAAAGATAAAATATTTATAGTAAAGATATTCATATAATATCATCATTTAATAATTTCAATTATTTCTATTTAAGTGATTGATATGAAGCTCTCATTATTCCATAACCATTTTTCGATTATAAAATCTAACCATAATCATTCAAATTCAAACATTAATAATAGTTATTGTAAAAGTTATAGGGGTAACCAGTGGAAAATGATTCATACATGATGGGTAAAAGAGAAACAATTTTAATAATATCATGATACATAGAGATTTACATAATTTTAGAAATGATCCATACATTCATGGAGATGTATAATATAACTATGTTTTTTAGATGAATTAATATGTGATGTTATAGAATCACACACATACAAACCATACCATGAATGATTTTAAAACTAAGAGGATGGAACTATGCCTCCAATCACACAATAAGTCCATTGTACTATAGTGACTGGTGGTTGATTATCTAGATAGCTAAAATACCACTGTGTTTAATGTATTAGATAATATATTGAAAATTTCAATGTCCAAAATTACGAATTTCTTTATTAGTTTCATATGATATATCTTATATTATTCAATAAAATTGTCTATAGTGCCCAAAATTCTTGTTGGGGGCCTTCAACCTCCAAACCCTTATACATGGGTGTGAATCCCCCAAAAACCCCTAGTGACTGCACTATGGAGGTTCAACCATGGGAGTTATGACCAAGTGTGTAGTATGGTCCACTATTAGTTGGGCCAAAATTATCCCAATGATTTGGCTACACAATTGTAATAATAAGAGAATTGTTATTTATAATTCATTCATCAACATACTCATCAAATTTCTAATTATGAGGGTTTATTTTAAAGTTTATATACTAAGGGATACATTTTTTAGAGTATTACAGAACGTGGAGTCAACAAAAGTGATCTCATGGGGTAGTGTGATTTCCCTAAATTCATGAAAAATTCATTGCACTTGAATCAAACTGACCAAGTTCAAAAAATTGTAATCCCTGAAATATAATGAAACATAGTGGATTTTGGAATGATTTATACACTATTAGAATAGGTTATTTTGACTATACCATTGTGGTGAACAATGAAAATTTTGTTCTTATATATTTTATTTCTACATATCCGTGTCTAGTTAATGGGATTTATAATTAAACTGGTTAAATTAGTTTATTTTAATGCAAGGAGAATATCCATCAAAACAAATATGACACTTTTGATTTATATATATCTCTCTCAAGATGTCCTAGGATTTAACTGTATTGAATTATGAGTGCATGAAAATTGATAAACCATGTACTAAAATATACTTTGACTATTGGTGGGTAACATAGTTGTTCAATATAATTCCAACTAATTTTCATGGTGATTGGGATTCACAATGTATTTTCAATAGGCCATTCATCGTGTGAATGTATGTTTTCTATAATTAAAGTGTTGGGTAGAGGATTTCCCCCACCCCTTGAGTATGTTAAAATTTCAAATCTTATGTTCACACCATGGAATTTTTCTAAACATACCCTTTTATAGAAGATTTCTTTAAATTATTTGTTTATTATTAGGAACTACCCTTGGGGTTTTCCCTCACGATCTCATGGGGAGGATAAAGATCCTCCATTTGGTTACGCCTCTGTTCCTCCTTGAACCGAATTTATTTTCCTTGTTTAAAATATTTTCATAAATATGATTCAAGGTATGGAATCTCCCCTTTCTCCCTTTTTCTTCCCCTCTCATTTACTTTTATTTTTAATTTGAATTGTATGGTTTTAAATGAAAAATTTCACTAGAAAATTATGAAATCATCTCACTCTATAATAATTTTACATGAGTCTCACAGTGAAATACCGATAGATCATTTTCATCCATTATCCATCATTTGTTGTGAGTTATGTTGCATAATTCATTTATTTTATTATTATTATAATTTTTTTATAAAATTCACACTTTATTTATGTTTATATGTTGTGGAATATTTTTAGCCTTGTCCTGGGTGTATATCAGGAATGGACTACACCATGTTTCGTATGGTTTCGAGGAGTGGGTAACATCTAGTGAGATTTATAACATTATTTTTAATAGTTTTAAATATTAATTTAATTGTAAACTAGTAATAAATAAATAAAATAATTGGTTATAAATTTAATAAAAAGGTATCATATGATATGAATCTAGGTAGTTTCTCAAGGGCTTAGGCAATACCTAGATAATCCTTTCTAGTGATGGATGATATGTGAATTAATAGAAACTAGTTGTTTAAGGTTGGGGCCCTTGGGATTATTTAAGATCCATGATTATTTAGTGATTTTATATTCATTTTCCTTTATTAGTATTATTGTATTCAAATTTCATGTATTGTGTGAGTTTCCCCATAGTATAGGCATGGGCTCACATCATCCTAGTAGTCAACATGGTCCATGTAGCTTTCTGATTGGTTTAATGGATACCCCATAGACGAATGAGAAAAAATAGACCTCCTTATTGATTTTTTGGAGGCATTCATTAGTTTTTGAAATATTAAACTTCTTTATATTTTAATATTTATATTAAAATGGGCTTATCATAAATGGAATCTCATAGAAAAGTTAAAATTTTATATACGGTTTTGAAATTGTATTTCTAAATGAAACGGGGTATTAAAAAATGTATTTTGATTGAATTTGGACTAATTCCTCGGTTTTATTGAATAGGAATATGAAAAATTAGAAATGGTTTGAAGTAGATAATTTTACATAGGTTTTGATGTAAATAAAGAAGGATTTTTTTACGTTTATCAGTATATTTAACGACATGATTTTGAAGTTTGGTATTGAAAATATTATGTTCATGGGGTGCTTCCTATTTGTGATGGCTTATAGATTATGTTTATATATTGATTCATGTTGGGTTTGTATCAATATGATAAATTTTATTATATTATCCAAGTATTTGGTAGGTCTGTGTTGATGGAATAGAACCCCTGGATAGTTTATATGAGTAATGGGATATGTTCAAGACGTGGGACTAGGTGTTGGATGACTTTTTCCCTAATGATGAGATGGTCTTCTTTGTGATAGGATATTGTTCCTAAATTTGTTTCATGTGTCTTCTATATTAATGGTCCATATGGGGAGGGGGATCCTAAGTTTTGAACATTTTTTTAAGAAGGATTGGGTTACAATATAAGAAATTTAATTTTGTAATATTCTATTATGGTATGCTTTAGAACATATATATAGGACATTTCCATTATAATAATAGATCGAGACTATCCCAGTGGCTGGATGATGGCATGATATGACACATGAAACTGGTCTCTACCTTGACTAATATAGTAGGGGTTTCAAAAGGGGGCCTACCATTAATGATATTTCTGGTCAACTATGCCTTGATTGAGGAGATGTGGTTTCATATATGTTAGGTCATGGCATGATGCAAGATGCTTTCAACAGACCTTCCTTGAGTTATGAGGGATGTTTCAAGACTTATTGATTTATGATAATTTATAATTAATTAGGGTAGTTGATCAATGTATAGATGAATACCTACCCAACATATTTGGTTATGGTATGGATATCAATTATAGTGTAACTTCACCCTATATATTTGGGTGTGTGTTATGTTGTGGTATGACATGGCTATCTTCCTTTTAGAATAGTGTTTAAGTTCGTCTATCCATGTTTCATAGTGGTATCATTAGTACATTATGAACATACTATTATGTTTATATGTGTATTATGATATTTATTTCTAGGTGAGTGTGTTGAATGAACATTATTACACCTACTATTTTCTTTATATAATGTAGATCCCGAAAACAATCAGTACTTTTGAGGAATTTGAGGTTTTTAAAAGGTAGTTGGACTAACCCCTAACAATATACATGAAATCTTTTTTCAATGTATATGGTTTTATTTTCCTTTTTTCACTTAGGATAAAATTATTTCATGGAGTGGGAAACATGGTTTTCTCAACTGGTTTTAGAGGTTGAGGATACATAAAAATGGTATTGAAGGTGGGCCAAAGGAAATAGTATTTTTTAGTAGTGGTTTTACATGTACTTTACAACGTGTTGTAATCTATTATGACTTCAATGTGAATATTTTTTTTATACTCTGTTTTATAATGATTCATATTTTAGATATTTTTACTTCTTTTGATTTTTTGGATTTTGGGGCTTGTGGAGCTCCATGTATTATGTTTAGAAGCTTTTTTGGGATATCTAAAATAAATATGGGCCATCCTAACTATTTATTGTTTTTTGGGAATGAACCCTTAGTTATATTATGATTTTATAGTATAAAAAATCTTATTATAGGCCCTCACCTCTATTAAAAAAACCTTTTGAATATGGGGAGGCATGCCTTAGGTTATATGGAGACCCCACTTGGGTGTCATTCAGGTGACCCGTTCTAGGGGTTACTACTGAACTTTGACTTATTCTAATAATTGAGAGTGAAATTGATATTTAATTTTATATTCATGGTGATATTATAAATTTAATGGATCCCCAGTCTCACCAACTAACTGAACACGTATTTCATTAATTCGATCCCATTTTAGAAATTATTGAGATGGCTGATGAAAAGATCTGTTGGGTGGGTGGAGAATATTTTCCTAAATCTTTGGGGAAACCATTATCAAAATAGAAGCATTGAGATCATATATAGTCTCTAGTTATTAGATACATGATATACTACATGTAATGGTTATTGTTAATAAAAATATATTATGGAAGTAAAATAATATCAATATAAATTTATCATTCATTCATGCATGTTTTATATATTTCATTAATGGTACTCTATCAATGTATGAATTTGATATGTCTATAATTGATAATTGTCATACAATATTAATGGGTGTGATGATATGATAATATTAACATACATAGAATTTTATATGTGATAGCGAGTTAACCTATGAGATAATAATTTTCTACTTATTATCTAGACATACGCATGAAAGTATATCATATACAATATAATATGGAAATTAATATAATTAATGTTGTGCGCTTAATATTAACCCCCATTACCCAGGGTTTACATGTTCCTTACCATGTTAAATATCATTCTTTTATTAAGTTCTTATGTTATCCTTGAGGTTCAAAAAATATGGGGACACCTGGGTATGTTTTATATCCTGGCTATAGAAAAGTTTAATAAATATTATATTTGTCCACTTATATGAAAATAGTGAAATATAGGATGTTGACTAATTTAGACTGAGTAAATTCATATCCATTCATAGTTGGGAGACATGTGATATGCTTAACTACATAGATAAATGACATGGGAAATATTCATTTAAATTATTCATTTTATATCATCGAATCATGACCATATGAGAAAACCTATAATATATTTACATATTTCATGTTTAATAGTGAATTCCAATACTCTAGTAAATCCAATTGGAATTTTATATAATTGCATGGATACAAAATATAAGTTATAAAATTATATGAGAAATAATAGTTTATTAATATTAGGAGACTAGATACAATACGATTCATACTTTACATTCTGATACATAAAATACAATATAAAATTCAATGAAACATTATTTTTCCTAATGAATTATCCTTAGATAATTAATAATAATCCTCTTTCTTTTATAAGGAAAATTAAAAAAATTATGAGCATAGATTATTATTAAAGGATGTTTTATAATTGAAGATATCAAAAAATAAATATGGCAAAACATTCAGGCTAGAATAAATTACAAATTGGATAATAAATTATTGTAATTTATCAATGAAAATAAAAAAAATTAAATGGGTAATAATAAATGATTTCATTACGATGGTATTTATAATGTAAAACCTCATAATCTCCCTGTCAATTCCTCAATAAAGAAATCAAAACCATACCATAAGTTCCATATGCTAATACATCATACATAATAGGGAATTCATACATCAAATTCCCTAAACACTTTTGTATCATGATACCAAATAATCCATTTAGGGGATATATAATCTCATCCTTCATCCATATCATAATAATTATAATATATGCATAATAAAAATATATTTTTTTATAAAAATTATAATTAATAATGCTCAAAAGAACTATTTACAAAAACATAAATTATTATTAAACACTTATCCATATACAAATAAAGGGAATGAAATTTATTAATATTTCCATATTCAATTGGATTATATGGAAATATAAATGAAAATACATAATATAGATATAATTATAGGATATTCACAAAGTGAATGAAATTATACATGATAATGTTGTAATAGTGTGGTAAAATTCCATTGTATAGTGGTATTAATTACAATGGTTGGGGACCAATGAAATGAGAGATCGATCACCTATTTGAAATAATATAAATTTGATGATATAGAAATATTTTTGGAAATATAATGATTTATGAGGGTGGTATTTGAATTTGAAGCAATGATTTATTATTCACAATACAATCATGGATTTTTAAAAGGGAATCATTACATCATTATAAATATAATTACAAAGTAATTCCATGAAAATTTCAAAGATATATGTAGATATATAAATATAAAACAAAGTATTGACTTGTACCTTACCAAATATTGAGAATGATATCCTTATATAATTAATAATAAATGATATCAAAATACAATGTTTGATAAGGTTTTAGGAATCCTCACCTCACTATAACTTTGAAAAAAAAACTCATAGGATTGGTTTTTGAGAGAGAAATGATGAAATATTTTCAAAAATATATCTACCCAGGTCTGTTCATAAAGTTTGATAATGGATAAAATAAAATATAAATCATGATCTATGGATTTGTAGTGTTGATAAAGGCGATTATGGGTGGATATTTATTGAAAATGAGGGATAATGTTTTCCTAATTTCAAGACATAGGCATTGGATATTTGATTTTTTAAAATTTAAAACAATTTTCAACTACGTGGTTTCAAACAATGATATTTGACATATTAGACATTTTTTTATATTGAAATGTTTTGGAACTGAATTCTCTTAAATTATATTATTTTGGATATGTGAAATGATTTTATCTATGAATAATATTTTTTATAATATGAAGATATATTTTAGTAATTAAAAAAAATTTATAGGTTTTTAAAACTAGTTTCATTATTTTATAAAACGTTTTTTAGAATAAAAATATTTATATAAGAGAAACCCATCATATTATATATTATATCATTATTACATAGTAATTAAATCATTAATCTTATCATTTATACGTAATATTTTTTTACTATTCATGAAAAATAATTCTTCCTTGTTAAATTATGAAAAATTCACCATTGTATGATTTGAAAGTTTTAATTATAAGATTAAGATCCTTTTTATGAAAACAATATATATATATATATATAATATTTAACAATGAAATATAAGTCATATTGATTTTTAAAACTAATAATTAAAAAAAAATAGACACTCAATTTTAATAAATCTTCTTTTTATTCTAAACAATATTTGGGTATTTTTTACAATTAATTGATAAATAAAAATTCTTAATATTTATTAATTACATTATTAACAAATTATTTTATGTAGTTTTTTGTAAACTTTTATAGATAATGGTTACATTTATTTTATAACAGCCATATTGGGATGTTTCCATTCCAATGGATTGATTTTTAATATAAAGAATCTAATGACCAATATGCCCTTAAAATAGTCATATTACCGATTACATATACCTTTCATCCAGACATATAAAATCATTCATTCCTGACTCTAATTTTCTACATAATTTCAATTTCTTTGATTAATATTTTTTTCATAATAGTATTCTATCTTAAACATTTGAAATAATTTTTAGTTTATGATGCTTTATAATTTATCATTATGTTGTTTCCTTATACTATTATTTATTTTATAGCACTAGTTGTAGCCATTATAGTGAATATATTTTTCTATATTATTGTTATATTGTAATTATGAAATAATATAATGTGTATTGTGAAAACATTATTTTAACAATGTGTCACATTACTATAGAAAAATATCGGGTCTTATATTCTCCCCATAATAAAGAATTTTATCCTCAAATTTTATGGTATACATCAATTCATAGATAAAACTGTGTAATGTTTATCACAACCACATCATGATTCTATGTTGCTTCCCCCATATTATGATTTCTAAAAATTATGTTCATGATTTATATTATCTAATTCTGGATCACATTATAAGTAGTATCAAGAATATAGAAAAGATGTTCTTTATATGAAGAATCAGGTTCCATATCTGTTACTTTAATGGTGATTATACTTGTTAGGCCTGGTATATACATCCTCAACAATGATGCATCAAAGACATCATGTATCTTATAGAGGTTGGTTGTCAAAAAAATTTACAATCCACATATTTAATTCTCCCTAAATATAAAATGGGATAATATTTCTTGGACTAAAATTTCACTTCTTATCAAACATTATAACTCACTTCCATACATATACCTTTCTGAAGACATGCATCACTAAATCAAATTATGTTTCCTTAATCTAATTATCAAAATAGATTTTCTTTGTAGTTTGATCTATCCTAATGTTTTTATGAATTGATCAAACACTCTAATTTATATCCTTAATAATTTATTAATGATTATTTTCTATTCTTCAACTTCATCATAGAACATTGTATTAAGAAATCATTTTCTATACAAGGATTCATATAGCTCTATTTGAATGATTTAATGGAATCTATTATTGGATGAAAAATACACTAAAGGTATATTGATGTCCAAAGTTAGTTGAATTTAATTTGAGAATAACCTTAACATGTCCTCCAATTATTATATCGTAATTTTAAATTTCCTATATATTTAAGGACGATTCAAAGTGCTCAAATTTATTTTAGTGATTAGACCATTCTTAATACATATAAATAATTTTAATGTTAATGGAGGGTCATGATAAAATATAATTGGTAGTGGTGGACCATAATGTCTCACAACATAATTAATAAAAAATTAAAAGGAATATAAGTGGTAGATCCTACCTTATTTATAGAAAATTTTTAGACTCTATATAAAGATTTAGAATATTCCATATTTAATCATTCTTCCAATATGTCATGGGAAGTCCAAAAACATCACAAATTTTTATATTGTCCAACATACATTTTTAAATAATGAGATTTTTCATAACACCCTTATATTTCTTTCTTAAATCCCTTACATGTCATAACACCTTAAATCTGGATAGACATTTATTTATTTACCAATTCATTTTTAAGCACCAAAATAATACCCTAAATACATATACATATTGGATATAATAATTTTTATAGATAAATATGATCTATGAGAATAATCTATTAATTACCTCTTCATAATTGGTATTTCTGGAGAATATAGTATCATTCCAATCATTTATACAATATCTCCCTAAGAAAAGTCCCACAATTTTGAACCATTCATTGCTTTAATCTTATATTATTATCCCTTTTATTCTAGTTGGGACTTCATTAACATTCATAAGAAATATGGTCATTCAATATCTAGTAAAAATAATGATATTTCTCTTTCTTAAAAAATTTCCATGTCCAACATTTCTTGATCGATAAATATTATTTCCTTATCCAGCCTCATCATGGATAAAACATTATGATACTTTTTACTAAATGCATTAAAAACCTTGTTTTCCTTCCTAGGGAAGTTGTGTATTTCACAAACATTGTACTTATATAGTTCTAACTATATATTTTGAATCATGATGAGATATTTATTTGGGAATATATAATTTATAGTTTGGTGATATGTATATATGTCACATGTTTCAACATAATGATAGTTTATGTATATATTCAAGTAAATGATTAAAAAATCCAAATCAATATCATGATTTTAAAAGTTATTTCATGGATCTTTAATTATAGTGATTCCTAAGCCACAACCTCGTCATTTTTTATAATAGGGAAACAATTTTTTGTCATAGATGAATAACAATATATCACAAAACCTTCATTATCTAATGGAAATGTTAATACTAGTGTGTAGATAAATCTATTATTCAGCCCCCCCAAAAAATTATTCACATTCCTTTAACAATATGAAATTGAACCCATTACGTGTAAACATAGTAAACAGGTTGTATAATCAAGAATATTTTCTAAAACATTCCCTGATAGTAAAATGATAAACCAAAATACTATTTATCTCTGTTATATTCCATGGTGTTTGTCACTTTTTAACAATCATGATCATTGAATGGTATATAGATATCCAAACCTTGAGGTATATTTCTAACAAAGGAAATTCGTTGAAGCCAAAATGCACATTTGTATAATTTTCCATATAATTATTTTATTTAGGTTCGTCGAGAAAAATTCCAAAATGGTTATCATGGTCTTCATTACTGCTAAAATATATCAAGATATTATCAGTAAATAACATAATTAAATTATCAAAAAAATCCATGAAAACCCTATTCATAAAATCCATAAACACTAAAAATATATTATTTAAATCAAATGGAATTATTTTAAATACATTATATTTATGCCTAATATAATATTTTATCCTTCGAATATAATACTTAGTCACTATAAATTGATAAATGATGAAACAATTGATATTATTTTAGAAGTGTTTCTCACCATGAAGTTCATTAAACCATAAAACAATGAATGGTAAATTATTCTTTCTATTTATACTACCAACAATGATATCTCTATAACTGATGTAGAAGATCATAAAAAAGAACATTCATTTTTAAAAAATATAACAATGTATTGCAAAGTTCCAAATCTAAATCAATTGACAATTACATCACTTCTCATGAGAATGAACTTATCCAAATTCAAAAACATCACTACTATATCATAGTTTATTACTGATCCTCAACATGAAATGAAAACATTTATGAAACTAAACCCTTTTCTTGTCCTTAAATAAAATATGCGTAAGAAAATATTCAAAATTAAATGTCTCTTAGATTGTGATAGAAACATTAAGTTCTAAAACAATTTCCAAAGAATAAGGAATCTTTATAGACCTCTCACCTTTATTAGAGACAAGGACACACTAATTGATACTTTGGATGACATCGCTAATTCGTTTTCCACTTATTAAAAAAATATTTTTAATGGACCACAAGTAGACAAAGATATTCTTCTTGGTGTCACTAAAGTAATGGAGAATGAGGAAGATAATTTTTATATTTCAATCATCCCACATGATCATGATATAAAAGACATTATTTTTAACATTATTCTTGATAGTGCTTCCAGCCTTAATGGATTAAATAATGGTTTCTACCAATAATTCTTGGAGGTTACTCAAATGGATGTTTGAAAACTCATCAAATCCTTTTTTTCCAATGGTGTGATTCCAAATTGGTTGAAATCAAAATTCCTTACTTTAATTATGAATATTCACAATGCTTCTAAGATTCATCTCTTTAGACTGATGGCTCTTATTCACACTCTATAAAAAATCATCACAAAACTTATGTATAATATACTTGATGCTATAAGTAATAAAATTCTCTCATGGAATCATTTTGGACTTCTCATGGGTAAGACTATTAAATATTTCATCTGTTTTTTCTATTAATTCACTAACACCCTAATCAATTCCACCTGGGGAGAAAATATTTCTATTAGAAATGATATCAGGAAATCCATTGATACCATTAATTGGAGTTTTATTTTCATGATTATTTAGAGATTTGGTTTTAATGATTATTTTATTAGCAGATTAAATTATTTATTCTAATCATCTTCTATCTCTATCATTTTCAATAGTTCCCCTAAAGGTTAGATAAAATTTACTAAGGGGTTTATACAAGGTGATCCACTATCTACCATTTTTTTCACTTGTGGAAGATTATTTAAGGAGATTTTTCACTCACCTTGTTGGTCAGAAAAAAACATAAACTTATTCAGGAATCTAGAAACAGAAATGTTCCCATGCATATTTTAAATACGAATGAAATCATCTTGTTATTACAAATAGATATAAGGAATTTTAAAATCTCAAAAGTTCCTAATCTAATTATAAATATATCTTTGGTCAAACCATTATATAAAAAAAACTATTCTCTTGTTTGGAATTTTTTCCCTTCTAATAGAAAAGCAAATATTATCATTGATTTAGGTATCAATGAATGAACCTTCCCTTTTAATTATCTCAATATTACCATTTTATGGGGAAGGCCTAAATCCAGTTACATTTCTTGCACTATTGACCAAATCCTCAACCATATTTTCTCTTTGCTGGGTAAATAACTCTCTATGGATGGAATAATATGTCTTTTCAAATATACAATTGTCTCTAAAACAGTATACTAATTCATGACTTACAAATGTCATATTGGTCTCCTTAAGAAAATAAATAGTTTTATCAAAAAAGATGATTGGACCAAATTAACTCTTCAAATGAAACTTCTGATCGTTCCTTATACTACTTATTGTAAAAATTTAGGTAAGGGAACTCTAGGAAATAAAAGACATAAACTCTTTAATGATTCTTTATAATCCAAACTGACATTGAATCTACTTCCCAATAACTTTGATTCCATTTCTTTTCTCAATAAAAGGATTCCATGAAAAGTTAAATAAAGGCAATATGAATTATATTAGCTCTTCCATTTGGCCATCCATTAGGCAAGACTTTACTAACATCATGAATAACTCTATATTGATGGTTAGTACTAACTATTTTATGAACATCTTTTTGGATAACTGGACTGGTGTTCCTTTAATATCCATGTTGCCTCCCAATATTCTTCCCAAGAAAACCAACCACACTATCAGGGATTATTTAAATTCCCGTAATTTTAGTCTAATTGGTAACATTATTCATGTTATTGAAAATTATCACTAATCCAATTATAAAGATTTCCTAATCTGGAAATTTCTCATAATGGAATCCTAGAATCCATATTTTTTTACAACCGTAACTTTCAAAATCCTGATAAAAATCTATGTTGGTTATTTCTTTTTGTAAAACTATGGATTAATCCCTAGATTCTTACTCTTTTTTAGAATACTGATCACAATAGTGTCCCCACCGAGGTTTGACTTCAATATTTTGGGATTTATATTTTATCTAAGTTTCATCTTTGTAACTAACATAGAGAAGATACTAGAAATATTTTTATTCCTTTGGGTACGACTTCGTCTTTTTGGAACTATATTTGTGACATTTTATATTATAGATGGATAGTTCTTTTTTCAATCAGGTGACATCTAAATCATGGTTTGGATATAAAAACTTCTCAAAAAATCAAGAATATTTTCTTAACTTATTTTTATGAGCTTCTCTACGAGATATGGTATGATATAAATTATCTTCTTCCTAATAATTTCTCATACAGTTTAAATAGAGGTTATAAGTGCATTCTCATTTCTATTTGGAATTTAGCCTCGATTCAGAAGGCTAATTGTGATAACAGTGTTAAAGAATTTGGGATCCACTGATGTCTTCATATTGAAAGAATAATTAATCAATCTAGGTGAACTTTTGATGTTTTCTGGCAATCCATGCTCCTAGGATAGAGTAAAAGGAATGTTGATGGTGCTTCTGAAAGAAATTTGGGACCCTTGGGTTATTGTGATTCTTTCAGAAACCACCTTGGGAAGTGTCATGGATTCCTCTTTGGTAGAAGTGTAATTGACTCATCTATAAAGCATAAATTATGGGTGTGATCCATGATGTTTACTTTTATAAGTAGTAGGGTTGGAAAAATTCATTCCAAGCCACTTACGACCCATTGGATGAACTGTCTCCTTTTGCTTTTGGAGATCAGCTACATTGTCACTAATAGATTTTGTGAAGATATCATGGTTTTATATAGTCTTTCTAAAATGTGATTTAACCATGAAATAACCTAGATATATGACTTGACTATTTATTTACCCCCTTTATATGAAAATTATAGTAAAAAGATTCTATATTTTAGATGCATGTAACACTTTTTTATTTGTATATTAACTTGTGCTTTGGTCATTGACCAAGGCACCACCTTCTTCAAAAAAATTGTGTAGCTCCAAAAAACCCACTGATTCTATAATATATAGTTTCTTATATATAGTTTTTTCATTAGGATGAGTTAAAAATAATATTTAACTTCTAGTTTTTGTGGATATCAATGTAATTTCTTTAAATTTCATCAATATATATAGTTATTCTTAATATTTATTTCTAATAATTTAATTAGGATGACATATAAAAGTTTAATTCAGAAAAAACTCAGATAATAAATACTCTCCTCTAAAAATATATTTTATTCCATCACTAATAATGGAAATCTCATTCCCTCGGTACTGAAACATGTCTTTAATCATTTAGAGAAAATGAATCCCAATTAGAATGAAAAATTATACCAAATGTATAGAATTTTTTTTCAACTCTAGAATCTCTATTCATCTTAATAGAATCTTATCAATATATCATAGATGTAATTAGATTAATACTAGGTTTCTTGATTGAAATATGATTTTATAATTTATCATATTATGATACAATGTTCTTAGAAAATTTTTAACATATAAAAGAGTTTGTTGATCTATAATCAAATAACACATTATATAATTTTGAGTTTATTTGTAAAGTACCTTCCATCACATCATCTAGTAATTTAATTCTCCCTACAGTAATTTTATAATCCTGACCTTAATCCATTTTAAATGTCTATATTAAATTCAATTGATGACTGGGGAAATTATTTGAATAATCCTCCTCTATATACTATTACTGAATTGGAAATCAATATATTCTCTCATGCTTTTTTATTTATAATATTTATATTCTTTATCTCCCAATTTATAGTAAACTCCCAAGACATTAAAATAATTCCTAAGGTGTTTTTCAGCTAGTTTTTGGAATTATAAAATTCTACTCTTCCTCTGTTATCCATTGTTATTGTTACCCCTACATGATGATCAAAAAACCATCTCTATTCTTATATTACGTTGAAAATAATTGACATTGATAATTTTTCTAAGTCTTTATCGAACATAACAATATCTCCTCATATGTAGAAAGTGTTTGAGTGACTAATACAAATTGTGATCTAGGATTTACCCCATCAAATAAATATTTATTCTCAGTTTTTAGATTTTATAAATGGTCTAAAATATGTCTTGAAAACCATAAAAATTTATCACCTTGATCATCAATATCTTATTCATCCTTTTGTCATAAATTTTTTAATTTCCTTCCAATATCATCTTGTTTTTTGAGGAAGGGATCATTAAAATAATATAACCTTTAAAAAATTCCATTCTATAATCTTTATATCATCTTCCATCTAAGTGTTTAAAATCAATGTACACCATTGACAAATATATCTTATTAGATGATAATCTACCATGAAAACCTTCATTAAATCACTATATACTAATGCAGGTAATATATTCTATAGGTACTTGATCTATTATTTAGATACCAATAGAATTTTAGTTCCATTAAAATATGGAGTTTTCTATAACACGAATTCATCCAAAATTATTACATTATGTTGAGAAGAAATAGTTATTTCCTTATAGGAAAGGTTATTTTTCACAACTGAAGTAAAATTTATTAATATAGTGATACTTTCAATAGCGCCAACATAATCCCCATTGGAATTATTAGTTGGGAAATCCATGCATTTTTTATGGGTCTTGACATAGTTTATGTTACCTCAATTTAGAATTATTTATAAACATTTCCATACACTTGATTAGTTTATGTATAACCTAATGAATTATATATTACAGTATATTCCATTACATTTCAGGTATTCAAAATTTAATTTCATTATGGGGTTTTCATTGTGTTTTTCTGTCAAGTTATGTTTCTAAAAAAACCAATGGTTTGTACTAAACTTGCTATGTCACCAATTTCAACACCCCATATCCAATAACCCATATCCAAAGTTTATTTCATTACATTATTAATGAATAAAAGAAATCATAATACACATGATATAAATGTTTATTATTATTAGGAGACTATATGAAACATGATTCTTATATTATATCAAAAACATTAAAATTAAAAATAAAATTTAACAAAATATAGTCCTTCATCCAACCTAATTCTTATGAAATATATAGTAATATTATTAGGCTCTTGGGGAATATAGAAGAATATATAGGGATGAGGTTAGACACTCAGTAATGAACATAGTATAGTATAAGCTAACATGAAATAAACAAGGAATACATAATAATTATTTGAAAGATAAAAAAATTAATACTAGATAAATATAATATATACATGAAATAAATAACCATAAATAATTAAAATTCAAAAAATTAATGATTTTATAGTTATTGGAGTTATAATTCTATATATATCAATCAATATATCAAGATATCGAATAAATATCATAATCATACAAGCAATCCCGTATTCGAAGTCATCATACATAATAAGGTAGACATATACAAAATACCCTAACCTAGTTTGTTTCATTATACCTATCAATCCACCAAGGGTATATATAATTTTTACCCCACTTGTCAGATAATAAATTTGAAACATCCATCATATTAATTTTTTTTGTAAAATAAGGCATGACACAATTTTCAAAGGAATCATTTACATATATGTATATTTTTATAAAATAACTATATGTATAAAAGTAATACGTTTATGGATTATCAATATTGCCTCAATAAATTGAATTATCTAGATATATAGGTGAATATAAATTTATTTATTTAGGATTATAGGTTTTTTAAATCTCAATGTAAATTATTATTGATAATGGTGTTATAAGGATGGATAATTTTATCATACAAAGCTATTAAATGCTTTGGTTAGAGACCAGTGAAATGATAGAACCATCACGACTTTGAATAAAATATATAATGATATGTAAATTATTTATTATTATTATATTTTATGAGGGTTTTATAATAAGTGGAAGTTATAATTTATAATTTACATTACAATCATAGATATGTTATAATAAATTATAACATCATTTCATATGTAAATGTAAAAAAAGTTAATTTTTTTTACGATATATGAAGGTATATGTATTGAAACCCTTATTTTTTATATATAACTTCTCAAATCATGTGAATAATATATATAAATAATTTAGAGTTTTTGATAATGAATGATAAATGTAGATATAGTTTAGGGAACCCTTACCTCACTATGTATGTTGAGAAAAACTCATATGGTGACTTTTGATAGATAATTGGAGATAATTTTTCAAAACCATTTTGAACTATGTCTCTTCTAGAAGTTATGTGAGAGGAAAAATGAGAGAAAAACCATGAATAATATTTTTGGAGTGGAGATAAATGGGTGTATGGGTTTTTATTTTTAACAAATGATGCAGAATAGTTTATTAATATAAAAACATAGTTGTTGGAATTTAGGTTGTTGAAAATTTAAAACCATTACCCTTACCTTGGTTTTTAACCATGGTATTTTAAATTAAGGAACTCTTTTTATATTTAAATGTTTAATAACATAACTATATTATATAATTTTTTGTTGGATATGTGAATGAATTTTATCAACATGGAATTAGTCTTAAAATATTTAATGAAATTTTAGGCCATAGAAGCATCATTACATGTTTGGAAGATTAATTTTCTTTTTTAAAAATGTTGTATTTTAAGGAATAAATATATTTTTCTTCGAGATATAATTAATAATCTTTGTTGCACCATTTTCACATAATAATTTATTCATAATTATTATCTTATACACTTAAAATATATTTACTTATCAACCAAAATTCTGCGGTCTTAAAAAAATTCTCCAAAATTCATCATTGTTTAATTTCAATATTTTTATTATTTTATTTATTAAATTATTAAAAAGAAATCATAGTTTATTTTAAAGTAGTTATTTTTGTGCCATGTTTTTACAAACATTTTTTAATATTTATTATATTTATTCTAAGACAGATATGTGTAATTTTATTGTGAATTTTATGTTGATTGGATTAAAAAATTTAAACAAAACACACACCCAAGAAACCCCATGTGTTAAGCCTCATCCTTCCCTGTATGGAATGGAATAAATAACAGAACCTATTTTATGACATGTTAATGATCTGATTTCCCATTATATTGTGGGAATGATAGTCCAGCTAAATTTCGGCCAAAGGACCCTAAATGAGATAGTCAATGGACTATATAAGAATCCAATCAATAGTCTGAGTCACCAATGTTTTAGTTCATTTCACACCTCCTACTAGAATCATCATGATGTATTACTCCATCTTATCATGGTAGGATACCCATTCATCCCACAATAAAAAACAGTGTTGGTAGGGGCTAGTTGATTACTATCAATGCACCCATAAAATTATCCCTCCCACCTAGTGACACCTTTTGTTTCATCATGTTGATGAACCTTCTAAATGTTTTTTCATACTTGTGGCCACAAATGTAGAAGTTATAATAATCATAGTTCTATTTATCCACCCTAACATAAACAATTTCAAAATGATTCCCCCCATCATAATTTTTATGGATCCTCTTTATCCCTCATTAATGATTTTCATGGGTAATGTATCAGATCATAAATATCAATTTGCCAATCACTTTTCCAAGAATCCCACTCGATGATGAATGTGTATTATACTTTCACACCACTAACCTAGTCACATATCACTGTATTTTTGGTTGAATTTTATTACTCATCTAATTGACTTTGGTGGCCTGAAGTCGTTGTAGTTCAATGTCCAAAATACATGGATAAAATTCCCAAAGATAGCAAATAGTACCACTTCCCTGATACCTAATTTTTTACCTCCTAAAGTACTATTTCTACATTAATACTAAGATTCATGTAGAAATACTTACCCATCTATATTTGAACCCACATTATTCATGAAATATAGTGTGGTCTTTGTCAGTAATACAAGTTCAACTACATAAAATGATATCGAAAAACTCCTTGGCCTATCAACCCATATGAATACCTTTATTCCCAAGTAGATTACAAGACTGGTGAAACTATAATCCTTCCCTAGTTACCCCATATATATTAGAGAAACCAGCTGATATTTACCACTTGACTTAAAATATGAGATAAAATTGAATTGGGATGGTAAATGTACACACATTATGATGCCTAGTGGTGTAACACCCAACCCATGGTGCCCAAACAGTATCCATAAATGGATGCTATGAGAACTTAGATATGCCTCACCATATTACATAGGATATAAACTAGTGTTGAGGTCCTAAAATGGTAATGAGGATTCCATGTTATCTAAGTAAGGTCATAGGTTCATGATTCATTTTATCGAAATATTGGCATGACTAGTCTGTATAACATACATCCCTAAATCCAATAGACAATAAATATGGAACCAAGAGGGACCCCATATTCTAGTATGTAAATTAGAAAACTTCCTAAATGATATAGATTTATAAATTAGATCATAATTAGATAAAAATTTATAATTTTAATCAAATATATATAAATTAGAATTACCAATTGGTCAAGCCTCTATAAATTAAATAAATGACACAACTGGCTAGAAATAATATAAATAAATGGAATATCTAGATAAACATGATAAATAAAATTATAAGCAAGATATATTGAACCAAATCCCATATCACAATCCATGTTGATGAATCAGTGACCTCCATGAATTTCTAGACCTATACCACATGTCCAGCTCCAAGTGAAACATGTGAACATTGGGGATCCACCTGGTACCAAAGCACATTGGGCACTTGATCTGGTGTGAGTAAAATATATCCAAAAACTAACAATGATGCCTCATATATAACTAGAAATATTTTCAATGCACATGTGATATTCACTATTAAAAAATAGTGTATAAATATAAATAAATAATAACCATCAGTCCTCATGTCCTATAATTGGACTAAGGATATACCATAAAAACATCATCTAGTTCTTGAGTTTCTATGAGAATGTCATATATCCATAGGGGATACATGTCCTCGCCATGATCTCATGAACACTACTCAATTAGATATAATATTTAAACCTTGGAAATCATAAGTAACTTCTATAATATTAAGTGAAATTCGAAATCCCATAAAACAATAAGAATCCAATATTATGTCAGGTACAGTGGGAGATGATATAAAATAATGAGCATCACAGATAATGTTAGATCCAAGTAGTATACTAAAGAGTATACATGGAATCCTTAATAGCATGTACAAGAACCATATCTAGGAATTAAAGGCATCTAATAACATCTCTAGGCTTAATATCTAGATTCCAGACAATACTAGGAATCTCATATTTATTCTCTAGGTATCCCACAAGATCATAGAAATCACTTATCATTATCTAATATCATAGTATACCTAAAATAATACTCATCACTAGGAATCCAAAATAATTTCATAAAATATAATTGGATCCCATAAGGTAAGTCCTTGGAAATCCACCAATCAATACTCTTTTATGGATCATAAAGAAGGTATTCCCTCGAATATATGATCATCAAAATCAACTATACCCAAGGGAGGTAGTCCATGACAACAATCATCAAATACCTAAGTGATATCTCCCATTTGATTGTGACTTATAATAAGAATAATAATAACAACATGGGAAAGAAACTCATCAAACCATCCTGTATTCTCATGGTTAGCCTATCAATATTACAAAATATCTATATCACTATAGACCCACCAGGCTCACATCATCTATATGGGTCTTAAGGTGACACCTAAAATCATCACCACCCAAACTCGCAAAAATATTGTTCAGGGTTACATGACACAGGACACGTTGAAAGGTCCCATATGGAAAAAAGCACCAACACACCCACATGGACCCTTTGATCTAAATTTCATCTCTTGGTCCATGACCATCACATAGAGGGAATAATGTTCCTTATCATCCACATATACATAATAGGTCCCCACCAAAATCATTAGATAAGGCATGTTATCAGAATCTTAGGGGATTTCGTACAACCCATCCTAACTCTCCAAGGATATGTTAGGTTATTTTCCAAATACCCAATAAATATATAAATCCTACACTGATCATACCCACCAGGATTCTTATATATAATAGCTAAAAGAACAAACACACACACCACTCTATAAATAGTCATCCCAACTACTCTAAGTCACATCATAGTTATATCATATTATTCTTTGGCCAATCCTTATCATTCACAAATAATCCATCTCCATTTATTCTAAGGGTACAAATCATGGTCATCTACATTCTCGTAATTCATTTAATTGATACCCCTTCAGGGTCAATGTATATTAGGAAATTTGTTTTTAATATATCCCTCGACCATCATTGTTACGCCAATAAACAGTGATCCACCATGGCCCTTGGAACATTTTTCAATATAGTCATTGTAATTTTAACATTAAATAAAATTTAATTTATTTAATCAGTTCAATTTCTATAGTGGGGAGACCAAATAACACATTATATAGAAAACATTAATTCACATTCGTGGTATTATCTATGGAAAACTGACCCCATACACAAAGCCATTCCCATCAAAAGTGGAGCCCAAACTATCTTGTCGATGATGACCCGAGATTCAATAAACATAATTCATCAATATGAGGATACAATTTTATTTATAAACATTAATTAATTATAAAATAAATTTAAATTTAAATTTATAATTCATTCCTTAATTAATTACATGTAATTAAAAGATGTATCATTACCCTTTTTCCAAAATATCAATTTATAACAACCTAATTAGTCATAAAACAAATCTAATCATCTTTTTGAAAATTATTTCCTTACTTAATTTCTAAAAACAATAATAATTAATATACTAATTTAATCACAAATTAATTCTATAATCATTTAATATGGTATAAAAAATAATTTATTTTCCCCTAACCCAGTTTTTATACGCTTAAATATTCTATATATATTCTTTGAAAAACATTTCTATTATTATTTTTCAAATATCTGTACCCCTATGTGTGGGGGTCCCTCACACAAATTTAACATTATTTTCCCTTATAAATAGTAGAGTCTCTAACTTATGGGTAAATTTGGTCACCCTTAAACAGAGGGGGTTCCCCGCATAGGGGAAATCATGATTACTCATACATATAGGGAGTTGGGGTTCTTTTCAAAAGGTGACCAATTTTCACTTATGAAATCTTATATCCCTTACCTAGCTATACACTTCCCCATATTGTTCACAAAACATGCACAACATAAAAAAATCAGTTTCATATTTTTTAAAAACTCAAATAACATTTATGAAAAAACATAAAACCAGGATTTTCCATCAAAATAGTGATGATGGAACTCATCAAAAACCAAAATAATTTAAACTTCAAAAAATAAATTAGAATGAAAATTCAAATGTGAATGTGGCGAAATATAAATTACCAACCTCACATCGACTAACTATATGATGGGACTCAGACCTGTGTTCTATAGTCACCAAACATTGATCATACATTGATAAAACTTCTACGTAAATATTATCTCCCCCTCTCACCTTTTCCATTTCTCATTCAAATTTATTGTGAAAATATTTTTGGGGAATTTTATTTTACTTCTCTACTATGTGACAGAAGGTGACCAAAAATGTGATATAATATATTAAATTTATTTTATTTCATTTAAATACATTTTATATACCCAAAACCCATCACAAGATAATGGACATGTTTATACCAAATATAAGTAAATCCTTATAATACCCCAAGATTTTATATGTATATTCTATATCATAATCTTGAAATATTCTTTATCTTTCCATACACACAAGAATGAGTCTATATGAACAGAGATATAGTAAATCATTCTAACATAGATGTTAAATTATTAATTATAAATTAAAATAAAAAATGTGAATATGTTTATGATGTCTCTAAATAGTGAAAATGTATTGAATAATTCATAATTAATATTTAATAAATTTTAATTAATGTCACTTTATTCCTCAAAAAATTATTTTCTACATAAATTGTTTTTATCCCTTTTTTACACATGAATAATTATAATTAATTCTTACAATTTTGAGAAAAATTTTTAGGAGATAAGTGAAATTTTTTAAATGATCAGTCAATATTTTCTTATGTTGAATTTTTAAGTTTTTTCTAAAAATTTCAATTTTAAGTAAAAAGTAAGAAATATTGATTTTTGAAAAAATTGTAATTTATTTTCAATAAAAAAACCATTATGTTTACAATTTCATAAGAAAGTAATATAATTATCCTTTAGTAATAATTAATCAAATAAAATACATAAGAATCATCATTATATTTGAATTTAGGATTAGTTTATTTTTTGTCTTAAAACATTTATCTAAAAAACAATTTTATAAAGAATGTATTTTCATCTTAATAAATTAAATTAATCTCTATTTTTACAGGTTTTAGTGAAATATATATATTATATATTCAATAATATATTTTAAAATTAATGTTATCATTTTTAACATTAATTTAATGTATTTTAATTCTATTTTAGGGATACCGATTCATTTGTCTAAAATTGGTTTTTTAGGATTTCATACTTATTTAAAATTAAATTCTTCCACTTATAAAAATTAAGTCTAGTAAATTTAAATAAATATTTTTAATGATGATATTAATGTAATCTAATAGGGTAGACATAATTTTTTGTTATAGTTAATATTAAAAACTATAAATGTTTGTTACTATAGTTGTGGTTAAAATGGGTTTATCAGGGGTTAAACCGAGAGATAAGGGTAATATTTTCACCCACACATATCTAAATATTATCAATTGATGATATTTCATCCTTATATTTTCCTAAATTATAATACATGGCCATTTTTATCCACTTCTCAATTCAATTTATCTTATATCATTTAAATATTTTATGAAATTTCTTGTGTTTTCCTCAACATTTAGAAAAGAGGACCTCTAATCCTACATGTGGACTACCACCTCTACATAATGATATGATTTATTTTTAAAACCCATAATTCTTTGTTATTATATTATATTCAATGTATATATATTATTTATTAGTTAATAATAATTATTTAATGTTGATTTAAAATTTTCATTTCTTTCATTCCATCCTCGAATAAATGGAAATGTCACTCATGCATACATTTAGATTACCATCTCAAAAAATTGATGTAAATCATTTCTCATTTCTGTATTAATTAAATTTGTATAAATAATTATATAATGAGTATGATTTTTATTTATATCATGGTAAAAATTATGGAGATGATGGAACCATAATCAATTTTCAATTTCCATAACCGCTGAACCAAAACATATATGAAAAACAAAGTGGTTAGCTGCCAAAATGATGATGATAATAAATAATTGGTAATGAACATGGGATATGATTTTATAATAAAAACATTATATTCTATTATGAATATTATTATGTTCCTTTTAATTATGTATAATACATATGAATTTATTATACATGAGGATAGAGTTTTTAAGAAGAGTGGTGGAATTGAGGTAAGGGTTTTAGGTTGTAATATCATTTTTAACCAGAATGTTTATGGTTATATATTCCAATGATGAAATTATATAATATATCTTCCCCAAGAAATTTAATTTTGTTTTCATCTAATTATATATAGAGATTAAATTTTTTCTCTCACATTCCTCTCTTTATGTACTCAAGATCCTAAAAGAATGATTAAGGAAAACCATCAATGTTTTTATCATCGGTCAAGAATATTTTCTTACATGTATATATATTTTTGAAAATGACTTCAAGAATGTTTTTAATGTTATAAAAATATTATTGAATGTAATTTTTTCCTATACTTTAAATTTAATATCATGGTTTAATATTATTCTTCTTATCAATTTACAAATGTGGTAATTTTACCTTTTTACTAAAAAACTGAAATGAATTTTTGTTTTAGAGTACACCACATGAAAGAATTCCCATATCATCATTAAAAAACCTTATATTTAATGATTCTTTTTTAATTATAATTTTTAATTTTAAAATAAAATTTTTTCCATAGTATTTTGAAATTATTTAGATTTTAAATAAGTGATTTCAAATAAAAAGGGAACTTTCCTCAATAAATGTTCTAGAAATATTTTAATGGAATTTTTATTTATAATTAAATTTTTTAATGTTTATCATAATTTATTGGTGATATTATCCAATTTTATAATAATTAAGATTTTTTGGATATTTGATCATTATGATGATGAAATGTTTATGAAACCCAAATCCTTTCCATGGGTTATCATTTGATGATGACTGTTTTATGATCGAGTGGCACATATATGTACGGTTATAATTATGCTATGGGAGGGACAAATGTTATATAACCCTCTAATTGATTGGTTCTTTTTAGATATCATCTATGATAATAATAATTGGAATGAGGTGTGATCTTAGTTCAATAAGGGGATTTGTCTAAGAAAATAGCCATGGGAGTGAGACCGGACTAAGAAAATGATGGAATGAGTAGTGATCCCAATCAATTATGATTGTCTTGTAAGTTATACGTGAATATGAAAATAATTTTCTATGATTATGTTTTTTACAAAAACTTATGTCTTATTCTGATGATAAGTTCTCAAGGATCATGATTGATTATTGATAATTCCATACTATTATATCTTATGCCTTTTGATTTATAAAACTTTTTCATGTCTTATGATTATGAATTGATGAGTTTATTTTTTTAATGTTATTATCATATTATCATACCTATATTATTAATTTATTATAACATAGAATCACTCATTGATATCTCCTTTATCTACAATTATTGATCAATTTAGATCACCATTTCTCCCTTACCAAGGTTATGGTGAAAGGTTTTAAGTATGTTATATCTAAAAGGGATCTAGTTTTGAAGAACATGATGGGAATTGATATAGATAATTTATGAACTAGTTGGTTTTGTTAAAAATATTCAAAATAAACCGAACCTTTGTAGTTATCACATGGATCATAATGTTATGTAATTTATATTCCTGAAATAATATGTAGTTTTTATCAATGAAAATTATGGATATCTATCATTTATATTAGAGTAATGTTAATTAACTTTTTGAAAATTGGAGGATACGAAATTAGTGAGAACCATTACGGTAAGAATAAGTATATGAGAATATTCCATGTTATGGTAAATAAATGAATTTTACTTTCTTAACAATTAATCTATGTCGGGATACTATAAGTGGATGTGGTTTTCACACAAATTAATCAAGTGGGTATATCCCCGAAAAGATTTTTCAATGTACATATTTATCATCATTCTAGTTCCTGATAATTGGAACCATAATGTACACCTTCCTTGAAACTATTATAGAGGATTCTTGGGTTTATTTACATTTTATTCAGAATCCAATATAATGTATTTGAATAGATAATGGTTATGGAGGAATTAGGTTAAACCTAATGTTACATATGTTGAAAATAATGTGTCATTATTAAGAAATTATGTAATGGATTCTAAGGATAATATGATTTCACATTATAATTATTGGTGATAATACTATGATTTTTAATTTTAGTAAATGGGTAGAACCATAAGGAACCATGGTAATGTTGAATAAGATAGAAAATGAAATGTTTATCCACTTGATTGATCGAATGTTATTGGAGTTGGAATGAGAAAACATGTTGTCATGGTTAAAAAAAATTATCAATCTATGAATCCTTATGAGCTTACAAATGATCAAAGAAGGGAGGAATATAATTTTTTAGAACTTATTGATGCAATTCCCCCTTCCTTTATTGAGTATATCAAGTAAATGATTGCTGAGAAATGGATCAGAACCACAGAATATATATTTTCCCTTCTCTATATGTTGGAAAAAGAAATGGTTTTTAGTTATTTATCATTTAAAAGGAGAAGCATATTATTGTTGAAATATTTTCAAGAATATGAGTCAGTGTGCCGAAATTGACTCCATTGATTGGGATGAGTTGAAGAGAAAAAATTTGAACAAGTAATTTCCTTCTATTTTGCATACAATGATAAATAAGTAATATCTTGATCATAAGAAGATGTATGAATAATCTTGTCACGACCCGACCCAATGGGGCTCGAGCCGTGACTCCCAAAGCCCGCCTCCAATAGGCCAGGGGCTGGCACCCAGTGCCGAGTAGGCTATCTCACACATGGGAGGAATTAGCCTACGGTACCTATACGCACACACCCACAAACACCTCCATGCAACAATGCAGAGATATAGAAACTTAAAAGTAAATTCATGCATACAATCTATCCCAAACCAGAGTGCAACATCAAAAGTACAAATGGAAAAACAGGGCCCACCAAAAGAAAACTACAAAGCACGTCCAACCTGCTCTGAAGAAAGGGAACGCTGCCACAAACACCCGCCCGAAAGCTCCCTCGGCACAGCTCTGGTAAACACCCCGGTCAACACGCTCACTAAGCTTCGCCTGCTCCGGGTCCTCCTAGTACTCCGTCGAAAGGCCTGTGGTCTGCACAAGACACAAACATGTGCGGGAAAAACCCGTGCAGGGGTGAGTATAAACATACTCAGTAGGAACCTCAAAAACCCAAAACCCAAGGGAGAAAATGAAAGTCAATAGCCCGCTCAACCCAGCCAGAGGGCACCCAGATGAGAGAGAAACTCCATCTCATGACCGTCCTCGGCTAAACACAACTAGTCAGATCATCTCAGCTCAGCTCAGCTCAGGTGTATGACCATACATACACCATGAACAATCAAGATATACTCAGATCACGCCACAAAGCCACAAGAGGTACTAACCTCATCACCAGCAACTGTCCCAACCAGGAGATTACACCGCACGAACACTATCACACCAGATGACACTCATCCGAGAGATACACTCCCTCGGGTCCCAAACAAACATCTCAGACTCTCTCCCGAGATACCATGCTTGTCGGATAACATCACTCGCTGAAACAACATAACCACCAAACTCCTCGGATAGGGGATCACCACTAGTGTCCGCTAGGGGATACCAAGACCCACTCCAGTATACGTAGCTCACAGATAGGGGATCACTCCCAGGTTTCGCTGGGGGATTCCATGACCCGATCTGGCATACGTAGTTCTCACAGATAGGGGATCACACCCAGGATCTGCTGGGGGGATACCACAACCTGATCTGGCGCTCGACAGAAGCTCCACACTCAGATAGAGGTTCATCGTTCATATAAATATGGTCACGACTATACCGGAACCCTATCTGGTATAACTCGCGATGTAGGGGATCGAACCGACGATGCTGCAACCCTACCAAAACAACGCGCTGAGTAGGGGATCACATAACCAACGATACCAAAACCCTACTGACACCAAGCGCTGAGTAGGGGATCGTATAACCAACGATACTGCAACCCTACTATAATCTTCATGCTGAGTATGGGATCATAAACCCGACGATGCCACAACCCTACTGGGAAAGACCCACTACGTAGGGGATCATATTCCTGATGATGCCACAAACCCTACGGGGTTAACCTACTAGATAAAGGATCACCGCCCATGAATAAGCGGTCACAGCGATACCAAGAACCCAATCTAGGGTAAAGATGCTAGAGGATCCACTCCGGGCCAACCAGAGGGATGCCACAACTCTAACAGTTAAACATCCCATCGAGAGGATCACAAACCACTACGAAGGTTGTGATGCCGCGCGGACCCTCATAAGAACGAACCAAGGGAGAACCCTCAACCACTACTGGTTCAAATGTCGCTAACCCAAGAGACCCGCCACAACGCCACACTGTGCACCTCCTAGGACAAAACAGAGGCCACCATCGCGTTCCACGCGGAAAAACATGCAGGATAGGCTGTTTACTCGCCCGAAATGGAGCACCGTTGAAAATTCACTATTCACCGTAGCTAGCTCGTGCGGGGCCCACACAACCATCCCGAAACCCATCGAGCGGATCACACCACGACGATCTCCTCGGAAAAACAAGCGGAATCGACTACTCGCTCGTCCGAAACGGACACCTGGTGAAAAAGGCACTATTCACCGAAGCCCAGCTAGGGTGGGACCCACGTCTAGATTCCGAAACCCATTGAACGGATCGCACCATTGCAATCCTCTTGAAAAAACACACAGGATCGACTATTCATCTGCTAAATTTGGACTCCTGGTGCAAAAGCTGCGTTTCTCCGCAAACACCGAAATCCCGGCCTCGTGGGGCCCGCACCCCGTTCTCAGTCCCAACACCCGGAAACCATCTCAAAATGTCCGTCATACCATCAGGGTGTCAATTCCACTGACGTCACATCAATCGGACGCTCCGGGTAGAAGTTACAACGGCCAGAAGTCGTAAAATAATAAAATAATATTATTTTATACGACGTTTCTAGCTTCCAGGCCACGATCCCAAACCTTTAAACCCTAGAACTCACACCAAAGGGTTCTCCTCGTCATCAGGGTCGTGTCGCCGCAAAACGGCGCGCGAATCCGGCTCCCAAATTGCATGATATGGTTTAAAGACCCCTGTACGACAAAAGAGGCAGGTCCGGCCGGCTTGGACCGGCCGCCACCGCCGGCCCGCCCTGGCCGGCAGTCCGTTTTGCGATCTGGAGGCGTCTACACGACCCTCAAGTCCCGATCTACACTGCTACGGCTTCAATTTGCAGAAAAACACAGTAAAACGAGATCGGGGGTTAACACTCAAATCCGCCTACCTCGCGGGCGAAACGCCGACGTTCTGCCTTAGATCCGCGCTCTAGAGCTTCCGCTGCGCACTCCTGGAATGTCCGCCATCAAATTCCGAGCTCGTGGGCGCTTTGTTTCCTCGATTCGGCGGAGCGGCGGCGAAGCACAGTGAAGAACGTCGAGAGGAACGATAAAAGGGGGGGTGATATTTATATCAGCTGCCCGCCGGCGCCAAACCCGCCTCGGACCCGACACCCGATGCGAACAAAAGTAAGGTCACCCCTAGGGTAAACGCGTCGTTCTGAATGCAACGGCAGACTCATACTTTCTATCTGATACTCCGTTCAGAAATTATTTGAGCCGACGGTCGCACACTAACTTCTCCATTAAATTACCAAAATGCCCCTGGTGGCGTTTCTCACCGCAGGCCCGCGCCCGCAATGTTTACACCGCGCCTAGGGTAAACGGCACGTTCCGGACGCAACCGTGCCATTAGATTCACATTCTGAGCTACCGTCTAGGAGATATCACACCCCCACCACGTTCATATTATAAAAATACATAATATTTTATAAAATTAATTCCGGGCACACCGGGCCTCGGAATCGCACGCCGTCTTCGCGCCTAGTTCATGAATTATTCGTAGAAATATTCCAAAGTCTGACAGGACCAAAAACCCAAGTTGCTACAAATATTTTAGTACCTATGAGGTAAGTTTTACAAGACATGTAATGTATGCTTATGTTGTTATTATTGAACATAAAATATAGATTTTTTTATTATTCTATTGCTTAAATCCAAATCATTGAAGGGAATTACCCATAAGATATTTCATAGGATATGAAAAAATTGTTTAATGTGCTGTTATTTTTAAATGTATATTTTAGTTACCCATAAATATTGTGGTTTGGATAAGAAAATAAATATTATAATCAATGGAAATTATAATAACAAAAACTATTGAGAGAAGATATGAGTTTTCCATCATTTTAGATGTGTTGAATGGAGAATGATTGAATAGTATTAAGGGGACTGGTAAACATTTTATTTGTGGAAATGAGGCTATGGGGAAATTGTATTCCAAGTTATTGGTAATAATTTAGCTATTGATGAAACTGGAGAAACATATATAGAGAATTAACTTCCCATCCTAAATTTTTCTAATTAAAAAGTGTATAAAAATTATTTTAACCAGGGATTGAATCTTAGATATAATGGTGATTATATATATCATAAACCTCTTAATCCTAAAGAAAATTTGAAATCTCATGTGAACACTATTTTCAATGTGGGTTTTGATAAGGAGGTGGTGAATGGCACAGTTACCATCCAATATATAATTCTTAATGTCCTATTTCATTCTGGTTTTACCTATTCCTTTTATTCTAAATAATTTTTTATGGGTATCACATTACCACCTCAATTATTAGAAATTCATATAGAAATACAAACCATTAATGGTATCATGATAAGACATAATTTTTAAAAATATTACATAATTAATTATTGGGAGAATAATATCTATAAAAGCCATTTGATTCAAATTTTAGTTGAATTTGATGTTATTTGGTAATGAAGTCATTTTTTCTAAATAAATATAAAATCATTTTCTAAGGAATGGAAATAACATTTAATATTTAGAAATAAATTATGATAATTTATCAATGTCGGGATACATATGAAATTATAATGGTAATTAAAAACATTTAATGGGTCTTGATTCCTATTCAAATTGGGTACTCAGATGGTTGCGAAGAAATAGAACATCAAATATATACCTATTATATGATAGTTTATTGATTTCTTTATGAATGAGATACAAATTCTTCCTATGAACAATGAAGTTGAGTTTTCAATATAATTAATACATTATACTACACTTATTTCAATGAATTCCAATATATTGACCTATATTTATTTATAGGAGTTGAATAAGAAACTCTTGGAAAATATTTATAAATGATTAATTTATCTATGTGTGTCACCATTGAGTGAACCTCAAATTTTTTATAAGATGAATGATGGGTAAATGTATGTAAACATTGATTATCAGGATCTTAATGATATCGAGATCAATAATATGGATCTTTTCCCCATATTAATGATTTTCTTGAACAATTTTTAAGAGTTTATTATTTGTACAGGGTTGATCTTTGATCTAGATACTATTATTTTAGGGTTAAAAGTGAATACATACCTAATATATACTTCTATTCATGATGTTGACAATATTAATTTATAGGGATTTCATTCAATCTTATTAATTCCCCCTTTATCCTTATGGATTTAATGAATAGTTTATTTAGTGATTATATTGATTAATTTTTGGTAGTCAATATATTATACATTATTAGATATTATAATATCAAGGAAGCATAGTAATTTAACATAAGGATCGTACTAAAGGCCCTAAAAAAGTTATCTTTCCTAAAAAATTTACCAAGTGTGAATTTTGGATATATAGAGTTTATTTTTTCTATCATGTAATCTGAAGCGAGTTTATATTAATTAATCCATCAAAGGTAGAATATTTTTAACATTTTCTCATAACAACCACTATGAATTAGATCCATATTTCACTTATATTGGATGGATATTATCAACACATTGTTAATTATTTATCATGACAATATAATCCTCTCACCATGTTAACATGAAATGGAGTTAAGTTTCTTTGTAATAATGAATGTGAAGAAAATTTCAAGGAACTGAAGAGATGTTTGGTCAGTCAACCTATTATCATCAATATCTTCATTATAAGATGGTTTTTTATTTATATTAATGTATCATGAAGGGGAAGTGGTGTTGTCATATATTGAATGATATAGTGATAACATTTTCCTCATTCCATTTGATGGTTTATGAGAAAAACTACCCGACCTTTGATTTTGAGTTAGCAATAGTAATAGTTTTGTTAAATATTTAGAGGAAATGTATTTATGGAGAATGGAATGAAATATATACTAATCATAAAAGTTTATATTTTATATTAAAATAATTATTGTCTCATATACAACTTCGATGATGTTTGGAGCTGATTAAATATTAATACTTCTTAATATATTACCACCCTAGGAAAATAGAAAGGTGGTTGATGATGTGAGTAAAAAGGATCATGTCATATTATCTATGATAAAGATCACACATAATCAAATATTTATTGATTTAAAAATTATAGAACTCGAAATATTTATGTAATGGGTGAAATATTATCTTTCTTAAATAAGTTTTCAATCATTTATCCATATGATGATTAAAGATGTGAAAAAGTAGGCTGTGGAGTTGAAAAATAATGTAAGAAATGTTCCTCTGTTAAATATTGATTGAATTGGAATTATAAGGTCTACAAAACCACATACATTTTCAACTAATAATATATATGATGAATGAATGATTGGAAGAAGCTTACAGCTCAACATTAATAATTCATCTTAGATGTTTAATAGATATATAGATATAAAAGAGTATTTTTGGTGGGATAACATGAAGATAGACATTGTGGAGTATATATCGTGGTACTTGGTATGTTCATAAGTTAAGGAAAAGAGACAAAATCCTAATTGGATATTAAAACCATTACCCATACTAGAATGGAAATTAGAAAACATCACCATATATTTCATCATCAAACTCCCCTAATAATATAATGGTAATAATGTTATTTGGTTTATCTCTAATCACCTTATGGTGATAGATCAATTAATTACTATCAGTGAATATTTATTTCTTGATAAAATATAAAATATTTACATTAATCAATTGGTAATCTTTTTTTAGTACTAAATTCCATTATAACTGATAGAGATCTTTTTTTACATCGATATTTTAGAAATGTATTTTACGTGTTCTAGATACAAAGTTGTATTTTAGTACTACCTATCATCCTTAGATATATGTTTAGTCTAAGAGAACCATTTAAACCATAGTGGATATATTTGGATCTTATTCTTAGGATATCATAGTGAGTTGGGATCAAGATCTTCATCGTATCAATTTTTCATATAACAATAGAATTCACTCAATAATTTATATGGATCTTTAAGAATCCCTCTGTGAAAATAAGTGCATCACACTAATATGCTAGGATAAATTTGGAAAAAGAATGATACCTGGGCCATATATATATATGTAAGGAAATGTTATATAATTTTAGATCCATTATTTAGTATGTCAAGGAATCTCAGAAATGATATATTTGTTATACTGAGAATCATCTGTGAGATCTTCAATTAAAAGTTTGAGAGTTTTTTTCCTATAAATTTACCCTATAGGAATATATTTATACTCATAAAGAATATAAATATGATTCCTAGGTATATTTTTTTTAGTTTCTTGATTGGGATTGTATGGTTTCTTATCACATGGCACTCCCACAAAACCTCACGGAAGTCCACGATGTGTTCTATGTATCCCTATTAAGAAAGTACTTCCCTAATCGTTCATATGCACCAAAATGAGATTTTATATTACTAAATAATTATCTTTAATATAAAATAAAACCAATATAAATCTTGGATCACATAGAAAATGTTCTACATATCCAAAATACAGGCCTTAATAATGTTCGTTGGTGGAATCCTAAATTTAAGAAATCTATATGGGTTCAAACATATGTTATGAAGAAGAGATAACCACATTTTTTTATATCAGGATGATGGAATGATGGGGGATAAATTCATTTTAATTAGGGTATAATGTAAAACTATAATATTTTATATGTATTTCCTTTTAAATAAACTAGATATAAATGATAGTTTTTCTTACACACAATCCAGATCCTATATAAACCATGATATAGTAAACCATTTTAACCATTCAACTAAATTAGTAGGTTTGAATAACAGTAATGACATTATAAAAAATTTTAATAATGGTTTTAAATATATAAATGGTATTAATTAATGTATAATCAATAAGTAAAAACTCTCCATAATATCAGTTTATGCTTTTAAAATATGTTTTCTTCAAAAATGTTTTATCACATTTTTTCATTAAAATATTATAATTAAATTCAACAATTTTTTAAAAAATTATTTTTATAAACTAATAAAAAAATTTAAATCATCATTTCAATATTATCTTAGGGAAAATGTTTTAAAATTTATTTAATTTTTTTTTCATTGAATAGTGAAAATACTGATTTTTGTAAACATCATTTATTTCTTAGTAAAAATATCATTATATTTTGAATATGAAATTAAAGTAACATTATATTAATTTAATTATATATATAATTTTAATTTATATAATAATCAATATTATACTTCATTCTGGTATAAGTTTAGTTTTTGGATTAATAACATAATTTTTTTAAATTGTTTTTGTTGAGAGAAATGTGTTTTATTATAATAAATTAAGTTAACATAAATTTATTAATTTTTTTAAGGAAATTTATATAATTTATATTTATTATTATATTTATACATTTATTTATTGGTTTTATATTGAATGTAATGTTTGTAAATTTCCTTTTATGGTTAAAGATGGCTTTTTTTAATGGGATTTCATTGCTGGTTTAAAGCTTATTTAAAATAAAATTATGGAAATAATAAAAATTTACTCTAGTAGAATGAAGTAAATAATTTAAATTATAATAATTATTATAATCGAAAATATTAAAAAAATTAGAAAATAGTTAAAAAATTAAAATTATGTTAACATAGTTAATGTTAAAAGAGTTTAACAGGGGGATAAACCAAGTGATAAGAGTAGGATTTCCACCCAAACCTATATAATAAGTATTATTTTGATATATTACTACCATATATTACCCTATCTTGGAATAAATTTCTATTTTAATCCACATTCCCATGAAAGTGAACTTATATCATTGAAATTGTTTGAGAAATTTCATGTGAGTCCCTCTTATGACTTATAAGTGGGAATATCCCCCCCCCCATTATTCGCATCATCTAATCCTTGTATCTCAAAATATAAACTCTCCAAAACACTCCTAAAATAATTCCATTATTCATAGAGCATAACATATTCTAATACAAATCCATCAAGGCTTAATGTTAAAGTCAAAGGAGGTCTCTCAAGGAAGAGGTATAGATCTTAACCAAACACTTTAAATTTTATTAATTATAATACATCCAAATAACATTATATATATATATCAAAAAATGATTAATATTATTTGATAAATTTTATAATATGTTTTTAGGATTATTGAACATCCTTTTTACCACCTCTTATCTATTAAATGGGAGATGAAAGTATCGCTTATACATACGTGTGGACTTCCGCCTCCACATAGCGATATGATAAATTTTCTGCATCCATATTTTTTATTTAGTTATTATGTTAGATTTAATCTACATACATAAATATGTATATTATTTATGATATATTAATTATTCTTTAATTTTTATTAATATTTACTCTTCTTTCATTCTATTAATCAAAAAATGGAAACATCACTTCTTTTTATTTGTGGACTATCATATTCACATAGTGATGTAATTTCATTATTATAATTTCATTATATGAATGGCTATAAATATTTATATAATGAATATATATGATATTTTTATTAATATTAACACTATTTATCTAAAGGAATAATTATCAAAATGAAATTAAAATTAATATCGAACCAAAACACACATGAAAAACGAAGCAATTAACACCAGAAATTGTGATGATAATAATGGATTTTTAATGAAAGGGTGATAAGATGTTATAAGTAAATGATGTATGGTATTTTATGTATTATTATGTTTCCAGTATATAGATATTAAAAAATTCAATTTATTATACATTAGGCTATAGTGCTTATGAAGAAAGACCTAATTGAGGTAAGTGTTTTATGTTACAATCTCGTATTTTCTAAGATTTTTCATGAATAAATCTTAAAATAATAAAATTTCAGGATATATATCTCCAATGTATTATAATTTTTCTTCACCTATATTTAATTCATGATATAACATGTTTTCTTTTTATGTACTCAAGAGACCAAAGGAATGTTGTAAGAAAACATGATCATGTTTTTCTCTTTATTATTGAATATTTTCTCACATGCGTATATTTTCATTAAAATTTTATGAGGAAATTTTTTCATTTTAAATAATGTTTATTTATTTTATTTTTTGAATATAATTTGAATTCCTTACCATGGATTAAATAAAACCTTTTTTATTTTCAAAACATGTGACTTTTTACATTTTACAAAAATGTGAATGGATTTTTTGTTTTAGAATAAAATACATAAATAATTTTCCCACAATCATGAATACAATTTAAGTTAAATCTTACATTACATGTTTAATTTTAATCTTTTAAAAGGAATTTATTTCCTTAATATTTTGGATATTTTTAAATTCTAAATAAGTGATTTCAAATAAATGTTTAATTTTCACCAGAAATGATCTAGTGGTCTGTTAAATTTATTTTTATCTATAAAAAAATGCTTTTATAATTATTTATATTTTATTGGGATATGATCTAATGTTATAATATTTATTGTTTCTATGGAAAGTTTATTAGTGTGATGATAAAAAAAATTTAAACTGACATTATTTCCATGATTTATGATTCGATGATATGATGAATGTAATATGATATTATGGAAATGATTTTGAATGATTATTATTATTATATGGGTGGGATTTAATTTATATATCCCTCCAATTAATTGGATATATTTGGATATGACCTATGATAATGAAGACAAGAATGGGGATTGAACCTAGTTTATTAAGGGACTTTTTCGAACATGGTAGACTTGGGAGTAAACATTGACTAAAGAAATTATGGAATGGGGAGTGAACCTAATCCACTATAAAATTGTTTTATGTGATAATTAATCAAGGATATTATTTTATATTCTTATATGTATTCTAAAAACTTATTTCTTGTGCATATGATATGTTATCGTGGCTCCTGATAGATTATTTTTTATTCCAAACTATTATGTGCTGTGACAATTTATTATTGAAACTTAATGTCATGTTTCTAGATTATGATCTATGAATTGATGGGTAAGATTTTATAATAATAAATTCATGTTATAATAACCTTATGATTATCTTATAATTACTTATAATCATTGATTTATATCTATTATCATTTCATTTACTGAGAATCTAAGCTTACCCTTTCATATGTTCCCCTCCCCAGGTTATGGAGAAAGGTTATAATTATGTCTTCTCTAAAAAGGGTTATAGTTGTGAATAATTTATTGGGAAAGGATTTTAATTGTTTATGTACAAGTAATTTATGTCTTCATGTTTCCAAATACAATAAACAGTTTTGGTCCTAGCATGAATCATAAGGTTATATAATGAATATTTCAGGCATAAGATGCAATATTTACCTATGAAAAGTATGATTGACCATAAACTCACCATTATAGAATCTACCAGGAAGTAAATATTTAATTATGAGACTCTCTTCAAAAACATATTATTATTTCCATACATGGAATATTTATTATTTATTTATTAAATTTTACAATATCTTGAAAAAATCCAAACATTAAATCTTACTAAATTCGAACCCTAGTATAAAATCTTATTTGGGATCAATAGAACTTTCCAAAAAAAATCAACGATCATTTTTAAGGAAAAATTACTATTTTAAACCTAATATTTATCCTAAATAATAAAAATTAATATTTTCTATGAAATTCACTACTCGGAAAAATGTGGTGGCCTTTATAATCTCCCCGCCTAAAAACATAAAACCTTAGATTATCCTCAGGGGATAACAACCATTAAACCTGACTTATCCTGATCATCCATTCATTCTCACCTCTTCATGTTCTACTTTGGAATGCTGAAAAAGATTCCACTATACATCTCCAACATAATTCACATTATTCATAAAAAATTATCCTTTTATAATTTATCATTAATTGAATTGAGACAAAATGCCATGGAAATCATCTATCATGAGATGCTTTAGTTGTATCCATAAATTCATCCAGAAGCTTATATTTTTCCTCACTAAAAGCCAATTACCATAAAGGAAAATTATGTTGGGGTTCTCCCCACTATCAAAATTTCAAATAGAAACACAATCCTATTGGTCCAATCACACAATCAGTGTAGTTTGTACCTCACTACATCCCATTTTTCCACAATATGTGGCCGAACCTCATCAGGACAACCATTGATGGAAAAAATTGTTCATACCCACCAACACACTATTAAAAGCGCAATAAAATTACTTAATTCATGATGGGAATCCTGAGATAATTCAACATACAAATAAAATCATAAACTCGATACCATAGGAAATTTCATGATTGGATCCTCAACCAACAAAATGTCATCATCATAATCCATATAATAGAATATAATTTTATTTGATATGACTGATGGTCAAATTACATAAAAAATCTTATGGATCATGATTTCAATGCATGGAATCCATTAAAACTCAACTTAGATTATCAAAACTAAAATTATCCATAGAACCAGATATAATTATATTCATAAACTCACTAGAAATCAAAAAAATCTCTCTCAAGCATCTAACAACCAGTCTCATCATACCCATGACCCTACCCACAATAGGGTCATATCTCCCCAACCCATATTACTGACATTAACAAGTATGATGACTAGATATGGTTGTCCAAAACATACTTGATAACCAAAAAAGAAATATAAATTTGTACACATTCCCACCTCACTAATAAAATCAACATTGACACCCATGGAATTTATATCAATATTGAGGGTCACACCCTCCATGACCAATGTCAGAGATGCCACCATATGTATTCCCTTGGGTATCTCAGCAATAAAAACCCCAATGAGTTACAATATCATATAAAAATTAGAATATATTGTAATGCATACACTTGTGAAAATAATACCATGAATCCCCTTTCACCTCTGGTATCACCTCTCACCAAAGAGTGACATTTTCTATTTCATCTTACATTTTATGCTACCAAGACATTATGTTTTTCATCTAACTCATCGTTCCTCATACAACATTTGTTTGGTCATCAAATCATTATACAAACTATAGAGCATCAATACAACATATACAATCTTTGTCTCATTAAAAATAATAGTTGTATTCTCTCATACCACCTGGTTACATAACTCGACTCAAAATTTGGTGAGTCACATTTCATTTGATCTAGGATCAAGTACCCAAGTCACTGACCATGAATATGGAACACCAATATCATCAAAACTAAAAAAACCTTTCTATATTTTATAATAATACCAAAATTCCTCACATATCAAGAACAATTTCATGATCTACCCCTAATCCATCATCATTATAAAATAATATTAATCTATTTATGCTATCACTATATTGTAGAAGTTGAATCCAATTTCAATATGGACATGAATTTAATGACCCCACCTTAAAAATACATCCTTGATTCCAAAAGAACATCATAGTTCTTTACATTGAAAAATCCCAAAGAACCTCGAGTTCTTTTTATTATATAGCCTAAGGAATCACCAATCCTATATATCATACGAGGTATCACATCACATTCATTGAACTAAAAACATGAAGCAACTTTCATATCTTCCCTTATATGAGGAAATCAAATTTTCTATAAAACCCATAACTTTGGGTACCCTTTCTCACCCCATTTCATGTCAATCATCATATGGAAACATCATTATTCATAATTATAATTCTTATCTCGTCTATACTCTAAACCATATCTCGAACCCTACAAGGATCAACCACCTAACTCATAATGAATTACTATGATATAAATCATAACACATGGGAAACACATAACTTTTTCTATTTCAAATATCATAAGAAAAATCATGGTCCCAACTAAACACTATTTTTTTCACATGTACCTATATACATATATACTTTATGAGATAAATCCAATGTCATCATACTACTAGGGCATTGATTATCACAAAGAATCTATATATGGGATGACCCCATATAGAATCTTGATCTCATCTATCAGATTATAATGACATATTAAAATATGATCATTATTAGAAAAAATCACGATAATATATTTTGATTATGTATAATTCCACTAGGAATCCCTATGGGAAATAACCATATCAGTTTTATTGACAATATAAATAAGAAAAAATATTTATGATTCAAATTTTCTAAAAGTTATATGGTATTGATGTCGACTTATTACTGGTCACTATTCATTCCCCACAAAAGGGATTATATAGTCATCATAAAAGAGTATCTTCCCTTAGAATCCTTATGTCATATCATCAAAAGAAGACATAATGTGGCCAAGTTGAGTAGAATGACACAAACAAGTTCTATAAAAATTCACTTTATATGTTTCTTTATATACTTAAGACGACTATTCTCTAATAATTGATATTATTAATTATTAGAAAATACATATATATCTTTTGAATATAATTTACCAAACATGAAGCATGCATAACTTATTAGATTCTATCCATATTCTATGACTCATCTTATGTATAATCAATCCCACAAATGGATTCTTGATATAATCCAACACCACAACCTACAATATTTTAGAGTCACAACACTTGAAATTCCCTAAAAAATAGGGTTTCCTATGAGGGTATGCAGGCTAGGTATATGTTCAATATTCCTCTCAAGTCCATAAAATCTATCATTTTAGTGACTAATAATATCAATCCCAAAACATATCAAACACTACTTTGTAACTTTCTTTTCTATTCCACTCAAATGAAGCAATCAAGAGGACACTAGAAGAACTTGTGAATTCCTCTACATATGGTAGAGGATGGTGACCTACAACAAGGTCATATAAATGTTGTGGGGATACTAGAAACTCTAATGTAAGACTTAAAGGTCATTCTAATTTTTTTAGAATTTCTACATGATCCATTTGTAAAAACAAAATACAAAAAAACATGTAAAAATTATATAGTTATCACCAAATTCCCCTTTTGTTTAGTATAGAAAATATTAAACTAATAACATAATAATGAAATAAAAAATAGAGAATCATAAGATAATAAGTAATAACAATCCTTAATTATAAATAAAATACTGAAATAATTGTTCTATAAATTATAAATGAAATAAAAAAACAATAGATTGGACATCCTATAAATATTATAAAGGGAACAACTAGTTGGGAGATCATGCTAAATAAAATGAAACAAATAAATAATGGTCTTTGACCTAACTCAAATACCATATTTAACTTTTTTTACCTCCTAAAACTACTAGACCTAATCCTTGTGTCTAGCACCAAAAGATTCTTATGATTAGTGAGTATATTCTTTTGTGTTGAAGTGTAATGGCCACATGAGCAACATCCATGTACAATTTAGTAGGGCACCACGAAAGTAGTCTGGTACAAAACTAGTACAATTACGTTTGAACATGTGATAAACCCAAATAATAAAATAAATTCAATGTAGAAACATAAATTAATAATCACCATTGACGTTCAGTTTCTAATATCACACTAAGATCAACCATACCTACTCTGAAATGACCTATAATGTCTCTAAGCTTGTCACGTATCCTCAAGGGATACATGTCCTACCAGATTTCTCATGACCACACCTCCATTAGATATAAAATCAGATCCTAGGGAATCATAGGTATAAGGCCCCAACCTTAAACCTTACTTAAACTTGAGTTATTACAAGATTACACATTGAGGATATTTTCAGGTTTAGAGTTTTAGATAATTAGATCATGAAACTTGCATTACATTCCACATTTAAACAAGGTGGTTACATAAAAGACAATATTCATTCTTCCCATCAATGGAAACCTATTTAAAATAAAACATGGATTCTTTCTTGACACATCCTTGACACTATCGTCACATCATGTACCTTTCCCTTTACCTATGAAAAGCATTTAAAAAACTTGGGATGAGTATAAAAAGCTCAGTAAGGGTTATAAAAAATATGGAAAGGAAACATGAGTTCATATATACATAAGAATGAAATCATACTTTACCCATAAAACATAGGCATATCAAATCATGAATAAATCATAGAAAACATAAGACATAAAGGTAACTTGAGGCATTCATAACATTCTTACGTAGGGAGTAACCCTCTTGGTTACGTTTGGAATACCCATCACAGCATATTCCCTAAATCTCTTCAGAGAAACCTTAACATTTCACTCCTTCGCGTTACCCAATGCATTGGAGAGCTATATCGGGCTCACCCGCCCTTAGTTTATCACGAAACCACCCGTTCTTCTTAACAATGCCCAAGAACCATATCATAATTGTATCACATAAACATGAATAAAGGAAACATAACATTTCCACATTTCAATCACAATATAACATTTTAGGATATTGAAATAATGAATCCATTCAAAAAGAAACCATTTCCAAAACCATTTAAAACATTTAATAAAGAGATTTTTGAATCAAAGATTCCCATACCACCTTGATGTTTTTAACATTTTAAACCATTAATATCCAGATAAATAAATCCTTAAAACCATTTTGAAAACATTTATATTAATAAGAACAAATAATTAAAACATTTAAAACGATATTTTGGTTAAAGGGGTTTTACCAAAATTAGAGACACTTGAATACAATAATCGAGGAATAACATTTAGTCAGAACATTATAATATCATGAGAATAAAAGGATTCATGATATAATACTCAAAAGGACAGTATATACACCATATAAGAGTGAATTGGTGCATAACAACAATGAACCCTCAATAGAAATGTCAAATGTGATGAAATCCCTTATAAAGAAGGTATCCTTAAATTAAGGACATATAAATCTCAAAAATATGTGTGACAAATATATATACACCCAATATAAGTGGATATTAAGTGTAAAACAATAAAAGGTCATTCACACATATTCAATGGATGACATATTCAATGACTACAAGTTTGACCCAAAGAAATCGAAATTGGGTTAAAAAATTCCCTTGACAGCCTAACGGCATCACATCAAAATGAGTTGATGAGAGATAAAACGTGTATCTCATCACTTGGACATAAAATTTACATCAATAAGGATGTATGATAACATATCCCAACATAAAAATATGTAAATTAAAAGACCCAATAAAAGAAGTCTTTTAAAAAAAGAGGAGGGTGAAAGGTTCCCTTACCGACTTGGGTATCTTTCAAAACATACACCCCATGAAAGAAAGACAATAGGTCATTGATGTAAATACTCATAAACGAAATTATATTACACAAAGAGTAGAATATTGGGCAGTACATACACCACTCAATGGAATTTGTGGCAAATGGAGCATAAATCTCACGGGAATAAAAGTGAGATGAAAAATCCCTTACGAAATCTCGGCAGCCTAACGGCGCCACATAAAAATTCCGAATATGGATTGATGAGATCAAATAGGGTATCTCATCACATTACAATAAAATGTACAGAAAGAGGAATATAAAAGAACATCCCCCAACGTTACAAGGAGGAGCTTAAAAGAAGTGACATAAAGGAGAGTACTTAAAAAGAAAGAGAGAGGTTAGATCTCTTACGAAAGTTCGGCAGCCTAACGGCGCCACTCAAAACTTCCAAAATTGATTGATGAGAGAGAATAGGGTCTCTCATCACATGAAAAAAAAATTACAGTAGGATTAATATAAAAGAACATCCCAATCATATGAAAGATGAGCTTAAAAGAAATGACATGAAAGAGTGTACTTAAAAAGAAAGAGAGTTGTAGGATCCCTTACCTCGGGTATTGACTCGATCGTTCTTTAATCTACTGAATAATAGACATGAGTTAATTTATAATTAATTAAGAACCTTTTTCAAGTTTATTATTACTTTTATACCACTTATTACCATGTCATAAACATTATGTAATCATTTAAATTAATAATATTTGTTTTGCCGATATTTGGTTCTTAAGTCGAAAGTGGACTTCTTATAATTACATGTTGTTCATGTGACCAAATGATTATTATATCCAGAATTGTATTCGTTATTTAGATATCATATATGTCATATATATCCCTTACATGCATGAATTTATAACATTACATAATCATTTAGAGGTAAGAAATGAAATGCACCGTTCATGGAGACGGTAAGCCGTACCTACGCATGGACGCTACTTTCATTTATATTTCGTATTTTATAGAATGGAATAATAATGATATAAAGGTATATTATAATTACAGTATAATATCATATATAATATCATATTTCCATCCTTTATACATCCCACATATGGTATTTAACGAATCAAATCACTTTGAGGGGGCGGTAGTCCGCACTTCCTTAAATGAAGATATCGCGTATACCCATAATGGAAGCCATAAAGGTAAGACAAAAATGAAAAATACAGAAGAATAAATAAAACATAAAAATATCATATATCATATATAAAAATAGTGACATCATAATGTCCACCTTTGAAGGTGTTAAATGAGTATTGAACAATCATCGTTTCGGGAGGCAGAATTTCACCATCCACGGAAACCGTATGTTCTTTAACCATTTGATGTAGTTGTGTGAGAGTGTAACTCAAATAAATCTTATAACAAAATCCTAGTATATTGAAGATACTGGTGTTGTTACAAAAGAAGTAAATAAATAGAGTTTAGGGGTTGGAGAAGCAAAATAAAACAAATGAACATGGGAGAGTGAATTACCTTTAAAAGTGTAACTCCTATTGATTTGAGCCTAAAGGATTCCTTTGAAAGGATTATGCCCAAATGGAATCCTCTAGGATGAGGAGAGGGATTTGGAGAGAGTAAATGGGCTGGGGTTGGCCGAGCCAAAGGCTTGAGGAGTGTGTTAAATGAGGTAGAGGTGGGGGCCTTTTATAAGAGGATAGGAGGGGCACTTTTGGAAAGTAACGAAATATTACTTTATTTGAAAATGTGTTTCGGTTTCAAAAGGTTACACATTGATATAATTCGTGGATAAGGTGATAAGGCTTATAAATCCACTCATCCAATAAGTTTTGGACATGTTTAGTTCATATATTTTACATTATCTTTCCATTTTATTTAAATCGTCAGATAATGATGTCATCGCTGCATCATTATTATGTCATAAATAATTTAATTTATTTAATGTCTAAAAATTATAAAAAAATACTATGATTTAGGAAATCCTTTTAGCTTTCCAATGATTATTTATAATAAAAAATATAACTTTTATAACCGCACTTAAAAATTGTTTTAGTAAAACATATCATGTTTGTGTCAATTTTACTTTTACATTAAATAAAATGTTATTTATGTCATTTCCCAACCAAAGTGGATCCATGGGGTCCCCAAGTTGACCCATGGATTTTCTTGTTCGTCCATGATACAACCAATGAGGGTAAGACATGTGTCAAGATCATCTCATTTTATTAAAGCATTATTTTTACCTTAAACTACACTAATTACCACTAATCGCGATTAAAAACATAATAAGTTACTATTCACCAAAAAATTATTTTAATCTCATTGAACCACATTTTACTTCTTAATGACAACCATGTATGTCGGATTTTTGAAAATCAAAACACAATGATGGAAAAATTTCATTTAAACGGAAAATCAGTTTTTATAAGTACCACTTAGTGGTTTCACTATTCATCAAAAATTGAAGTTTTTCAGAAAAATCCCAAAAATTCACCCTAAGCTATATTTGATATTCTGAATTCAAAAATGAAGTCCGTTTTACAAAATTCAAAACATATAAGTCACATTAATTAATTTAATAATTAATTCCCGATGTCATGACAAATAGCGTGTTTTATGAAACAATAAGTATCAAAAGATTGACACTAGTTTAAGTCTGATTTCAAAGTGAAATTGATTCCAACGACCACTATTGGATTTAATGGTAAAAGTATTTTCTAATTTCACTTTAAAACCAATTCAAAATATAATCTAATCATATAAATAAATTAGATTAAAAAGTGTTTTTGAATTAAAATACAACATTTTACACTATTCATTAAAAAAATGAACTTTATCGGAAAGATACCAAAAATTTACACAAGTAAATTTTGATGTCCCGATTCTTAATAAGAGTTTTATTTGGTCCAAAAGAATGTTTAAGAGTGAACAAAACTATATTTAATGACGGTTCTCCATCAAAAGGTGATAAGTGAATCTTTAGTGAAAACTAGGGCATATACGCCTAAAATTGAATTCTTTCCGTATTTTAAGCCTTTATATTTTATTGTATAAATGTAAAAATATTTAAGAACATATATAATCATATTTTAGTTATTTCTATCCATTCCCGCCATTACAACGGCTACATGTTAACTACCATTTAAAATAATATTATTTTATTATTAGAGTGCAACGTAAGATTCCCAAGAAACTCGTTATTGCGTGTTGGGTACGCCATCGAGCATAGCGTCCCCTTTAAAGTCATATTAATATTTTATTCACAAATATGGATAAATATGAAAATTTCATATTCCTTATTTACCTGGGGTGTTACATCCTTCCCCCCTTTTGGGAATTGCATCCTCGCAATTTTAAAATTGCGCTTGGAAACATCCTTGAACGTCCCACATCAGAACAAGAGTCGGTAAAACAATCACTTTAAAATAAAGAAAGATAAGCATAGAGGTCACTCGAGTTAACCCATACTAGGATTCTAAGTATGAAAATATGGACATGGAGGAGAAAACATAGGGTCATGTTCCGATGGAGAGTGATAGAAAACATGTTTAGGAGAAAGTTAACAATAAGAAAATCACAAACTTGTGATGGGTTAAACGGTGTTGGGTTCCCCATTAGGAAAAGTTAATAGACAAAATTTTTGTTTTAAGTTACTTTTTATTGAGGAATTTATTCATAAGGAAGCATAATCACTTATCATGTTGACTTTCAACTTTTACTAGATTCCTTAGTCAAACTCATATTTTTTCCAAAAGACGAGTATTTAGGGAGACTTGTTCGCGTTAAGAGTACTATAATAAACTTCTAGAGAATCAACTAATCCCCAAAAGAGAACTATATACATCCCATGTATTTAGGCTTTAACCAAACCAAAACCAAAAAGGTTAGTACAAGATTAGATAATCCAGAAAAGGATAACCCCTTATAAAAAGAAAATCTATTCTTAATCTCCAAAATTTGTCCAACAAAACCCAAAGTTAAACGAGGACCATCCGATAAACAATTTGTCCATAAAATTCTTCAAAGTAAACCAATATAAGATTGAAACCCAAATATTTTAAGGATTTAGTCACATAGTCTTCCAAGTTAAATCGTAACATTTATCTCCAAACAACATCAGTTGCTCCTAAAGTCTCACATTGAAAAGTAATTATCCTAATCACATATCCTCCAAAATCAACTTACTCTTAATTCATAAAATCATATAACTAAAAAGAATCAGTCAAACTAACCAGGGACTTCACGTAGTCCAGTGGTAGGCGATAAATACCAGTCACACTTTGGTTGTGGGTTCGATTCCCGCAGCATTGTCCGACGCGACGGGTTGTCACACGGTCTGCGTGTTGTCCATTTTCCAAAACTATATAATTCTCAAATCATTACCCAAAAAGGGATAAAATAATCAAAAATAACCATAACATAATTTAACCTCAATTTTATCTCATTCCTTTCACTTCAATCATAACATATGGTAACCCATAATTACCTCAAAAGTAAGGATCATATAAACTCAAACGGTTCTTTATAACTATGTCCACAAAAGAAAAGATAACTATTACTTGAATAAAATTTGCCTATATTAAACATCAGGGTTACACATAATATAAAAAGTCTTCTAATGTAACCCCATCATCAAAAGAGACTTAATACTCTTAAGAATTTCACCCTAACTCTTGAAGCCCTTATGTGTTGACATCTTACTCATTCAACATTCTTCATGATCCATTATCCATTCCTTTCCAACTTATTCCAAAATACCTCTTTCCTACAAACAAAATCATGAATCATATCCTATGATTCTAAAATAAGAAAAAAATAATTATGAAATAGTACATACCTTTGATTGGTCATTGTCAGTTTCTTCATCCTCAATCGGAATGGCATTAGGTATTGGTAAACGAATATTGGTACGCTCTTGGTGACCCCATTCACGAAACATCTTCATAGGACATGTATTTCCATAATGACCATGCACACCACATTTAAAACATTGAATTGATCCCTCAGAAAGAACTTATTTCCCTTTCCTCGAGTCAACTGGATGCTTCCTTTTTCCATGGCAGGTCCGTGCTTTATGACCTCCATTTCCACATCTATAGCATATTTCTGTCCCTTTGAAACATTTTCCTAGGTGTTTCTTTCAACATCTTTGACACATAGGTTTTTGAACACACTTACCTTTATGATTATTACCTGTACTTCCGTAGGGATTTGATTCTTGCATATATGATGCCTTAGAGAAATCTCCAAGGTTTAGGTGGTCAATCATGACTCCAGATAGTTGGTTGAGGATAATCAAAAGAGTTTTCATTGTAGCTCCCATATCATTCAATTTCTTGCTCAAAAAAACTGTCACAGTTTCCTTCACATCCACTGTTACTTTGGTGCCTGCTAGATCCAGCCATTTACTAAAACCAAAAAGGTCATTGTGAGTATATCAACAAAACCATCATGTACTAATGAGTAAGATAGACAATAAGATATACTTACTCATTCACTTTATCTAAAACTAAGACTCTTTCTGAAATCCTAACCATTATGGTAATTGTCAATTATGCTTAAAGAATACCCTAACCTCTAAAGTTATCTAAACCTCCCTTTGATACCAACTATAAGGCCCCAGCCTTAAACCTTACTTAAACTTGAGTTATTACAAGATTACACATTGAGGATCTTTTCAGGTTTAGAGTTTTAGAAAATTAGATCATGAAACTTGCATTACATTCCACATTTAAACATGTTGGTTACATAAAAGAAAATATTCATTCTTACCATCAATGGAAACCTATTTAAAATAAAACACGGATTCTTTCTTGACACATCCTTGACACTATCGTCACATCATGTACCTTTCCCTTGACCTGTGAAAAGCATTTCAAAAACTTGGGATGAGCATAAAAAGCTCAGTAAGGGTTATAAAAAATATGGAAAGGAAACATGAGTTCATATATACATAAGAATGAAATCATACTTCACACATAAAACATAGGCATATCAAGTCATGAATAAATCATAGAAAACATAAGACATAAAGGTAACTTGAGGCATTCATAACATTCTTACGTAGGGAGTAACCCTCTTGGTTACGTTTGGAATACCCATCACAGTATATTCCCTAAATCTCTTCAGAGAAACCTTAACGTTTCACTCCTTCGCGTTACCCAATGCATTGGAGAGCTATATCGGGCTCACCCGCCCTTAGTTTATCACGGAACCACCCGTTCTTCATAACAATGCCCAAGAACCATATCATAATCGTATCACATAAACATGAATAAAGGAAACATAACATTTCCACATTTCAATCACAATATAACATTTTAGGATATTGAAATAATGAATCCATTCAAAAATAAACCATTTCCAAAACCATTTAAAACATTTAATAAAGATATTTTTGAATCAAAGAGTCCCATACCACCTTAAAGTTTTTAACATTTTAAACCATTAATATCCAGATAAATAAATCCTTAAAACCATTTTGAAAACATGTATATTAATAAGAACAAATAATTAAAACATTTAAAACGATATTTTGGTTAAAGGGGTTTTACCAAAATTAGAGACACTTGAATACAATAATCGAGGAATAACATTTAGTCAGAACTTTATAATATCATGAGAATAAAAGGATTCATGATATAATACTCCAAAGGACAGTATATACACCATATAAGAGTGAATTGGTGCATAACAACAATGAACCCTCAATAGAAATGTCAAATGTGATGAAATCCCTTATAAAGAAGGTATCCTTAAATTAAGGACAAATAAATCTCAAAAATATGTGTGACAAATATATATACACCCAATATAAGTGGATATTAAGTGTAAAACAATAAAAGGTCATTCACACATATTCAATGGATGACATATTCAATGACTACAAGTTGGACCCAAAGAAATCGAAATTGGGTTAAAAAAATTCCCTTGACAGCCTAACGGCATCACATCAAAATGAGTTGATGAGAGATAAAAAGTGTATCTCATCACTTGGACATAAAATTTACATCAATAAGGATGTATTATAACATATCCCAACATAAAAATATGTAAATTAAAAGACCCAATAAAATAAGTCTTTTAAAAAAAAGAGGAGGGTGAAAGGTTCCCTTACCGACTTGGGTATCTTTCAAAACATACACCCCATGAAAGAAAGACAATAGGTCATTGATGTAAATACTCATAAACGAAATCATATTACACAAAGAGTAGAATAATGGTCAGTACATACACCACTCAATGGAATTTGTGGCAAATGGAGCATAAATCTCACGGGAATAAAAGTGAGATGAAAAATCCCTTACGAAATCTCGGCAGCCTAACGGCGCCACATAAAAATTCCGAATATGGATAGATAAGATAAAATAGGATATCTCATCACATTACAATAAAATGTACAGAAAGAGGAATATAAAAGAACATCCCCCAACATTACAAGGATGAGCTTAAAAGAAGTGACATAAAGGAGAGTACTTAAAAAGAAAGAGAGAGGTTAGATCTCTTACGAAAGTTCGGCAGCCTAACGGCGCCACTCAAAACTTACAAAATGGATTGATGAGAGAGAATAGGGTCTCTCATCACATGAACATAAAAATTACAGTAGGAGTAATATAAAATAACATCCCAATCATAAGAAAGATGAGCTTAAAAGAAATGACATGAAAGAGTGTACTTAAAAAGAAAGAGAGTTGTAAGATCCCTTACCTCGGGTCTTGACTCGATCGTTCTTTAATCTCCTGAATAATAAACTTGAGTTAATTTCTATTTCCTTAAGAACCTTTTTGAAGTTTATTATTACTTTTATACCACTTATTACCATGTCATAAACATTATGTAATCATTCAAGTTAATAATATTTGTTTTTCCGATATTTGGTTCTTAAGTCGAAAGTGGACTTCTTACAATTACATGTTGTTCGTGTGACCAAATGTTTATTATATCCAGAATTGTATTCATTATGTAGATATCATATATGTAATATATATCCCATACATTCATTCATTTATAACATTACATAATCATTTAGAGGTAAGAAATGAATGCACCGTTCATGGAGACGGTAAGCCGTACCTACGCATGAACGCTACTTTCATTTATATTTCGTATTTTATAGAATGGAATAATAATGATATAAAGTTATATTATAATTACAGTATAATATAATATATAATATCATATTTCCATCTTTTATACATCCCACATATGGTATTTAACGAATCAAATCACTTTGAGGGGGCGGTAGTCCGCACTTCCTTAAATGAAGATATCGCGTATACCCATAATGGAAGCCATAAAGGTAAGACAAAAATGAAAAATACAGAAGAATAAATAGAACATAAACATATTATATATCATATATAAAAATAGTGACATCATAATGGCCACCTTTGAAGGTGTTAAATGAGTATTGAACAATCATCGTTTCGGGAGGCAGAATTTCACCATCCACGGAAACCGTATGTTCTTTAACCATTTGATGTAGTTGTGTGAGAGTGTAACTCGAATAAATCTTATAACAACATCCTAGTATATTGAAGATACTGGTGTTGTTACAAAATAAGTAAATAAAAAGATTTTAGGGGGTTGGAGAAGCAAAATAAAACAAATGAACATGAGAGAGTGAATTACCTTTAAAAGTGTACCTCCTTTTGATATGAGCCTAAAGGATTCTTTTGAAAGGATTATTCCCAAAGGTAATCCTCTAAGATGAGGAGAGGGATGTGGAGAGAGTAAATGGGCAGGTGTTGGCCGAGCCAAAGGCTTGAGTAGTGTGTTAAATGAGGTAGAGGTGGGGGCCTTTTATAAGAGGAGAGGAGGGGCACTTTTGGAAAGTAAAGAAATATTACTTTATTTGAAAATGTGTTTCGCTTTCAAAAGGTCCCACACTGATATAATTCGTGGATAAGGTGATAAGGATCCTAAATCCACTCATCCAATAAGTTTTGGACATGTGTAGTTCATATATTTTACATTATCTTTCCATTTTATTTAAATCGTCAAATAATGATTTAATCGCTGCATCATTATTATTTCATAAATAATTTAATTTATTTAATGTCTAAAAATAATAAAAAAAATACTATGATTTAGGAAATCGTTCTAGCTTTCCAATGAATATTTATAATAAAAAATATGACTTGTATAACCCCACTTAAAAAATTGTTTTAGTAAAACATATCATGTTTGTGTCAATTTTACTTTTACATTTAATTAAATATTATTTATGTCATTTCCCAACCAAAGTGGATCCATGGGGTCCCCAAGTTGACCCATGGCTTGTATTGTTCTACCATGATACAACCAATGAGGGTAATACATGTTTCAAGCTCATCTCATTTTATTAAAGCATTATTTTTACCTTAAACTACACTAATTACCACTAATCGCGATTAAAAACGTAATAAGTTACTATTCACCAAAAAATTATTTTAATCTCATTGAACCACATTTTACTTCTTAATGAAAACCATGTATGTCAGATTTTTGAAAATCAAAACACAATGATGTCAAAATTTCATTTAAACGGAAAATCAGTTTTTATAAGTACCACTTAGTGGTTTCACTATTCATCAAAAATTGAAGTTTTTCAGAAAAATCCCAAAACTTCACCCTAAGCTATATTTGATATTCTGAATTCAAAAATGAAGTCCGTTTTACAAAATTAAAAACATATAAGTCACATTAATTAATTTAATAATTAATTCCCTCTGTCATGACAGATAGCGTGTTTTATGAAACAATAAGTATCAAAAGATTGACACTAGTTTAAGTCTGATTTCAATGTGAAATTGATTCCAACGACCACTATTGGATTTAATGGTAAAAATATTTTCTAATTTCACTTTAAAACCAATTAAAAATATAATCTAATCATATAAATAAATTAGATTAAAAAGTGGTTTTGAATTAAAATACAACATTTTACACTATTCATTAAAAAAATGAACTTTATCGGAAAGATACCAAAAATTTACACAAAGTAAATTTTGATGTCCCGATTCTTAATAAGAGTTTTATTTGGTCCAAAAGAATGTTTAAGAGTGAACAAAACTATATTTAATTACGGTTCTCCATCAAAAGGTGATAAGTGAACCTTTAGTGAAAACTAGGGCATATACGCCTAAAATTGAATTCTTTCCATATTTTAAGCCTTTATATTTTATTGTATAAATGTATAAATATTTAAGAACATATATAATCATATTTTAGTTATTTCTATCCATTCCCGCCATTACAACGGCTACATGTTAACAAACATTTAAAATAATATTATTTTATTATTAGAGTGCAACGTAAGATTCCCAAGAAACTCGTTGTTGCGTGTTGGGTACGCCATCGAGCATAGCGTCCCCTTTAAAGTCATATTAATATTTTATTCACAAATATGGATAAATATGAAAATGTCATATTATTTATTTACCTAGGGTGTTACATTAAGAAGATTACATAATATCAGTTTTAGTATAAGAACCCAACAAACACTAGGTGCAGCATATAATGTTAGGTACGACACCAGAACCTAGAAAACACTAGTCATAGAAAAAAATTTAAGATCTAAGACATTTGATTGGGAGTATCCTTGTAATCCGTTAGTATCATGAATTAAAACTACATCCAATGCATCCTTGTCATCAATTAACATATCAATGATCATTGTCTATATCCTCTACAAAACTACACATATAAAAATATGATAGGAATCATTTGGATTCATATAATTTCTGATACATCATGGTATCCTATGCATCACTTGTTATCTAAAATAACATCTCCAAACACTGTTGGATTAGAAAGAGGTAACCCCTATGTATCCCCATTCAATTAGAATATCTAGATCAAAGAGAGATGATATTTTACACCCATCATCAAATAAAGATGTCAGAAATTTAGGAGGTAGTCCATGTCATCAACCATCACATACATAGGGCTTGTATCCACCAAGAAATGTCTTGGAATAATAATAATAACAAAACCAACAAGGGTTGAATACTCATCCAACCCATTATGCATGTTGTTTTCTGGACACTCAAGAACATGACCTATCAAGGTTACTTTCCCTACTAAGAATATATTAATAATTCAGGTCCATATGAAATACCCTTAATCATCACTACCCATACCCAAACAAACCCTTTCAAGGGTTACATGAAACTGGGAACCCAATAGGGTCTCATAGGCAAAAAATTATCATTAAACCCTATATGGGATCCTCGATCTAAATATTATCTCTTAATCCAATCAATTATCTTAGATGGATCAACATCCCTTTTACTTCTTATAATCATCATACACTCCCATAAACTTCACTGGATAAGTCAAACTTTAATTATTAATGATATATTAAGTAAATATCATCCCAAATCTACAAGGTCATGCTAGGGTTTTCCTCACATACCAAACTTGTCAATAAATCATACCCTAGGAATTCCCACAATGGTGATAATATTTAAAAGTGAAACAAACAAATAGATGAATCCTGAAATAGTTATCCCATCACCTCTAAGTGGCCTTTTTGTTTTATGATTTCCTACGCGGTCTTATCCTTGTAATTAACCATTAATTCCAATACATTTAGTCAAATTGAACCATTAAAGGTCCTATACATCAACATAATTAAATAAATTTATACCCCTCAGCGAACCATGTATATTAGGGATTTTTCATAATTTATCTATTGAAGAATGTCAGCTACGACATCAATCCCATGCACTAGGGTCTATCAAATCCCCTGGCAATTTGTTCTATCCAGTCCAAATAATTTTAAAATAAGAAAAGATTAATTAATTTTAATAGGTCAATAACCACAGTGAAAAGAAAATATGACACATAATACATAAAATTACTTGACTTAAGGGGTGTGTTTCTAGGATAACATAACTCAAAACTTATGTCATTCCATTTATAAATGGTTCCTAAATAATCTTATAATAGATTTACCATGCCTGGATAACCATTATTCATCAAGATGAGGCCCTAATTTTATTTATAAACATCAATTAATCATAAAATAAATTTATAATTCATTTTATAATAACTATCATAGTTAATGACATGGATCAAAAGATATATTACTCCACCACCTTTTGTTTTCTAAAATATCTATTTATAGAACCATAATTATAATATAAATATGATAATTTATTATATAATTAATTACTAAATTAATAAAAAAAAATTATCACACAATTTATTTTAATATTAATTTTATCATTGTTTATTGTAGCAGAAATAAAAATTTATTTTCCCCAAAAATCACTTTTTACACCATCAAATAATATAAAAAGAAAATACGAAGAAAATTTGGATTTTTTTCAATAATTTTTTGAAAATTATCTTACCCTTATTCAAGGAGAATCCCCTCTTGAAAAGGGTATATCAGTATAATTTTAAATCATGAAAACCTCTCACTGTGGTTGGGGTTCCATGAAAAGGGTAACTTCTATTACCCTTATGAAAGCCTCCCCCTTCCATGCACACACCTTTCTCCTTATTCTTCTAAAACAAGAACAACATAGGAAAACCTTATTGAAAATTATTCGAAATCTCAAACAACATTTTTAAACATAATGTTTAAAACCCAGATTAACCATAAGACACCCACGATGGCCTACAATTCAATTAGAATTTATCCCTGATTTTTAAAATATATTGAAATGGAACTTCATAATAGATTATCAAAAAAACCAAATAAACAACCAATTTCACATGTATTCACCAACCCATTGAGCTCAGAGCTATGTTGTATGGTCATCACACTTATTTCTGGGGTTGGTCAAACTCCTTGATGATGATTATCTCTTCTAACATCTCTTATCCTCTCGTGCCTCATACAGTTCATTCTAGGGAAATCACCTATTTTTTTCTATTCATTATGTGTGAGTGTTGGGCCAAAAAAGTATGATGTGGTATAATTAAATAAAAAAATAATTTCATTAATTTAATTGAATTTTAATAACATTTGTAATAGTGCCACCTCAAACCCTAAAATTGGACTATGTTTTTACATCACTTGGGTAAACCCCACCATTCTCGACTCAACTGTGGAGTTGGAATTTCATTTTATGACTCTATTAACATGATTTCAGTTCTTCCATATGCATAATACTTAATTTATATTTAATAAATATTATAATATTCTGAAGAAAACTTCCGGACTCATTATCCCACTAACTTCCATCCGAAGTGTAATAAATAAATTTTGATATCAGAATAATTGTCAGAAAATATTTCAAGAATCATTTACATGTCAAAATTACCAATCTACCCCTAACATGCATCTAATATAAAAAACTCAACATTCCTTTGAAATTAAATAAATATATATATTTAATGTAACATGCCAATGTTTTATGGTATGTTATTTTTTATATAAATTTTATCTCTTTGATAGCTTATGTTTCACAGAACATCGAGTTTAAATGAACTCCCAATTTTTATTATTTAAACAAGTCCATTATAACATATACGTCAAATTGAAGGAAATGAATACTGTTATCCAAATTATAAATTATATATGAATTGCAGTTAAAATATAAATTTATTTGTTATTATAAAATAATCAAATAATTTTTAGTAAATTCAGTTTGTTTTTCAATTATATCATTTCTTCAAAAAATAGATTCTAATTTTTTTCTATGAGAAAATAAATATAATTAATTTTGTGAACACTTCGAAAATGGATTTTATGAAATGAAAATATATTTTTTTATATATAATGTTAAAATTATCTTTGGAATAATTTTTTAGAATTTTATGAAATGTTTAATTTTTTGGTGAATAGTAAAAATATCGATTTCTATAAAACACACGTTTTAATTATATTTAAATGTAATTTTATGATTTTAAATTAATATAAAAGTAACTTAGGGGATTTTTATGTTTATATATTCTAATTAATATAATTTATAAAATAAATTTTCTTTATTTTTGTATAAATACATCTTTTTCCTTATAATAACATTTTAAGAAAAAAAATATTTTTTGTTGCATTTTGACTGATTAATTTAAAATGAAATTTTAGGAATTAATTGTTATGAAATTTTAAAATTGGATTCCATATTTTAAATCAAGAGTTCCAAATTTGTTTATAAGGTAATTTAATTTTTTGGCCTAAATTTTTTTTAATGTAACAACATGATTTACCAAAGTATAGGTAAAATAATGTAGCCGGTTAAAGATAAAAGGTAAATGCTTAAAATAGGAAAAAGTGACTAAATTAAATGGATGGTTTATGTGTTTCAATAACATTATCAAACATTAAAATATTAATTATTATTTAAATTCATTATAATTAATGCTTCCCAATTGTGGTAGGCTTTTATTATAAAATAATCACTATTTAATCACATAAAACCACCCCTCATCATGTATACTTACAACGCCTCACTACCCCCTTTATCTACACAATACATAAAGCTCATCACCTATCTTGAAAAGTCTCTCTTACCCACTCTCCCCACATCCATGTGATTCTGGTCTCACCGAAAGGTCAATTTCATGTTCCTTATGGGTTCCTTAAATGAGTTTATATTGAATAGGAGGTTAAAGTACAAAAAACTTAAGGGAAGAATGAGTTAAGGGTCTCTAATCTCAATTTTACTTTTGTGAGATATATTCCTTATTCACCACTGATTTTTTTCTTGTGTGTGTATATTATTAAATTTTATATATCATATCATGAATCCTATTTTCTTCATCATATTCAATGTTTTATTCAATAATTATTACTTCTATACGGAATATGATATGATAGATTACACTGTGGTCAGGGATTAATTGACTCAATTTCTATTCCTTGGGGAAAATAATTCTTCATTGATTATTCCTTTTTAATATTGTAACACCCTATGATTTTGAGGAGAAATATTCATATTAATATCATCGATATCTTGTGTTGTACGCTACAAAAAGATTATCTTGCCCTACACGCCCACAATATTAGCTTGCGGTATACACTACACTATTCTTAGCTTGTGTGACACACAATCTCAAGTTCTTTCTATAGATTTCAATTTTAGTAAGACCGATTTTAAGAGAAAAAATAGATATTATAATGTTACCTTATAAACTATCCATTATAATAGAGATTATGAACAACAATAACTAAATTCATGAAATATTATTTTCACATGTATATATAATTAATTATTTGGTGAGGAATTAATTATAAATGAAAATAAAATTATTATTTTTAAATAAAATGAATTTTTTTTCTAAAAAAAGTTTTAAATGAAAATATGCGAGTTTATAAAATAATAAAATAAATAATCATGGAATTTTATATATTTAATATGATGCTTAAAATTTATCTTATATGTTTTTTAAACCTGATAATAAAAAAATTCAATTTTCCTAATTAAACATGTATTTTTTTTAAAATAATGTTTTGTCACCTTTTGATGGAACACCCATTTTAATTAATTTTTTATGAAATTTTTATATATTATTTAACAAAATAAAATATTTCTTTGAAATAAGAGTATCAAAATTAATGTAGGGTGATTTTTTAGAATTTTTCTGAGATGATTTTTTATGAATCATGAAAAATACGACATTTTAGTTAAAAATGATTTTTCATTTGAATAATTATTTCACAATAAACTGATTTTCTAAGTTAAAATAGATCAATAATACCTGTTTTAATCTAATTATATCATTTGGATAATGTTTATATTTATATTAGATTAAAAAAATTACTGATCTTTTATTCGTCTCTTTTACTTGCCATATAGCCACATCTATGGGATTGACATTAAATGTAATTTTTCCAATTTTTTTAATTGATTTTAAAAAAAAATATATAGTTGAAATCTATATGAATTTTTTTTCAATTAGGATCAAAATATTTTTTGGTCAATAATAACTTTAGTATTTTATTTACCACTATTAAAGTATAAAAAAGGTAAATAACGATAAAAATAATATTATAATATTATAAAATTACACTAACACATGTCCTAATTTCATTAGATGAGTGGGTTTCGACCAAAATAAAAATTTTGTAGAAATTAATTTTTTTTATGAAATTTGGGTAATAATTTTAGATTTATTATGTATTATTTAAAGATAAGTTAAAATTATCATTATCATATTTTTAATAAGTAAATAATTTTTAATATAGATTTATATAAATTAAAAATTAAAATATAAATATTCATATAAAATATAAAATATTTATATTCATCATAATAATTCAATTATAATTTTTAGACATTAAATAATTAAATTTAATTATGACACAATGATAATGTAGTAATATATTTATTAGAGGAATAATCAAATAAATGAAATTAAATATATTAAGATAAATATAATTTTAACTATTTTATTTATGCCATTAGAATATTTTATAGATGAATATTACATGTTATAGATGATTTAATTTACTTTTTGGAGGTAATAATGTTTTTATGATTTTATAAAAAGTCATGTAATAAATAGTGTCAAAATTGACATAAATGAGATTTTAAAATAAATAATAATTAATTAAATGATACAAAATTCATAAAATTATCTATTTTTCCAAATAAATAAGATAATGTTATATATGCTATAAATGATCTAATTAGGGTTCTTTTGTCATTTTATAGTAACTATATTGAACTTAGAGTGTAGAATGACAAGTTATCATGGTAAGAGTTAAATTGTTTAACTAAGGGTTAAAGCCAACAGATAATGTTATTTTTGTGACCTAAAAAGTATAAAATTAATTGGTTGAGATTATTTCGACCCATAATCATCTAATATTCCAAATAAATCACTTTTGAGCTATTTTAAATAAAAATAAATTTATATTAAATAAATACTTTTGGGGTTACTTAAAGTGCCCCTCTCATTGCTTATAAAAGGGTATCGCTCCTTATCTTCTGTTAACAACTCTAAAACCTTATAGATTATATTAACCTTGCCTATTTATACTCCCAATTTCTCTAAATTATTCTTAGAGTCCATAAATTTAGAAAAAATCCAACCTATGGAGTTCTTTCGTTTAATTTAAATGGGGACACTTGTTAATAAGGAAATTGTTTTAACAACTCTTTCAATGTTGTTTTCTTCTTCTAATTCATTTTCTAAGTAGTGCCCATAATAAAGTAATAAATCCATCATCCAAAATATTATGATATGTTTTTAGGATTATGGTAAAACAATATTTCTCCTTTTACCCATCTTATGAAAAACATTATCACCATGTGTGTGTGCATATGACTTACCATCTCCACGTCATGGTGTAAACTATTTTTCATCTACACATTATTTCGATGGGTATAATGATGAATATAAAGGATGTAAATAATAAATATTACATGATATTTTTTTCTATATAATTAATATTCCATCCAATTACATACCATATTACCATTATTGTAATGATACCATCGCTCATGCATACGTACGGTTAACCGTCTCCATAACTAGATGAGATTTATTCTCCACTACAACCTTTTAAGAATGATTATGAAAATGTATATAATGAATACATATAAAATATATTACACAATATTTCTACATTATTAACACACAAAAGATATATATATATATGTGTGTGTGTGTGTGTAATTTACTTTCATCCATTCAATACAATTAGAAAATGGAAAAAACATTAATGCGCATGTACGACCTACTGTCTCCATGAACGATGTCTTCCATTTTATTTATCAATAAATTATATATATTTATATATCAATTATATTATATATAAATAATTTTTTACATTCTTTAAGTATGTAAATCATGATCTAAGTAATTGGATAAAGAATAACATGGAAAAACACATATGATAAACAAAGTAATTCTTACCTGAAACGTTGCCTTAACACGGAATTATTAAATGAATTGGAAATATTAAGTCATAAATGAATCATATATGATATAATTAATATTATTATGATTAATTTACAAGTTAATATTATATTTAAAACTAGTATATAGGAGTCCCATACACGTACATAATAATTCAGACCTATTGTAAGGGATAATTTTGCAATCTCATTATTATCCTAGATTGTTTGTATGTAAGTATCTACTGGGAAAAATTTATAATTCATGTTCATGTTTCCTAAAATGGAGGGGATGATGTTTTCACTATGGAAAAAAGGTCTATAGTGTGCCAAATGATTTTTGAGTACAATGTATCATATGTGGAAAACATGGGCATTACCCAACTCAAGGCCAGGAAATAAAAATATTATTTTAAACCATAGAAGGACCTATTTGATGCCGACCATTAATGTGGAATGATTTATTTATTAATGTATTAGGATCCAATAATTATGAATGTTGAGTAATATAAACTACATTTGATTTATATTTTTTCTATATATTTTCAGGAATGTCTGAATAGTTATAATGGACACAAAAAATGATTTCATGAAAAAGAGAAATACATTAGAATCACAATATTAAGGGAAACATAACCCTTAATGTGTTACTAATGTCAGTATATTGATTTTTCATAGGAGATATGTTGGATATAAATATGTGAATTGGATTGTATTGATTACCCTAGATCTGAGTATTGATTCGTTGAAAAAGTGGACTATGTTATCATGTTTGATGTTTAAAACTTATTATATTTATAGAAAACATCTAGTGACTTATGAAATAAGGAAGAATGCATGTTTTGAAAAATTATTTATGGTAATTTAAGTTATTACCATGTTTTATGATAATATATTAATACGGCATTCACATGTTTGGAATTTGAAAAACAATAACTACGTTATGAGATATGGGAGATAAATGTTAAGACAATTTAGTTCACCTCTTTCTAAAGTTTTTTATTATCAGTTTTCTGAAGGATTGTGAGGATATATATTTGTCGGATGTTTATGTTAAACATCAAATGATTTTTTGTAAGAATAAACTATTATATCTTCATTAGAGGACTTATGAATATTTGGAAACTAATGCTAACCATTATTTTTTGATAATGATAGATGAAATGAATTATCATTATATTTATGTATCACATGTTGTAGAAATTAATGAATGATAAATTAAAAATCATTTCATTGAATACAAGATTATGTGGAAAGTGTTAAAGTTACAACCAACAGTGACATTGTGATAAAATCAAGGAAGTATATCTTCTCATTCAAATTATTTAACATTAGGAAAAATAATCATGATGTAAAAAGGTCATCTATATTATCATTTTTATGATATTAGTGAACTATTTCACACATATTTAGTTTATGATTTTGTGGATATTAACTTTTTCTAGATCACCCACTTTCTTTTGATTATTGATCTTTATCAATCTCATTGACTATTTATTCTTTTCCACCACACACAAATCTTCACTTATGTTCTCCTATGTAATGACATAGTAGAAATTTTTTTGGGAAACTATTATTTTCCATATAATAAGTTTTTAAAGGAATTATAATAATTTATTTTTACAATGTGGGTTTCTATCAATGAATGTTCCGAGTATTAATAATTTTATATATCAGTCAAATTTCGAGGGAACAAATTCATTTTAAGAGATGTAGAAGGTTACACCACAAGATTTTTCTGGGATAGATTATTTATAATTTATTTGTGTATTGTATTTTAGGTTACACCAAGATTATCTTGTGCTACACACAACACAAACTAAGCTTGTGGTATATACAACACTATGCTTGGATTGTGTTAAACACAATTTCAATATCTTTTTACAAATTTGTTTTCAATAAAGACTGTGTTTAAGAAAAAAAATAAATATTATTATGTTACCTAATCAACTATCTATTATTATAGAGAGTATAACAATTATTAACTAAATTATGAAGATATGATTTTTACATGAATATATAATTACTTTTTGGGGAGATATTAATTATAAATGGAAATAAAATTCTTTTTAAATAAAAGAAAATGATTTTATAGACAAAAATTTTAAACTAAAATTAGTGAGTTTATAGAATTATAAAGTCACTATTTATTGAATTTTTCACACTCAATCTAATATTTTAAACTCATATTATATGTTCTATAAACATGATATACGAACACATTCAATTTTTCATATAAAGAAAGACGTTTTCCAAAAAAAGAAGTGTCCCCATCTTTTGATGGTACACCCATTTTAATTCAATATTTTAACACATATTTATATTTTATTCAATAAAATAAACTTCTTATTTTAATTTTTATATAAAACATAACATTAATGATTTCATAATATTTTTTTAAGAGGTTTTGTTTTTTGATGAATAGCGAAGGATACTATGTTGTACTTAAAAAAACATTTTCATTTAAATAATTTTTATCATTTCAATTAATTTCAAAAGTCATTATAGATCAATAAAACATTCCTTAATACAATTTTGTTCATTATGATAATTTTTAAATTGAAATTATATTAAAAAAATTATTGATCATTTAAACGTCTCTTTTACCCGCCTTCTAGCCACATCTATGGGATTAGCATTAAAAGTAATTTTACCACATCTGTGAATTAAATTTTGAAAAATAGACATAAACAGTTTTAATCAGTATGAAATTTTTTGTCTAATAGGATAAAAAATTGTTTTTGAGTAGTAAATATAGTATTTTATTTATCATAGTTAAAGGGTAAATCATGTAAATAAAGGTGAAAATAATTTTATAATATTATAAAATATCTATAACACTTGTCCTAATTTCATTAGATGAGTGGTTTTCAACAAAAATAATCCTTATAGAAAATTTATGAACTTTTTTAGCCTCTTGGGTTAGAATATGACATTAATTTTGTTTTATTTAAAGATATGTTAAAAATGCCATACTCGTATTTTTAATAAGCAAATCATTTATAATATAAAGATATATAGAAGATAAATTCAATTATAAATAGTTATTTGCAATCTTAAATTATTATATATTTCATGATGTTATAATTATAATTTTCATACATTATATAATTAAATTTAATTGTTGCATAATGATGATGTATAAATAGATTTATTAAAGGAAGAATCACATAAATGAAATTAATAATATTAAAATAAATATAATTTGAAATATGTGATGAAAAAATAGAATTTTATGGATTACTATGACATATTAGGGACGGTATAAATTATTTTTTTATGTGATCAAATTGTTACGATTTTATAAAATTTCATTTAATAAATAGATTAAAACTTGAAAAAAATGTTATTTTAAAATAAATAATATTTTATCAAATGATAAAAAAATAATACAAATATATATTTCGTTTGACTAACTATAATAATGTTAAATATTTCATAAATGATACAATTGGGGTTCTTTTCTCATTTTAATGTAAATATATTAACCCTATAGTTTAAAAAAGACAAGTTGTCATGGTAATAGATAAATTGATTAAATAATGGTTAAAGCTAAATGATAAGGTTAATTGTTGTGAACTAAACAAGTCAAAAATTCATTCTGTTAGATTATTTAGACCAATAAACATATCATATTAAAAAAACAAACTTTTGTTTTCTAAATAAAAAATAAATTTATATAAAATTAATATTTTTTCAGTTTCATAAACTCTCAATCCCCTCTCTTATAAAAGAGAACCTATATATCTCTTTTATTCACACCTCTAAATCTTTTTTACTCAGCCAAAACCTACCCATTCATCATCCCAAATTCCCTAACATCATCCTATTGGCCATAATTTGGGATGAAATCTTACTTATGGAGTCATTTTGTGAAATCCAGAAGAAGACACTCAAAGATGAGGTAATTGCTTTACTAACTCATTCAAAGTTCTTTTCTTCTTCTACTTACTTTTTATAAGATGTTTCCATAATAAATAAACAACTATATAATATAATATATGATGGGATGTTTTTATGATAAAGTTAAAACAATGTTCCTACTTTTACTCATCTAAAGAAACACTATATCACCATGCATGTGTACGTACGACTTACCACATCCACATAGTGTTGCAAATTTTTTTCATCAATACATTGTTTCTTGGATAAAATGATGAATATAAATGATTTAAATAATATGTATTACATGATATTTTCAATTTATAATTCATATATTATAGCATTTCTTGTGCATAGGTATGACTTACCATCTCCACGACGTGATGAGATTCATCCTCCACTACAATCATTTATGAATTATTAGGAAAATGTATATAATGGATAAGTATGATATATATGACATAATAATTTCTCTAGAATAATATATGTATATATATGTATGTATATTTAATTTACACTCTTTCATTTAATACAATATGAAAAATGAAACAACATTCATGCGTACGTACGACCTACTGTTTCCATGAACGGCGTATTCCATTTAATTTTTCATTTTTATATATTTTTATACACTGAATATATATTATATATAAATCATGTTTTAAATTCTGGTAGTAAGTAAATCATGATCTATGTAATGATATCAAGAATAAAAATTCCAAACATGTGTGATTAATAAAGAGATTATTACCAAAAATGTTGATTTACATGGAATTATTAAATGAATGGGTAATATAAAGTCATAAATGAATTATATATGATATCATTAGTGTTATTATTATTTTATTAAAAGATAATAATATGTTTAAATCCACAATATATGAGTCTCATAAACATACCAATGAAATCAGACCTATGTTAAGGGATAATTTCACAATTTCATTATTATATGAGACTATTTGTATATAAGCATCTAATGGGGCATCCTTATCATCCACATCTCTATTTCCTAAGAATATAATTTATAATATTAATCATATTAATTTAAAATTGTTTAAAGACATTTTTTTCCCATGTCTGATTTCTATTTAATTTTTTTGAAATGAATCATTCTATCATTTCCCTATGGTTGTACTTTATAACATTTTAAAAAAAATGAAGGAATGAATGTTTTTTAACCTACACAGCATGACATTCTTTTTCTGTCATCATGACGCCTTTATATTTTGAAGATTCCCTTACAAGATTATAGGGTTATTTTCTAAATAATTTTTTTCTTTTATAATGTTTCATATTTAAAATAGTTTCAACATAAAAAAGGTAAATTTCTCTCAAATTGTTTTAAATGTTTCTTTTTATATATTTCAACATAATTTGTTGGATTTTATATTTAATTGAGGTAGTTTTATTATGATAAAATCAATCATTTTAGTGTTTACTGATTTATTATATGTTTGACTTTGGTTGTTCTATTTTGATATAATTCATTGTTTAGGGTTAATGTATTTACATTTTTATGCTACTTTTAAAATGAATGTTTATATTGGTTATGTTTCACCCTTTTCATATGAGGAATGCATTTTACTTATTAAGTGGTGGGTATGCCCAGCTATATCTAATGATGCGTCATTAGGTCTCTTAAGACAAACTAGTTTTAATTTTTACCCATTTATGAATGGTCTTGGAATGAGGCCTTGATAGTATAGTTATGATGTCCACTATTATTCATTCCCACATTTTGAGATTCATCATTGATATTACATGTGATTATTAAACTAGTAGAATATACATGTGTATGTTTTAATGGAATTATTTGATTTATTCTTACCACATTAAGCTCAATATTACATTTAAAAGGATTGTGACTCAGTATTATACATTTCCATATAAGTTTATTCTCACTTATTCTAGCTTTGGCTCTATTGTTTACCCTTACTGAGCATATGAGCTCACCCAATTTATATGTTTTACTTTCTCCTAGATGCCAAGATGTGTATCATGACTGATATTAATGGTTAATCTAATAGATTAATTTAATTCTCAAAGGATTATCTATGATTCATTTTATGTTTTTAATTTTAATGTAAAGTTCTTTTATGTAATCTATGTTCCAATATTGCTAAACTAACCAGTTCTTTAAGATTTGATTCCATGTAATAATGCCAATGTATTATAATAATGGATCGACACAGGGATTCTAGGGTCAAAATGTTACAAATATTATGCGTGAGGTGACATTAGATGATGTTATGTCATTTTCCACTTTTGTTTTGTAGATTTAAATGCGGATTCACGTCATCAATTATTTTGATTAATGCTCACATCAAAGATAAGATATTTATAAGGTAATTTATTTTAAAAAAACATCTTTGTAAGATTTCCATTAAAAATATATTTATCATCCATGAATTTATTTACTAAGAACATTTAAAAAAAATTATTATTCTCGTATGATATTCTAAATCCATCTTACTCATTTTTCACTATTTTCAAATTGGTTTGAGTGGATTATTTTTTATATTTTATAAATTATGCTCTGTATGAATTTTCTAAAAAAATAACTGAATGAATGTTTTTTTAATTATATGTCTCGAGTGGATTTTCTTGTTTTCATGACACATTAATGATTTTATGTTTCAATTAATATATTACAAGTTTAGTTTCAAATAATTATTTTTTCTTTTATAGTTTCACTACTCATTAATAGTAAATGATTTGAAAATGGGAATATTTTTTTGTGTGAATTATTTCAAATGGTCTCTAAAAATTATTATCCATTTAATATAAATTCTTAAATTTCATTTATGCTTCACTGAGGATATTTTCCAAGAATTCTATACCTGGACTTTTTATGACTGGTTTATGTTTATGAGGGACTGATATTTATAAAGCCCATTTATTTTCCATGGGTTATTATATGATTAAGTGTTTATGAAACACATTTCTTTGAAAGGGTTCTGATATTATGAATTATTTATGTTTTTATAGAATACATATGTACGGTTTTCATTATATTATGGGTGGGAACTATATCTCTATCCAATGCATTGGTTAACGATTTATATCACATGATATAATGATGGAAAATAAGTTGATGAGCTTGGTCCACTATAGGAAATAGGTGTTCCATTACCCAATATAGTAAACAAGTTTATATTTTTCCACTATGAATAACAGGTGTTTCATAATTTACTATGTTCATTGTTTTAGTAGGTAATCATGGCATATGTAATGGTTTTATATATTTATAATGGTTCCATATATTTATGAAATCGTATTATGGATTATGTATTTTTGATGATTTATAAATCTTATAGTTCATGATTTATTAAATGATAATGTTTAGGCCATGAATCATATTTATGATCCATGAAAAGATGTGCGTGAACTACATAAGTTATGATTTTGATCACATAAACATATCATTATCTTATTTTTTTCAAATGATAGAAGATTTATATCTCGAATATCTATCCTTACTGAGTATCTTACCTCAACATTTAATATTATTCCTTCTTCGAGTAATAGAGAATGTTTTAGGTGGGGTATTCCAAAGAGGGGTACTATGTGAGAAGATGTTCCTTGGTGATGTGGAAGGTATTTCACAAAATAAGAATATTTTATATCTAATCTCTAGAGACTCCAAACCTTTATATTTCATTAATTGATAATGTTGTTAAGTATTGAATATTTATCTAAATAGTGGTAGTATTTGTATTTAAATGAATTTTTAGTTATAGTAAATTTCTTTATAAGGGGTTTGGTTAGTAAAAAAACATCTTCATAATTATGACATATTGATTAGAGGACTCAAACTCATAAAATCTTTAAGTGTGGCACAAGATATGATAATTTCATAATGTTACCCTTATAATAAAAATGAATCAAATATATTTTTCTTTATTTATATCATTATTATCCATAATTACATATTATTGCCTTTCCCTATATTTTTATGATTCTATTTCAGTAGTTCTAACCATTATATTGAATTTAATTTTCATGTATTTTGATATAGTATTTTGATGAAATAATAGAATATGAAATATGAAATAGTTATTGTAATGAAGTGTTTTTTTACTATAGTATAATGTCACATCTTTACTGCATCCACTCAATGTCTTATAAAATTTGATTATATAGATATGTATATATTGTATCAATAAAAAACATTTCCCAGATATTTTATAAGAAAATATGATTATATATGACAACGATCATACAAATCCCCTTTCTATCATGAGTAGTAATCAGAATTTTATATAGGATTCATTTTTTTCTTATAATTATGTAATGGGGAATTCGTAATTATTATCTACTCTACAAACTCCTTCAGGTCCATATATAAGGTCTTATGAACGAGGATTAAGATGGAAAATTTCTTTATCCATAGATTTTGAGATTTTATATGATAATCATGTCTAATGTAGTTTAGTTGGATACACATTGAGTTTTGAGATATTTTATAAATTCATGGATTTAGTGATACATAGTGTTTTTATATTATTAAATGAAAAATAATCCTTGAAGTAGTAATGATCATTGTTTCATCATTTATCTCTTTAAATGGTTCATTTTACCCTTCAATGATGCTCATGTGAAATAATATATGATATCATTCAGTTGACCATCTAAATTAAATTATCAATATTATTTAACTTATTGAAACATCAAATGAGAATTTTTATATTAAATATTTATTTCTAGTGTAGTTTAACAACCAGATAAATAATTAAGGTCAAATAAAAATGGTTATGATATTTTATAACACAAGAATCATTGTAACTATGAGTAGCACCTTCAATTAATAATGGTTCCCTATAAAATTGAAATCATTGAAACTTGATGGATATAATGTATGTTCATTCAATATGAGATCAGTTATATCACTTTGATTATCATAACTTCGTAGTATTTTAAGTAGGAGGTTCTATAACACTATGGAGGAGAAGAGGCCCTATATGTGATAAGTGATTCAATTGAATGATATACACATTTCAATGTAGAATTTTTTTATTTATAGTGAATTTGATCAAACTCATTGTCACTGAATATTAATAGCCTAGATAGTGACATATTTTACATTATGGGATTCCACTTCATCTTATAGATTCCATTATTGAACAATCTTGATAAGTGTTTTATTATTCCAAAAGTAATAATCCAAGAGATATACCAAAAAATCCATCAAAAATTAGTATTCTTAGAGTCATAATTTTTATATATTTGTAGTTCTTGTTCCTCGTGAAACAAATGAGGTAAAAAATTTCATGTATAAAAATATATTCTTTATTCTGGGGGTCAGATCATGATATCTATTTTTATGTTACCTTAATGGTGGGGATGGTCATGTTATGTGATGATTGATATTTATATCCATTTATAAATATCATATTGGATGATGGGTCAACCAAGTAAGGATGTTCTTATATATATATATATAAATATTTAAATGGTTACATACATATTGTTAAATAAATCCATTACTATCCTGTTTATATTCTGAGTGTAGATTGAGGTCAGTATAGTTTGTTTCTATAGACGAATTGTTCAAATGTGGGTACAAACACTAGTGGAAAGGATTTATTTTTCTATTTAATTTTATATTTAATTGGGGGCCATTAAGTTTTTATTATCTACATAATATTGGGAATATGGTCTAGTGAATTATTTTTTTTGATAAAAATAACATTATTTGATTTAACTGAACTGATTAAATTATTTTTTTGATTGTTTATTCTGGAGAGAATCATGTTTATAGGGTATTTTTATCTTATTATAGAGATTAATCTTATATTGGTAATTAACAGAATCTACGTTGGATGTCAAAAATATATTAGAACTATCATATATTGTGTTAGTGGTTGATATTATGAACTTGATCTAACATAATTTGTATCATGATCCAATGTATATATTTTTAGCATCTTGATTTCACTTTGATATTTCATTTGGGGACTAATCTCAAACTAGTGATTATAATGTTTTTGATGAAGGATTTTCTATTTTTTTAGTTATATTCTAGTTATAATGATACTAATATATAATTATTAGTGATGGATAATTGAATTTGAATAGTTTTATGATGGAATATAATGGAATCCAATACAATTCTATGTGTTGACATGAGACAAAATCGAACCAATTCATGTAGTATTGGTGAACCATGATTCAATCTAAGACTATTATAGAAGGTGAATTGAGTATTCAATTCTATTATGAGAGTGCATGATCATTAACAATGGAGTTTTTGGATTTACCTTCATTAGAAAAGGTATTTTGGAAATGGGTTGTGACTTCTAATGACCTAGAATTTTATCAATTGAATTTCCTTTCATAGGACATGAACCACATATATTACATAAATAAACCAATAAAAATATTATTCTCAAAAATAAGGAATTATAAATTAGTCAATAAATAAACCAATAATAATTCTAAATATTAAAATGGGACAATAAATTGAATATAAGATAGTAAGAATAGGGAAATTTAAATCTACTCGATTCACTAGAATGACATCAATATTGAACAATATATATAAATAAAACATAATATCAATACATAAATTTTCATTTTTAATAATAAATTATATAACAATAAGATAAAATTGATGTGATATAATAATGAAAAAAAATATATTTTAGAAATTAATGAACCTAGACCATTAGAATAGTAACATAACCGCTGGAATAGTAATCTGACTGTTAAGAATAGTTTTTTGATCATTAGGATAGTAAAATAACCAATTAAGGTATAAATAAAATTTATGTCTCTTATAAATGAAAATTTGATATATTTATATAATGTAATATGTAAGTAATTGTTTTTAAAATGATAAATTTAGTGTTGGTATTTCTTGAAAAACCTAAATATCTATTTAAAATATTATAAATAATATAATGATTAAAAAGAAAATTTAATTCCATAAATTAGGTTAATAAAAAAGCATTATGTTATATTATAATTATGATTTAATTTTATGATACCTTAATTTATTTTTAAGAGTGTCATAAAATTGATTATAATATTAAAATTGATGTTTTTTGAATAAATGGTGATTTTATTTAAAAATTAAATTTATCATATTTAGAAATTTATATTCATAAAATTGATTAAATTTTTTAAATGGTAATTTTGAAACAAAATAAGGTTTTTTTGTATTTTTCAAAAATAGTTTATTTTTGTGAATAGTGAAAGACAGTAATTTACGGTACTTTACATTATAAGCTACATACTAGAATTTTGGAGTCATTGGTGGTGTAAGAATGATGTAATAACCCATTTCTAATGAAAATAATGAATTATTTATTGTATTTATTCATAATAATCAACATTACTGATATTCTGGAACAAAAATTCTAAACTAATGAATATAATAATAAAAAACACCCCTCTCCCTATAAATACAACCCCTCAATGCCCTTTCTCATCACCCATTATTTTCATTGCATCATGTAAATATTATAACCATTTCAATTTCCAATTATCTTATTCAAATCCATGATGTTCTACCCTCAACAAAATACCAAACCCAATTTCCTTAATAAGGTTCTCAAGGAGACAACATTCAAGAGGTCAAATCGGCAATCCTTCTCTTTTTAATTTCTTTTATTTCCATATAATCTCCTCATCTCAACTATAAAAATATAAATGAAAAATATGGTATCATATATATATATATATATATATATATTAATATTATAATTTTATTTTTCTAAGGGAATATCCATCATCAAATGTCTTCTCTTCTCGTTTTATTTTAAAAACTAAAACATCATCTGTGATATGTTAGTTCGCTACCTTTATAAATGACAATTATTAATTTTTCCATTTCAACCTTCATGTATGGTCATAAAACTATTATTATGATTAAATATGATTTTGAAATGTATATTAAAATTTATTTTGTGTTCTATAACTAATATATATACATAATATTAAATAAAACAAGAGAAGTTCATGATGGTCAAAAAATTTCCCAAATAATCTAAACAATTATCATTAACGTTTTATCAAATGAATCATCCTCATACTAGAACAAAAAAGATATATGTAACCATTTAAACCTATGAATGTTCATTAATACCATATAATTTTAATTCTGGTTAATTATTCTTATTCTAATAGAATTTCCATGATTTTGAACAAGTGAACCAACCCAGAAACCATGAATCGAATCTCACAAAAGGATGAAATTAAACATTATAACTCATTGAAATGATGAAAAATCAAATCAATAAAATTATAATAAGTCAAAAAAATATATATTAGGTTAATAATTTAGTAATTAGTGAATATAATTTTTTTACATAGGACATTAAGTGCATGTGAAGAGTACATTGGGACATAACTTATGGGATTTTTCCAAACTTCCATATTTCCATTAAGTTTCATTATACCTCTATCATCATCCATATATGAATCAATTATTATTTTATAGTTATCCTACATTTTTTATACATATCTCACACATATATACCTTGTTTATTTGATCTTTAATTGATCGAGGATATACTTGCATTAGAGGCTCCTTTATTAATTACTTTCAAAAAACCAATTAAAGTGAACTTCCCTATTTTCTATTCCACTATTAAAGTGCCTCTCAATTAAATGATTTAAATGTTATATTATTTATAAAAATTATCCCTCTTATTTTAAAACCCATTTTATTAGAATATTATTTTCTTGTAAATTATTATTCTTTTACCCCTATTAAAGTGTCTTCACCTTTTCTCTTAAAACATTGTATAAGAAACACATTTCCAAGGTTTCTAAACCATTATCATTACATGATTGAACTTTATTTGGTCTTAATTTATTAAGATATATCTGTATTATTCTTCTACAAATTTCAAATTATGATTTAAATCCATTATTTCATCTAAACCATTGTTATATGTACTTTGGTTGTGCCTTATGACATGATTATGATACCCATTTCGTTCCATGGGTAACCAATATATTTATTCCTTATGGTTGACCCTTTATATAGAACACATACGAATTAACATATTATGATGGGTTAAACTAGCTATATATGTAGTTATTTGTGTAATTTTTTTCTAATTAGATATCATTTACGGGACTATAGAGTAAACCTAATCCATTATGGGACTTTTTCCACCATGTGTTATAATCTTGGTAGTATACAATGACTTATTTTTATGTCATGTTATATATTTCATCCTCATTCTAATATTTCTATGATACGATTATTCCATGTTATATATGTTATGGATCTATATGTTTATTCATGATCCATGCCTTTTATTTTATCATGTTATTACCTTTCACAATCATTTTCAATGTTTCAATCCCATATTTAATCCATTACTTTGATTTTACCTCATCTATTTTGCTGATGTATTTCCCAGGTGATCCTATAGAGTTATAGGGGCAAAAAAAGTTAGGAGATCATTAAAGAGATTAAATAAAGATCTTTTTAATTTTACTTTCATGTTTTCTATTCGTGTACCATGTTTTAAAAATACAATAGACAATTTGATACTTGGTTTGTATTATGCTTAATATCATTTAATATTATTTGTAAAAGGATAGGGTTGATATAGTTGGTATAAGAGGGTTTCCTAGTAATTCCAATGAATTAGTAAAAAAGGAAAAAGGAATAATCCTTGGGAAAAATATATCACCATTGGTAACCTATATTTATGCTTAGGAACTCACAAGTTATGATATACTAATCAAATATAAGTTTATCCACATATGTTCATTATTTTTATTTATATATTCTTATTATATAATTATTCTAGACCCCTAATTTCATTTTATTTATTTTTCATAGTAAGTGGTGGTAAATAAGAGAACCCATGATAATAATTAATGTGATGGTTTCCCTAATAATATTCCAAATCTTATGCGAAAATGATCCCAAAACATTCTGAGAGGTCAAAATGAAATATATAAAGTTATGATTTAAAACATGAGTCATGTGGAACACCCTCCTACACCTAATAAATGTCAATTTTTAGTCAAATCATTTTTGTAAAATATACTCTTACCATTATTAGATATTTTGAATCCATCATCTCATAATGATGGATTAACTCTGTTGAGAAGATATTATCTATTCTCCAATGTTCAGAAGATGAGAGAGTCATTTTGGAGGCCTACCGTTCTGATGGGGAATCTAATCAGTGGTAGAAACTGATAATAAACACAATGTCTAAGGGGTAAATTTATTCCATGGATTGGAAAGGAGTCAAGATAATATTTTTCAATAAATATTTTTTCCAGAAACACCATAATAAGTTGGAGATGGAGTTTCTCTGACTGATGAAAAATGAAGATTTATCTATCAGGGTGTATTATGAAATATTTAAAAGGATTGAATGATATGACTCTGTATTTTTATTGAAATATAAATTCAAGGAGATTGTATTATTTATTGGATCATGTAAAAGTCATTGAAAATACATCGATATTAATGTATTTGATAGCTATGAAGATATTGTATGATATTCTTTAAATATTGATATGGATATTGGTGACTCTTAATGGTTTCTTATTCCTAAAGATCAAAATGGAATGTAGAGCATAATATGGGAGGATTAACATATAAGCCCCATGATGAAAAAAAAACCAGCTTCATGCACGTCAAAAGTGTGGGAATAAGAATCTGAGGAACTATCTAAAGTGAACCAAGAGATGATTGAAATGTGGATGAAATGCATTATGATAATTATTTCCAAATTTGTTTGTATAATCCCACAAATGAGAAATAATAAGGAATGTTTTAGATCAATACTTATCATGTAGTGTAGTTTTTCAAATGTATGGAACATATAAATTATGTGAGCCAATGCCCTAATCCAAGGGTTGTGTGATAAAATCGACAAAGATGACCTCTAAAGGATTAAGGGAATATGTTATCACTACTACTAAGGTGGATCATAAAAAATATATAGTGATAGTTATGTTGGTTATTAATACAAGATTAGTGAATTTACTATTTGATTATGTTTCTACACATTTTTTATATCGTACATTTTTTTTGTAACTCTTCAAGTACCACCTCAAAATATGAGGGTTAAGTTATCTATGAGAACAAAAAATGGATAAATTAATGCATAAAAAGTATATAACTCATCCTGGGTCAGTGTTTGTAGACTGAACCTCACATAAAATATCATCTTTCATCCCATGGTCCAGTTTTATGCAATAATAGCCATGGATTGACTATCTTAATAAAAATACAATATCAACTGTTGACAAAGGGAGATCACTCTTCACATTTAGAGGCATCACCCAACAAAATAAATGTGTAAGGTGGAGGTTGAATTTCATTCATAATCATCATCTCAATTATGATATTATTTCTTTATGAGGAAGAGTATCTAGATCAAATAATTGATAAAAAGGAGATAGTCGTGCTCACATAAATGTACATCACGTGGGACTGCACTGATGTGTTCCCTAAATAATTTCTTAATCTTACTCTAGACCTAGATGTTGTGTTACGAATTGATATTATATCTAGATCTATTCATATATAAAATTATACTTATAAGAATACTATCATTGTGTTATAGGAACTGAAGAAGTTTTTACCAGGGAAACTAGATAAGGGTTTTATATTTTTTTCTAGTTCACCATGGGTTGCAATAGTCACATTTTTTAGGAAGAAAGACAGATTAATTGGCCTCTATATTGATTATAATGATATCAAAAAAATTATGATAAAGAAAAACTAACCCTTATAATGGATGTATGACTTGTTTGATACACATGATAGGGGAAATTATTTCTCTAAGGTGCATATACAGTTGGGATATCAACAATTAATGTAAATATATAATATATACCAATGAATTCCTTTCGTATGAGGTATATACACTTTTATTTCTTAGTGATTCCCTTAATAATCACTAATGATCCAAAAATTATCATAAACCTAATGAATTGAGTCTTAAAATGTTACCCTGAAAAATTTGTTATAGTATTTATAAATGATATTCTGTTATACTCAAAGAACAATGAGGAAAACAAGGAGCAATTTTATATAGTACTAAAGACATCAAAAATGGATAAAATATATGAAATGTATAGTAAATGTGAGTTCTAGATAGAGGAAGTATAATTCCATGGGAATATTATCCCCAAAAAAGGAATATTTTTAAAACCATATAAGTCAAATGAAATTGGTTAGTTTCATTGGGAAACATCCACAATGAATATATGTAGTTTCCTTGGTCAAGATAGGTATTATTAGCTATTTTTAGGTATTGTTCATACTTTTAAATCCGTCTAACAAATATGAATTGTAAGTTAAAAAGTTGGGTTGGACCAGTAAAAGAGAAGAAAACATCATAGGGTTGAAAAAAGTTATTATCATTGCACAATTTCTTAAAATACCAACTAGTGGGGAACCATTGTGTAATAAAATGATTCTTTAATGAATTTATTAGGATTTGTATTGATGAGAAATGATAAAAATATTGTCTAAACCTCATTTTAAGTGAGTCTTTTCGAGAAAAAACCATCCCACACTTGATATAGAGTTGGTTGTTTTGATCTTCGCATTGGTAGTTTAGTATCATTATATTTATGGGAAAAAGTGTGAGATATATACTAATCACAAGATCATAAAATAAATATTCACATAAAAATTTATTAATATGCACCAATAAATATGGTTAAAACTCATCATGAATTATAACTACTAAATTCACTACCAGTCTAGTAATGAAAAAAATGTGGAAGATTATCTAAGTAGAAATTTTCATGTAACATTATCAAAGATGAGAATTTTGAAGGATCCCCTCATCTTATAATTGCAAAGGATGTACATGGAAATCATAAAATAAGGTTCATCATCATTTATTTCACAAAATATTTCTCAATAATCTCTTTTTTAGATGATAAATAGTGCTCAAAGAAATGATGTGGAAAATTAGAATAAGGTGGATGATATCATAAATGGAATGTGTATAGAGTCAAAAATTGATGAGGATGGATTCATGATAGTTGGTTCATGATTATATATACCATTAGGTTATGAGATAATGAAGTAGAATTTTAATAATGAAAATAGCTAAGACTTCTCCAACCATCTAGGGAGTGAAAATAAGTATCAAGATCTCTGAGAGAACTATTGGTGATATAATATTAATAAGGAGATAAATAAATATAAATTAAAGTGAATGTTATGTTATAATGCGAAGGGTGAATGAAAAATATTATAAGGGGAAGTTTCAACTATTACCCATATCTACATGGAAATGAGAAAACACAACAATAGACTTTGTAACTGGAAGTCCAAAGAAATATAGAACAAATAATCAGATATGGGTAATTATGGATCTTATTACAAAAAATGATCACTTTTTGGGATTTTAGGGGACATCTAACTTGACCAACATGTATGGATATACATACTATAAATGGTGAGACTACATACAGCCCCATTATCAATTATGCCTGATCATGATCTGATAGTTACCTCTATATTCTATAAAATTATCTAATATGATCCAAATTTTGAGTTGACTAGTAGTACAACATAACACCCCTAAACCGAAGGCTAGTTTGAGTAGACTATTTAGATATTATAAGACATGTTGAGATAATTTTTAATCGACCTTAAATAAGGATGGGACCAATATCGACATCTGTTCAAGATCTTTTAAAATAATAGTTTTTTATCAAGCATCGAAATGGTTGAATAAGAATACCTCTATGAGAAAATATGTATAACACCTTCATGATGGGATGATTTTGGATAACATAATCTTCTTGGAACTGAAATGGTTGAGGAAATGGCAGTAATATTGAATACCATCCAGCATAATTTCTTGGATGACCAAATATTTTGGAATATCTATATATTTAATTCGCAATGAGACCTAGACTTTCTAGTGAATGATGAGATATTCCTCTGCATATATATATAAAATATATTCATGAGAATTGTAGAGAATGGAATGCTGAGTCCCATGTACATCATCGCCTTGAAGATTCGTGATTGGGTCAAAGTTGTGGCATATTTAAAATCACTTAAACCAACCATGTCTCAATACACAATGTATTAAATTAATCCCTCTTGAGGAAGTTCCTACAAGATCCCTCACAGGTACTGAACTCAAAGGTCGTACAGTTGAAAAATGATCCCTCTTAAAAGGAGTAGTCAGTGAAGATTTTGGACCGTAGAGGCAAGGTTCTACATAACAAGACCACTCACTTTTTCATGGTTTTATATAGAAAGATAATTAAGAATATGAAAAATGGTAACTAGAGGAAGCGATGAAGAAGAGATACACTCACATGTTCCACCTCAGTGTGTAAAACAATATTTCAATGGAGTAATTTCATTTGGTGGGAATAATGTAATGACCTAGAATTTTTTCAATGAAGCATCCCTTATTATGTCATAAAACACCTACATCACATAGAAAATAAAATTAATTTTTTTTATCATAAATGAAAAATGATACATTTGTCATAAAATGTTCTAATAAGAATTACAAATATTAAAGATTTATATAAAATAGAAAATACGATAATAATAATGGGAAATTTTAGATCTTCTCGATTAAGCAGAATGACCACACTCATGAACATGTTAAAGAAATAAAACATAATTTTAATAATAAAATATTCATTTTAAATATGAAATTATATGACCAAATGATAAAATTAAATTGAAGGAAGATTTAATTAAAGAAGGGGTATTTATAGAAAATAAATAAGTTATTCAATTGGAAGAGTAATCAAACCGTTGGAATTGTTATATGACTATTAGGAAGAGTAATCTATCCATTAAAACAGTAACCTCACCTATTAATGTAAAAATATAAGTTTTTAATATTATAAATCGAAATATGATATAATTATATCATGTTATAAGTAAATAATTGTTTTAAAAATGATAAATTATGGGTTCTTATTTTTCAAAAATGAACATTTATGTTTATAAATTTATAATTAATATAATTTAAAAAAAAATTCATAAAACATATTCATAAATTAAAATTATTTTTTATTATAATCATAATAAAATTTTATGAGACATTAATTAATTTTTCGAAGAGTGTAATTAGAGTGGACATGAGTGGTAAAACCCGTATTAATATGTCCATAAGAACAGAGTTAAAAACCTGAAAATCCCCTTAAGGATTTTCTTATATATGGGTGATATAGGCATGACTTAGGTGGGAAATGATGCGGGCATGACACATGTAGTCAATGATGCAGACATGACATAGGCAAGGGGACACAAGCAGTATGATGTTAGAATGATGATGCACTAGGCCTTTAGGCCATGTTTATGGCCCATATTGATTTTTACTTATTTGATATGTAATGGGTCTATCTCTATCATGATTGAAATTCTTTTTTTAATTCATAATAAAAATATTATTTTCCCTTACTTAAAAAAACAAAGGGTCATAAACATGATTATAATATTAAAATAATCATTTTTAAATAAATGATTATTTTCATTAAAAATAAAATTTCTCAAATTTAGAAATTTATTTTCCTAGAATAGATTCCCCATTTTGAAATATAACAATCAAAAAAAATTAGTGTGAATTATTGGGTTTTTTCTAAAAGGGTTGAATTTTTTTTAATAGTGACATAACGTAATTTATGGTATTTGAAATTATAAGCTAAATGCATGAATTTTTGTGTCATGTATTATGTAGGATGTATGTAATATTCCATTTTGTAAATCTTCCATGAAATATTTATTTTATTTGGTCATATGAATCAATACTATTGATAGTCTTGATCCAAAATAATATTCTAATTAATATAATAATAAAAAAACATGTCTCCTCCCACTTTAATTACCACCCCTCACCACCACTTCTCCTCGCAACTACTAAGATTTTTTGGTTCTCAAAATTATAATAAATTTCTTTCTTAATCCTATTCACCACATCCATGAGAATATGGTCTCAACAAAAGACCAACCCCAAGTACATTGAGGAGATTCTCAAGGGGAAAACATTCAAGAGGTAAAATACTCAATAATTCTCTTTTAATTTATTTTAATTTCTTATCTTATTCTCACCTACCCTATCCAAAGATTAATTATTTAAATAGTATCATATATATACTAAAATTTTATTATGTTAATGGAATATCAATCATCAAATATCTTCTCTTCTCCTTTTATTAAATAAATTAAAATGTCGTCTGTGATTTGTTTATATAATCACCCATACATTACATACATTATTATTACATCAAAATTTAAGCGTACTTATTAAAACATATAACAAAACCCTGATAAGACCGTATAGGTATATTGTCTTTAGAAACTGGGAAACATAAACAACTGGTTCATAATGCATCTACATTATCTCCCATTTATTTCATCATATCTGGGGTCCCTTTTTGGCATATCCTACTAAATAACCTTCTTCCTGACTAGGGGAAAAGAAAACAAACAAAAGGGTGAGCTCAGATTCTAAGTAAGGGTAAAAAAAAGAAAAATCAATTATATCATATTCATATGAACATAAAATTTTGAATACCTTAACCTGCAAAAGAGATCACAATATCACAACATGGGATAAATCATAGTGGTGAAATATAATCCTAATAATCATAACTTCAAACATGGAACTTTGTGGCATAAACATATAATCATATAAAATCATTTCATTTTATTCAAAACTCATTTCCAAGACTATCATAGTGGACATATTCAATTACTGAACCGACTTCACTCCTCGTTCCAGTCTTGTATCCCTGAACCAGATTAACATTCCATTCTAGCCGTGTCTATCTCATGAGATATAAATCTTTACCCAATTCATTGGATTGATATATAGGTCCCACCCATCTCATAATGAAACAATTCTTATGTGTTCCACAAAATCATAAATCATATATCATAGCACAACCCATGTAATAAAAATGGGATTCATAAACATCGTAACATCATAAAACAATTCATATGAGATAAAGGAATTCATAAAAATAATTCCATCACATCATAATAAAATAAATGTAATAATAGGGATTGAAACAGAATCCTATATTATCTTATATAGAAAATAATTTTTCTAAAACACTTGAACTCCATTCCTGAGGAAAATATTTTCTCTACTTCGAAAACAGTTTTCCTTTCTTAACAAATCAAAACATTTTAAACTAAAAGAAGTTAATTAAAAATAAACTTGAAAATTTTTAAAGGAATCTTCATGGAAATAATGTACTATGGAAATCATAAATATCCATTCATGCCGTATAAGTTAAAAAAACATTCATCTCGTACTTTGGCCGGAAAAGTCAAAAAGTACCTCATACTAAAAAGGAAAAAAGATTCCTTTCATATATTTTAATAAAAACTCACCAATTGGTAAAATTGGATTTAAAAAATTTTAGGAGGATAAAAATAATATTACATATTGAAGAAAAATGGATGTGGATGATAAATATCCCCCATTAAATTGTGAAGTATAATCAATCTTGGATAAAAATGAGATTGCGATATTTTCCATTACCTTAGGTCCGATTTGATTCATACATATCCAAACATCCTATATAATGATTTAAATAATGTCATCAACTTATTACAGAATCATATTCATTGTTATGATATCATATATGGTCATGTTTTTATCTTCTTATTAGTAATATTTCATTGGTACTTGTTATTCGGGTGTTCATTGCTTTATGTTCTTATGCATGTTTTGTCGAATCAATTATTATTATTATTTTTAGGTTATAGATAGCTCATTTACATAATGGTATTAGTGTAATATATATCATAGTTATTCATTAAATTCATTTTTATAATCATTATTCAATGAATATCATGTAGAACGAGTTGCATCACATCGTGGAGACTGTAGGTCGTACGTACGGACGAGTGATGATATCGTTCCCATAACCATTGAATGGAATTGGAGTGGAAGATGGAATGTCTAAGAATAATTATCATGTTATAATAATCATATATAGTTATTATTTACACCATTATACCCATCCATGTAAGGTGGTGGTGGAAAATAGATTACACCACGACGCGGAGACGGTATTTCGTATGTATGCACGCGAAGTGATTTCATTTTCCGTAGGATGGATAGAAGGTGAAATAGGGTTGTTTAATATTTATAATAACATATTAGTATATTACTGATACATATGTTATTAATTTATGATGAAACAAATAAATAAGAAAAATTAGTAGAAGAAATAAAATGGAATGAATCGGCAAAGGATATTACCTCTTCTTTGACCCGCCTGTTCTTAACCTCCTATTAGGGCACTAAAGTTGGTATTTGAAGAATACCAGGACTTATAATATGTATCTATGGAAGTTATAAGATAAAATTTTAGGTTTTGGCCGAGATTGAAGCCTCAAAGTGGTGTGAGGAAGAGAGGGAGGAGGTGCCCTTTTATAAGGGAGGAGAGGGGCACCTTTGGAATTTTAAGAAATATTAATTTATAATAAATTCCATCCCAACATAAAAACCTCCAATAATGACTCAAATCAGAATCATAGATGAGATAGGGTTGTAATCTCATCAACAAATATAATTTAGACAAGTTGGGTATTTATTTTAAACATTATCAACAAGATTTATCCTTATATAATCTATTTAATTTTATTTGTGGTAATAATATTATATATTTTAAATCATTATAAATATTTACTTATATGTTGTGAATTTTCCAACATTTTATACTTTATTACATTGTCGACCATATAAATTTTAATTTATAATTTTTAAATAATTTTGTGATTTGAAAATAATTTTTTAATATGTCATTTTTATTAAATAACAATAGTGTCAATTTTGACACTATTCATTTATTTGTATTTAAATAAAACACAAACAGAAGATATGTCCAAAATAAAATATTTAGTTGATTCATAACATGTCATATTTATCAAAAAAAAATTAGTGCAACACATTAAATAGTTCATATAATACTTATTTTAATACTTTTAAAATCATTTATTTGGTAATTCAATCAATAAAATAATTTCAACATCTCTATTGTTTCATAATTAATGATAATTATTTAGTCCCTAAAAAATATAAATAAATTCACATGATTTATTTAATTGGATTATAGTTCTAAATACTATTAATGTTTGAATTTTCATGAAGTTTATCACTAAATTAAAATTATTATACTTATAAGATTTAAGAGAGTAACATGTAGTCACTTTCGTTGGTTTTAATAATAATTTAATTATTTTAATGGTAAAAAGCCCATAAAATGAATATATTCTAACACTTAGGTGATAAGGGTCTACTTTTAGTCATCTAATAGAAATTTGGCAGGTGTTAGGGTAATTGTTTAATCTTATTTTTACCCTTAATTACCTGATCTACCTTTAACTACAGTAAATAAAAATTATTGTAGTTACTATTCATAATATTAAAAAAATAACCTATTAACATATTTTGGACCCACTGAATCCAAATATGGATCCATTTATTGAAATTCAAAACACAGAATTTGCAGTAATTAATTTAAAATTAATCCCGTTGTTAAGAAAACGAGTTTTAAAAGTTAAAACATTGCCAAAGATTGAAATGTTTTTACCTAAGAATTCAATGTAAAATTAATGGTAATGAGATAAATTATATTAAATGGTTAAAATATATTCTATTTATACTGAAACCATTCAATTTTATAATTTAACCAAATCAATTATTGCGAAGGAAAAAATTGTTTTTAATTTAAATATACCGTGTTTTTACTATTCATTAAAATATGGAAGTTATCAGAATAATATGAAAAATTTATCCAAAGTAAATTTTTAAATCCTGATTCCAAATAAGAATTTTATTTTGTCAAATTGAACTTATAAACATCTCAAAAACTATATTTGAAGTTGGTGCGCCCTCAAAAGGCGGCAAAACTGCATTTTTTTTAATACTTATTTTACCCAAAAATTTTATTTTGTTCTCATACCAAGTTTTAGAAAATGTGTAAGATGAATAATAATGTTATAAATTTTAAAATTTAGTTAATAATATTCATAACGGATTGTCCATAATTATATTATAACAATATATCGTTGTTTAGTAACACTCGATATTGCGTACAACACATGCTATCGATGAATGTTGCTCTTACGTATAACGCAAACCAAGCCAGTATTGTGTGTAGTGAAAGATTCCTTTGATGTTGCGTATAACATAAGACATAAAAAAACATTTCTCATAAAATATCAGGGTGTTACATTCTACACCCCTTAAAATGAATTTCACCCTTGATATTCGTCACTTCATAACAAACAGACGAGGATACCTCTCCCTCATAATATCCTCAATATCCCATGTAGCTTCTTCTAAATGGTGGTTCCTCTATAAAACATTCACCAAGTGAGTGGTCTTGTTCCATAGTACTTTTTCGCTACGATCTAGAATCTCTATCGGCTGTTCTTCATAAGAGAGATCTTGCTCCAGCGGTAAAACTTTTGAGCTTAGTACATGTGAAAGATTGAGTATGTACTTTCTCAGGAGAGATACATGGAACACATCGTGAACTTGAGAGAGATTCGGTGGAAGCACCAATCGGTAAGCTACCTTCCCAACATGATCCAGTATTTCAAAAGGACCTATATACCTAGGGCTCAACTTTCCCTTCTTTCCAAATCTCATTACTCTCTTCCAAGGAGATATTCATAAGAACACTTTATCACCCACATCAAACTCTAGGTTTTTTCTTCAGTTGTCGGCATAACCTTTATGTTGACTCTGAGATGCTCTTATGTTTTGTCGAATAGATCTAACATTTTCTTCCATCTCATCAACAAGATCAGGTCCTAATTTCTTTCTTTCCCCAACTTCATCCCAGCAAGTTGGAGTCCTGTATTTCTTTACATAGAGAGCTTCATAAGGATCCATCTAAATAAGGGAGTGAAATATATTATTATAAGAAAATTACACCTAAGGTAGGTGTTGATCCCAACCACCTTTGAAATCCTTAAAGTAATCTCTTAACATATCTTCTAGAGTTTGAATTGTTCTCTCAGACTGACCGTCTATCTGAGGATGATAAGTAGTGATGAAACTCAACTCTGTATCTAGAGTATGTTGAAGACTTCGCCAGAACTTCAAGGTAAACCTCAGATTCCGATCAGATATAATGGAAAGTGGTACTCCATGAAATATTACCACTTCCATTACATATATCCTGGCAAGCTGATCTAGAGAGAAATATTATCCAATAGCAATGAAGTGTGCCGACTTCATAAGACTATCAACTATGACCCAGATAGCATTATTGCCTTTGGATGTTTTAGGATGTCTGGTGACAAAGTCCATAGTGATGTTTTCCCATTTCTATTCGGGTATGGGTAATGGTTGTAACATCCCCTTAGACATCGGTCTCTCATCTTTATCTTCCGGACAAACCAAGCATCAAGAGACATATTCAACAACATCTCTTTTCATGACATCCCACCAGAAGTACTCTTTCAGGTTCCTATACATCTTCTTTCTTATGGGATGAAAAGAGAATGAAGAACTATGAGCCTCATCCAACATCTCATTCTTTAATTCTAGGATGGGAGGAACACAAACCTGATCCCGGAACCTTATTATCCCATCACAATCAAGGTAGAATTCAGGAACATTTATCACCTTCTTTTGTAACTCTACATCTTCTTTTTGTGCCTCTTTAATCTTCACATATATTGATGGTTGAAAATTCATTTGATAAAGATAAGATTTTTCCCCTTCCATTATAATTCCAAGATCCATCCTTTGTAAATCCATAAATATTGGATCTTTTGTGATCCTCATCGTGGATAAGCTAGCATGGTCTTGTCGACTTAATGCATCATCCACCTTGTTTTCTTTCCCATGGTGATAATGAATTGAATAGTCTTAGTCCTTAATCAACTCCAACCATCTTCTTTGGCACATATTCAGCTCATTTTTTGTGAAAATATACTTTAAACTTTTATGACCAGTATAAATATAACACCATTCACCATAAAGATAAAACCTCCATATTTTTAATGCAATGATTACCGCAGCTAACTCCAAATCATGAGATGGTTAATTTTGATCATGGATTTTCAACGGTCATGAGGCATAAGATATATCCATATCATTTTTCATGAGAACACACCCCAGTCCCTTCTTGGATGCATCATTGTACATCACGAACCTTTCTTCACTACACTGCAGTGTGAGAATAGGTGCACTGGATAACCATCATTTTAAATCTTTGAAATTCTCTTCACACTCCTCCATCCACATGAACATAACTCTTTTTTGAGTCAACCTGGTGTGTGGATTAGATAACCTTGAAAAAACATTAACAAAATGTCGATTATATCAAGCCAGACCAAGAAATCTTCGGATCTTAGTTACTATTGTTGGTCTCGACCATCATTCAAAAACCTCTGTTTTTGTTGGATCCACAGATATCCCCTCCTTTGAGATTATGTGACCCAAAAATGAAAATTTTTGAAGCCAAAAATCACACTTGTTAAACATGGCATAAATCTTCTCTATTCATAGGGTATTTAATACAATTATCTAGTGATCATCATGTTCTTACTTTCTCATTGAATAGACAAGAATATCTTCTATAATGACTACCGAAAACTGATCAAGATAGTCTCTAAAGAATCTATTCATCAGATCCATGAAGATAGAAGGGGAATTAGTAATACCAAATGGAATCACTATAAATTCATAGTGTTCATACATTGTATGAAAATCCGTCTTTGGTATATCTTCCTTTTTGACCCTCAATTGATGATACCCTGAATGAAGATCAATCTTGGAAAAGTATTGAGATCCACGTAGTTGGTCAAATAAGTCATCAATATGTGGGAGAGGATATTTGTTATAAATAGTGATCTTGTTAAGTTCTCGATAATCAATGAAAAGACTCATTAATCCATCTTTCTTCGTAACATTGAGAACATGTGCTCCCCTAGGTGACGCACTAGGGTATATGAATCCTTTATTAAGAATCTATTGGAGATGATTCTTCAATTCCTGCAACTCAATTGGGTCCATTCTATAAGGTGTCTTTGAAATAGACATAGCACCCGATATGAGTTCTATTGAAAGATCAACTTCACAATTTGGTGGAAGACGTTGAAATTCCTCTGGAAAGAAATCATCAAAAACTCGTACAGTGGGAATATTCATAATTGTGAGTTTCTCTCCAACCATTTGAGATAAATAACCTTCATTTATTGGAATCAAAACCCATAAAATGGAAGAAATTTCCACGGGATGTTTATGTTCATCCTGGCATCATTAGATGATCATAGACTAATTAGGAATACGAAATGTGACTTCCATTCTTTGGAAATCAATATGAGCTCTATATAAGGAAAGACAATCCATACCAAGAATAACAAAAAATTACACTATAGGAAGGATCACAATATTTGCAGGAAGCACATTCCCACAAACTTCAATCAGAGAAGAATTGTAAACTTTTGATGCGACAGCTGTGCCATTAGGAGTTGTCACAGTTAACTCAACATCTAATTGTTGAGGTAATACCGCGATACCCTTAGAAAAATATTCATAAGTAAACAAGTGGGTGGATCCAGAATCAAATAAAACATTTTCTACTTTAGAGTGGATGGTAAGTGTACCTTTCACCACTTCGTTATCGTACTCCACATCGCCGATAGTAATTGCATGTGACTTTCCTTTGTCTTTGGCCTTAAGAGTTTGTTGACGTTGATCATCATCAACAACCCTTGGATTAGGGAATTGATTGTCATAATTCCACATCTTCTTGCACTTGAAACATTGATGTGTTAGAGGTGCATTCTGTGTATCCATTTCTTTGTTCACATCATTAGACATATTCTTCCCATTATTTCGACATTTAATTGCTCGGTGACCTTCTTTTCCACACATAAAACATTTTGTTGTCTTTTTAAGAAAATTCCCTCCATGTTTCTTTCCACAATTTGTGCATAAAGGAAAAATCATATTCTTTTCAGTGTTGTCTTTAGATTTTCCTTTGAATTCCATTTTCCTCTTCATTTCAAACCCATATGATTGATGGGTTACACCAATCTCAATATCAACCTTGAGAGTACATTGAAAAATTTCCTTGTAGATATTGAAGTCTCTTATGGCTAACAACCTTCATATTATTGGTTTTAAGACACTAAAGAATTGATTGATTTTACTCTTAGGTTAGATAATAATTCCGGAAGCGTACCTTGAAAGTCTTGTAAAATTTTCTTTGTAGGTACCAACAGATTCATCATCCTTTTGCTTCAGTTATAGAAAATCCTTATCCATCTTTGTTTGAAGAATATAAGGGTAGTACTTATTTAAATATAAGTTCTTGAACTTGTCCTATAACATGGACTCAATTTCATCTCTTTGCCTCGTATTACTGATAAGATTCCACCATTGATCAGCATCACCTTCCAAACGATACACTGCTAAGATGACTTTGTCATGTTCAGAACATTGTAGAACTGAAAATATCTTTTCAGTGGTACTAATCCATTGTTCAGCCACTAATGGATCAGAAGACCCTTGAATAATGGTGGACGATTCCTCATGAAGGATCCCACAGAATGTTGCTCCTTCCTTTTATTATTTGGAAGTCCTGCATGATTCATATCTTGAGAACGTTGTGTGAGCATGGCTACAAGATTTTTCATTCCAGATCCCATAATGTTTGGTTGCTCAGGGGGACAATCATTTCATTTCCCGTTGCATTCATCATTAACACGGATCCTTTGGGTTCCAGCCATTGACTAAAACCAATAATAATTTTATGAGAAACACTAATAATAATAGGAAAACCACATAATCAAGAATAAAATTGTACACTTATGGTCTTATCATAGGTTATTCATGGCCAATTCTAAAACACTGATATATTTTTCTATTCTTAGACATATCCTTAGGGTTCTGACTAAGGCTTTGACTTCCTAGTTTCCAAAGGTTGACTATACATTTCCTCTGATACCAACTATAATGACCCATACATTATATACATTATTATTACTTAAAAATTGAATCATACTTATTATAACATATAACAAAACCCTGATAGGACTGTATAGGTATAGTGTCTTTAGAAACTAAGAAACATAAACAACTTGTTCATAAATCATCTACATTATATCCCGTTTGGTTCATCATATCTACAGTCCCTTTTTGGAATATCATACTTAATACCCTTCTTCCTGACCTGGGGAAAAGAAAACATACAAAAGGGTGAGCTCAAATGCTCAATAAGGGTAGACAAAAGAAATATCAATCATATCAAATTCATATGAACATATCATTTTGAATATCTTAACCTACAAAAGAGATCATAATATCATAACATGGGATAAATCATAGGGGTGAAATGTAATCCAAATAATCATAACTTAAAACATGAAACTTTTGTAACAGACACATAATCATTGAAAATCATTTCATTTTAGTCAAGACTCATTTCCAAGACTATCATAGTGGACAAAGTCCATTACTAAACCGAGTTCACCCCTCATTCATGTCCTGTACCACTGAACTAGATTAACATGTCTTTCCTTCCATGCCTATCTCAAGAGATATAAATATTTACCCAATGAATTGAAGGGAGATATAGGTCCCACTCATCTCATAATGAAACCATTCTTATGTGTCCCACAAAATCATAAATCATACATTATAGCATAACCCATTTAATAAAAATGGGATTTTTAAACATCGTGACATCATAAAACAATTCATATAAGATAAAGGACTTCATAAAAATAATTCCATCACAATATAATTAAATCAATGTAATAATAGGGATAGAAACATAACCCTATATTATCTTATATGGAAAATAATTTTGATAAAACACTTGAACTCCATTCTTGAGGAAAATATCCTATCTACATCAAAAACTATTTTCCTTTCATAACATTTCATAACATTTTAAACTAAAATAAGCTAATTTAAAAACATTAAAATTTGTAAAGTAAGATTCATGGAAATAATTTTCTATGGAAATCATAAAAATCCATTCATGCCGTATAAGTTAAAAAATACATTCTTCTCGTACTTTGGCCAGAAAAGTCAAAAAGTACCTGGTACTAAAAATGAAAAAATATTCCTTTCATATCTTTTACTAAAAACTCACCAATGGGTAAAATTGGATTTAAAAAATTGTACGAGGATATAAATAATATTACATATTTAGGAAACATGTATGTTGATGATAAATATCCCCAAGTAAATTCTGAAGTATAAACAATCTCGGATAAAAATGAGATTGCGAGACTTTCCCTTACGTTAGGTATGATTTGCTTCATACCTATCTAAACCTCTTGTATAATGATTTAAATAATGTCATTGAATTTTTATATAATCAAATTCATTGTTATTATATCATATATGGTAATGTTCTTATCTTATTATTAGTAATATTTCATTGTTACTTGTTATTCAGGTGTTCATTGCTTTATGTTCTTATGCATGTTTCGTCGAATCAATTCATATTATTCTTTTTAGGTTATAGATACCTCATTTACAGAATGGTATTAGTCTAATATATATCTTATTTATTCATTAAATTCATTTATGTAATCATTATTCAATGAAGATCATGTAGAACGAGTCACATCGAATCATGGATACGGTAGGTCGTACGTACGCAAGAGCGATGATATCGTTCCCATAACCATTAAATGGTATTAGAGGGAAAGAAGGAATGTCTCAGAATAAGTATCATGTTATAATAATCATATATAGTTATTCACTACATCATTATACCCATCCATGTAAGGTGGTTGTAATGACCCAATCTTTTTGAGTAGTATATTAACTTACTCTTAATGATTTAATAAGATGTTAATGGTTAATGCAGAAAGAGGAGTCGATGGCTTCATCCAGTAGACTCGACCCTTATGAAGCCCACTTATCAGAGCTTGGGAAGGAGGTAGCATCTGTGGGATTCGATTTGGACCAAGCCCAAGCCGAACTCCAGCGTGTCAATCTTGAACGGAAACGCCTACGGGAGAAGTTCAAGTTAGTAGAGATTACTACTAGGACAATGTTATCTGGCCTCCCTCAGATTCTCTCACTATATCACACCTTACACTTAGGTCTTATGTCGGTGTTATAAGGGGCTATGTGACGATACCCTATCTTCCTTGTTTAATCCTTTCGGGTGAATAAATTGAGATCTCTTCCTTTAGTGATGTTTGTGGAATTTCTTTTGTCCGGATAATTTTAGGATATATTTTATTGATGAATTTTTTGAAAAAGGGGTACTTTAAAACATTTATGTAAACCCTAAATAATTAATGATGTGTAATGATTTTCAAAAAATGTTCTTCTACAAAAGTGTTCAGTAAGGAATTTGGAGTCTAATAAGATCAACTTAATTTTTGATGAATAGTGATTTTACGCTTAGGATTAGTAATGTGACCCAATGGATTAGTAATTTTACTCAAAGAAAGATTTAATATAATTTAGACACCTAGATTAAGTAATGTGATTCAATAAAATGGGTAAATAATGGTTTCATAAATTATTAGTCAAGTATTAGTTTTTTCGGATGAATCGTATTTTTTAATTAAAAATTTAATTAGAAAATTATTTTTATAAAAATGACTTTATTTTTGAACTCATAGCATCGATATTATGTTAAGGTAATTTTTGGGGATTTTTCTGAAAAAATGAATTTTCGATGAATACTGAAAGTATAGTTTTTAAGTTACGTGTGTTTAATGACATCATTAAATGATGTATTAAGTATTTAATCAATATGGTCGACTTATGAATAGTAAGATAAGGTATGAGGTGTCCCAAGTGGCCAATACCATGGGCAAATACCATGGGCAAGCCCATGGGTTTTCCAAAACCACTAATGAGCTATCCCTTGGCCATTAATGCCTTGTCCCCTCACATTACCTATAAATACCCACCCTTTCCTCCTTTAATTTTCACTCCCAACTCTCCCCCAACGAAGTTCTGGTCTCCTTACCTCCCAAGGAGTCCTCCCAAGGTTCCCCAAGCCCTCAAGGTCCAAAACTTTGAGTTTCAAGAGTCACGTTTTAAGGTAAAGGATCCGACCTCTCTCTTTCTTTTCATGTAATCTCTTTTATGTCATTCCTTTTATGCTCCATGTTATTATGTGATAAGATGATATTTTATATTCCTCTTACTTCTCTTTAATGTTTATATGATGATATATCCCCTATTACTCTCATCATTTCGTTTTATGAATGTTTAAGTGACGCCGTTATGTTGCCGAATTTTTAAGTGATTCTTTCACCCTTCTCATTTTCAAGTTCAATTTTCATGTCAAATCTTTCAAGTTACTTTTTATTATGTTGGGGTATGATCTATATATCTATCATACTTATCTCCTATGATCATATGATTAGAGACCCTATTTTATCTGTTCAATTCATTTTTGTTGACGTTTAAGTGACGCCGTTAGGCTGCAGAATTTTCATAAGAGAAATCAAATTTTTGTCTTCCTTCCATGTTTTTCATTTCAAATGGTATGTCATTGAAATTGAATCACAATATCCATATAGGCTTCTTATTCTGTCCCTCTACTGTTTTATAGGTCAATTATGATTGTTCGCCCCATGTTCCCTCTCTTTTCAAAGTTTTCTAAAACCTTGTAACATAGTCGTTATGCTGCAGAATTTTCGTCTCAAAATGCCTCTCTTTTCTCAAAATTATTTTTTGTTATAAAGTGAATACTCAAAGCACTTATATCTACAGGGGTATTCACATATATATCAAAATGTTATATTTTAAATTCTGGGATTTACATACATGATACCCGCTTTCCCGTTCCGTGGGTTTAAAGTAACGTAAAGATCATGTCTTTAATGCAGTTTTTAAAACATTATGATTATGAAATGAAACCCATTTATTTTATGATATATGGGTTATTTATGAAATGTTTGATGATGATATATGTGGCTCACATGATAATAAAGGCAATTTTAATGGTACTCCCTGATAGCGCTCCAATGCATTGGGTAAAGACTTAATCTCTGGAGATGACCATTTTAACGACGCCTTGGTGAATAACCTTGGTAATTTTTAACGACACCTTGGGGATGGACCTTGGTGAAATGAAACAGTTGTCAATATTAAATTTTGCAGCCACATCTTCAAGTTATGAAAAATGTTTTTTTATTATGATGTATCTCATGATTTCTTTCTCATGCCTTAAAGTTCTTTTCATGTCCTTATTGAAGTATCTCACGTTCACATGTAAATTGTTTCTCTTGTTTCCCTTACTGGGCCTTCTGCTCACCCTTTCTTTTGATGTATGTCCCCAGGTTATGAGATGCAGTAATGAACCTAAGATGAACTAAAGGATAATCCTTTCAACTGTTTAAGAAGAATGTTTTTTTTCATGTATTATGTTCCTTGTTTCCAAGACACTAAACCTTAACGATCCTCAGTTCCGTGTAATGAAATGAAAGTTATGTTATAAAAAGACGGGATACTATAGTTTTTATCAAAGGATGGTTTAGTTATTTGTGGAAATTAGGATATAAAAACTTTAGGAAGAACCCTATAGAAAAGTTTAAATATAGGAAAACTTCTTGGTATTTTGGTAAGTATTGAGTAAGTGGGTTATCAAACAAATACATCTCTGTCTGGATACGAGCAGGTAGAGGCGGCTCTGGCACAGATGTACATAGTGGTAAAACCCGAAAACACCGCTTTGAGCTAGACTCGAACGGGAACTAGTGCACGATAACGGTCCTTGCTGCACTCTTGGTTACGACACTCCCGGGTGATACGATTGGTTAATCACAAGCTTTTTATGAATCATTATGAAGGAATTATAGAAAAGTGTAATTGTCTAAGCATGAAGTCTTAGTTAAAAGATTCATAAATGAAATAAGTTTCTTACTAAGTGTTTATTCTTTTAGAAAATGGCGGGCAATAGGAGGAACTGTGCCGATGGTGACCACAATGCACCATGTGCTGACGGCCCTCTGATGGAAGCCGGAATGGAAACATTAATGCGAATAATGAACCAACTGACTCAAGTTATGAGTAATAACTTGAATCAAGCTAAGAGGTCGGCCTCACCACGAAGGGAACAACACTCTGTTGAGTCCTTCATGCGTCAACAACCGCCAACATTCAGTGGATATACTGACCCATTGGTTGCGGAACAATGGATAAGCTCCATTGAAAAGATATTTTCTGTACTTCATTGTTCGGAGCAAGAAAAATTCACCCTTGTTGTTTACCGCCTAGAGGGAGAAGCTGATCAGTGGTGGTCACTGATCAAAAACACGAAGCCACGAGTAGAGATGGAAGCTATGGAGTGGGAAGAATTTCGGGGAATTTTCTTTAACAACTATTTCCCCCGTTCCATGAGAACGAGAATGGAGAAAGAGTTTCTCGAGCTGAAGCAGAAGGAGAACGAATCTGTCAGAAGATATGAGATGAACTTCACAAGGCTTTCCCGTTATACCTCAAGCTTTTTCATGGACCCTAATGGGAAGGTTGGTAGATTCTTTGGTGGACTACGACCTCATCTGCGGAAGAATTTAGCCAATAAGGACTATGATAGCTATGAATAAATAGTTCGAAGTGCGATGGAAGTCGATCTGGAGTTTGGTGAGACACAGTGGTCTCACAAACCAAATGAAAAGAAGAGATTGTTGGAGCCCAGATTAGGGAAGTCTTTTGATCAGGGATGAGGTGGAAAGCAAATGCAACTTACCACATGCAATAAATGTGGGATGAATCAACTGGGGAACTACTTGAACAGAAGTGGCAAGTGCTACAAGTGTGGAAGAGGAGGCCATATTTCTCGGAATTGTCATAGTGAGGTGAAGCCTCAGCTTTCCAACACTAACGACAGAGGAAAGATGGTTCTGGACCTACCCGAAGTCACATTCATCATGTGTGGATAGCTTGGGCACTTTTCTAACCAATGTCCAAATCCGAGGGCAGTGGAGGGGAATCACCATCAACCTCAGCAGAGGCCAAGGGAGCATGTTTGTGCTTTCGCTATCACAAAAACTGAAGTTGAAGTTCTGAATGATGTGGTAGCAGGTACTCTTGTTGTCCTCTCAAAACTAGAAAGTACTTTATTTGATTCTGGTTCTACGCATTCCTTTATTTCCTCCAAGTTTGCAAGGAATATAGAATCAATCCCTGAACTGCTAGAGGTAGAGTTGTCAGTCAAGACTCCAAGTGGGATTATCCTTGCATCAGCGGTATTTAGAGACTCTAGTGTTTACTTTGGTGAGCACAATCTTATCGCAAATCTACTAGTCATTCCCATGATGGAATTCGACATTATACTAGGGATGGACTGGCTCTCAAAGTATAATGCTAAGATCAAATGCAGAAGTAAGGAAATCTCAGTAGTCTTGAATGAACGACCTAAAGATATCTTCCTAGGAGAGATATCCCGAACTGATCCCTATCTAGAAGCACCTCCAATAGCTTTCTTTATGGAGTTAATCAGTGATGATGATGAAGGAAAAGGGAGCATACAAATAGAAGATGTTCCGATTGTTCAGGAATACAAGGATGTATTTCCTGAGGAGTTACCTGGACCTCCCCCAGAAAGAGAGGTAGAGTTCTCCATTGAACTCATACCTGGGTCTCAACCGATATCAAAGACTCCATATAGAATGGAAAATGTGGAGCTAGAAGAGTTAAAGAAATAACTACAAGACTTGTTGGAGAAGGGGTTTATCCGACCGAGTGTGTCTCCTTGGGGAGCACCAGTTCTCTTTGTGAAGAAGAAGGATGGATCAATGCAGTTATGCATTGATTATAGAGAACTGAACGGGATCACAGTGAAGAACAGATATCCTCTTCCATGAATTGATGATTTATTTGACCAACTTTGCGAGGCTAAATTATTCTCTAAGATTGACCTTCGATATGGTTATCATCAACTGAGGGTGAATAAGGAAGATATTCCAAAGACAGCCTTCCGATCAAGATATGGGCATTATGAGTTTACTGTTATGCCCTTCGGCTTGACTAATGCTCCTGCTATTTTCATGGATTTGATGAATAGAGTCTTTAAGGACTACCTTGATAACTTTGTGGTAGTTTTTATTGATGATATTTTGATATATTCAAAAAGTTGTGAGGAGCCTGAAGATCATCTAAGGGTTATATTGAAAACTCTGCGAAAGGAGAGTTTCTTTGGGAAGTTCAGCAAGTGTGAGTTTTGGTTACAACAAGTGGCTTTCTTGGGGCACATCATTACCAATGAAGGAATCTCGGTTGACCCTGCAAAGACAATGGTTGTGGAGGAGTGGCCTCAACCCACAACAGTAATTGAGATTCGTAGTTTCCTTGGTTTAGCGGGATATTATAGGAGGTTTGTGAAAAACTTTTCACGGCTTTCTAATCCACTAACCAAGTTGACTCGAAAAGGGGTTAAGTTCATCTGGACAAAAGAATGTGAGGAATGTTTCGAAGAGCTGAAAAAGAGATTGGTTACTGCACCTGTGTTAACACTACCCTCTATCGGAGAAGGATTCGTTATTTTTAGTGATGCATCTCTGAAAGGGCTTGGGTGCGTCCTCATACAAAATGACAAGGTAATTTCTTATGCATCTCGACAGTTGAAGATTCATGAGAAGAATTATCCTACGCATGATCTAGAGCTGGCGGAAGTTGTTTTTTCTCTAATGATATGGAGGCACTATCTTTATGGGGATAAATGTGATATATACACTGACCACCAAAGTCTAAAGTATATTTTCACACAGAAATAATTGAACATGAGACAAAGGAGATGGTTGGATCATATTAAAGAATATGATTGTTCAATTCATTATCACCCTGGAAGAGCAAACAAAGTCGCGGATGCGTTAAGCAGGAAAGATCCTATTGTTCTGGAAATAATGAGGATCCTAGGAGATCCTTTGATTAAATATCTAGTAAAACTGGACATGGGAATTATAAGGAAAGGGACCTCATCAACCCTATCCCAAATGATTTCTCAACCTTCATTACTAGAGAAGATCAAGAAGGCTAAAAAAGAAGATCCTTTACTGCAGGAGAAGTTGGAGGCTGTAAAAGATGGGAAGATCCCTGATTTCAATATTGATCAAGAAGGTGTATTGAAATTTCGTACAAGACTATGTGTGCCATCTATTCCGGAGATAAAGAAAGAACTGATGGATGAAGCTCATAGCTCTACTTTCTTTATACATCCGGGAGGCACTAAGATGTATAGAGACCTTCGTGATCATTATTGGTGGGATAACATGAAGAGGGAGATTGTTGATTACAATACAAGGTGCTTGGTGTGTCAGCAAGTAAAGGAAAAACGAAAACTTCCTAAGGGGGTATTACAACCGCTACCCATACCAGTATGGAAGTGGGATAATATCACTATGGACTTTGTAACTGGTCTCCCGAAAACATCCAAAGGAAACAATGCGATATGGGTTATTGTGGACCGTCTCACCAAGACAGCCCATTTTATCATTATTCGGGAAGATTTCTCTCTGGATCAGCTTTCCAAGATATATGTGAAGGAAGTGGTAAGGCTGCATGGGGTACCACTATCCATCATGTCTGATCGTGACCCAAGATTCACATCAAAATTCTGGAGAATTATTCAACATTTTCTGAATACTGAATTGAATTTTAGTACGGCCTATCATCCTCAAACTGATGGCCAATCTGAAAGGACTATTCAGACACTTGAAGACATGCTGAGATTATGCTCAATGGAATTTAAAGGTGGATGGGATCAACACCTCCAATTAGTTGAGTTCTCCTATAACAACAGCTTCCATTCGAGTATTCAGATGGCACCCTATGAAGCTCTGTATGGAAAGCGATGTAGAACTCCAACTTGTTGGGATGAAACTGGTGATAGAAAGCTTCTTGGGCCAGATCTTGTACAAGAGATGACAGAACAGGTTCATGCCATCCAACAACACATAAAGGCTGCTTAGAGTCGGCAGAAGAGCTATGCTGACAATCGTCGAAGGGACTTGGAGTTTGGTGTTGGTGACAAAGTCTTCCTTCGAATTTCTCCATGGAAGAGATTTATGTGGTTTGGGAAGAAAGGCAAGCTCATCCCTAGGTACATTAGCCCCTATGAAATCCTTGATCGCATAGGAGAAGTGGCCTATCGTCTAGCACTTCCACCGAACCTAGCTCAAGTTCATGATGTCTTCCACGTATCTCTCTTGAGGAAGTACATACCCAACCCTTCGCATGTACTGAACCCAGAGGTGGTACAACTGGAACATGACCTCTCTTATGAGGAGCAGCCAGTGGAGATCTTGGACCGTATAGACAAGGTCCTACGAAAGAAGACTACCCACCTTGTGAAAGTGTTGTGGAGGAATCATAAATATGAAGAAGCGACTTGGGAGCCTGAGGAAAAAATGAAGCAAAAGTACCCTCACCTTTTCGACTAGGCCTCAAGTATAAATTTCGGGGACGAAATTTCTTAAGGGGGGAAGAATGTAACGACCCAATCTTTTTGAGTAGTATAATAACTTACTCTTAATGATTTAATAAGATGTTAATGGGTAATGCAGAAAGAGGAGTTGATGGCTTCATCCAGTAGACTCAACCCTTATGAAGCCCACTTATCAGAGCTTGGGAAGGAGGTAGCATCTGTGGGCTTCGCTTTGGACCAAGCCCAAGCCGAACTCCAGCGTGACAAGCTTGAACGAAAACACCTACGGGAGAAGTTCAAGTTAGTAGAGATTACTACTAGGACAATGTTATCTGAGCCTCCCTCAGATTCTCTCACCATAGCACACCTTACACTTAGGTCTTATGCCGGTGTTATAAGGGGCTATGTGACGAGACCCTAGCTTCCTTGTGTAATCCTTTCAGGTGAATAAATTTAGATCTCTTCCTTTAGTGATGTTTGTGGAATTTCTTTTGTCCGAATAATTTTAGGATATGTTTTATTGATGAATTTTTTGAAAAAGGGATATTTTAAAACATTTATGTAAACCCTAAATAATTAATGATGTGTAATGATTTTCAAAAAATGGTCTTCTACAATAGTGTTCAGTAAGGAATTTAGAGTCTAATAAGATCAACATAATTTTTGATGAATAGTAAATTATGAATAGTGATTTTACCCTTAGGATTAGTAATGTAACCAAATGGATTAGTAATTTCACTCAAAGAAAGTTTTAATATAATTTAGACACCTAGATTAAGTAATGTGATTCAATAAAATGGTTAAATAACGGTTTCATAAATTATTAGTCAAGTATTTGTTTTTTCGGATGAATAGTGTTTTTTAATTAAAAATTTAATTAGAAAATTATTTTTATAAAAATGACTTTATTTTTTAACTCAGAGCATCGATATTATGTTATGGTAATTTTGGGGGATTTTTCTGAAAAAAATGAATTTTTGATGAATACTGAAAGTATAGTTTTTAAGTTACAGGTGTTTAATGACATCATTAAATGATGTATTAAGTATGTAATCAATATGGTCGACTTATGAATATTAAGATAAGGTATTAGGTGTCCCAAGTGGCCAATACCATGGGAAAATACCATGGGAAAGCCCATGGTTTTGCCAAAACCACTAATGAGGTGTCCCTTGGCCATTAATGCCTTGTCCCCTCACTTTCCCTATAAATACCCACCCTTTCCTCCTTTAGTTTTTACTCCCAACACTCCCCCAACGAATTTCTGGTCTCCTTACCTCCCAAGGAGTCCTCCCAAGCTACCCCCAATCCCTCAAGGTCCAAAACATTGAGTTTCAAGAGTCACGTTTTAATGTAAGGGATCCGACCTCTCTCTTTCTTTTCATGTAATCTCTTTTATTTCATTCCATTTACGCTCCATGTTATTATGTGATAGGATGTTATTTTATATTCCTATTACTTCCCTTTCATGTTTATATGATGATATATTCCCTCTTACTCTCATCATTTCATTTTATGAAAGTTTAAAGGACGACGTTAGGCTGCCGAATTTTTAAGTGATTCTTTCACCCTTCTCATTTTTCAAGTTCAATTTTCATGTCAAATCTTTCAAGTTCCTTTTTATTATGTTGGGGTATGATCTATAAATCTATCATACTTATCTCTTATGATCATATGATGGGATACCCTATTTGATCTGTTCAATTCATTTTTTTTGAAGTTTAAGTGACGCCGTTAGGCTGCCGAATTTTCATAAGAGAAATCAAATTTTTGTCTTCCTTCCATGTTTTTCATTTCAAATGGTATGTCCTTGAAATTGCATCACCATATCCATATATACTTCTTATTATGTCCCTCTACTGTTTTATGGGTCAATTATGATTGTTCGACCCATGTTCCCTCTCTTTTCAATGTTTTCTAAAACCTTGTAACATAGCCGTTATGCTGTAGAATTTTCGTCTCAAAAATGCCTCTCTTTTCTCAAAATTATTTTATGTTATAAAGTGAATACTCAAAGCTCTTATTTATACAGGGTTATTCACATATATATCAAAATGTTCTATTTTAAATTCTGGGATTTACATACATGATACCCGCTTTCCCTTTCCGTGGGTTTAATGTAACGTAAAGATCATGTCTTTAAAGAAATTTTTAAAACATTATGATTATGAAATGAAACCCATTTATTTTATGATATATGTGTTATTTATGAAATTTTTTATGAAGATATATGTGTCTCACATGATAATAAAGGAAAATTTAAGGGTGCGCCCTAATAGCGCTCTAATGCATTGGGTAAAGACTTAATCTCTAGAGATGACCATTTTAACGACGCCTTGGTGAATAACCTTGGTGATTTTTTAATGACACCTTGGGGATGGACCTTGGTGAAACGAAACGATTTTCAATATTAAATGTTGCAGCCACATCTTCATGTTATGAAAAATTTTATTTTTATTATGATGTATATCATGATTTCTTTCTCATGCCTTAAAGTTCTATTCATGTCCTTATTGAAGTATCTCAAGTTCACATGTAAAATGTTTCTCTTGTTTACCTTACTGGGCATTCTGCTCACCCTTTCTTTTGATGTATGTCCCCAGGTTATGAAATGCAGTAATGAACCTAGGATGAACTAAAGGAGAATCCTTTCAAGTGTTTATGAAGATTGTTTTTTTTTCATGTATTACGTTCCTTGTTTCTAAGACACTAAACCTTAACGATCCTCAGTTCCGTGTAATGAATTGAAAGTTATAATATAAAAAGACAGGATGCTATAGTGGTGGTGGAAAACAGATTACACCATGGCATGGAGATGGTATTCTGTACGTACGTACACGCGGTGATATCATTTTCCGTATTATGGATAGAAGGTGAAATAGGGTTGTTTAATATTTATAATAAAATATCAGTATATTAGTGATACTTATGTTATTAATTTATGATGAAACAAATAAATAAGAAGAAGTAGAAGAAGAAATAAAATGGAAAAGAATTGGTAAAGGATATTACCTCTTCTTTGATGCGCCTCTTCTTAACCTCCTCTTAGGGCACTAAAGATGGTCTTTGAAGAAGACCAGGACCTCTAGTATGTTTCTAGGGAAGTGGATAAGGGAAATTTGTAGGGGTTGTCTGATCTTGAAGGCTCAAAGTTGTGTGAGGAGAAGAGGGAGTGTGTGCCCTTTTATATGGGAGGAGAGGGGCACCTTTGGAATTATAAGAAATATTAATTTATAATAAATTCCAACCCCAATTAAAAACAACCAAAAATGACTCAAATCCGAATATTAGATGAGATAGGGTTGTAATATCATCAACCAATAAAATTCGGACAAGTTGGGAATTTATTTTAAACATTATCAACTTGATTTATCCTTATATAACCTATTTAATTTTATTTGTGGTAATAATATTCTAAATTTTAAATCATTATAAATAATTACATATATGTTTTGAATTGTCCATAATTTTATACTTTATTACATTTTAGACCATATAAATTTTAATTTGGAATTTTTAAATTTTTTTGGGATTTTTAAACAATTTTATAATATTTAATTTTTATAAAATAACAATAGTGTCAATTTTGACACTATTCATTTATTTCAATTTAAATAATATATACACAGAAGATATGTTCGAAATAAAAGATTTAATAGATTCATAACAAGTCATATTTATCTATAAAATTATTGGAGCACATTAAATAGTTTATATAATATTTATTTTAATACTTTTAAAATCATTTATTTGATAATTCAATCAATAAAATAATTTCAACATCCATATTGTGTCATAATTAATGATAATTATTTAATCCCTAAAAATTATAAATAAATTCACATGATGTAGATAATATTATTATCTTTCTATATACTATTCATTTTAGAAGTCTCATAATGGTTATCACTAAATTAAAATTATTATACTTATAAGATTTAAGAGAGTGACATGTTGTCACATTCTTTGGTTTTAATAATAATTAAATTATTTTAATGGTGAAAAGTCTATAATATGAATTTATTCCGACCCTTAGGTGTTAAGGGTCGACTTTTAGTCATCCAATAGAATTTTGTCATGTGTTAGGGTAATTTTATAATCGTATTTTTACCCTTAATTACCTGATTTACCTTTAACTGTAGTAAATAAAAATTACCGTAGTTACTATTCATAATATCAAAAAAATAAAATTAACCTTTTAAAATAATTTGGACCAACTGAATCCAAATATGGAATCCATTTTTTAAAATTCAAAACAAAGAAATTGCATTAATTAATTTAAAATTAATCACGTTGTTAAGAAAACAGGTTTTAAAAGTTAAAACATTGCCAAAGATTGAAATGTTTTTACCTATGAATTCAATGTAAAATTAATGGTAAGAACATATATTATATTAACTGGTAAAAATATATTATATTTATACTTTCAAACCAGTAAATATTATAATTTAACCATAAAAATTATTTCGATGAAAAAAGTTGTTTTAAATTTAAATATAGCGTGTTTTTACTATTCGTTCAAATATGGAAGTTATCAGAATAATATGAAAAATTTATCCGAAGTAAATTTTTATATCCTGATTTCAAAGAAGAATTTTTTTTGTCAAATTTAACTTATAAAAATGTCAAAAAACTATATTTAATGTTGGTGCACCATCAAAAGGTGGCAAAACTGCATTTTTTGAAAAATACTTATTTTACCCGAAAAATTTATTTTGTTCACATACCATGTTTTATAAAATGTGTAAGATGAATAATAATGTTATAAAATTTAAAATGCAGTTAATAATATTCATAATGGATAGTCCATAATAATATTATAACAATATATTGTTGTTTAGTGAAACTCGATATTGCGTTCAACACACGCTATCGAGGAAGGTTACTCTTGCGTATAATGCAAGTCAAGCTAGTGTTGTGTGTATTGAAACATTCCTTTGATGATGCATATAACCTATGAAATAATTAATATATATTTCTCATAAAATATCAGGGTGTTACAGATTTTTCACCACCTTCGTGGATGATGAGTTTTCATTTTCCATTACTATCTTCAATCCTGTTCATAAAACCATTATCATGGTTAAATAAGATCTTCTTATTTATATTATAACTTGTTTCATGTTTTGAAACAAATATATAGACATGATATTAAATAAAAAACTATTCTATGATGGTTGAAAACCCTACCAAAATAAACTAAATAATTATCATTAAAATTTTATAAAATGAACAATCCATACAAGGGAAAAATGATATATGGTACAACTAAAACTTTTTTAATTTAATTACTACCATAAAATTTCACATCTGTAGAATTATACCCACTGTATATGAACATTCATACATGTATATAAGAGAACTGTCCCTGAAACTATGAAACTAACCCTGATGGAATGAAAGAAATTAAACTTTATAAATAATTGAAACTTTCATCTATGAACTTAGTAAAATTATAAAAATTCTCATGAATATAGAATAATTTCTTAAATAACTAATTAATTAATATAATTTAATTATCTAGGATATTATGTACTAGTACAGGACACATAAGGACATAATGCAATTGATCTTTCTAAACATCCATATTTAATTTATGTTATACTATATCTATTTATGACACAATATATCATTTAATTATTCTTATATAATTCTTATATATTATTTAAATATTTATAACACATATATTCCATGTTTATTTTATCTTTATTTTGGGGTATATACATCTATTAAAGGTTCTGTTCTTAATACCTTTTAAAAAACTGATAAAAAGAAACTTCATTGTTTTCTTTTCTTCTTTAAATGTACTAATCAATGAAATGTTTTTAAACATATATGATTTATTAAAGTACTCAATATTCTTTGAAACCCTTTTTTAGTGAACTTATGGTTGTATGTAAATTATTATTCTCTTACACCTTTTAAGGACTTTTTATCACTTCTGTTAAAACCCCACTTAAGCAGTACATGTCCAATATTACTAAACGACACTATTTAAATATTTTCACTTTGGTCGTACATTAATTATCATTATATACACTTATCATTCATTTATTAATGTCCAATTATGACATAAATCACATATTTAATGGGTACTATTGTTATATTCCCTTTGATTATGCCTTATGACATGATTATGATTCCCATTTCCTTCCATGGGTTACCCTTATGTTTATTCCTCATTTTTTATTATTTATGTGGAACACATATGCATGAATATGTTTTTGTGGGTTCTACTAGATAGTTTTCTAATGCATTGGGTATCTTGTTTCTCATGATACATCATGTATGGGATTAGGGTGTAAACCTAATCCATTATTGGACTTTGTACACCAGGTGATATAGTCTTCGTAGTTAGCCCTGACCCATGTTTCCTTCATGTTATACGTTTCTTACACATTATAACATTTCCATTGTCATATGATTACATGTTATTTATATTATGATTCTTTAATTTTATTTACGAGGCATTCCTTTTATGTTGTCATGTTATTTCCGTGCTAAATCATGTTCTACGTTTCATTCCAATCATTATTAACATTCTTCAAACAAAATTCTCAATTAAAAGAAGTGATTATACATCAATGGGGTGATAAATAACATCCAATCCATCCCCTTGATTCTCCCTTAGATAACACCATTCTTTTAATTTTAATTCACCTAATTATCTTAGTATTCAATTAATCCTATATAATATCAACCCATGTTGGCCACTTCATACACAAAAACAATCCATTGAATGTACATGTCTGTAGGTTACTTCTTAGGTCTATGAGGATTAGACAACCCAAGATAGACTACAAGGACCTTTGAACATTCTTCTCTTAGGTAAATTTTAGAATGAATCAATATAGGCAGGGGTTGAGACATATGGTCTATTCCAAGAGGATAATTAAGTTGTTGGAATTCCACAAGAGGATGTTCTGATTGGCCTTGTTGGGATTGGAACTCAAAATAGGTTGGAATGTTTTGTGTAGAATAGGAGTTAAAAAATTGTGGCTCAATAGGTTGTTGACTACACCACAAGTAGAAACTAGTATGGTCATTGTACATCACAATTTGTGTGGAGTGATAAAAGTAAGGAGCGGTTCCCCATGTTTGGATTTTTTCAAAAGGGAGGAAAAGGAGAAGTAAAAAAACAATGAAATAATGATCACTGCACCATTGTGTGATTATTTCACAAGGTTTGGTGTGAATAAATTCACACCATGAGGAAATAATATCAATGTAAGATGTATAAAAACAGAATAATAATATATGAACTTGTATGAAGAAACTAGGATGAATTAAAACTTCTTACATGTGAAAGACAAACTTGAGACTACAAAATCGCAGCATAACAGTACAGTGAAAGAAATCTCAAACGACGACAAGCTCCTGCACCACCACAGCCTTAAATAGGCATTTCAAGAGGCTTTGGTCGATCTCCCAATAGTACAAAGAATCCCACTTGAGTATGGTAGGCCTAGGGTGGTGGAATGTAAGGGAGAGGAGACTTTTCCACCCTTGACCCGAAGTTGCAGCCAACATTCATCCACTGAACAAAGGTTCCTAGAAAGAATTCTAGATGGACTAATTGGAGTGGTCCATAAATGAAAACAATTAATATTCGGATGTCCCATATCTCTATGTAAAATTTCACCCCAAATGAATGTTTTATTTTGAGATATGATTAAATTAGTTGTATGATTTTGCGGGCCTCAGAATCTGGCCCAGAATTTTATCTCCAAATTGGGCTACCTTAATAACCAAAATGGAGGCCGAATTTGCATAGTATCTTGGAGAATGAGTTTTTCTTCTATATGTATTCTATAATCCCAAGAAATTTCTGATTTATTGGGATTGTATTGTAGGGCCCACATTCTCATCAGTGGGATGGTGTCCAATCCACCTTCTTTAGAATTGCTTCAATTCATCTCCAAATATTCCCATCATCCTTTATGAATCCATAATTGTTACCTAAATAAAAAATGTTCATATTAAAGTTTAGATAGATTTTAAAAAATATCAAATTAAAATATATAAAATTAAATTCCTTAAAATCATATGAATCATTATGCCTAATTTGGTGTATATTAGGCATGATGTGCACAAATGATGAGAATGGATGTTGAAAGTTAAAAAACACTAAATCAGGCCAATTAAATCAAAAATGATCATTTAATACGAATAAAATAAAAATAAAATATTTTTTTAATCAAAAAATCTTTTATTTTTAGCTCATATTTTTTTATTTATCCACGAGGTTATCCTATGTTGTTATAGGAGTTAAAGGCGGTTAAGAGCTCATTAAAGATGTTATGTTAAATATATATTTTTAATTTTAGTTTCATGTTTTCTATTAATGTACCTATTCTTCCAAATAAACTAGACTATTCGATCCAAAATTTGTATTTTTATTAATATCTTGTAATATTATGTGGAAAATGATTGGTTTTTTATATGAATACCCTTGAAAATTTAGGATTTTAGTGTAATGTATACCCTATAGGGAGTGTATGGTTCTGAAGATTAGATTCATGATCATTTGATAAAAAATAAATTTTTCTTTCTTTTTATTATTTTCATAAAATTTTAGAGACTTTAAATTCATTTCCTTTTTTACTTTTATCCAAATACATATTTCGGGAAAAACTAGAATACAAGTTTTGGATCTTTTGGAAATTTTGGTATTACTTACCTTATCCTCGACTATGATAAAACTAAGAGAATTAACATAAAAGATGAATAGTCAATGATCAAATATAAGATGTATTCTACGAAAATACACTTATTTAATGGGAATGGATATGGTCATTAGAAATATGTCATGGTAGCTTATCAGAAGAAACTAATCATTGAGTATTGGACCTTAATTTTAAAACCACACAAACTACCTAAGGTATATGTTAACTCAGATACTTATAATGATGTGTATATATATATATAACTATAAAATAATGAATATTATATCTTGTTATATTATATGAAATTAATTTAGTAATGTTTTTATTTGTAAAACTAGTCACGTTATTTGATGGAATTTATAAGTCACTCATTATGTTATAAAGAATTTGAATTTAACTAAGAATGGTATATTATAATTTTTTTACAAAGACATATATAAGGGAGAAAAATGACTATAAATCACATGTTCTATAGGTCTACATGTGTTTTGAATGGAATGAAATTAATTAAAGATATATTGGATAATACTATCATGGTCAAGAGACTTATTAATTATAAAAAAAAGATGGATCGCCAATAAAGTATTCATTTATTAATGAAGAAAATGCTAATTATTATACTCATTAAGGGATTATTGGTTCATTTTTTCAATTTGAATTAGAATATAAAGACATTTTAAATTATAATAAGACAGAAAACAATGGTGCGGATCCCAAATAAAAAATAATTATTTCTTTTGAATCATTTAATTCTATGAAGTAACAAAGTGAAAATTAAGAGGTTGATTAACCAATGAAAATATTATATATAGATATTATGAAAATAAATACATTATAAATCCATTTAGAATAGATAACTAATGGAATGAACTGAAGGTAAATAAAAAAAGGTTGTTAAAATTCTAATTCAAATAATTTATATAATGCATGTTCTGAGAGAAATATGAAAGGTTATATAAGAACTAACTATATAATATAAAATAATTATAGAATTAATAATAAGTAATATTAGAAATAGAAAAAGTAAATTTTTATTAGGATATATTAAGGAACGATATCCAATTGAAGAACATAGAATAGAGAAGTAATCTTCCAATCTATGTCAAATAGGGACCATGAATAAGGCTAGTGATTATAAATTTCATTTTTTATATGATTATAATATTTTTACTGTCCATGAGAATCATATTTTTTTGATTTTTATTAAAATATTTAATCATTTAATAATGATATTTAAAAAATCATTATGTTTTACAAGAAACATAAAAAAGTATCTGGAAACATGTTAAGGTAAATTGGGTTCTGCGTTGATTGAATATGAAATTAAGGAATAAATCTTCCAATATCAACAAAATAGTTTTGGATGATATACTGGTTGTTCAAAAGAAAAATAAAGAGACTAATGGGCAACTGAATGTTTGTAATAATATTTGGAAAAAATTAATGGATGAAAAATTTATGATAATTTTTTTTCATTGAATATCATAAGTAGAAATATAGTTGGTTTTTTTATAATTACCAAATCCAAAAAATAATTAAGAATTTATTTTTAGAAATCCTTAAAGATATTATAAATATTGTTCTATGTTTATGTTACAAAATATAATTACATTATGTTAGTGAATTCTTTATGATACATACACAATCATTATGATACACAAAAGAATATATCTCTAAAAATCATACTACTAGGACCAATATTAAAAATTTCATGATAATTTTATGAGTAATTAATAATAATTTAATACCAAGATATTTTATGAAATGTTTTTTTTCAAAAAACATTATATTTTTTGATAGCATTTGATAGATGAAATATTGAGATTCGACAAACCATAATATAGTATACCATTATAACATAGCCATTTTATTAGAGAGTATTAATAAGAATCGATAAATTATTAAAATTATATGGGTTTTACATGAATAATGTAAACTAATTTTTTATCAATTGACTACAAATTTAATGAAAACACATTTTAAATTAAAATAATTTTTTTTGGGAAACTATTTTATGCATGTAATGTATTTTTAACATAGAAAATTTTATTATTTAATATTTTAGAATGATTATAATGAAATATATATTATATATTAAATAAAATGTGGTATCATTCATCTACTATTTTTTATATTCATTGCATAATAATAAATCATGTTTTATTCTTAAGCACTATCTTTTTCTATAAACTAGTTTCATTGCATTTTGAAAAATTAATATATAAATAAATTTTTCCGATTTTAGAATATTTATTTCCAAAAATTAAATTTATTTTTGAAATGAAAATATCAAATTTATCTTAGATTTAATTTTTTTATAATTTTTTGACAAGATTAATATTTATACGAATAGTGAATGATACCAATTTATATTAAATACATCCTTTTTCATTTAAATCATTTTAAAGATGATAAACAATTTTAGAAAATTTCAAAAGATAAATTATATAAATAATAATATTTTTAATCAAATATAGGTTATTGTAATCTATATCATGTTTAATTATGATATAATAACATTTTGTACTTATTAAAACATGTACCTGGAAAACTGCTTTTTTGGCACATCAACATGTTATATTTTTAATTAAATTATTCCATTATATGAATTTAATGTGGTAAAATTTATTAAATATTTGGAATCAGAATAATTTATATTTGGAAATAATACCAATTTTTATGTCATAATTAATTGTAAAAGCAGTAATAGTTAATTAATGTTATTAATGATAAAACATGTTTACAACGGGTTAAAATAATATATATGGGTATGTCTTCTAATTAAACATGTATAAACCCTATTATAATACCATATTTTGAAGTTTTAATATCCAGAATTCTAATATATATAGAATTGGAGACATTTTTTTTGGGAATGACAACATTATTTTTTATTCTTTTAGATAATTTATAAGTGGGTTCCCTCCCCCAATTTTTTAAGGACACATCTTATCCTACACTATCAAAAAATAAAGACCATTTTGGTTCAAAAAATACCTATCCAAATACAATTCTAATTTCCATCCCCATGTATTAAATTCATTTTATGTATTAAGGGACCATTATAAGATTTATTTGTGTGCTAACCTAAAATGGTTGTCTGAAGAAGATATATTGTTCTTAACCAGTCCTTTTTATTTTATTTTTATTAAAAGTCCTAACATAATTATTCAACCATGATGATATAAAAAATCAGTATTCAACATATATATATATATATATTATTATTATATGAATTTAATAACCTATATTCATTTCATACTTCATCAAATGAGAAATGAAACTATCATTTTTGGGTACAGCGGACTACCGCATCACAAACCGATGTAATTAATTATCCATCACCACCATTCCTGGATTCATATAATGATTTATTTACAGAATATATATGATATTTATGGAATAATTATAATTATTCAAAAATAATAAAACATATACCTTCTTAAGTTACAATCCTTTCAAAAACAATAATGTTGCTCATGTGTATGTGTGGACTACCACCTCCACGAAATGATGTGATGCATTTTTCATTCAATTTTGAAATGTATGATAGTATAGATAGATTTAGTGAATAAATATGATATGTATTATATAAATATTAATATTGTAATTTGAATTAGTATATAACTTTCTTTTTTCAAACCTTTAAAAAAAAGGAAACAACATGCATGTGTACGTACAACCTGCTGTTTCCTTAGATAGTTTAATTCATTTTTCTTGTTTATAAATATTTTGGATATCTATAAATATTTATATAATTAATTTATATGTTATTTATAGCATTCATAAAATTATATATATGATTAAACTATAATCATACTACAAGGACAAAAATTATCGAACCAGAACATATATAAAAAACGAAACAGTTACCACCAGAAATAGTGATTTTAATAAAAATTATTAATTGATGGATGATAAAAGGTTATAAGTAAATAATAAATGTTATGATATACATGATTATGGTATTTTAATAGATTTATAATAATAATTTATTTATTGTAATATTGTTTTTAATTTTTATGAATAAATTTGAGACTTGGGGTAAGATATTTTTTGTCTCACTTTTATTTCCCTGGTACAGAATCTATGTTAACTAATTTTTTATTTTGTGAGGTATATATACTATACATTAATTTATTTTATAATTACTCTAATCATAATATGTTATATACATATATTTATATGTTTATTTCCTTAAGGTGTCATGTGATTCAAAAGCTTCCAATGTGCCAAGTGTTTTCTGAAACAATCACATTATTTATCAAGATTATCTGTGATTATGATTCTAATTTTGAAATATGTTTATATATTTATCAAGAAACTCCTTGATTTTTTATCTCTTAGTTATTTATGTAAATTAGTTTTTTTCTATTTGTTTAGAAATATTTATGTAATCAATATTCCAAAATAATGTTTTTAGGAAAAAAGCTAACTTTATTTTTATCTTCGATCTAAAACCTTTTCTCTTCCATATCCTTGTTTTTTAAAAAATAATAATTTTTTAATATTATCTAATGATTTTTAGATTCAATTTACCCCATATTTGAAATTTTCTAAATAAAATTAAAAGGAATCTTCTTGTTATGTTTCAAATGAGGTATTTTTTTACTTTTTCTACAAAATATTTAAAGGAATGTTTTCTTTTAACATATATGTTGTTTATGAAATTTCCAATCATCATGAATTATAAAATATTTTAATATTAAATTAAATATTTTAATGAAATTTTCAAATATTTTTTTCATTAATACTTTCTAAATTTAAATTTTTTTAATGAAGTGATTTCAAAATGGAAATGATATTTTCTTCAAAAATGTTTTAATGATATTTTCTATGTATTTATATTCAACAATGAAAACATACTCCACATTTAATTACCAATTCGTAGGTATATAGTCAAATTATTTCATCCTCATCCTTTATCTAGATTTTTTATTATTATGATGATAAATTTTTAGGAAAACTGTTTCTTTTCCTTGGGTTATGCTATGATGAAATTTTTATGAAACCCATTTTATTTTCAAGGATTATGATATGATGCATGATTTCATGGCACACATATTTATTATTTTCATTTTTATGGGTTGTACCGGAATCATGTGTACCTCCAATTAATTTGGTAATGATTAATGTTATGTGATCTCAAAGGGTGCATAGGAGGTTATCCCATGCCTGAAAAATGAGTGTATATCGGAGGTTATCCCAAGCCTCAAGAAAGATGGTAAATATTTTTTTATCCTAATATCGAAAAAATAGGGAACATATGAAGTTATTACATGCCCAAAAGAGGGTACACATGAGTTTATCCAAATCATGAAGTAGGTACATAGGTGGTTAACCCAATCCAAATTTGTTATGAATGTCTTGGTGGGTATATTTGACTTAATAATTCTTATTCAAATGTGTTTTTCAAACATCTAATTCTTATTCGACATTTATAATCTCACATATCATGTTACTCAATACCTTTATGATTCATGTCATATGAATTTCCATGATTTATTTCAACACTCAATATTATGATCTATGATGTACATAGAAGGGTTATCAAATGTTATGATAACATTATTATACCCTTATTCTCATGTTATATTAATATGACTGTTGTTTACCCTTACAAAATCAACTCCAGTCACCCATTATGATAGTTTTTACACAGTTTATAATGAAATATTTATGTTGGATATGTATAAAAAGGGTTCTATTTATAAATAACATTGTGGGACATGATTTAGTTCACATGTGAATCAGTTGGACATATATCCATTTTTCCAAAGGCGTTAAACCTTTACCATTATATTGTGGTTCATTATTTTATATAATTAATACTCATATAGTAAGATGTGATATATATATAAATATGGATAGTATGTGTCCCTGTATTTTCTATTAGAGATTGAACTAGTTAGCCTATTCATATGGGTTTTTCCCAAATCTAATTAGTATTCCAATGTTATGATCTCATGGATCATATAACTCAATACCTATATAATTCATGTCATATGAATTAAAAATATTTATTTCATGACTCAATTATATATCTATGATTTACATATAAGGGTTCTCAAATGTTATACTCACATTCTCATACCCTTATTCTCATGTTATAATAATATCTCTCATGTTTACCCTTACAGAGCATCTATGATTACCCTTTATGATATTTTTGTTTCCCCAGGATATGAAGAAAGGTATTATGTAGGATATTTATATTAAGGTTTATATTTATAAAGAACATAGTTGGACATGATTTAGTTCACTTATTAATTAGTTAGATATGTATCTAAATCTCCAAAGGAAATAAAACATTATGATTCAAGCATGGATCATTATTTATTGTAATTAATACTCATATACTAATATACGGTATATATATTTATATGGATAATATGTGTCCCTATATTTGGTATTAGGACAATTTATATTTATCCTTATGATACTATGATGAAAAAAACACTAGTGAGCACCCTAGGGATAAGTAAAAGTATTGTAAAATTTCCTAGAATTTTGGTGAAGAATAGATAAATACATTTCTATGAAATTATATCACTCATTATATATTAAGAGTGGACATGGATCTAGAATTTTTATACCTATTGGTTATATCCAGGAAAAGGGTGCATTGGTCATTGACTCGATCATCACCTGGTGTGTAACAACAGGGCTTACTGAATACATAGTTTGGTAATCCTAGAGGATATCTTTTCAAAACTCACAAACTCTGTATGAACCATCGTGATGGATTTGTAATGAAAATGTTAATTAATGACCTCAGTTAAACCTATGGTGTCATATATTTAAAATATGGTTTCATGATTTAGACATCCTACAAATTATTTTCCATGATTATGTGGTATACCACTGGGATTATTGTTTCTCACATAATGATTTTTTTTTGTGATGGCTAAAACCTAACATAATTATGTTAATACTAAATTAGATGAACAATGAAATTATTTTTCTACCGATCAACAAAATTTTATGTAATTTAGATTTGAAAATTTCGTTTCTATGCTCTAATAAATTTCACATTATATGAATCTTGATGAACATTCCAATAAGAAAAAGAGGTAAAACATTTTATCAAGTATTTTATTAAGAAATATCCTATATCTTTTAGTGGGTTAATTAATCTAATTATTAATTATTTATAGATTAGTAATATTGAAAAAATATTTTCCATTCTGCATTATTTTGAAAATGAAATATTCATTTTGGATATCTATTATTTGCAGGTGAAGCAGATAAATGGAAGACTATTATAAAACATATCACGCAATATGAATAAATCGATTCCATTGAGTGGTATGAGTTTAAAATCGTATTTTTAAAAAATTACCTTACTAATATTCTTTTCATGAAAATTGATATGTAATTACATGATATAAAAAGGAAGTATGATGAATCCATTGGTTCCTATATAGAAATTGTTTTGAGACTTATGAGGTAAACATCTTGTTTTGTCATCCTACCTAAATTTATGATTGTTTAGTTCTTCCATGGAATAAAACTGGTCCACTTAATGGAGTTATCCAAAAGGGGATTCAATATCTATGAATAAATGCTTTATTTTTCCATCATGATGGAAATGGAAATTGATGTTACCCATCAATTTTGAGGTTTTATTATGAAAATAATGATGGAATTGAAAATAACCACTAAAAACCATAGAGAGAAGAAGATGATCACTCCTCTAATATCAATGTGTTAAAGTAAAAATGGAGTAAAGTGGCTTAACATGACTATTTATTTTTTTGTGTGATGAAAGTAAGTTCATTGACTAACTAAATTCCATTTTTTATGGGAAGAAGATAGCTAATGTTTTGAATAGAGTGAAAGCTCCATAGAATACAACACCCACACTCCATTTTTTAAAAGGTATAGAGAATGATAATTATGATAACCAGTGCTAAAATATAAATTTTAGTGGTGATTATAGATGTAAAACCCCTCTTAAGATGTGATATTCCTTGAAATCTCAAGGAATCTCCGTTTTTTATGAGTGTTATGATAACAATGTGTTGAATAGTAAACCTATGATACACTATATAAAAAAATTAATTGAATTTGGATATACCCACTCTTATATAATAATAATTTTTCATGGTTATTAAAATACCACCTTAATGATAAGATATTGTATTAGCAGGGAAAACCCTCAAGGACATGGTAATAATATCTCAATTCTATAATTCAAATTTGGTTTAAGATTATGGGAATTTACTTTTTTAAAATCTTCTTATTCTTCATATGTTTGAACTTGATTTTATCTTAAGCATGAATTGGATTTATCAATACAAAAAAATTACCATGGAAGGTAATTTATGATTAATATTCCAAACCAACCTATGATCATGTATTTGTCAAATGATAAACATGAAAATAAAATGGAAATTTTATCAATTGTATGGGTCATGATTACTATTAAAATGTGTTTTTATATCACATGGTTAGGTAAAAACTAATCATCAATGATGTTCATAATGTGTGGGAGTTTTTTTGATGTTTTTTTGTAAAATTTTTCTTATCTTCTACCAAACAGTGATATAGAATTTTAAATAGAAATCACACATAGTTATACATTTTTTAAAATAACACCTATAGAATTTCCCGAAATATGTTATAGGAATTGAAGAATAAAAATTCAGATAATCTTGAAAAGGGATTCATTTTTCAAATGTTTTCACCTTAGGGTTCTCCTATTATCTTTTTTAAGAATATATATAGATCAATGCGACTCTATATTTATTACTAGGAACATAACAAGATAACAATCAAGAACTATTGTCTTCTACCCCATATTAATGACTTATATGATCATAGTTTAGAGATCAATACTTTTAAATATTGATCTTCAATCTGTATATCATAAATTAAGGTTAAATAATAAGGATATACATAAAAAACAATCCATATAAGTTATGGAAATTATAAATATATAGTGATTCCATATGGATTTATCAATTATCCTTTTATCATCACAGATTTATTGAATAGAGTCTTTCAAGATTACCATTAATAGTTTTTTGAAGTATTTAGAGATGATATTCTTATATCTTCAATGAGAATGTAAGGGAATTAAGATCACTATAGAATTATTCTAATGACCGTGAGGTTGGATAGTTTTTGTGAAAAAATTACCATGTGATAATTTTATCCACAAAATGATTCATTTTTTGGACATATAATCTAATTAGAAGGTATATCAATAGATTCAATAAGTATTGAGGCTATTGAATAATGTCCCAAAAAAACCATATTTACTAAGGTCCAATTTTTTTTAGGTTTTGGAAGTATATTAATGATGATTTACTGAAAATTTTATATGTATTTCTAATACACTATCTAAGTTAACTAGAAAGGGTTCCAATATATTATTGATATATAAATATGAGGAAAATTTTAAGGAACTGAAGAGAAGTTAAGTTATCAAACCTTTGATTACAATACCCTATAGTGGAGAAGATATTTTAATCCATGGCAGTGAATTGATGAAGGGATTAGGATGTTTTATCATGGACAGTGACATGGTAATAGATTATATGTTTCGATATTTAATGGTTCATGAGAAAATTTAACCAACGAATGACTTGAATTTGTTGTTGTATTTTTTTATTAATGATATGGAGATATTATATTTAGAGGAAAATTCATGACATGCATACTGATTATTAATTTTTAAACTATATATTCATATATAAGGAGTTTAATATTTACAAGAGAAGTTTGTTGGATCTCATTAATGATTATGAATGCACAATACATTAACACATTGGGAATGAGAATGGGGTGGGTGATGCTTTGGGATTCAATTATCACAATATATTATCCATGATGAGGATAAAAAAAGATCCAATATTTCTGGATTTTCAATGGATGGATCATAAAATCTGGAAGGTAGGGGAGAAATATTATCTTTCTCAAATGATTGTAAAAAATATCTATCATGGTGAATATTAAAGAGGAATAGAAGAAGGATATAGGGATGTAGTATAAGGTCATAAATGTTAATGATTTTCAGCTTGATTATTATGGAATTATAATATTTAGAAACCATTTTTGTGTTTTATCCATTATAGATTTAATGAAGGATCTATTACAAGAGGATTATATTTCATTATTATGTATTCGTCATGGAAGAAAGTATATATATATATATTTTAATTATTATTTATAGTGAAAAATATGAAGAGATATATTTTATAAATTTTATCTCATTTCTTGGTATATTTAAAATTTTAGTCTTAGAGATAAAATTTTACAGTTATACTACAACAATTACCCATACCAGATTCAAAATGGGAATACATAACCATGTATTTAATCATAGGAATCCCCAAAACATCTCTTTTCCACAATACTATTTCGTTTTTAGTTGATCACCATACAAAGTCAACACACTTAATTTACATTAGATTATATTTCTCTCTATATCATATTTCAATAATATACATTTTGGATGTGGTAAGGTTACAATGAGTACAAAATTATATTGTATTCTATCAAGATATGATGATTACCTCGATGTTATGGTGATGCCTCTAACAGGATATGGATGAAAAGTTAAGCTTCAGCATAGCTCAACATCTTTTGTTTTATGGTTAGTCAAAGAGAACAATTCAACCCTGTGAGGAAATTATAAGATCTTATTCCATGGATATCAAATGTGGTTGGTATAAACACCTCCATCTAGTTGAGTTTTCTTCCCAATATTTCTTTCACATAAACATTTATATGTATCATTATGAATCCCTCTATACAAAGAAGTGTATAACTCAAACATTTATGTGTGATGTTGGGGAAAACATTCATTGGGGCATTATCTATCTGAATAAATGATAGATAATGTTAGATCTATTCAACAACACATAAGGAAAGTATGAATTTAATAAAAAATTTATGTTCATAATCATATTTGAGAACTGGATATCAACGATGATGAAAATGTGTGGTTGAAAATCTATTAGTGGAATATTTTTATATGATTTAGTAATAATGTAAAGGTGAATCATATGTATATTGTACCCTTTGAAATTATTGAAGGAGTATGAACAATATATTATCACTTCGATCAAACTTCTCTCAGGTTCACAATGTGTTCCATGTATATCTCATGGGGAAGTACCTACTTGATCCTTTACAAGTAACAAACTCAATGGTGATTCCACTGGGAGAAATTATTCTCATCAGGAATAGTCGGCGGGGTTTATGGATTTTAGAGAGAATGTTATTTGAAACAATACAACTAACATAGTAAATGTTTTAGGGGAAAACCGCCAATTTGAGGATAATACACGAGAACTTGATGATATGACAAGGAAAAATTATCCTTGGTAGTTTGTGTCATAGTTTTAGAATTTCTCAGGGGTAACTTATTTTATGGTTTATAGATATTAATACACTTATATTTTATTAAATATTTATATATTTAAGATGAATTTAATTTTTACGACGACTTGTGTTTCACGCAACACAAATATTTAATGAAACATAATATAATATACCATTACAACATATATATTTAATTAATAGTTATGAATATAAAAAACCATATTATGAATATTATATTATTTACCTCTGAAAAAAATTAATTCAATTTATATAAATTGATTGGAAATGAAAAAAAACTCATTTAAATGTAATAGAAATTCATTTTTCTAAAAAACCTCTTTTTATGCATTGAATGTGATTTTATCATAATAAATTAAATTATAAACAATTGGTGATTTATTTTAATGTAATTTATATATTATATATTAAATATTATGATTTATCTTTCATATAATATTTCATAATGTGATGGGATAATAATAAATGAAGTATTTCTGGAAAAAACTATATTTTTTCTAAAAAGTGGTTTCATCTTGTTTTTCAGAATAATTTTAAATTTATGTTTTTTCCAATTTTAGAAATTTTATTTTAAATAATTAAATATAAGTTTTAAATAATCATTTTAATATTTTTTTCTATTTAATATATTATAATTTTTTGAAAATATTACTTTCTTTGATGAATTCGGGAAAATAATTTATTTTATTAAATACTTCTTTATTCAAATACAGAATTTACAAAGTAAGATATTTTTTAAAAATATTTTATAGATTAACTAGTTAAATTGTATTAATTTTAACTCAATTTAGGAAATTATAATAAATTTCATGTTTAATATTGATATAAAATCATTGTATACATTCCAAAATGTTTCATTAGATAACTGTTTTTACACGTTTGTCGGTTTAATTTTATAGTAAATTATTAAGCCTATGTTAATGGAATTTTTTAGAATGAATTATATGTTTTTAATAATAATAATTAATATTATATAATAATTATAAAAAATATTTGTCCAAAATTAACTTTAATAAAGTAATGATTAATTACCATGGTTAAGGTTAAAGCCTATTTATCGGGGCTTAAACTAAATTATAAGGGTATATTTTCCAATTTAACATGTCTAAATCCATTTTAATGGACTTATTTAGACCCTATATTATACAAAAGTCCAATATATTTCCATTTGGAAGCAATTTTCTTGTGAATGACTTTATTATTTTTTATTCTTTTAGGAACTTTCCTTGTGGGTTCCCTCCACCACATATAAAAGGCCACCTCATATTCACTCATATCAACACATAAACAAATGGTGCTGTCAAAAATACCTAAAACTGTTCCTCCATTAATTACATAACTATATTCTAGGGTGTTTTTTTATTTAAAAACCCTCCTACGATGGATTTTGTTGCTAACATAAAGAGGATGTTCGAAGAAGATGTGTCATTATTAACCAAGAGTTTTTATTTTATTTTATTTTCCAAGTCCATAAAATATTATTAAATAATGATTATATAATAACATAGTTCTCTAGAATAATATAAATTTTTATTTTAATTTTATTACTTATATCCATATTCACCTCCAATAAATGGGAAACAAAATCATCACTCATGTGTTTGGTGGACTATAACCTCACGAACTAATGTAATTTTTTTCCCATCACCACCTATCATGGATGGATATAATGATGGATTTATATTATATATATGTTATCTATGAAATAACTATACATAATTAATTATAATATCACATCATCCTTCTTAACTTCTAACCAATTTAAAAATTACAGCATCGCTCATTTGTACGTTTGGGCATCTGCCCCAACAGAGAGATGTGATACTTTTTCATTTTTTTGACTTTAATTGTAGAAACGATAGATTTAATGAATATATATGATATATATGATATGAAAATTATTTTGAAATGATTAATTATTATATACCTTTATTTATTCCATCAATAAAAAACATGGAAATAATATTCATATGTATGTACATCCAACCATCTCCATAAACGATTAAATTCGTTTTTTCATCTATAACTTATATACAAGACTATAAACATGTATATAAATAATTGATATGATATTTATTACAAGTTTTACATTATTTATATTATGTAACTAAAATCAAATTACCAGGACCAAAAATACCAAACCAATGCATGAAAAACTAAGAAATTATCACACATAAAAGCGATTTTAATAAAGTGTTATTAATAAACGGGTGGTAAAAGGTTTTATGTAAATCATAAATTATATGATATTTATAATTATTTATCTAAAATAGTTTTATAATAAACCGATAGTTATTTTAAAAGAGGTTCAAATATGTGTTAATAATTTTGATACTTTCTGTAAGAGATTTTTGTATGACTTTTATTTTTATTGAACACATTCCATATTCATTACTTGTTACATTTAAGTGGTGCAATAATTCAAATGAATTTATTATGTTTATTATAATGAAAATTAAGAGATATAAATATCTATATAAGGTAACTTACTCTATGGGTTATGTAATTAAAATTTTACAAAAGTGGAAAGGGTTTAATGACACACTCTATTTATTTGTCTGTATTGTTTATGATTATGCTTCCAGTGAAACTATATTATTATATATCTCTCAAGAAACTCTTTAATTTTATTCTACAATATATTTTTATAAAAATTGCATTTTTTTTATTAATGTTTCACAATTTATTATCTCAGGAGTCCAAAATAATGTTTTTAAGGAAAAACATTCTTGATTTCAATCTTCAGTTTAGAACCTTTTATTTTATATATAAATGCATTTAAACATGTTTTCAAGATTTTATTTCAATTATAAAATTATTTTTTAAATTATATTTAACCCATTTTAATTTCTTAAAAAAAATCAAAAGGGATTTTTTTATGAATGAGGTACTTTATGACTTTTTTACAAAAGACTAAAAGGAAGGTTTTATTTTAACTTATACATCATGTATGAAAATTACCCACACCATGAAAGCTCACTTAATTTAATATTACATTACATGTTTTTCGATGATATTTTTCATTAAAACATTTACTTTTCAATGTTATTCAATTTTTTATCTTAAAGAAGTTATTTCAAAATGGAATGTTAATTTTATCCACTTGGTATCTACAGGAGCGGGCAATGGTGGGCTTTCTTGATAAAATCATATTATGATCCGGTTTTCCTCAGAGGAGGACCTCATCTGCGCTTGGTCGAAGGCACCCCAACATTTCAATGGGGGTCACTTTTTCTTATTTCGGTGGTCTTTTTATATCCACATGAATCGAGACTCGACGTCTGAGGCAATTTGGGTTAGTTTCCCTAACCATTCGTTGCCATTGCAAAACCCTCAATTATCTGAATGCTCGACAATCTCTTCGGTAGGTATCTTTTTTCTGATAGAAGAACGGCATCATTCTGTCTCCCAGTTTTCCCAAGGATATGTGTGGAGATGGATACGTCTAGGGTCCCATTTGATTATGTTTGGATTACAATTGGAGAAGAATATCGGTGCATGCAGAGAGTTATCTACGAAGGTTGGACGGATTTCTGATTATCTTGTAAGCGGTTGGGGCACGATGCTGAGTTATATTTACAGAGACATACATCATTGGCAGGTAAGGTCTTTGGCTTGAAATTTAGGGATGGTTGTCATATGGATGGTCATGACACGACTCAGACGGTGGGCAGTGGTAAAGTTCCACTAGTTTGTGAGATAATGAGTTTGTGTCAAGATTCAGTGGGTGAAGAGGAAATAGTTAGGGTAAATTTTTTGTGACTAGTGGATGAGGCGTGAACGGGTAGTGAGGAAGATGGCAGCATTGTAGTGGGTGTGGAGACCCTTCGCACTATTGTGGAAACACAACAGGTTAACCCGATGGTGGTGGATGTGTTCAGCAGGCAGAAAAGAGATTTTTCCAGTTCCTCCAGCCGTGGTGCTCAGGATAGAGGGGGAGATTACCAACCAGATGTGATTCATGTGGAAGCCTAGTGGAATGGGGGTAAAACAGTCCTGGACCAAATTCCGGTTGAAGGGAAGGTGGACATCTCTGGTTCGGTGGCTGAGAGGACATGGGTAGGCAGTGTGAAGATGAGAAAGGGGAGGTAGGGGTCTGAGATAGATGATGCTATCCCAAAAAGAGGTGGGGAGGTAGGAGAATCGAGTTTAATTACCTTGAGAAACATGTTTGAAGGCCTTTTAGATGAGAGTTCTGATCTTGTTATTACATGTGAGGGAGATGAAGCCGATGGGATGGCTCTCAACGGGAGTATACATCGGCATTCTGCTGATGAGGCTCTAAGCCCGAAGAGCACTAGGGGTCCCAGGAGAAGGTAGGGGGGAAGGATTATTATTCACTACCTCCTCCTCTGAAGACACTCTCTGTGATGAGGATGAATGACAAGAGAACTTCTATGGATCCTTTGAGTCATTTGAGACCAGGGGAGCAGGATTTTCAGCCCTTGGTTTTGATATTAATCTCCAAAGAATAAGTTATTGAACAGGTCATATTGCTCAACGCTACTGAGGAAGAGGCTGCTATAATGATGGGGAGATCTCAAGAGGTTCCTCTTATTGAGGATAAATATTCTTGGATTGACAAACATGAATCAATTTTTGTAGGAGCATTCAATCATGAAAAGATCAGTGTTAAGGAATACATTCAGACTTGGGATCAACTTTGGTCTGCTTTTGGGAAGAGGATATTGGAAGAAGCAAAATTAATATTATCATCCTTAACATGGAATCTCTTTAGGGAAACAGATACGGGTAATATTAAATTTTTCGTTAGCGATGTTTTTTAAGCTTGTGGTTTTGGTTGAATCGTGTGAGTGAATGGGTTGTGTGAGCCATGGTTGCTTCAAGTTCCTTGCAGTTCCTTTTATTCTTGTTTTCAACATGCTCTTGGATCAGCTCTGGATGGGGATTGGTGAATTATGTCTTCACTGATGTAGGTCTCTTTTAATTGGATGCTTGGGAGGGTATGTCTTCACCATTGGTTCTGTGCCCGTGCTTCTGCACGAGACTACTGCCGAGGGGTCCTGTGTTACTGAAGGCTTATTGTTGGCACACTTTCTGGGTTGGGGAGGTATGATAGTTTTCTTTGGTTTTATGTGGTTTCTCTCTTTTCCATTAAAAAAGTTTTTTTAATAAAAAAAGAAATTTTCAGTCAGATTATGATCAATCATTTTATGAAACCAATTTCATTCTCATAGGTTATATGAGGATTCAATGTTTAGGAAGCCAATTTCTTTTTCATGGGTTACGATATGATGAATTATTTTTTGGAACACATATGTATGACATTTATTTTTTTGATTAGTGTTCATGAAATTACATATCCCTCCAATGCATTGGGTAATTTTTTATGTTCTATGATATCAATGGGTATACAAGAGGTTATCCCAAGCATGAAAAGGGAGGTTACATGGGAGGTTATCCCAAGCCCAATAAAGGAGGGCATATATGTGATTATAGCAAGACCAAAAAAGGGTGTACACATGAGGTTATTAGAATCCCAAAACTGAATACATTGGAGGTTATCCCAAGGCCAAAAAAATTTCATTGGTTGTCATCTCAAGAATAACTTTTTATTATTGTCTTGGTGGGTATCCATGACATAATATTTTATATTATTATGTGTATTCCACAAATATAAATCTTATTCCAATGTTATTCCCTCATGTACCATGTTCCTTCATTAATTTATGATTTATTTCTTATTACCTTCCATGATTTTTTCCATGAATCAATATTATGACCCCTGATTTGAAAGGTATAGTTTTCAAATTTTATTCTCACATTCTCATACCCTAATTATCAAGCAATGTTGATATCTCCCTTATATAACCTTAATGAGAATATGAGCTCAACCTTGATTTTGTCTCTTTTTCTAAATGTTAAGAATAATGGTATTATGATTTATAAGTCTGAAAATGGTCCTCTTTATGAAGAACATTGTGGGAGATGATATAGTTCACGTATAAACCAGTTTTCTATGTATCAAAGTTACCAAATACACAAGAACTATATGATTCGGGTATGGATCATTATGTTATATAATCAGTAATAATATATTAAAAAATTATATATATATATATATATATATTAATATAATGTTTCTTTATGGTTTATATGACAAATATTATTGGATCCAAAGTAGAATGGGTACTAAAATGTTCAATATCTGGATAATTTTAGGAATTATTCCTTAGAAATATCAAAATGGATGTGTAATACGGGGACAATAGATTCTTTATACAAATTACATGATACCAATCAAACATAAAAACATTCTATAGATTCAATAAATCAACATTCACATTTGGAGACAATAAAAAATGGAAGGAAAAAAAGGATTTGATGAGGTTCGTATATCATATTCCCAATTTAATAAAAATTTTATATATATTAATGAATTATAAAATAATTTTAAAATTATAATTCAGTAATGTAATGATTTAATTAATTATATGTTCAAAAAATATGTATCTTGTTATAATAAATGATAATGTTTTGTTTAATTCAAAAAAATTGACCTAATTAATATTTCTGAATTAACTATGAAATATGTTTATTGTTTTTATATTATTATTATAAGTAATATTTTATAACATATCAAGATTAAACATATCAAATTTAGAAAGTGTCATGATTTTTTAAGAATTAATGACTAATATAATTTCTAAAACTAATTGTGGTAAAGTTTCATGTTTATGATTGATATGGAAGGGAAAGCAATAGAATGCGATAATCAAGAAACATAAGTCCAAAAAATAAATCTTATCACTTAACAATGAATTACATGGGACCAGAGTATTTATATTCATGGAGGAAGAATGTATGATTTTTTAATTCTGTATAACTAAAATATATTTACATGGGTGGACTTTCTGAATCACAAAATAAAACTATATCTATGGTTCTTTTCCTACTATAATGATGATTAAAATGAGTAAGACTACATGATAATATTAAACATATGTAATCATTGAGGATAATTTCAAAATAATATTTTTAGAAGTCCTGTGAAAGGATTAATCACCCTCATAATTTCTCAGCAACCAAGAATCTATGGAAAATATAGTAGTTAAGGGAAAGAAAATGACGCTTCAAGAAGTCTGAAAGACCTTATATAGTGATTATGGGTTAGTAATGTATTTTTTATAGATGATATTTCAACAACACATCTTATTTCAAACTGTATTTGGATATTTCTAATTCTCAAGAAGTCTCTATAAGAATTATTGAAATGTGGGAAAGCAAAAGATGGATATTTCAGGAATTTTTACGAAAGGTGTTTATACTGAATACCAAATATAATTTAAGACTATTTTATACCAAATGATACAAAGATATATTTTATGATTATTATAACATTGGAAAATATTATTGGGTTAACAAATAATGACCCCTATTTTTATAACATAGTTCATGTCTACAGATGTGATATATATTCTTCAAATAAGTATAATGTGATGCATCAGAATGATACTATTTTTAAAGATATCAACATTGGATATTCACATACTATTTGAAATAAATATCAAGAAATAGATTCACCTATTGAGATGTATTATAAACTTGATAAATATAGGAGATAGAAGAAACATCAATATCACCGCATTGAGAAAGTGATAAATGAATTTGACTCAAGAGAGAAAATATTAATTTCAATAAAAAATTATTTTTCAAAATCCTACTTTTATCTCATTGTTTGTTGAAAAAAATGCTATAAATATTTTTAAATACCTAAATTATTTTATTTCAATACAAGAAAATATTAATAAGATTACAAGGAATAATGTGTGGGAATTATTTAATCAACTTAAAACTCAATAAACGATTGAAACTAAATAGACATTCAAGAATATTATTGACGAATCAAATAATATTACAAGAAAAAAGGATACACAAGTTTCTCATGGTTATAATAAAAACGAATTTTTGAACTATGGTTATATAGTTTAACATGTTTCAAGCTTGGATTATATTCAAATTTTACTAGATTATGCAGTCCACCACGGTTTTTGGTTTACTAGTGTCACGACTCGGACCATTGGGGATTCCTAGATAGTTATATACTGAGTGTCACTACCCCAATACCACTTCCAATAGGCTAGGGGTTGATGAATATTATTGAATTTTCATATCAAACACGTGGGAGGAATTATCCTAATCTACCTGCATACAAGCTCATATCTCCAAACGTATAAAATATTGAGAAAGTATAAATAATTAATACTAGTGAATTCACAACATCTATCCCACAATGAGAGTATGAATAAAATACTAGAAATTTATAGAGGCATGAATGCATTCCCCAAAAAGTTAAAATGTGTAAAACTATTTAAGTGGTGCGGTATACCAGTAAGATGCAACAATTGGTATGATCTTCCATCTGTCTCACCCAAACTATACTCCCTATGCTCCTTGTCCTCTAAGGACTACATAAAAAGGTATATCGTCTACATAAGACAATAAATATTTATGAAAATCCCATTTAAGGGTGAATATAATAATAGATAGCAGGATTCCCCAAAATCACTAAACATAAAGAATTATGAAAGTTGAAATCTCGTCACAAGGAATTTCATTCACAATGTGAGGCATAACTATAATAAAAATAAGAAAATTCCATGTATAATAAAGACTGACTCACAACCTCAAAGAATTCACAACCATACTACCAGCCATAGGATACTGCTTAAGGTTTTAAGGTAATTCTCATATGATGTATCTCACTCCACAGGCCATGGAATCACTGATTGAGTTCTTCCATGGAGCCATGATCAACATCCCTCTCTAACGAAGAAGTCACTGATGACCCAAATTGATTGATACACATGTTATAATAAACATATCTCTATTCACATAACTTCATAAATAGATAGGGAATAATGCCCCGATATATGAGAGATTCTATAAGACCTACTAAAATATCCAACTATGATCTAGAAATATATACCAATCACAAAATTTTATATTCACTTAGAAATAATTGAACCTAAGACAGAGGATATGGCTAGAATTAATCAAGGATTATGATTGTACAATTCCTTACCACCCAAGAAAAGCAAATAAAGTGGATGATGCATTGAGTCGAAAAAGTAATGCTTCATTAACAATGTTGCGTTTGGAAAATGATCCTTTGGTTAAGAATTTGATGACCTTTGGCATAGAAGTTTTTGGTGCAGGATGTTCTTTTGTTTTGTTTCAGGTATCAGTGAAATCTTCTCTATTAGACAGAATCAAGCAAGCACAGAAGCAAGATAGTGAGTTGCAGAAAAAGGTAGAGCTGGTTCAGAAGGGTAAGCTGCCTAAATTAAACATTGATAATGATTGGGTTTTGAGATTTGGGAAGATATTGTTCGTGCCTTGTGATTCACAATTGAAGAGAGAGTTGTTATGTGAAGCTCATAGTTCTCCGTTTTCAGTTCATCCTAGAAGTACTAAGATGTACAGAGATCTATGGGAGTATTACTGGTGGGAAGGGATGAAAAGAGATATTGCTGATTTTATGATGAAGTGTTTGACTTGTCTGCAGGTTAAAGCAGAGCGGAAGTTACTGAAAGGGATGCTTCAGCCTTTACCAGTGCCAGATTGGAAATGGGAAAATATATCCATGGTCTTCATTGTGGGGTTTCCGAAGACACCTTGAGGTAATAATGAATTCTGGGTTATTGTTGATCGCTTATCTAAATCTGCTCATTTCCTTTCTATACGAGATACTTTTTCCCTAGATCAACTTTCCTGTTTGTATATTAAAGAGATATTCAAGTTACATGTAGTTCCTCTCTCCATTGTATCTGACCGTGATCCCAGGTTTACTTCTAACATTTGGAAAGGCCTTCAAAAAACATTGGGTATTGAATTAAATTTTAGTACAGCTTTTCATCCTCAATCAGATAGGCAGTCAGAACAAACGATCCAAACTTTGGAGGATATGCTACGTGCTTTTTCGATGGATTATCAGAGAAGTTGGGACCAACATCTTTCTTTGGTTGAGTTTTCTTATAATAACAGTTTTCATTCCAGTATACATATGTCACCGTTTGAGGCGTTATATGGGAAGCGGTGTCGAACTCCAGCTTTCTATGATGAAGTGGGTGGAAGGAAGCTGATGGGACCAATATTGGTAGAAGAGTTGGCAGAAAAAGTTCAGCTGATACAGAAACACATGAGAACAGCTCAGAGCAGGCAGAAGAGTTATGCAGACAACAAGAGGAAGGATCTATCTTTCGAGGTAGGTGATCATGTTTTTCTCAAAGTCTCACCATGTAAAAGTGTGATGCGATTTGGTAAGAAAGGAAAGATGAGTCCAAGGATCATTGGACCATATTAAATTCTAGAGAGATTTGGATCAGTTGCTTACCGAGTGGCTTTACCTCCGAGTTTATCTCTGGTACACAATGTTTTTCATGTTTCAACGTTAAGAAAGTACATGCCAGATCCATCTCATGTTTTGAGTCCAGAGGTAGTTCAGCTGGAAGAGAACCTATCTTATAAGGAACAATTGGTCCAGATTCTTGAACACAAGGAGAAAGTGTTACGAAATAAGGTGATTCATCAGGTAAAGTTTTTTTTTGAAAAAACCACATGATTGAAGAGGCAACATGGAAATACGAAAATGCAATGAGGGCTAAATACCCCCACTTATTCGATAAGTGAATAAATTACGGGGACACAATTTTCTAAAGGGGGGAAGGATGTAAAATCCCAAGTATGTGATGAATAATAGATATTTTTAACTATGTCTATTTATGAATTAGATAATGTTTTAGATGCTTAAAATGAGAATAAATCCAATCTTAAGCATGGAATACACTGATATTTTTAAAAGATTGTTTAACTACCTTTTGATGGAAAATCATTTTTAAGTCAAACTTTTGACTATTTTATAAGCCCTATTTTTTAAAATAAACATATTCATTATGATTGGGACATTGATATTTACATTGGATAAATTTTTGGTATTATTCTGTCAATGTTCATTTTTTAATGAATAGTGAAAAAATACTGCATTTTACATAAAAACTGCTTTTTCAACTAATTTAATTATTTGGTTAGATTATATTTTTAATTGGTATTAATGTTTAATTTGAATATATTTTTACCATTTAATCCAAATGTGGTCATTAGGATTAATTTCACTCTGGAATTGGGAATAAACTAATGCCAATCTTTTCATAGATATTGTTTCATAAACCCGCTATTTGTTTTGACAGTGGGAATTATTTTTTAAATTAATCATTGAAATTTCTGGGTTTGGAATTTGGTAAAATGGATTACATATTTTGAATCAGAAGGTCCAAATTTTTTAATCAATACTCTTTTGTTTTTGGACATTATGAATAGTAACGATGGTAATTATCTTTAATTATCTTTATTAATGAGTAATCAGGTAGTTAAGGATAATAAAATAATATCATAATAATAAAAAATGACACTAACATGTGTCCTAATTCTAGTGGTTATCTCATGTTAGACCATGGTATTCCTTGTACCAATCTTGGGGACCCCATGGAATCGCTTTTGTGGGAAAGTGACTTTTTATCTTTTTAATTTTTTAAAGAAAGTAAATATAACAAAGAATGTATCACCTGAGTAAAACATTATTAATTTTATCTACATAGATGATATTATGGAATATAAATATTCATTGGAAAGATAAAAATATTTCCTACATCATAGTATTTTTCATAATTTTTAGACATTAAATAAATTAAATTATTTATGACATCATGATGATGCAGCAATTACTTCATTATTTAACGATTTAAATAAAATAAAAAGATAATGTAAAATCTAACACCTACACTTGTCAAAGACCTATTGGATGAGTATCATTAGAACCCTTATCACCTTATCCTCAAAATAAATCAATGTGGAACCTTTAAAATAGGAAACTCATTTGAAAATAAAGTAACATTTAGTAACCTTCCAAGAGTTCCCCTCCTCTCCTCTTATAAAAGGCCCCCACCTCTACCTCCTTACCCACACCTATAAATCCTTTGTATAGGCCATACCCTACTCCTTTTGTCTCTCCACATCCCTATATTACTCCTAGAAGCCTCATTTTGGGCAGAAGTTTTCCCAAGGAATCCTTTGAGCTCAAATCAATGTGAGTTACCTGATATTAAGGTAGTGTCTTCTCTTGTGTTCTTATGTTTTATTTTGCTTCTCCGACCCCATAAAATATTTTTATTCATTTCTTTTGTAACAAAAACTGTATCTTCCATATACTAGAATGTTATTATAGGACGGATTCAAGCTACACTTACACACACCTACATCTAATTGTCAAAAAAACATACTGTTTCCGTGGATGGCGAATTTCTGCCTCACAAAACGATGATTGTTCAATATTCTTTTAACACCTTAAAAGGTGGACATTAAGATGAAACTATATTTATATATGATATATAATATGTTTATGTTTTACTTAAGCTTCTGTATTTTTCATTTATGGCATACCTTTATGGTTACCATTTTGGGTAAACGCGATTTCTTCATTTTAGGAAGTGCGGACTACCGCCCCCTCAAAGTGATTTGATTCGTTAATGCCATATGTGGGATTTATAAAAGATTTAATTAATGATATTATATATGATATTATACTGGAATTATAATATACCTTTATATCATTGTGATTCTATTCCATAAAATACAAAATAGAAATGAAATTAGCGTTCATGCGTACGTACGGCTTACCGTTTCCATAAACATTGCATTTCATTTCTTACCTCTAAACGTTATGTAATATTATAAATGAATTTATATACTGGATATATATGATATATATGATATCTACATCATGATTATAACTCTGGATATAATGGATACATGAACAACTTGTAATTATAAAGATTTTATTTTTGACTCAAGTACCAATGATCGTTAAAATGGCCGTTATTAACTTAAATAATTGAATAGTGTTAATGTCATGGTAATAAGTGATATAAAAGGAATAATGAACTTGAAAAAAGTTCTTAAGAAATTATAAATTAACAAAATTTTATTATTCAGGAGGTTAAATAACGATCGAGTCAAGTCGGACTCGAGGTATGGGACATCGTCTCAATCTCCATTCATTAAGGAATATTTTGTTTTATACACAACCTTCTTTTATATGGTGTATAAACCCCTTTGACTTTTACGTTTATCCAAAAGGAATATTTTTTATACGAAGCATTTTACTAAATGAAAAAAGGGAATGTTTTTGTCATACGCATGCGGCGACAACGACTTCTCCGCTGCCGTGACCATTATTTGAGATTCGACTTCCTCTACAAGCCATACCTTTTTTTAAAAGACAAATAAATACCATGTTTTACTTTTCTTTTATTTTGGTATTTAAAATTTTTTTCAGAATTTTTTTATATCAATGTGTCGTATTTATATCTTTTGATTGAAAGGTGTAAATGTTATGTTTACTTTATGCATGTTTTATGTGAGACAATTATGTTGTGGTTCTTGGGCATTATTATAAAGACGAGTGGTTTTGTGATAAACTAAGGGCAGCTGAGCCTGATATAGCTCTCCAATGCATTGGGTAACGCGAAGGAGTTAAACGTTAAGTTTCTTCGGAAGAGATTCAGGGAATATACTTTGATGGGTATTCCAAACGTAACCAAGAGGGTTACTCCCAACGTAAGAATGTTATGAATGCCTCAAGTTACCTTTATGTCTTATGATTTCTATGATTTATTCATGATTTGATGAGGTATGTTAATGTTCTTATGTTCTATAAGTAAAGTATGATTTCATTGATTCTTATGTATACATGTACTCATATTTACTTTCCATATTTTTATATCCCTTAATGAGATTTTTATGCTCATCCCAAGTTCTTGAAATGTTTTTCACAGGTCAAGGGAAAGGTACATGATATGATGATAGTGTCAAGGAAGTGTCAAGAAAGAATTCATGTTTTATTTTAAATAGGTTTCGGTTGATGGGAAAAAATGAATACTCTCTTTTATTATAACGACTTTGTTTAAATGTGTGATTTAATGCATGTTTCATGATCTAATTCTCTAAAAATATAAACCTGAAAAGATCCTCAATGTGTAATCTTTTAATAACTCAAGATTAAGTAAGGTTTAAGACTGGGGCCTTATATTATACCTATGGATGGTTTATTATCATTTTGACAATGTAAAATATTGTAATTCACTTTCTTTATTCATTTTTTGTCGTAATTATCATTCCCTTTTATTGTCTACTTTCATGTGGACATTAAATCATTCCTAAATATACATATTATTTGTCAATTATATGACTATTTTTTTATTCTCATATCATTTATACATATGGGATTCTATATGTAATGTTATTTTTTATTTGGTGGAATATTAATAAAACTGTATTCCTTACTCAATATAGATATTATATGATAAGGAGAATTTTTCATGTATTAAATCATTTATTTGGTATACGAAGAATATTTTAGAAATGTTTACATGGGTGGGGACCAGTTATAGAGAGACCCTCAATTAATAGGTAGTCTCGTGAGATGAATCAATAAGCTGGAATGAAATTGTTTAGGAAAACTATATGACTTTTTACCTATTATTTTCAAATTTTCATGTAAAAGGTGTTAATGCTAGAGGTATTGTGATTCGGGGTTCAAAATATTTAATAATTGAACATTTAATTCTTTAATAATTTTTTATTATTATCGAATACATTTTCACAATGATATCATATCTGAATGAATTTCATTCCCAATTATTTATTAGATGTATTTTTTTCAATTACGTACCCAACCATATTGATTATACCTTATCCAGTTATCATAGACATATTATTGATTAAATGTCATGTGTTTTAAGTTATTTACCATACCATATTGATAATTATCTATGAGATTTTTTGCATTGATATATACCTAGATGTACTTACTTATTAGTTTATTGATTATATGGTATGTTTATTTATTTAATTTACTTTAAATATTTATTATTATTATTGATTCATGATTTATTATGTTGTACATTTCCATTAATAATAATTTTATCTCGCCCTTGTTCTGATTCTTTTCCAAAGAATCCATGAAGTTTACTACGATTGATATAGCAGGATATACTAGAGTGAATAATGTCACTCTCAAAAAAAGTGATGTAATTTTTATATTTAAATGTAATGAAAGAATCACGTATCTCTTAATATTGTTTTTACTTGAAATGAATCCATGATTCTGATGAAGGTCTGATGCCAAATGGTTCATTATAGTGGGTTGAGTTTTATAAAATAAATTTTTTCAAGTTTATTTCCTTCAAATAGTCTCAAATTGGTTTTGTTGACGGTTCTGGAAACACACAATGACTCTCACATCCATAATGAATCATGGAAGTACATTCCAATGGTAAGTGTTCTTTGGGGAATTTGGAAAATGATTTTTAAGAACTCACACTAGTTGATAGGATGAAAATTTGGGCTCATCGCACCCTTTGGGGGGACTATTACCTATTATAGGACCCTCTTATAGATTTAATATATTTTAAAGAATCCTTTTTTCATTATTAAGAATATATACACAAATGAACCAGAGGTAATGATCAATTACAACTACACATGGGTTTGGAATCATCTTTAAGTATTTTTGGTTCTATAATAATGAAGGTATGTATATGTATCTAGGTTTCTCCACCAATGGTACACTTTTTTGTAGGGATCCTAGATTATTTTGTCTTTCATAATGATGATTCTGGTTTAATCCATGTGGTGAGGTGATCCAGATTTTTTTTCATCTAGGGAGAGGTAAATTATTTTGAAATCAAGATTGAACCCATAATATGGGAATCCTATTTATCTTCATGAGAGGAATAATAACTCATGTAATTCAGTGCCACAGAAAAGCACACATAAACTTATAAGGTCATGCAATGGGTACCAAACCATGCAGTTTAATATCAACAATTATGTAAATCTTGGAAAAAGGTTCACAACTGATGTTTGGTGAGGGAATTACACCAAGGCAACGAGAGGGTCTTGGAAGTGATGTGGTCTCCCAGGTGGATATGACCATACCGGAAATTTGACCCAGACAAAATTATTGTGAATTTGGGTGCTGGGATTGGACCTTATAATGGATTCCTATATATCTCAGCTATATGGTAATCAATGAACACATAGTTTGGTATGGTTTGGGGCTTACATCTTTAGATTCGGCCCATATAAAAAGATTGTGGATTATACCATATTAGTGTCCCTTTTTAGGTGATGTGATTGGGGATTACAATCAGTAGGATTCCCATTGAGCATGATTGGGTTTTATATGGTATATGAGGACCGTGGGGTATTAATGTGTAATATACTATATTGGTGTCCCATGGATCATGATTGTGCCTACACCATACAGGGGTCCCATTTTAATAGAGTTTGGGGCTTATATCTATAGAGAAATTACATTTGAAAGTTTGGGATCGTGTGTATGTCCGGATAACCACTAACCTCTAAGCCCTTGTGAGTCATTAATAGTGTGAGAAATAAGAGGAAGTAGTATATCTGAAGGTCACATGGTCCACTCTATCTATTTTTGTATTGATGTTTATTCCTAATGAGATAGGGTGCTTTGAAAGTTCATTTGTCCTATTTTATTCTTGTTTCTTGGATAGTAACATTTGGTGACACATCTAGCAACGTATCAGGATGATGATGAGGAGAAAGAGCATCACCCACCACAATAATGTTTAGTGTCTTACTCAAGGAGGGATATCCTATTATTCCTATGGGAAGAAAAGTATTTCAAAAAATGGGCCTCATCAACAAGAAAGCCATGTGGTTCCCCTCATTCTCTGGAACAGGTAGGTTCATGTGAGCACCTCCAAGGATGGAACATACATTTCCATGAGAATGTAGACTTAGAAATATTCTAAAGGACCCCTTGTTGATGGGGATACACATGTGACTCCACTTATCATGGGTATGTAGACTCTAGGGGGCACACTCATGTGGCCAATAATATGATCAGACATGTCATGTGGCTCTATTAGAGGCCGTGTTCGGATGTCGTTAACCTTTTTTGACGAAGGGACCAATTTTGCGCTTGATGATATGACATAATGGAGTGATGGGAGGTAAATATAAAAACACCCTAGGATTACATATTCAGTGTAGTAGTATATTATATTAGATGGTGTTCTCTCTATGAAGAGTGTAGTTATAATGGTGAGGGTACTATCAACCTAGAAATGTGTTTTATGAAACAGGGTTCGGTCTATGTAGTATGTTTCCACGCAAGTCTATGATCCATAATAATATCATGTCTCTATGGGGGTATGAGTTCCTCTCATGTAGTGTTTTCCTATGTGTGGAAGGATTATTCTAACATATAGATTTACTATGAGGTGTGCTTGTGCGCAAATGGGTCATCTATTTATACCCTAAAGAATAGTATTCACAAAGGGGTTTAAAGATTGTGGATTTTTGGATGACTTTTATTTCCTACATAATGTTATGTGGTGGGTTTACCTACTAGGAATCAATGTATCTCTCCCAAATTCATCATTAAGACTCTATAATTTGTTCCTCCTTCTCATCCCTCATCTCTTTCATCTTTTTTTCTGTTCCACTTTGTGGCTTTTATATATTAATAGTGGGAGAAAATACCTTCATGGTTGGTTGTCCACAATGGGCCATGGGGCTTATTTTTTGGGAACCCAACGAAAATGACCTGACCTAGGGATGACTTATTTGTAGGGTGTGGTAATTTATAGGGATGGAAATCAATATCTAACCCTATAAATAATTTGTTTCATTCTTGGGGCCCAGTTGTACTGTATCATCCCGCAAAAAAAATTGTTTATGGGGGGACGATTGTTCACTAAGGTGTAAATCACCACCCGACCCCAAAACAAGTTGGTTTTTTTATAGACAATGTGTGTACCATCTATTCCCATGAACTAATTCAAACTCATGGGGATTCATGAAGTGGTGTAGCGGTAGTCCACATGGAGATATTTACTTTTTGGACCATAAATTTACTTTATGGTTTGTCCCACTTGAACCATTTCTTTGAATAATTGTCCTTCATTTATTTCTTCCATTTTTTCAAGTCTGTGTAACTCTATTCTTCTTGCATTTATAATTTGTAGGACCGCACAAATTCCTCATATTGGAATGTGTTCCAATAAAGATGAATATGAGCTGATTCTAAAATATAAATTGGTCTTATTTTGAAAGATAACTTCCTCTAGAAATCAGATTCCATCCCATCATTAGATACACATAAGGATCATGTAATTATACATTTTTTATCTGATGGATTCAAAAAGTGTAGTTTTGACTGTTTCTAAGGTTACATGAAATACCCAAAAAAAATTGTTTCATTTATATTAACACACTAATTTTTTTCCTAATTCCAATGTGGTACATGATTAGTGGCATATAGACACTTTTTCTTAGTCCTCCCTTTGTGGGTTTTCAACCAAACTAGTTTTATGTCTCTTTTTGTACTGATTGCTCGATTTTTCTTCCTAAATAGTGAAAAATTGTTTTAGAGATATTGTACTCTATTTTTACCAAGGGATCCCTTTAGGGTTTTCCACATTTCATGCTTTATGTCTCTTTTTGTAGGAATTTTATATTATTGTAATCCAGATTTGTTGAATTTATATTTTAGGTACAATATCTCTGACCATGATTTATTGGCTGAGAACCTCATTAGGTTTTACTATATGATAATGTCCTGATATTATTTTGGCATGAATGTGGAATTTTTGGACCCTATATTTTTTTATTTATGTATCTGAGAAATGATTTATAGACATTATCTGAGGATTAAACACAAGAAAGGTTTCAATCATGTTGTTATTGGGGAATACGATCATAGGAGAACCATCTCTTGGAGATTAGTTTTCCTTTGGTTTATTGTAATTTTTTTTGGTGACATATGAAGAGCCAACTAGGGAATATTGTGCATGGTCAAACATAGGTGTCCCTAGGACCCTAACTATACATTTCCAATGGCTATTTAATTTGTAAAAATTATTAGTTCTCAAGACCGAAATGGGTGTCTTGTCAGGAAGTGTTCCTAAATGAGAAACCACCCCTACATGAATTTATTTTGTGTAATTGAGTGTTGGATACTAATGTTTTTTACTATCATTCAACTAGGATATTTACCATGTAGTTTAACATATTATGGAATGGATTGTTGAGGTTTAATATTTATGGTCACTTAACATCATTTGAGGGATTACAATTTTACCCTTTTCACAATAATCTACCCATGAATATTATATCATCTTCAAAAATGAATCGGAAAGGTTGTAAACATTAATCTGAGGGTTTCTGAAAATGATTAGTAACATAGTATGAAAAAATTGTTGGAATGTATAGAGATAATAGAAGACCTCTCATGTTGATTAATTTTACATTGGTTGAAATTTATTAATTGGGGACAACTTATGTAGATCCAACTAAGGAATTATGAGCACAGTCAAAAAACGTTGTCCCCAGGACACTGATGCTCCATTTATAATTTCTATGGAGGTTTATAGAGATTTAGAAATCCCTAAGAACAAGGTTTAGTTTGTTTAAGGAATGTTCCTGAACATGAAAAGAGAATTTCCTATAGAAAGTTTCCAAGAGTGGGTAGAAACTTTTCCATCGAATAGGACTGACCCATATGTAGGGATGAATTTATTTCATTAAAAATGGTCCAAGTTTATAAGGTTTGGGTATCACTATGTATCTTAGAAAAAACATTAATTAATCCATACATTGTTCTAGGAAGGATTACTCGTGCATCGATCCAACTCTTTCATGGGGAAGGGGAGTTTTATTTTGAATATGACCTCAAAAGTGAGGTCAGAAACAAATTATAACCTCCACTACCGATATAACTCATGTATATAAGTGGGGGTGATTTTTTTTCATGTGAGAACTAAGGTATATGTTCCAAGTTTACTATGTATCTCATAAAAACAAATATCAAGCCATATGTAGCTAATATAGGGTTCCCCATGTATGTCTGACCCATACATAGGGAAACAACATTTTTAATATTTGATGTGGCCAGACACATGTTTGAATATTCCTGTGACACTACATATCCTATGATGACAAGAATCATGACATGAAATGTTCTTGAAATCATTTTGATTAGTGTCGTATGACTAAGACATTAGTCATGCAGTTTAACCTAATGTGGTGAGGATGATGTGTGGTCTTACAGTTTTAGGTCATATGGCTATGACCATTATTCCTATAAATGATGAGTAATAGGATTCTCAATTTTTCCATATGTTCTGAAATGCCTTACACATGTGGGGAATGAATGTGTGAACCCTAATTTTGAGGACTCTCAGATCTAGAGAGATGATAAGGGAAAAATGACATTAGGGATTATAGAGACAGAAGAGGCCTCAACTAAGGACGCATTTTCCTTTGGCTTATAATAATTCTTTGTTGGATAATTTTAATGAACCAAGTATGGAATATTATGAATATCCAGACAAAGGTGTTTTCATGACACTGACCCTCTTTTTTTGATGGATAGGTAAATATTTGGAAGAGCTATAACTACCTATGGCGTAATGTATGATTAATGGATGGAATATTTCTCAGTATATAAGAATAATTCTAACCATGGTTATACATGGAGATTGAAATTCCATACATATATTTGATTCATATGTCGGGGGGAATTTCTATTTCCTTGAAATATCCCACCAGGAAGAACCCAAAATTGATATCTTCTACATAGATCGTTGTATGTATATAGGGTATGTGGATTTTTTTTACGCTTGTTTGAGACTAGAACATGAGGTCTACACATCACTATGTATGACGTAAAAATCAGAATCAATCTATATGTATTTATTGAGGTACCATGTAACTTAATGTCACGTGGTAAGGAAATAGGTGCCTCAACATGAAGTGGATATATGGTGGTTGGACCTAATATTAAATATCCATATTTCACTACGAATCTTGTGCTAGCAGGAATAATTCCATACATAATTCTCTAATTGGATTTGAACATGTAGTTTAACGTCGTGTGGTAGGGAAATCTATTTTTCCTTTTATGGACTTTGTACAATGACCATGTCTACCCTGACGTGGTTTGATACACCTCGATCGTGCTGGGGTTCCCCTTCCAAAAACCCAAATACAACATGATTTTTGATCAATGTGAGAGACAAGGGGGGTAAAATGTTTGTTCCTCCACACTTACGTGATAAATTGAAGGATATGTGAATTTCAAAATTGTGGTGGCTAGACCATGGTGTAAAATCTAGGCATCGCTATGTATCCCATTATAGATGGAATCAAACCACATAAATTTTTCAGACCCCATGAAATTTAACATCATGTTGTAAGGACAATGGTGACTCGATATGAAAGAGGGTTAATGTTGTGGTGGGACGTGGAATTAGAAATTTGATTGTCACTACATATCATGTGATGATAGTAATTAAGCCACATGTTGTTCTCAGAAGACTCTGCATATGGGTCTAACCCAAAAATTATGAGGTTGTCATTTTAATCCTTCACTGTGAATGGACCCTAGACTGGAGAACCGGTTATCACTATGTATCATGAGATGATATGAATTACACCATCTGTAGATATTAATGAGAATTCTCTATCAATTTCTGATCCATACATGGAGGGGGGAATTTTCCCCTTGATTGTTTGATTTTTGTATATATACATAGTATTAGATATTCATGCGTCACTATGTATCATGTGTTGGAAGGAATCAATCCACACATAGTTATATATTCTCTTCACTGTAATGGTATCATTCAGGTGTAGGGAGAGGGTACTTTTCTCGAAACGTAGATGTAAATAGGAGGCACTATGAAATCCATTACATAGATTTAGTGTGTATAAAAGGGAGGGTGAATTTATTGTATCTTATCATTGGGCTAAGGAAATGGGTTTTATGAATCAATATGTATCACATATAATTAGAATCAATCAATAGAGAGTTCATCAAGAAATATCCCTACAAGTGTCTGACCCATGTATATGGAGGTGGAATTTTATTTCTATTTACTTTTGGGGCTGATGGACCTGGATGTAAAATCCCAATGTTTCTTATGTATCATGTGTGGATAGAAATCAAGATTCAAGTAGTTCATTAATATGTTTTGATGGGTGACTCATACTGAGGCTGATGTCCTCTCTAGTGATAACTTTATAGTAATATACATTTTATTGTCATATAATTAGGTAATTGATGTCATGCATTATATTGTCTTGAAACATGGATGATGTACCCCAATTTTAACATCATGTGATCTGGATGATTTTGTTGGGCGGAGAAAGAAAGGAGTGATGGCAAGAGGGGGGGGGGGGTGAATTTCCTTTTAAAAATTAATTAACAATTACAAACAATTATCAAAGTGCAGCGGAAATAAAATAGGCAAGACACAAAATTGATAACGGAGTTTGGCTTAAACCCAAGCCTACGTCTCCGCTCCCAACTCAACCGTTGAGAGATTTACTACCGCTTGCTTTTCAATGGTTTTAGCAAGAAACCCACTAGACTTTAAGGTTAGTCTAGAACCTATTATAGCTTGCTTTTAATGGTTATGCAAGAACCCACTAGCCTTCTTACAGGTGAAGGCTAGCTCACCTATGTCTCAAGCCATTTAAAGGAAAGGCTTGGCCAACCTCTTCACACCTTGAAGGTGGTGTGAGAACCCAAAAGAGAGGATGAGAGAAAGATATGGGGTTTGTAGGCACAAACCCAATTTGATGCTCAAAATAATAATACAATGAAAAACCATAATGGGGAAGTCTTGGGCGCCAATGGATTGATGGAGTTGATGAAGAGCGCTCCCAAGCTTCTATGGTGGTGCTCCTTGGATGTGGAAGTGAGTTGGAGCAATTGGGGTTCCCTTGGAGGAATCCACCGGAGGTTCGCCAAATGATCAAAAATGTGTCCGTGGACTTCCGTGGCTTGGTAATAGTTCCGACAATGTTCCGGGGCTTCCTAGTCCTTTATTTAAAGAGGGGGAACCCTCAAATGGCCGTTCGGGGTCTTCGGAGCCGTTGGAAAAGGCTTCGGAGCCGTTGGGAGAAGGCTGGTCAAAGCCCAACGGCTAGTTTGACTGGCTCCACCGGCTGACCGGTGCTAGGCCACCGGTTGGCCGGTGCTTTGAAAAAGGGAGAGGGCTCAGGCTCAGGCTCCACCGGCTGGCCGGTGAGGAGGCCACCGGTTGGCCGGTGCTGAGGCAGTGGCTGACACTGTTCTGGCTGGGTGCCACCGGCTGGCCGGTGAGAAGGCTACCGGTTGGCCGGTGCTAAGGCAGTGGCTCAGCCTTCTGTCTGGGTTCCATCGGCTGGCCGGTGGTGAAGCCACCGGTTGGCCGGTGGACTGAAAATCAGTCCACTTTGGCTCCTTGCTTTCTTGGCCCAATTCCTTGGCCACCTGAAATCATGTCTATCATCCAAAAACACTTAAAACAAGATTAGATAAGAAAGAGAGTGATTGTGATCATGAAAATTAAACCACGAGGGGTACGAGAGGTATAACAATATCCCCCTATTTTGATGATCACAATCACCAAAACATACAATGTAAAAATGAAATCGAAGGCATGCTTTAAAGGATAAATGGGAAAGTAAAGTAAAGCATGAGAGAAAGATTTCTCCCCCAATCAACCAAGAATTTCTCCCCCTTTGTGATTATCAAAATAGAACGGGGCATAAAACTTGATTGAGGGAATGAGTTGAAAAACAAGATAGAGTTTTTTTAAATCAATTGAAATTTTTGAGATTTGAATTGAATGCTTTGAATGAAAATTTTGAAAGAAAGTTTGAATTGAAAGTTTTGAATCGAAAATTTCGAAATGAAAGCTTGAATTGAAAGTTTTGAATCCAAAATTTTGAAATGAAAGTTTGAATTGAAAGCAAAAAGGTTTAAATGATCCTAACTCCCCCTAAATAGAAACAACAAATCACCGGGGAGTGGTTTTTGAAACCGAGACAAATTTTGGTCCGGTGAGACTCGCTAAGAGGGATTTTTCAATCCAAACTTGTCTTGTGGCGGGTCTTCTCCTACGAAATTCATCACTAAGGGAAATGGTTTTGGGCCTTCCATACCGGGCATTTTTGCAATCGCACTCATAAATTAAGTGCCCGGGTTTTTTGCAATAATTACAAAATTTAAATTGGGAGCTCCCCATTACAAAAATAGTAGGTTCATGGGAAGAGGAAGCTTGCTTGGAATAGCCAAGCCCTTCGGTGGTTCTAGATGTGCGTTGGGAACCAAGGAGTTTGGTCAAATTTTGTTCACCTTGGGTGAACTTGGCTAGGGATTCCCTTAAATCATTGATAGTTGATTCCATGGAATCAACCTCGGGAAGATTTTGGATTTTGAGGGACAACTCTTCCTTCTCTTTGAGAAGTTGTTCCTTTTCGGAAGAGAGTTTTTTGAAATTCTTTTTTAAAGCAACAAATTTGGAAGAAAGTTCATGAAAACCTTCCTCCAATTGATCTCTAGGATGTTGGAGATCCTCATAAGACATGTGATTAAAAGAATTTGAAGAACAAGAGGAAGAGGAGTTCGAAGAGGTTACCTCATGAAATGCCATTAGGCATTTTTTACCATTGTCGCTTGAGGAGGAGGAGGAGGATGATGTGGAGATATCACTCCATGTGTCCTTGAAATCCTTCTTCTTTTCCTTTTGCTTGGCCTTTTTCTTGTTGAGTGGACAATCGGGCTTGTAATGGCCTTTCTTGCCACACCCATAGCATGTTACCTCGGGCTCGGATTTTTCGTCGTGTTTTTCCTTTCGAGCCTTGCGGGATTTCTTCTTTTTGTGCTTCTTCATGAATTTGTGCATCTTGCGGGCAAGATTCTCTATTTCAGAATCGCCGCTTGAATAGGAAGAAGATGAGGAGGAGGAGCTTTCTTCTTGTTGAACTTTGAAGGCGATGTTCTTTGGAGTTTTGATTGGTTTGCCTTCCTTTTATGCTTGCCTCCTCATGGTGATCTCGTAGGTCATGAGTGATCCAATGAGTTCTTCGACCGGCATGTTCTTGATGTCTTTTGCTTCTTGAATTGCCGTGACTTTCGGTGCCCATTTGCTTGGTAGGATCCAAAGGATCTTCTTGACCATCGTTTCTGCAGAAATATTATCTCCAAGGGACTTTCTCCCATTGCAAACGTCAGTAAAGCGTGTAAACATATCAGAAATATTTTCAGATGGATGCATGGTGAAAGACTCAAAATCATGACGGTACATGTCCAATCGAGTATCCTTGACTTTTTTGGTCCCCTCATGGGTAACCTCCAAAAGTTTCCAGATTTCATGTGATGAGGTGCATGTGGAAACTCGATTGAACTCATTACGATCAAGGCCGCAATGAAGAGCGTTCATGGATTTGCCATCAACCTCGAAATTTTTAATATCGGCTTGGGTCCATTTGGATTCATCGGGAGAAGAGAGAGTGTAACCATGCATGACAATTTTATAAATAGGATATCCAATGCTTCTAAGAAAAGTGGTCATGCGGGTTTTCCAATAATTATAGTCGGTTCCATCAAAGAATGGAGCCCGACCCAAAGAAAAGCCTTCGGGGGCGAAAGAGGTTGAAGCCATCAAAAAAAGATCTTGAATTTGAAACCGGTTAGGGTATTACTCAAATTAACCCTCTGATACCATGTGTTGGGCGGAGAAAGAAAGGAGTGATGGAAAGAGGGGGGTTGAATTTCCTTTTAAAAATTAATTAACAATTAAAAACAATTATCAAAGTGCAGCGGAAATAAAATAGGCAAGACACAAAATTGATAACGGAGTTCGGCTTAAACCCAAGCCTACGTCTCCGCTCCCAACTCAACCGTTGAGATATTTACTACCGCTTTCTTTTCAATGGTTTTAGCAAGAAACCCACTAGACTTTAAGGTTAGTCTAGAACCTATTACAGCTTGCTTTTAATGGTTATGCAAGAACCCACTAGCCTTCTTACAGGTGAAGGCTAGCTCACCTATGTCTCAAGCCTTTTAAAGGAAATGCTTGACCAACCTCTTCACACCATGAAGGTGGTGTGAGAACCCAAAAGAGAGGATGAGAGAAAGAGATGGGGTTTGTAGTCACAAACCTAATTTGATGCTCAAAATAATAAAACAATGAAAAACCGTAATGGGGAAGTCTTGGGCGCCAATGGATTGATGGAGTTGATGAAGAGCGCTCCCAAGCTTCTATAATGGTGCTCCTTGGATGTGGAAGTGAGTTGGAGCAATTGGGGTTCCCTTGGAGGAATCCACCGGAGGTTCGCCAAATGATCAAAAATGTGTTCGTGGACTTCCGTGGCTTGGTAATAGTTCCGACAATGTTCCGGGGCTTCCTAGTCCTTTATTTATAGAGGGGGAACCCTCAAATGGCCGTTCGGGGTCTTCGGAGCCGTTGGAAAAGGCTTCGGAGCCGTTGGGAGCAGGCTGGTCAAAGCCCAACGGCTAGTTTGACTGGCTCCACCGGCTGACCGGTGCTAGGCCACCGGTTGGCCGGTGCTTTGAAAAAGGGAGAGGGCTCGGGCTCAGGCTACACCGGCTGGCCGGTGAGGAGGCTACCGGTTGGCCGGTGCTGAGGCAGTGGCTCAGCTTTCTGTCTGGGTTCCATAAGCTGGCCAGTGGTGAAGCCACCGGTTGGCCGGTGGACTGAAAATCAGTCCACTTTGGCTTCTTGCTTTCTTGGCCCAATTCCATGGCCACCTGAAATCATGCCTATCATCCAAAAACACTTAAAACAAGATTAGATAAAAAAGAGAGTGATTGTGATCATGAAAATTAAACCACGAGGGGTACGAGAGGTACAACAGATTTTTTCCTATAGTTAGGGAAGGATGATTTTATAGGCCAAAAATATACATAATCCCTACACAAAAAGGGGCCTTGAGTTTAAAGGCTGGTAAGAAAATCACCATATTAATGGGGGGAAATTTTTTTTGGGGTTAACATAAGATTAACTAGACACCACAACATATCCTATGATAATAGGAATCAAGCCACACATAGTTATTGAGAAACTGTGATGTTTAACATCTTTCAGTAGGGATGTTTTTTCCATGTAGTCTTTTATCTTGCAACATGGATTATTTACCATGTAGTTTAACATCATTTGATCAGGACGATTTACCATTAAATTTAACATCCTGTATTTGGATGATTTACCATGTTGTTTATCATCACGTTATCTGGATGATTTACCATTTAGTTTACCTTCATTTGATCAAGAGTATTGTATCTGGGGGTTTAAAAAAATACCATTTCCATAACCTTGTGTTGGCGGGCCATGGGTAGCTTCCCGTCCACGGATATAAAATAATAATCTCAATTAGAGTGGAATTATTTTATTTAATAGGTCCCTCCCTTCTTTGGAACGAACATTGGAGGTTTATTTCCAGGTATCATCATAGTCTTTAAGATCAATACCATCTAACCCTCAAAGAAATATTGGAGGTGAAATTTTTTGGTGATGGGTCATGCAATTTGGTTTTGGTGGACTTCCAAATGATGAAAGGTGTAAAATATCTTCTCATCCAATCCATACAAGTCATCCAAAAAAATTCAGGATTTAGTTTATGTGGGTAACTAATCAAATATAAAAACATGGAGTGAGGTAAATTGAACTCTTATGGGTAGGACCACCTATATTCCATACTAATGAGTGTGGCATTACATGTGTGGAAGTGCGGGTCATAGTCCATTAAGTTTATAAGGTTTTTAGGAGCTTATATGACTATGAAAATTTACCCATTTATATAATATTCTTGATTTTATTTGATAAGGTTTTGTTGAAGGCCATTATCTATATGTTGGCTGCTGCATGGTAGAAGGATGAATGGTTGGACATGATGTTATACTCTTGATATAGTTTTTCCAATGTTTTAAAACAGAAATTGGTTTCATTGTCCATCATTATTATATGTGGGACATGATATTAGGTGAGGATGATGGATCTCATGAAGTGGAAAATTGTAACACCCCGAGCTTCCATGATACGCTTCTCATTCAATAATGCAATAGCTTGCATTGTACGCAACTTCGAGTTCTAAAAAACCGCGACTAATCAAAGTAGCCGTTATGAATAGTAATAACCACTTTTTAAAATTATAGAAATTTTATATTTCAAAATTGACTTCATTTTTGGATTCGGAATATCGAAATTAGCCTATGATGAATTTTTAGTATTTTTCTGAGAACTTCTAATTTTTTATGAGTAGTGAAAAATACTTAAAAACAAATTTTTTAATCAAAATAATTTATAGTGATAAATTATACTATTTAGTGGTTTTAAAGTATAATTAGAATATATTTTTACAATTTTATCCAATGGTGGTCATTAGAATTAATTTAACATTGAAATTGGACATAAACAATTGCCAATCTTTTGATATAAATTGTTTCTTAAAAACACGCTATTTGTTGTGACAGCGGGAATTAATTATAAAATTAATTATTGCAACTTATATGTTTGGAATTTTGTAAAATAGACATCATTTTTTAATTCGGAATATCAATTATAGCTCAGGGTGAAATTTTGGCATTGTTCTGAAAAACTTCAATTTTTGATGAATAGTGAAACCACTAAGTGGTAGTTAAATAACTGATTTTTCGTTTAAATGAAATATTACCACTTCTGTGATTTGATTTTCAAAAATCCGACATACATGTTTGTCATTAAGAAGTAAAATGTGGTTCAATGAGATTAAAATAATTTTTTGGTGAATAGTAACTTTTAAGTTCTTAATCGCGATTAGAGGTAATTAGTGTAGTTTAAGGTACAAATAAAGTTTTTATAATATGAGATGAGCATGACACTTGTCCTACTCCTATTTTATGATTCATGGCCGACCAAAACAACCCATGGGTCAACTTGGGGACCCCATGGAGCCACTTTAGTTAGAAAATGACATAAACACCTTTTATTTAATGTTAAAGTAAAAAAAATGACACAAACATAAAATGTTTTACTAAAATACTTTTTACGTGGGGTTACACAAGTCGCAATTTTGATTATAAATATTAATTAAAAAGCTAAAAAGATTTCCTACATCATAGTATTTTTTTATAATTTTTAGACATTAAATAAATTAAATTATTTATGACATCATTTTGACGTGGCGATGACCTCATTATTTAACGATTTAAATAAAATGAGAAGATAATGCAAAATCCAAGGCTTAAACTTGTCCAAAGCCTATTGGATGAGGATATTTAGAAACCTTATCACCTTAGCCTCGAATTATATAAGTGTGGGTCCTTTAGAATCCGAAAACCATTGTGTAATAATGTAACATTTCAAACTTTCCAAAAGAGCCCCTCCTCTCCACTTATAAAAGGCCCCCACCTCTCCCACCTTATTCACACCTTCAAGCCTTTTGGCTCGGCCAAACTCTACCCAAATACTCTTCCAACTTCCCCCTCTTACTCCTAGAAGCCTTAATTTGGGCAGAAATCTTCCCAAGGAAGCCTTTGGCTCAAATCAAAAAGAGTTACCCGATTTTGAGGTAATGTCTTTTCTAATGTTGTTTTGTTTTATTTTTCTTCTCCAACCCCCTAAAATCTTTTTATTCATTTATTTTGTAACAAAACCAGTATCCTCAATATACTAGGATGTTGTTATAATAAGTATTCGAGCTACACTTACACACACCTACATCTAATGGTTAAAGAACATACGGTTTCTGTGGATGGTGAATTTCTGCCTCACGAAACGATGATTGTTCAACACTCATATAACACCTTCAAAGGTGGCCATTAAGATGTAACTATTTTTATATATGATATATAATATGTTTATGTTTTACTTATGCTTCTGTATTTCTCATTTATGGCATACTTTATGATTTCCATTATGGGTAAAACGCGATAATTTCATTTTAGGAAGTGCGGACTACCGCCCCCTCAAAGTGATTTGAATCGTTAATGCCATATGTGGGATGTATAAAGGATGAAGTAAATGGTATTATACACTATATTATACAGGAATTATATTATACATTTATATCATTATGATTTAGTTCCATTAAATATGAAATTGAAATGAAAGTAGCGTTCATGCGTACGTACGGCTTACCGTCTCCATGAACGGTGCATTTCATTTCTTACCTCTAAATGTTACGTAATATTATAAATGAATGTATATACTGGATATATAAGATATATATGACATCTAAATCATGAATATAATTCTGGATATAATGGATATTCTACCACATGAACAACTTGTAATTATAAGAAGTTTATTGTTGACTCAAGTACCAATGATCGACAAAACAACCGTTATTAACTTAAATAATTACATAATGTTCATATCATTGTAATAAGTGATATAATATGGATAAATAAATTGAAAATGGTTCTTAATAAGGTAGATATTAACTCTAGTTTATTATTCAGGAGGTTAAAGAACGGTTGAGTCAAGTCGGACACATGGTAAGGGAACTTCTTTACCCAATTTCTATTCTTTGGGTTAATCCCCAACTTTCAAATTATGTCATGATATTATTATGTCATATCTTGTATTTTTACATTATTTATGTGTAATTATAGTGAATACACATAATAGACCTACTTTATAAAAAAATTATCTTTTTAAGGACTTCGTCTCAATCCCCTTTCATTGAGGCATATTTGGTTTTATACACAACTTTCTTTTATACGGTGTATAAACCCCTTTGACTTTTACGTTTATTCAAAAGGAATCTGTTTATACGAAGCGTTTTGATAAATGAAAAAAGGGAATTTTTTTTCTTTCCGTATTTATGCAGCGACAACGACTTCTCCGCCACCGTGACCATTATTTGAGTTTCGGCTCCTCTACAAGCCTTTTTTTTAATGAAAAATAAATACAAAGTTTTAACTTTCTTTTATTTTTGTATTGAAAATGGTTTTGAAAGCATTTTTATTATATCAATGTGTTGTATTGATATCTTGTGATTGAAATGTGGAAATTTTATATTTCCTTTATGGATGTTTTATGTGATACGATTATGTTATGGTTTATGATATGTTTAAACCTATTCATATGAGGAATATATTGGACTTAATAAGTGACGGGTGGAGCCCGCTATAGCTCCTCGATGCATCGGCAGGTCTCATGAGACAAACTAGTGTCTTGGTACAAGGCCTTGACAAAATCTTATTTGTAGTCTTGGCACGAGGCCTTGGCTATGTGGTTATGATAGTCTGGCATTATGCATTCCATCATTATGAAAGTGGTTATTGATATTGCATGTGATTATTCGACCAGTAGAATATCCATGTGAATAAGTAAATGGCATTATCTCATTTTACTTTTTCCATATTATGTTGAATTTCATGTTTAAAAGGCTTTTGTTTTAGTTATACATTGCCTTAAATGTTAATGTTTATTTATGAAAGCTTCCGCAATATTGTTATCCTTACTGAGCATCTGAGCTCACCCCTTTCAATGTTTTAATATTTTCCAGGATGTGAAGAAGTATTTTATGAATGACCTATAGGGATAGTCCGAAGAGGATAGAAGTGTGGACTATGGATACTATGTTATTATAGTTTTTCACTTTGTGATGTATTGTAACATTTATGAATGTATCTAGTGTTTCCAAGGCTACTAAACTAATCGGTCTTTCGAGAATTGATCTTTTGTGATCATGCCAATGTTACAAAGTAATGCACCGACTCTAGGTAGCTGGGGTCGGGGGGTTACAGTTGGTATCAGAGGAAGTTTAGTACAAACCTTGGAAGCTAGATTTAGATAAACTCTGATTAGAGCACATAGACCTAAGATGAACTTTGAGGATTAGTATAGAAGAACTTCATAGAATTTTGGTATTGTAGAGATTTTGTGAGTTTTCCGAGCAATACATCCCTGTCTGGATACGAGCAGGTAGAGGCGGCTCTGGCACAGATGTTCCTAGGGGTAAATCCCGAAAACACCACTTTGAACTAGACTCGAACGGGAACTGGTGCACGAAAACGGGCCTTGCTGCACTCTTGGTTACGACACTCCCGGGGGATATGCTTAGGATAACTCTCAATTTCTCTAAAAATCATTATGAAGGGTTTATGAGTATATACTTCCTCAAAGAAAACATTTTTATGATTATGGATTATATCCACAAATAGTTCAATTTATGTTAAGTGTTTTATAAGTATAGGATTATGTATTTTGATTCATAAACTGATCTAGTTTATGCCATTGTTTAGAAATGGCTCCTAGTGGAAAAATGGAAACTGTATCAATGCACGCACTCCATGTAGGGATTTCCCTCCTGCTCAAGATAATTATAGTGGGGCTGGTGATGCAACTGGTGCCGATCAACTTATTACCATACTGGGAAAACTCACTCAGGTTATGAATAATAACCTTACTCGTATGGAGCACCCTGATCCGCAACGTGGAGGATCAATGCTAGAACGTTTCATGAGGTAACAACCACCAACCTTCAATGGGAGTACAAATCCTATAGTAGCTGAGCAATGGATAAATTCCTTAGAGAAAATATTCCATGCCTTGGGGAGTAGTGAAAGGGAGAAGGTTGTCATGGCAGTTTACCGCCTCACTGGAGATGCCGATCAGTGGTGGTCACTGATTCAAAACACAATGGAAGATGAACATGTATCAAATATGGAATGGAGGGAGTTCAAAGAGCTTTTCTTAGAAAAATACTTTCCTCGTGACCATCAAGCAGATATGGAAAGGAAATTTCTGAGTCTGAGGAAGAAGGAGGATGAGAATGTCACAAAGTATGAGGCTAACTTTACAAGGTTAGCGAGGCATGTTGCCGATTACATACGTAACCCAAGAAGTAAGACTGATCGTTTCTTTGATGGGTTAAAACCATTTCTCCGTCGAGCTTTAGTATCACAATCCTTCTCATCATACGAAGATACTGTCTCGTGTGCTATCAAGACAGAAAAGGAATTCTCTAAGTCTTATGACAACAAAGTAAAGCAAGTGAAGAAGGGAACGGTGGAACAAGAGACAGATAAAGGGAAAAAGGGAAAGAAGGATTTTCCATTATGTGATAATTGTGGGAAGAATCACCCTGGTACTTTCCTAAAAGGAATGGGAGTTTGTTATAAATGTAGAGAAAAGGGTCACTAGGCTCGTGATTGCAAGGGAAAGAAAGAGGCTGTCAAAGTTGAATGCTACAATTGTAGGGAAACAGGGCATTATGCAAATGAATGTCCTAAGCGTCAGGGAAACTTACCTCAGAAAAGGCCAAGGGATCAAGGCCAATCTTATACTGTGACTACAGTTGAAGCGGAATAATTAATGTATTGGTGCTTTTGGACTCATGGATTATATTCTGGTTATTAGGATAATGTGATATATAAGGATTGTACTGCAGTACTTGTTGATTTCAGTAAGGTTTTAATATGATTAAGGGAATCATATTTTTAGTATGTGACAATAAGAGAAACTTTACTTTGTTTGGGGAATCTGATAAATTGATTTTGGAATTAAGAGACCTTTTAGAGAAAGTCTGGACAGAGGTATTTTGGATAACTATAAAGGTTGGAATGGATTAAGTTGAACTTTGGATAGTATTGTTTAAGGTTAAAACATTTATGAAGATTATTTTTGGAATAGTATAGTACTATATTTTTAGGAAAAGGACAACCTGCAGGGTGGGGCATAACCCGTCGCGTCGGACAAAGCTGCAGGAATCGAACCCACAACCATAGTGCGACAAGCCTTTATTTCCTACCACTAGCCTACAGGAAGTCCCTGGTTATTACAAAATAGTTTTACTAATCTAAATGGTATGTGTTAACATTTGGAACCTTATACAATTAGGATAAATAGAATATTTTTGAGTCCCGTTACCATTTGGAGTAAAAGTTGGGTTTGTGGTAAAAATTTATTAACGAATGAAAGTATACATAACAAGTATGTATATTCCCTTACGTTCTTAGTAAATATCCTAAATATATTCCTCAACATTATAAAAGGTAACTTAAAACAAAATTTTTGTCGGTTAACTTTTCCAACTGGGGATTCAATGACTGTTTAACCAATCACAAGTTTGTGATTTTCTTGTGGTTAAAATTTCTCCTAATCCTGTTTTCTATAACTCTCCATCAGACCTTGATGGTTTGTTTTTCTTCCATATCCATATTTTCATATGATCCTAGAATGGGCTATATCGGGTGACCTTTGTACTTATCCTGCTTTCTTTTAATGTTATATATTTATCAACCTTATTTCCGATGTGGGTTTTCCTCAAAGGTATTTTCTCTTTTCAACCATTTATTTTCAAAGAAAATTTCAAATTGCAAGGATGCAATTTATTGAAGTAGGGGAGAATGTAACACCCCGAGCTTCCATGATACGCTTCTCATTCAATAATGCAATAGCTTGCATTGTACGCAACATCGAGTTCTAAAACACCGCGACTAATCAAAGTAGCCATTATGAATAGTAATAACCGCGTTTTAAAATTATAGAAATTTTATATTTCAAAATGGACTTCATTTTTGGATTTAGAATATCGAAATTATCCTATGATGAATTTTTAGTATTTTTCTTAGAACTTCTAATTTTTTATGAATAGTGAAAAATACTTAAAAACAACTTTTTTAATCAAAATAATTTATAGTGATAAATTATAAAATTTAGTGGTTTTAAAGTATAATTAGAATATATTTTTACAATTTTATCCAATGGCGGTCATTAGAATTAATTTAACATTGAAATTGGACATAAATAATTGCCAATCTTTTGATATAAATTGTTTCTTAAAAACACGCTATTTGTTGTTAGAGCGGGAATTAATTATAAAATTAATTAATGCAACTTATATGTTTGGAATTTTATAAAATAGACATCATTTTTGAATTCGGAATATCAATTATAGCTTAGGGTGAAATTTTGGCATTGTTCTGAAAAACTTCAATTTTTGATGAATAGTGAAACCACTAAGTGGTAGTTAAATAACTGATTTTTCGTTTAAATGAAATATTACCACTTCTGTGATTTGATTTTCAAAAATCCGACATACATGGTTTTCATTAAGAAGTAAAATGTGGTTCAATGAGATTAATATAATTTTTTGGTGAATAGTAACTTTTAAGTTCTTAATCGCGATTAGAGGTAATTAGTGTAGTTTAAGGTACAAATAATGTTTTTATAATATGAGATGAGCATGACACTTGTCATACTCCTATTGGATGAGTCATGGCCGACCAAGACAACCCATGGGTCAACTTGGGGACCCCATGGAGCAACTTTAGTTAGAAAATGACATAAACACCTTTTATTTAATGTTAAAGTAAAAAAAATGACACAAACATAAAATATTTTACTAAAACAATTTTTACGTGGGGTTAAACAAGTCCAAATTTTGATTATAAATATTAATTAGAAAGATAAAATGATTTCCTACATCATTGTATTTTTTTATAATTTTTAGACATTAAATAAATTAATGTAATTATGACATCATTATGACTTGGTGATGGCCTCATTATTTAACGATTTAAATAAAATGAGAAGATAATGAAAAATACAAGGCTTAAACTTTTCCAAAGCCTATTGGATGAGGATATTTCGAAACCTTATCACCTTAGCCTCGAATTATATAAGTGTGGGACCTTTAGAATCCGAAAATCATTGTGTAATAATGTAACATTTCAATCTTTCCAAAAGAGCCCCTCCTCTCCACTTATAAAAGGCCCCCACCTCTCCCACCTTGTTCACACCTTCAAGCCTTTTGGCTTGGCCAACCTATGCCCAAATACTCTCCCAACTTCCCCCTATTACTCCTAGAAGCCTTAATTTGGGCAGAACTCTTCCCAAGGAAGCCTTTGGCTCAAATCAAAAAGAGTTACCCGATTTTGAGGTAATGTCTTTTCTAATGTTGTTTTGTTTTATTTTTCTTCTACAACCCCCTAAACTCTTTTTATTCATTTATTTTGTAACAAAAACAGTATCTTCAGTATAATATGATGTTGTTATAATAAGTATTCTAGCTACACTTACACACACCTACATCTAATGGTTAAAGAACATATGGTTTCTGTGGATGGAGAATTTCTGCCTCACGAAACGATGATTGTTCAACACTCATATAACACCTTCAAAGGTGGCCATTAAGATGTCACTATTTTTATATGTGATATATAATATGTTTATGTTTTACTTATGCTTCTGTATTTCTCATTTATGGCATACTTTATGATTTCCATTATGGGTAAAACGCGATAATTTCATTTTAGGAAGTGCGGACTACCGCCCCCTCAAAGTGATTTGAATCGTTAATGCCATATGTGGGATGTATAAAGGATGAAGTAAATGGTATTTTACACTATATTATACTGGAATTATATTATACATTTATATCATTATGATTTAGTTCCATTAAATATTAAATTGAAATGAAAGTAGCGTTCATGCGTACGTACGGCTTACCGTCTCCATGAACGGTGCATTTCATTTCTTACCTCTAAATGTTACGTAATATTATAAATGAATGTATATACTGGATATATAAGATATATATGACATCTAAATCATGAATATAATTCTGGATATAATGGATATTCTACCACATGAACAACTTGTAATTATAAGAATTTTATTGTTGACTCAAGTACCAAAGATCGACAAAACAACCATTATTAACTTAAATAATTACATAATGTTCATATCATTGTAATAAGTGATATAATAAGGATAAATAAATTGAAAATGGTTCTTAATAAGGTAGATATTAACTCTAGTTTATTATTCAGGAGGTTAAAGAACGGTTGAGTCAAGTCGGACACAAGGTAAGGGAACTTCTTAACCCAATTTCTATTCTTTGGGTTAATCCCCTACTTTCAAATTATGTCATGATATTATTATGTCCTATCTTGTATTTTTACATTATTTATGTGTACTTATAGTGAATACACATAATAGACCTACATTATAAAAAATTTATCTTTTTAAGGACTTCGTCTCAATCCCCTTTCATTGAGGCATATTTGGTTTTATACACAACTTTCTTTTATACGGTGTATAAACCCCTTTGACTTTTACGTTTATTCAAAAGGAATCTTTTTATACGAAGCGTTTTGATAAATGAAAAAAGGGAATGTTTTTCTTTCCGTATTTATGCGGCGACGACGACTTCTCCGCCACCGTGACCATTATTTGAGTTTCGGCTTCCTCTACAAGCCTTTTTTTTTATGAAAAATAAATACAAAGTTTTAACTTTATTTTATTTTGGTATTGAAAATGGTTTTGAAAGCGTTTTTATTATATCAATGTGTTGTATTGATATCTTGTGAATGAAATGTGGAAATTTTATGTTTCCTTTATGCATGTTTTGTGTGATACGATTATGTTATGGTTTATGATATGTTTAAACCTATTCATATGAGGAATGTATTGGATTTAATAAGTGATGGGTGGAGCCCGCTATAACTCCTAGATGCATCGGCAGGTCTCATGAGACAAACTAGTGTCTTGGTACAAGGCCTTGACAAAATCTTATTTATAGTCTTGGCACGAGGCCTTGGCTATGTGGTTATGATAGTCTGGCATTATGAATTCCATCATTATGAAAGTGGTTATTGATATTGCATGTGATTATTCGACCAGTAGAATATCCATGTGAATAAGTAAATGGCATTATCTCATTTTACTTTTGCCATATTATGTTGAAGTTCATGTTTAAAAGGATTTTGTTTTAGTTATACATTTCCTTAAATGTTAATGTTTATTTATGAAAGCTTCCGCAATATTGTTATCCTTACTGGGCATCTGAGCTCACCCCTTTGAATGTTTTAATATTTTCCAGGATGTGAAGAAGTATTTTATGAATGACCTACAGGGATAGTCCGAAGAGGATAGAAGTGTGGACTATGGAGACTATGTTATTATAGTTTTTCACTTTGTGATGTATTGTAACATTTATGAATGTATCTAGTGTTTCCAAGGCTACTAAACTAATCAGTCTTTCGAGACTTGATCATTTGTGATCATGCCAATGTTACAATGTAATGCACCGACTCTAGGTAGCTGGGGTCGGGGCGTTACAAAAATGTTCCTTTCCCGACCTCTGTGAGGGGCACAAATTCAAAGAAATTGGGGAAGAAGTCAGTTTCGGTTAGAATGTACTCGAACTACTTGGCCATAGTGGGAGGATATGGTCCCACAATATCCATTCCTCATATAGAAAATGGAAAGGATTATTTGGATGTGTGAATAAAATATGGGAGTTGGTGAATGATGTTGGTATGGACATGGTAGGAATTGATTTTTTTTAATGTAGTACATTCTTTCATTATATTTGGCTAGTAGTATCTAAGCCTTTGAAATTTATTGGAAATCCACGATCTTTAATGGGGGTTCTGCAGACTCCAGTGTGGACTACCTCTAGGATAGAATTGGTTTCTCCTTAATCAATTCACTTGAGGACCCCATCAATTCTCCACTTATAGAGGACTTTTTGATGATTTTTTACATCATATAGAACAAAGTTAATTTCCCTAATTTGGGTTTTCTCTCTCTCTCTTCTCTATAAGGTGAGATCTCTCCCTTTTATATGTAGTGGATAATGGGTTTCATCTAATTGGTGGTTGTGTTTTACTATTATAGGATGGGACTAATCTCATCAATTTCATCCATGTTTTCCTAAAAGAGTGGTGATACCATCTAGAGATATGCAATGAATGACTGTTTCATCCCATTTAAGATTGTCACGATATGTGTCCACATTTTTTAATGCATTTTTGGTTTTTTTTTACCATGGTACATGGATCAATTTTATCTCCATAGGGAATTCCACCATTAGTCCCTAGACAGGGTTTATCTCAAGGATTAGATCTTAATTTTTGATGTCATAATCCTTATTTATTTTCATGATGACTAGTTCTAAATATTCTTTTTTATGTAAGTCATTGTATTTTACTTGATGTTCTAACTCTTTTCCTGCAATAAGAGATTGTTATTCTGCTTCATTGATCATGCACCATTCGAATAGCAGGAAGGAGTGAGATATGACTGACTTTGCAAGGGATATATGAAAGACACCCATCCCCACTTTTTATGAGACTGAATTCTTAAATCCTCTTCCCCATTAGAGTTATGGGTGCACCATTGAAATAAATATCTCATACATGTGTTCCTTCTTGAATATATAAAACCAATTCATTATATATTTCAGTGTCCAATAATGTTGTTTCTATAGAGGGGTGGTCTTATAGAAATCTGGTAATGGCTAGTCTTTGACTGCATCCAGTGGCACAAAGTGAATGAAATATTACTATAGGATTACTACCCACTATGAAAAAATACATTCTGCATCATTTGGCATAAAATTTATTTAAGCAGGTTTCTATGAGATTCCAAATTGACCTCACGATTATGCAAGTTATGATTTAGTTTCTGGACTATAATGATTACCTCTAGAAAGGACTTCTTTATATCTAAATAACAAATCTCAAGAATCAATATCGGTTCAACTAATATAATAATATTCACTATTGGTGTCATTATTTTTCATTATTAAGGGAACCAGGAATCTCTCTAAGGTTATAACATACAAAATAATCAGTCTTATTTTGACAGGAAGCATCATCACTAGTGGGATCAAAAGTTATTTCATGAGACTGTCAAATGCTTCCTAAATATCTCTAATCTACTAATATCTAACCCCCTTTTTCATTGAACTAGTGAAGGGAATACATTTTCTTGTAAGGTTGTATATGATGTTACTAATGCAGTCCATGTTTCATTAAAGTCCTCTCAACATTACTAGTTAATAAGTATGTGATCTTCTAAGGGTAGCCTTTTTATTCTCTAGGTCAACATTTATGCCACGACAGCATATTCCAAATCCAAAAAAATCCCTAAGGTAATGTCAAAATTACATTATAGGGAGATAATTTTTTGGCTGTTTTTTAAGCATTGTTGAAGATAGTTTCAAGATCTACCAAGTGGTCTAATAGATGTCATGATTTAACCACTGGTTCATTAACATATCATTCAACAAATATTTTCATATGGGTGTTCAAGATGCGATGTATAGAACATTGGTACGTAGCACTAGCATTCTTCATGACAAAAACATTACATACTAGAAAAATAAATCATATGGTTCATGAATAATGTGTCTTCTTCATATTCTTATGTCGTTCAGTTTTTATTGAAACCCAAACACCCATCCATGGAAGAGATAGCATGATATTCAGCTATTTAATTGATCACCGGTTTTGAGATTGAGAAAGGGAAATTATCCTTCCATCGGTGTTTATTGGGATACCTAAAATAAATTAAGACTCTAATTTTCCCATTATTCTAATTGAATAGGATGATATTGGCCATTATATTTGGGACGTTAGACCACCTTAATAGAGTTTTATCTGATGATTTTTTCAACTTTAGCCTCAATTTTGGATGCCTATGTTGGGTACACCCTTATGGATGATTGTTTGTTACCCCAGTGGTCCTTTACAAATCCCATGTGGTGAGATTCCACCATGGGGTTGAGGTCCCACATTTTCATGTAGTTCTTGGTGAAAACATTCCAATTATTATTTAGGAAGGAGGTATATACATCTTTCTCCATAGAATACAAGGATTCAATAATAAATTTCGTTTGTTGGTCTTCTAATCTGCCATGATTTATTTCTCTATGAAAATCAATAGAGTAAGACATCCCCTCCTCAAGCACTGGAGGGGCATCCTGAAGGTCCTCATCATCATATTCTAAATTCACCCCATATTTTCCCTTTTTTCTATATGTGGAGTGAGTAGTGTGATATGTTCTATTGATTTGAGATAGGATACAATATATTAGCATCCCAAAGATGAATAAACTCTCTCTGACCTACCTAGCCATGTAGTATTTCCTTTAACCACTAGAGTAGATGGAGAGATGGGTATAAAAAGAATGTATTCATCCTCTTTGGGTTACGAGACAACCTCTTTTTTCACAATTGGGGAGGAATGGATATCATATAAACCTAGGGATCGAATGAGGTAATTTTCCACTGATCTTCCATCACTGTCTGGGGAGTAAACATACTTTTCAACAATTATTGATATAGTGGTCATGATTGAAACAATAAATATTTCGGAATATTTTCCTATATTTTTCATCATATACTCAACATATTTTATGGTCATGAGATTAAAATTTACAGAATTTTGGAAAGGGATAGTTCAGATCATTTCTAGACCATTCAGGTTGTTGAAACAATCAACACCGTCTAAAATGGGTTGTTTCCCTATCCAGTGATTGAATCATTCGTTGATATAATGTGACAAATAGGATTTGAATGGGCTTTATTTTCATGTAACATCCCAATTTTTACATTAATGAATCATTTGATGCATTGATGAAACGATGAGAGAATTATCATGTGCTGATGCTAATGGGTCCTTCATTATAATACATTGAACGCTATGTTTGGGTGAACCACCCAAAATTACGAGTCACCTAGTAGGTCTCCAAACGAATCCTTGAGTTTTCATTAACCTAGAGACTATTTATCACTTTTTAGTATCCCAAAAACCATATGTTTTAAGGTGATAGGTTTTCATCATTCCAACCCAGCTAGATATTTGTTTTTTCTAGAATGATATTAACTCTGAAGACCTTGTCAATGAAAAATTTTCAGACACCAACACCATATATCCTTTTGGACACATATAATGGTCTAGAGTTCCCTTATATAATGACATGTTCATCTTAATCCATGAAGTATATAACCTCATGTCATTAGTCATGATAAATCTCTATCTAATATAACTCAGTAGTGGAAAAATATACATTAAAAATATGAGGTCTTAGAAAAGGCTATATAAGTGCTTCCATGAGGTCTTTTGACAATATCAAGGAATCTTGGAATGATATATTTGATGGTAACAAGGATAGCTATTTTAGGATGTTATACTAATGGTATAAATTCTTGGGCTTACATTGGTGGGGATTATCATTCAAAAATATATAGGGGTTTGAGTATTTGATGTAGATGGATCATCCCTCAAAATAAGAGTTAGATCTATTTATGTTCTTATTGGGTTGGGTTGGGCTGGTCTTCTTGTCTGTCTAGGGTGGTCTTACACTTGTACCACCTTCAATTGATATTCCAGAGTGAATTGGTCGGGGTGGATTTTGGTTGATATTGGGGGTTTTCTTTCTCCTATCGAGCTCACTTAAGGGCCCTTCTGCAAGTTTCTACAATATCTACAGTCTGAGTAGGGTTGTGGCAAGAATTCTAGCTCTTGAAGTGACTACGTCTTCCCCGACATCATTGGATCCAACAGTCTCTTCCTATGGTTCTCTAATTTAATACGGGGAACTCAGTTTCATATTAATACTCATCATCAAATAAAGGATCCATTATGTGAATGAAATTATTGGAATTGAAGATCAACTAATCATCTGATGAAGAATTATTCTAGGTGACTATTTATGGGGTTGTGGTTTGGTGGGGCTGTTCCAGTTGATTTGAATATGAGGGTATAATTTTTGAGAGGGTCAAATCCCAATTTGGACTTGATGCAGTTTTATCTGCATGTGCTTCCCTCAAGCCTATCCATTTGGAATTCTTTTTAGAGGATATATTTTACAAGTTTATATGGATGATGACGTCAGCTTTGGTGTAATAGAAGTGGCTGGTGAATACTTTATTATTTCAATTATGCTTAAATAATACCATGAGCTCTGTGGATTATCTTTAGATTCATCAAACCATCAATCTTTTATTCCCTTTTTCTAAAAAAATATTTCCACTCACCTCTTTCCTTAGGGGGCGTTGTAGAAACATACACCACTTTTGTTAGTGGACTTACCCACATTACATTCCTCATATCTATCATTTTATATATAAGATCATTAAAGATGATGTATTTATAAATGTTTTTCCATCGTATCTAGTAAATGGGTCAATAATATAGTTGGTCTTCAAGACCTACATTGTTATTCCATTTGGGATATGGAAGGTGTATTAAATCATTTTCAAAAATGGATAAAAAATAACCACAGACTTGATCATATCAGAACAATTAGACATTGATCCATCATTCCTTGAATTTATTTCTCCTTGGTCACCTCTTCTCATCATGTCATGGGAGGGGTTCTAATTGAATCCCAATGGATGATGAATGATAGGGTGTAGGTTTTAGAGCTAGGGAATTTGTGAAGGAAGGTATATAAATGACTTAGACCGACTCTTCCTTTCATCCTATTTTTCCTATAATTTGTGGATTTATTTTGGACTTGGGATTAGTTCGTTGTATAGAGTCATACATTTCTTGGGAAATTGAAGAGAAATATAGAAACTCACATTTAAATTTCACCACTATTATTGGACTTCATAGATTTTTGTGAAGGTTATCTTAATAAATATTAAGTAGATCTTATGGGGGAAGTGGTGAGTTCTGGGAATAGGTCATCTGTTTCCGTATAGAAATGAAAAATCAGATTCTCCCATTTATCACTATTTGAAATTTGAGAGGTCACTGAATATTAACTTCATCAGAATTGAGATGAAATAAAAGAGGAATTTTCAATGGAGGCCCTATCATCCCATGATTGACGGAGCTAGAAATTTTAGTAACATACGAAGGTTCTCCCTTGCATGGTTAAAAAAACATCATAGTTTTACTACTTCTTATTGATTGGTTATTCTCATCATGGGATGAAAAATGGGATGTATCATGGGACCGAATTTTTTACTTCACAAGAACCATTGAATATCTGAAACATAAGAATCCGGATGTTTAGACATGGTGGGGTGTCACTCACCCAATCTAGGTAAGGTTTCTATTCGAGAAGCAATGGTGTATACCGTTCCTAAACAGATTTTAATCGAGCTACCAAGGACTCGATGATGTTAATAAGAACTTCATGATTATTTGGTTGAATATGATTTTGGACATGTGCAATAATTTTTAGGATCTTGTGTGTCAGTTATACCCTTAATTAAGTATAATATCATGTTGAGGACATATTTTGATGATTTTCCTCAACCTATTCTGGTTTCATCATTAATGTAGTGAAATATTCATATTTGTACATGATCGAGTCCAGTTAAACTGATGGTCTAAGTGCTGATTTGGGTGGATTTCATGGTCTTGCTTCTATCATAGGGAAGAATCATTTTTGATAAGTTTTAACTACTATAAGTGTATGTTGAAGCTATTATTGATGAGAATATTCAATAGAAATGGTACATCAGAGTAACTCAACATTGACTCACCTCAAATCCATCATTTATTCCTCCTCATAAGAGAATATTTTTTCGAGCATAGGGAGATCGCCCACATTGGGAGGAGAAGAAAGGATTTACGTGGCCTTGAATTTATTCTTTTAAGATATTCATTGAGGAGGTAGTATGAGATTTATCAAGGGAGCACCCAAATTTAGGGAGATTCGATGGTTCTAGGAATTCACACATTTTTCATTTACCTAATTGTGATCTGTGTTCTATATGGAATAATCAAATCTATGCTCCTCTTCATTTATATCAGTTCTGGTTCTATATATAGGGATGGCCTCTATGTTGTTTACCAATTAATAATGAATTATAGCCATCTTATTGGATGTCAACTGATTGTAGGATTTTTTCCCCCATTTTTGGACCTGTTCGTTCCTTTTTGGTATCCTCTTTGAGCTATTTAGTGAAGGATGAGTTGGAGGGAACATCTATGCATCCAGGTCGTATTTCACCCTTTTAGAGAGAATAAATCATTATATGGGAAATACTAGGAGACCCTTTTACTTTTATTCTTCCCTAAATGGGAAAATATTGATTTCCCTTGATGGGTGGTGGAGATAAAAATACCCCTAGCCATGCGGCTAGGGTTTCTATCATTATCATTATGTTGTGGCTTAGACCAATTTTGATAGACGTGGGGGGGGGGGAATTTGTGTCAAAAATCCCCCCATACCTTCTAGTTGGGGCTCACCATGTACTCTGATGGCCACTACAGTTGTCATCGCCCTCTTGATCATGCACATATTTGTTTGGTTGTGAGCTGGATACAATGTTGTGTCTCCACACAAACTTCTTACTTATGGGGACATTAAAATTGCTTTATGATTGGCTTCATTTAAGTGAAAATCTAGATGTATGTTCTCAAATACCTATTTGATCAGTTTCTTAATGGATTCTCTCATCGAGGCTGCAAAATTTGAGACTAATTCAACTATGATTATTGTTGAGTGTGGCATATTTCTTGAGAAGGTGTTTTTATAAATAGGAAACATGAAATTATGACATTACATGATTTCATTTCCATCAGGTTCTATTGAATAGGGTGTGTGGTGAAATGAAAAGTTCAATGTCCCCCCCATTCTTGTATTTTAATAGAATTTGGGGTGTCAATAATTTAGAAATGAAAAATATGGAATTAATTTTTGTAGGTTAGTTAGAGATCTTTTTTATGCTTCTCTAATTGTGTTCGCCATACAGTTGAGATGAATTCATGGAAAATTTGAAGAAAAGGCTCTCTTAATATTTTGACATGGTCTGCATACCCATTGTAAGGAAATAATTTTTATTTTAGGAGGAAAAATATTTTACATAGAAGAAGATGGCTATTTTGTGTGCATTCTTCTGATAGTGCCTCTAGAATGTCATACTGAGAAGTGTCTAAGGGAAAAATCCTAAGGGGTTTTTCATCCAGGGCCAATTATCATTTCACCAAAAACATATAATCTTTTTTTGAATATACATATGTACTTGATTATACCAAAATGAGTGATTTTTGAAGATTTAATCGCATGTATCAAAGCTAGTGGAGGGCTCTTTGTTATGGGAACGATCTGATGGTGGCTGAGAGGATGGGAATTTCCACGGGTTATCTTCCTTTTGATAAGGAATTTCAATAATCATTGATAAGGTCTATATAATGTCTGGTCCCACCTTTATAAGTACCTCAGAATATGAGGCCTTTTTTGTCTTTGACTCAACAAGGGGGGAACTTCTTGATGAAATGAGACGTCACTATGGGGAGGACATTCATTGAAAATTAATTCATGGAGAGGACAACCATCATAGCTTGATGTCCTACCAAATGGATAATTACTACAACATATACCATAGGTAGGACTTTCATTAAAAGATTCCAGCAGTGGGAGGACCATCTTACACTACTACAAATACATCTTTCATTAGCGCTAAAAATGGCCTTTATCAGTGCTAGAAAAGCGCTAATGAAGACGGTGAAGATAAGGGGGGGTCCCCTTTATCAGCACTCCGAAAAGCGATGATAAAGACCCGTTTTATGAGCGCTAAAAAATCACTGAAAAAAGGGGTCTTTTATCAGCGCTAAAACAAAGTGATGATAAAAGGGTCCTTTATCAGTGCTTTGTTTTAGCAGTGATAAATGACCCCTATATTAGTGCCTCATTTATCAGAGCTTTCGTTTTAGCACTGATAAAGGACCCCTTTTATCAGTGGTTTTTTAAAAGCACTGACAAAAGGTAAATAAAATTAAAAAAATTGAACAAAAATTAAAAAAAATTAATTTTAAAAAAAAACATAAAAAACACTGCCAATCAAGGGGGGTTATATTGCGCTTGAGCCCCCCCCCCCTTGACAGAGCTTTTCTGCTCATGTACAACACCCCATGCACCCAACTTCACCCTTTAACAGTGCTTGATCCCATATTCCCCCATGGCCCTGCGCCCCTGCCTCCACCAGGATTTGAACTCGAGACCTCCCACCTGCGCGCCTAAGCCTTTACCACTACTCTATTTGGATTTGTCTTCCAATTCATGATATATATATATATATATAGTTATATTTATTCATATATTAATATATATATATATTAATATATATATATAGTTATATTATAATATATATATATATAGTTATATTAATATATATATAGTTATATTAATATATATCTATATATATATAGTAATATTTATTCATATAGTAATACATATTTATATTAATATATGAATATAGTTATATTAAAATATATATAGTTATATTAATATATATATATATATATAGTTATATTAATATATATATTTATTGTAATACTAATATATATACATGTGTAGTTTTATTAATATATATATAGTTATTAGATTAATATATATATTGCTAGATTAATATATATATATATATATAGTTAGATTAATATATAGGTATATAAATATTCATATATTTGTATTTTTAATAAAATGGATGTTAGTTATTATTTAGATAATGCTAATATATTTTATATGTAAATATATTTTATTATATATATTTATAATTAAATTTTTTATGTGTGAATATATAAAAAATATGCACATATAGTTATATATTTTATTATAACTAGTAGTGCATTATAAAAAACGATAAAATATTAAAGAAATAATATTAATATGAATGTAATACCTTGGAATAAATTCAATCCCCACAAAAAAAGTCCATAATACCCCCTTAAACGATGCTGAAAATCCACAAAATGTTAAAAAATCGGGGTACCCCGACTAAAAACTCAGTTTTGGAGGCCTTCTAGGCCTCTATTGGCCTCGAAAATCCCTTGACCAAGGCCCCCCAATTACAGCAACGTAGAGCTCATTACAGGATTTGATTTGATATGTGGTAGAGCTCAAACGGACACCCGGATCAAAAGTTATGACCTTTTGAAGTTTCAGCTGCATTTTCAACATATTTTGAATCTTTTTTTTAAATGTTTTTTTCGTACTCTTCAAATATTCATTAAATTACTATTAGTCATTAATAAATATCAAATTATTAATTAAAAATTTTTTTATAATTTTTTTATAATCCAATTTCAATAAATATCTTATATATTAACTATATTATAAGTGTAAATGTACATTTATACATATCTAAAATATATTTAAAAATTATATATTATATTTATATCAATATAACTATATTTATATATTAATATATTAATATATTTTTTTTAATTTTTTTTGAAGTCGACCCTTTATCAGTGCTTTTAAAAAAAGCACTGATAAAGCCCCCCCCTTTATCAGTGCTGCTAAAAAAGCGCTGATAAAGGGGGCTCCCATAATCAGTGCTTTTTTGAGCGATGATAAAGGGACCCTCCTTTATCAGTGCTATTTCATTAGCACTAATAAAAGGGGGGCGCTGCGAAAAACTGTTTTTGTGGTAGTGTTACTATTTAATCTCCTATCCATAAGGAGGGATGTCATGTTATTCATTTGGATATATGCTCTCCTGATCGTTTGGATTTCACCCATGAAAGAATCCTTCTTGGTGGATGCTCTGGGGAGTTCCTAAAATGAAGTTGGTAGCAATGCTTCAGGGATAACCTTCACAATAGCTACTTCAATTCCAGTAATTTGTTAAGAGATAAGTAGGATCCTATGCTACTTGTGGTAGGTGTTTGATGGCTTGAATAACTCCAACATCCATCAAAATAGGGTTATGAACATTCTCTTCATTTTTTATTTTTCTTTGGAATAATTTCTTTTTTAGGTTCTCTCTTGCGAACCAATGGGGAAACTTTTTATAAGTGACAATCTTTACATATAGGTTCTTATTCAAGTGGATCATGTGGTGTTATTGGGATATGATGGTAAGATTTCTGAATTTTGGAAAGAATATATGACTTCCCAAAAGAGGCCACTAAAGTGGAACACTATCCCCCAATTGAAACATATATTTCTGCCTAATATTATTGTCCATTAATAGAAGAATATTCTAAATGACTGTCATATACAGGAGTAGGGATTCCTGAATATTTCAAAGTGGCCACGCTATTATGTGTAGGATTCACCTCTCTTGAGGAGGAGGGTTTGTGGACCAAATTACTTACCATTACCACACATGAGAGTAAATCATTTAAATTCAATATGATATGGTCATAGATTGATATCTGGACAACCATAAATTCTAAGCCATGCTAACAGACGTGCTTCAAAAGAAAGGGTATGTACACCCATTCTAGTTCCAATAAAGGTATGCATGTCTATCCTTAATTTTTATCTTGAGATATAGTGACTATATTATCTAATTTCAACCATATTATCCTAGGAGGATTGATATTACATATCAGGTATCTTCGTATTATTTTTTATTATAGTCTTATTTAACTAACGTCCGAGGTCTTCATCTGTAGTTATTTCCATCATCTCAAACATGTTTTCTACCTTATTTATTTGGCAGGATTTATTTTAATGAGAATGAATTTTCATTTACTCATCATTTTCCACCGTATTTGGCTGATAAACATCATGTAAATAAGTCGGAATAAGTGTATCCCTATAATATTCCATCATATTTGTTTGGAGAGTATCATTTTAATGATAAGGTATTTGTGTTTGCTCGTATTTTTTCACCGTATTTGGATGACAAGTTTCTTATTTGTGAGAAGGGATTTGCATCTACTCTTTTTCGATTATATTTTAATAATTAGTATAATATTTTAGATAATTTATTTGAATCTTCTTGTTTTCCACTATATTTTCATGATAATATTCATGAGAGTGACCGGGAATATACATCTTCTGGAAGTGGCCACCATATTTTCTTATCAGGATTAATCATCAGGAATAAGGGAGATGGCATATTTCTATTTTTTTGAACATCACCACAGCATTAAATCCTAGGGAGCTAGGTCTGTTTCTCTTTGGTAGGTGACCAAAGAGAAATATACTCTACATGGTGGGGATATTATTCTATAAAAAATTAATGAAAACAATTTTTATTTTAAGTCCTTGTGTGGGACACCCTCACTACCAGGATGATGTTGTCGGTGAAAACATCATCATCCTCCCTAAGGTAACAGAGGATGTCTTTATCATGATCTAGGGACAAGATCTCAAAAAAAATTGAGATAACTATTGGGGTCATCTATTTTTGGCTACTAATCATCAATTGGTGGACAACTAGAAGGGCTTCATAGACAAGAGGGCCTATCAGGCCACCTCCAGAGTTGCAAATGTACCATTATAGTGGTACTCTCTTATAAATGCATTTGCAACCCAATGATGAAGATTATATGTGACAAATGGAATCCTTTGTCTGGTTGAGGCCACAATCTGTGTAGTTGTTGATTTATGTGTCTAAGAAAGCTAGTTAGATTTCATTTGATTGAATAAAGGTCTTGTAAAAAGTTCCAACAATATATGTGGAAAATATAGTTAAAACCCTATTAAAATTATAATCTCATGATAATATTTGTAATTTGTGTTCTTGTTTTCCCCTCTTATATTTTGGAAGTGAAAGGGGCATAGTTTAGGGTAACACTGCCTCCTTGGTAAAGGATTCACATCAGGTTCACTATTTTGTTTTTGACAATGGTTTGGGACTTGATGATTGATTGCAGGGGGTGAGTTTTGTATAATCATTTACATCAGGTTTATTACCTCTAAATGTCTCCAATAGTTTTATTTTGATGATATGAAAACTCCCAATGAATATCACATCCACAACAACTCATGGAAATACATTCCAAATGTATGTGTTCATTGGGGTACATGGCCAAAGACACTTAATAACTCACCTTGATCTAGTGGATGATATGATGGGATCATAAAACCCTTTTGTGTTCATGTATTTCATATTCTAGGACTCTCTAACAGATTTAAGATATATTCATGAATCCATTATTCATTACCATGTATGTATATGCAAATCAACCTGAGGTAACGATCAATTATGACTACACATGGGTTCAAAATCATATGTATATATATGTGGTTCTCTCCAAATATGGGTATTTGTATGTATCAATGGTTCTATATGAATGGTACCCCTTTCGTACAAGGGTAATAGATTCTTTGGTATTTAATTAGGATGATGGAAGTTTATGCCATGTGGTGATGTGCTATAGAGTTTCCTACCATCTAGGGAGACAGAAGTTTTTGTGATATATGGATCGAACCAAAAAGATGGGATTCATACATTTCCTCATTAGAGGAATCATAACACATATAGTTTGTGTCATGACCCAACACCTGGGACTCATGTTGTGACTACCCCAAGCCCACCTCCCAAAGTCTAGGGGCTGACGACTAGCACCAAAGGCATCAACCTACTAGTGGGAGGCATTTTCCTAAATACATGTGCACACACACATGCCCAAAAAAGTCCTGCACACTGACCAAAGAAATAAACCAGTATTCTAAAACAAGACAAAGTACAATGTACAACTGAAAGAATGTGGGACAGAATACAAACCCAACAACAAGATAGAAATCAGTAAAGTACACAAAGGAAACTCTGAGGGCCATCTATGGGAAAACCCACCTAGTTTCCCACAAGGAGGCATCATAAGATAGATCATGATGTACCATAGTTAGATGGTTATACCTAGTGAGATGACTAAAAAATATCAAGAGTAAAACATATTCAGACCACATGCATATACGGTTTTCAAGTACCGGGTTGGAAAATAGACTTGAGGGTCATGGTATATGGATACGTCAGTCGTCGCTCCAACACACGACACCCCAAACTAAAAACCAATCCCAAAGCACTCAACTATATTTCCCTATTTAAAATATAGACTCTTTGTTCTTCTGGCAGAACTGACCACCCTCTGATTCTACTTTGTCACGACCAATCCCATAGGGCCCGTGCCATGATTACCCCATCACCGTCTCTCGAAGGCCAGGGTTTAGAGACTAGCACTAAAGGAATAAAACTACAAGTTAGAGTCATTTTTATGAATAAATATACATACAAACATGCGCAACCATGTCCCACACATAGACCAATGAAAAAAATCAGTATGGTAAAACAAGGCTGAGTGCAAATGACAACTGAAAAAAAGTGGGCCAGAATATAAAACCCACAAAATGAATGAAAATAGAAATATACACAAAAGAAACTTCTTTGGGCATCCATGGAAAACCCCACCTGGTCATACACATGGAGGAATCCTTAGATAGATCAAGACATACCACAGTTAGAAGGTTATACATGGTGAGATGACTCAAAGAGAATAAGAGTAAAAAAATTTCAAAACACATGCAACTAGTGTTTTCATGTACCAAGTCAAAAAACTGAATTACAGGTCCTTGCGTATGGATATGTCAGCCGCCGCACCAACAATGGACTCCCCAAACAGAAAACCGATCCAAAAACACTTCATGTACCTTTAGTGGTTGTGATATGCTTGCTGGAACCTGATGCTCAGCCTTCACTTGCTGACAAGTGTGGTATCGTGAAATTAACTCTGCAACTACTTTCTTCATCCCTGGATACATATACTGACGTGGAAAGTCTTGATACATATTTTCCACTCTAGGATGTACCGACAAAGGGGATGTTTGAAACTTTGTCAACATATCCTCCTGAAATGTCACTAGTACACTCGTGCATCCTCTAAAAAGGATGACGTGCTCCCCACCTATCAAAAATCTATCAGGAGCCTGTAATATTGATATCTAAGAATGTCGAGCCTCGTAGTCAATGTCCCTAAGTTGTGCCTCCCAAAAATTATGATATATTGGGGGACTGATAGTCATAGACTTGAGGAATACTGCTCTATCACTCTTCATGAAGGATATCTACAACAAGGCTAGCTGTTTTATCGCCTCAATCAAGATTTGTTAACCCATCCTCGTAATGAGAGTTTATGCTACTACATTCCACTTCCATGAATATTAGACTATATCAAATTCATAGTCCTAGAGTAACTCCATCCATCAACATTGTCTCGGGTTCATGTCCTTCTGTGAGAACATGTACCTGAGACTCGTATTATCAGAGAACACAGTAAACCATTTATCCATCAAGACAGATGGTCAGATGGAGAAGACCATACATACACTTGAGTACATGCTTCATGATGGCTTCCATGACATTGGCCACAATTGGTAGGACCACCTTCCACTGTTGGAGTTTGTATACAACAACACTTATCATTGCACCATCAACTTGGCACTGTTTAAGGACTTGTATGTGTGACCCTGGTAATCATCTCTATATGGCATAGACCTAGGGGAGTTAGAACTTATGATTCTATAGTTGGTTTATGATACCTCTGATAAGGTTCATATCATCCAGGATCAGATTAAGACAACATAGAGTAGGCATAAGTCTTATGCTGACAGGAGATAGAGACCATTGGAGTTCATGGAAGGAGACTGTGTCTTCTTATGGGTCTCACCCCTATGAGGATTGTAGATATTTGGTCAGGGTGGAAATCTATCTCAGTGGTTCATTGTACCTTTCAAGATCCTAAATGGAGTTGGAGAGGTGGTATACCACCTAGCTCTTTCCCCATAGATGCACCAGTTGCATAATGTTTTTCCATGTGTCATTGCTGAGGTGACACAATTATGATGCATCACGCGTCATGGTTTGGTGTGAGATAGACATTGATGATGGGGTGACTTTTGTGGAGTTACCTATGTATATAGAGTATCGATAAGATCAGGTCATTTATGGATTGTATATTATTATAGACTAAGTTTAGTGGTAGCACGGGAACCTTCAAGATATCACATGTGAAAGGAAGGCTCAGATTCATGCTTTGTACCCCCATTTTATCCTTAGATATTTTTGTGGATTTCAGGGATGTAAATACCTAAGGTGGGGAGAATTTAAAGACCCATAAATTCTGTATAATGTTTTTAATTATAAAGAATTATTTTAAGACTGTGAAATTGGACGACATAAGATTCTGAGGCCCGAAGAGCTTGGAATGTATTTTTTAACCTTTTCTTGGTACATTCAGTAAATGTGGTAGTGGATTTTTCTATATTTAAACTAGTGATCGTATTGAATATAAGAGGGAACCATTGAATTTTGAGTGCTAGGATTCACATAGGGGAAGCTTAACTTCAACCAGCATGGGTTGGAAAAAATGTTAAATTTTGGAATTTTCGGGAAAAAAATAATACAATAAAAAATGATTTATTTTATTCTTTCTTTAATAATTGGGCTACATTTTGCGGAACCCCAGTGTAATGATGGTAATTATATGAGATTAATTTAATGACCTATTACATTGTTTGTGTAACATTAACACTCATGTATTTAATGGATCATTAATTTAAGTTCATAAATGAACCACATTAATAATCAAAGTCAAATCCACTTTATCTTTTTTAAAATAAATATTTTGGTGAACAGATGGAAAAATATAGGAAAACTCTGAATAAGCACTAGTAACAGTACTCTCCAATTAATAATTGTGATTGATTGACGACCGTTGGAGGATTCGATCCAGAGAATGATGAACGATGGTGAACGTCATCGAATGCGGATTATTTCCTTCGTCTGCAGCTAATTCCACCCAATCCAAGTAGTGGAATTGATTTACTTATAAGTTTATAATGTTTCCTCATTCTTGTTAAAGAATAATATGAAGAACACGAATAAACTGACTAATGGGTTGATCCATGATTTATTCTATTCTGTGGGAGGTTGTTGCAGGGCTTCACTTTGGAGTTATTCTTAAACATTAAGATGATTGCTTGCTTGCCCAGGTTAAAATTATAACACGTAGGGCATGGGAAGATAGACACAAGACAAAAAACCTCCTCTAATATTATTTATTGTGTGTTATTCATGGGAGACTGACCAACAAGGTGGAAAGACAAATCAAAGGGTCTTCTAGTAAAGGTGGCGACTTTAGAGGCCCATATGCGCAGACAAGAAGGAAAACTGACCACCAGAGCATCTCTGATGGCCCGTGGAAGGTGTCTCTGGCGTGGTGACACTGGCACGACGACACCAATGTGGTAACCCCAACATGGTGGTTTTGACGACTGACATCAGTGGTCAGCCTAGGCTGGCCACATGGAGAAGGCGGCGCACACACGTCACATAGTGGCAAGGTCCCGTAGCTAGACGGTCATGACGGCTAGAGGACGCGGCACCAAAACAATGCATTGAGAAGGAGTTTCATGTTCGAACCACTCGGATGGCGCAAAAATGGCTGGATAGTACAAGCTGTTTTGGTAGATGGTGTAGTACCTTACTGGCAGCGCTAGCTGGGAGAACCGGATTCCCCATGTCTTGTCCAGCGCTACTGGCCCGCACCGCACAGGACGGGTTCTCCCGGCCGGCTAGACACACCAGCCAGGAGTGACCCCGCCGACCATGACGGCCCCCTCCGGCCGGGCCGGACCCTCACTATGCCCTAGGGTAAGGTCGGTCAGGTAGGGAAGTCTGACCAGGTCAGACCACCTGCTGACCCAACCGATACTGTTTCACTAAAACGTTTGTATCTTACCGATTGGGCGGCTGATTGATGCGCCATCTACTGCGTGGGTACCCTTTCAGTGAGGAGGTCCTTCTAAGATACTCTTATTTAGTTTTGGTAGATTTTGGAGTACATTTGGGTTGGATCAAGCTTGAATCCATCAAGAACCTATTTACCCTTTTGAATATATCTTCCAGACCGGGTGTTCGATTGGTGACCCATATGTCACATTGGAAGCATTACGATAATATTGTCCATTGTGTTAATTCTAAGTGGCACTTCTAGGAGGTTGATATACGAATTATATCTGGAGGAGAGTAGCATCTAGCAATCAAGCATTCGATGTGATGGATTCCAATGGTTGGATGTGATGTGATGAAGGAATAACGATCCTCTATGGGTCCGCAATTAGAGAACATTTGTGGGTCAGCACTTAGAAATTCTATAAGGGTCATCACATATCGATCCTCATAGGGACATGACCTATATATCCTTCAAGGGTCATCACATAGTGATACTTCATGGGTCAGCACCGAGTGATCCTCTATTGGTCAGCACTTAGAGATCTCCGGTGGCTGAGCACCTAGCGATCCTCTGTGGGTCAACACCTAGGGACCTTGAGCACTCTATCGGCAAAAGCCTCTTGGCAGAATAAGATGATATAGCTTTATAACTAATTATTATTATTCATTTTCATTAAGTTGTGTACCTAGTGTGATATATAATTTACTTTTTTCTATCTAGTTGAGATCATGTTTTTTGGGGTTTCCTTGTGGAATTCTAAGAGACCTTCAGGGGTCTTGGGGAATCTACTGAGATTTTTTGTACTCACCCATGCACGGGCTATGCCTGCACATTGTTTTGTCTTGTATGGATGACAGACATATTGACAGAGGCTTTGGTAATCTAGGGCTAGAAGTTACACATAGGTGATTGATTAAAGTGGTGAGCCACAGTGATGTTCTGTACCTAACATTCTGGTTGGACCCTTGGTGGATGTTCTTTGAAGATGGTTTTCATTTTTCTATACTACTGTTCTAGTTGGGCATGTGTACTTGCCCATTTAAATCCAATAAATACTGTTACTCCTAGTGTGGTTTTTAGTGGTCGTTTTTTATACTTATTTTATGTCATTTATTACTTGTATGTACTATTCCCGATTTGTGTGTGTATAGGTCTAAAGTAAATTCCTTCCCTTTTTGGGTTTCTCCTTTCCAGTGCTAGTCACCAACCCCTAGCCTAAGGAAGGCGGGCATGGGGTAGTCACGACATGAGACCCAGAGGATGGGTCATGAATGTTAGAGGACATTTAATAGGACACATCTCCTTTAAAGTTTATGTGAACTGGACAAAACTATGTCGTCTCACATCATGCAGGAACAATGTCTAGGTGAAAGGTACTAGTGAAATTTTGGTGTGGGATTTACACTGAGGAATCCTGAGGGACCTGTAAGAGATGTTATATACCTTGTAGATATTTCCATACCAGTAATTTGACCTTGAGAATATTAGGTTGACTTTTTTTTCTAGGTTTGGACCTTAGGAATGATTCATATGTATCGTAGTTAGTTGGAAATCGATGTCCACGTAGTTTGGTATGGGTTGGGGATTTCACCAATGGAGGGAGCCATTGAACTTAATTGAGTTAATACAATTTAATAATCCCATTAATGGTAGAATGATTGGGTATTACTGTCATAATTATACCCAATGATCATGGTTGGAGATTATACAATATAAGATTCACTTGGACCGGGATTGGAGATTATACCGTATAGGAGGCCCATTAAATATGATTTTGGATTACAGGGTACATTGGGAGCATTTAAATTGAGGTTGGGACTTACATATATAGTGAATACCTATTTGATAGCCTAGGGTCATGACAATTTCATGATCACCATTGGACTCTAATCTCACGTGAGTCGTGATCGGTGTGGGAAACAAGAGGAAGTAGTAGATATGAATATCATATGATCCACTTTGTCCACTAGTGGATGGTTACTAGAGCCCAAAGGGAGAGGGAGGGTCATTTGAATGTTACCATGTCCTCTTTTATTTAGGTATCTAGGATAGTCACATATAGTGGCAAACCCCGCTATGTATTGTGTTGGATAAGAGGAGAAAGAGCATCGACTCCTGCAAGAAAATCTACGGGATTACTCCATGAGAGATTCCCAACTGGTTCCTATGGAAAAGAGGAATGTATGACACTGGATCACATCAAATGGAAAGGCTAGTGGATCCCTATAATATAATGGTTCATTTTCAATCCTCTACCATCAGAACCCTCAATACCATGACAATATGGACTTGAAAACATTTCGAGGGCCTCCCTTATTGAAGAGGTTACACAAATGAATCTACGTATCATGGGAATTTATACTCGAGGTCACATTATGATGTTACCAATAATATGATCATACATTTCATGTGGCATTGGAAGAGGCATCAGTCTTATTTCATTAGACTAGTTCACAGAGGGGCCAATATGGGGCTTGATGATACGACATAATGGATTGATAGGAGATGGAGAGTACAACACCATAGGATGACCCATTCCGCATAGACAGTTATTAAGATGGATGGGTTTCATTCTATTTATAAAGTTTCTATATGGGTGACATTACCATCTATATAGTATTATTCTATTAATAAATGAGTTCTTCCCACATGGATTATTTCTACAAGGGGCAAGGTTCCTTCCACATAAGGTGTTCCTATGCGGGGCCATGTTCCTCCCTCAATGTTTTTCTATGTGGGGAAGGGTTCCACCCATATTGGATTTTTCTTTGTGGGGTGATTATCTACAAAGGTTCCATCAATTTATGACCCATGTAATGGAATTCACAAGGGGCTTTTATGTTTACAGATAGCTAGATAATTTTTATTTCCCTATTAATTATATATGGTGAGTATACCTACATGGAATCGACTACTCTCTCTCCAATTATTCTCAATGACACCTCATTTTTTCCACCTTCTCATCACTTTTCTATTCTATATTTGTTTTAGTTCCTCTTTATTTTCTTTTATTTAATAAAAAGGTAGAACATACTATCTTGTATGTTCGCATGAGGTGGGTCATAATGCTTCTTTTACTGGAGCAGACGGAGGACCCCAACCCACAAATGACTTCTTTTGTGGTGGGGGTCATTTGTGTGGATGGAAATCACTGTATGACCTCTAAAATTATGTGTTTTCATTTATATGAATGGAAGATATAATATCTTCTTGAAAATTAATTTAGTCACTAAAGACAGTTATTCATGGGGGGAAAATCATGACATAGCCGGGCAAAAAAATTGTTTTTTATGAGTGATGGGGGTACCATCTTACCCCGCAAATGATTTCCTTCATGGGGAACTCCATGAAGAGGCATAACACCATAGGGATAAATTAACCATTTATTGATTTTTACTACATGGACCCAATCATTCATTCATGGATTTGTCATCTTTGAACATTATCTTCGAATTCTTCTTCTTTGTTTATATTTACCCTTTGGCAAGATCTTGTAACTCTCTTCTTCTTGTATATAGAGTTTTCAGAACCCAAAATATCATGTATGGATACTAAGAGTGGACTTGGTTGTGGCACCGATACACTAAGGGGTAATAACTCAAGAAAGGGTTCACTATGATTGGACCGATCATCACCTACTATATGAAAGCAAGCCATGATACACCACTAGATTGACCCTATTGGGGCATGTTCTTAGGATAATTCAATTTTTTTTACAATTAAGTGTGGATGATTTGAATGTATGATGATAATGGATTAATTTCGTTAAAATGCATGTGTTTTATATTGAAAAAAATGTGTTCTGATTTTAAAATGCTATAAATAATTCAAGGGGTTTCATAGTATCGTTAGTGTATCTCACACTGTGATTTTTTTTGTTTTAGTTAAAGAATGGAACCCAAAGAAATATTGTTAATACTGAACATTAAGGAAACTTTGGTCAATATGAGAAACCAAATGGGATGATATAGGAGTGAAATATATCGTGATAATTCATAATCTATTCTCTAAAAATATGATTAACACCCAATACCTTAACCAACTTGGAAACTCACCAAATAAGAGAAGTATGGAGTTCACTAAGAGATCGAGTTATAAAGACCATAGAGGAATAAATTATCAATTTCATTCATGTAAAAAATATGGATGGAGATACCCAGGAAAGTTTCTCAATAAAATGATAATATTCTTTATGTGTGTAAAGGAAGGGCATAAAAAAAGAATTTCTGAGGAAAGTTGATGTGTAAGATGAATGAAAATTAATCACATCATTGGGGGTCTATTTATAGTTATTTTTTTAAAAATTGGAGAACCATGTAATTGCTCATGTTAACACTCTTATTTAAAGGTAAACACATAGACCAATGAAGTACCAATATTATAGTAAAATGTATGATGTGTTTTTCATGATTCTGGAATAATATAATAAAATTATTTTAACTAATGGTATTTTATTTAAATAATCATGAAACATTTAAGGATTTTCATAAATATTAGAATAACATAGGTCTTCATTAACTTAAGTGTCATTGATACAATCATGGGTTATTTCTTATTATGTTTCTAATATATCAAATGTTTTAATCACCTATTTTTAGGTTTTACGATATAGGATCTTACCACGATTATGGATATTTTGGGAGCAAGTTATGGGAAGTACATGTTCCATTAGAGAATCTATTTTAGTAATAATGAATTAGAATTTTCTAAAAACAATTTCAATGATATTGATTATATTTATAGTTGAAATTATCATTAATGGCACTATAATAATATTTAAATAATATTATTAGACTTTTTGAAAAGTGTTGTATAAAAAACCATAGAAAAAATATTGTGTAATTATTATTTTTATTTCAAGTATGTCCATGAGATTTTTTGGAAACATTGATGGAATTTTTTTAATATAGTTTTATTAAAAGTATGACTCACATGTTTGGTGAAAAACAATAATATTTGGAAAGGCAACGGGGTTTCAAACCAATACTATAGGATGATAAGGGTTTTAGGACTACTGTTGGAATACGTGATATTGTAACTCTCCAAACTAAAAAATTTCAGATTTAGTTCCTTAATTTATTAAATTGACATGATTAAAAGAAATAAAATAATAAAGGACTGATTATTTTAGTATTTTGGGAACCCATATTATATACATGGAACCATTTTTACAGTTGGATTAAAATGACATTGTAGATAAGAAAATAAAATTTTATGCATCAAAGAAATTTATTTGAAGAATTATTATTCATACCCTAAGAAAGGAGGAAAAATAAGGGTGAGTTTAAATAATCAGTAAGGGTAATGTATAGTGGAATATATCATGATGTAGAAATGAATAATCAATATGGAAATAATTAAATATGATCAAATAATACCATATAGATATTCAAATGAACTTAAAACATAACCGTGGATATTATAAATAGAAAAGTAATCACATGGAATAATAATGATGATGGAATGAATAAATTTGGATTTATACCGAATCAAGATCTATAATCCAAAAACTTTATGTTTTTGGGTAGAATCCCTTCTTATTTTTTTCATGATCTATACTCCCATCAATTTCAAACTACATAAAAATAAACGTGAAGGGTATGTCACCAACTGATTTCATCCCATGAGACTATAGATGCATCGAGGGCTTTTAATTAATAATTATGAAACATTTACATTATTTATAATATATTCCTCGAAAAATCAAAAAAAATTAAATCATAAACAATGTGCCTTATCAAATCAATGTATTTAGTAAAGGATACAGATTTGTTAACATTTACCAAATAAATCATATAAGATTCAAAGTTAACACCATATATTTAAATGGTATATAGTTTAAAAATTAATAATATCAATAAAAAATTATATATAAATAAATATAATTTCTAATGAAATAATATTATATGAAATTGATTGTATTAGAATAAAGTTTAGAGTCAGAAAAGAAAATTATATTTCAATGATAACTTTGACCACTTATTAATTTTCAAATAAAAAATATTGGATGTAGTAATTAATATTCAAACTTATAATACCATGAAATATGATTTAATAATGATATTAAATGGAAAATTGTAATAATATACACCATAAAAACTAAAAAAGGTGAAAACGATGTATGCCTCATGGATGAAAAAATGAGACAAGGATCCCTTATCACGAGTCTAACATATCAAGTGTGTATTCATTTTCAGAATAATAAAAAACATGTAAATTAATTAATTTCTTGAGAACTATTTTCAATTTTATTACTAATTTTACTTCAATTTTTAGATTTTTTAGATAACTATAGAGAAAATTATGTCTATATTAGGTGCTTCCTAAAAATTCTGTTCATGTGATAAATATGACTTTGGTGGGTAGACTATGGTCAAAGGGTTCATTATATAAACATTTACAGAATATTAATCATGAAATACTTATCATATTTATACATAAATTTTACTTTTTAAATCAATCATGAAATATTGTTATTAAAAATGAACCATCATTACAATCATGGAGATGGTAAGCCGAACGTACACATGATTAACATTACAATTTTTCAATGATCATTTTGGAAAGAAGGTGTGTAATATTTTATCATTATAGAATGATAATGATATCACCCATACCATGATATTTAATCATATATACTTATATATAGATTTTTTATGATGTAAAAGGGTCCACAACCCATCGATAAGGTGGTAGTTCACACGTCCTCGAATGATGTTGTCACTTTTTTAGTATGAGAAAAACTTAATAAAGAAAATGATAGAATAAAATTTAATAAAGTTAATTATATCAAGATTATTATATATATTTCATGTATTTAAAATATTTTTATTTAATAACATCCTTAATATATTCCCTACAATGTGGGAATGTATCACATCAGTTTGAGGATCCAGTTTTCCACACACCCATAAACGATGTTATCATATTTCCACAAAATGAACAAACTTAACATATGTTTTATATAAACATTACAGAAGTATCAATACAAAATAAATATTAAATATATCACATAAAAATATTTTTCAATCATAATTACTAACCATTGATAGGTGGTAATGGAAAAATGAATTAAATCGTTTTGTGAGGTAGTAATTTGTCGTACACATGAACGGTAATTTTGTTGCCTATTTGATAGATGTGTGTGTTGGTGTTTGTTGAACCCTAAAAATAACAACATATCAATATATTTATGATATTTATTTGTTTATATAATAATATAATAATAATAATTTAATGGTTTTATAAAGAAATAAAATAAAAGTGATTGTTGAAGAATGTTACCTCTTTTTTGGGTAACTCCTTTTGGTTTTATACACAAAGACTTATTTTGTTATCTTTAGACCCAAATTATAGATTATAGGATAAGGGGAGGGATTTTGGGAGATTATTTGGGATGATTTTGGATGAACCAAAGGACTTTATATGTGTGATGAAATGGAAGGGGTGAGTGCATAATTATAGAGGACGGGAGTGGCATTATTATAAATATAAAAAAGTAAACACTATTTGGAGTCATCCCTTACCTAATATGCCTAAAAATTTAAAAACAATTAAAAATTTAAATTATTCTCTTTCCGAACCTCCAACCCACAAATGTATGTGAACTTTTATAATTGTGTTACTTAACTTCTATTTTTTCCACTTTTACCATTTTATTTTTTATTAAAGTAATTAGTTTTCTATCCATTGTAATGTAACAATATATAATAAATTTAATTTTTATTTATTTGAAAATATTTAAAATCTGAATTATATATTTTATCACTAATTTAAAAAATAAAAAACTCATATGCAATGGAAATTAATTTTAACAGAAGCTCATGTAACATGCAAAAACATAGCTTTAACATGAACCGTGCTAAAAATGTTTTCACTATTTAGGGGTCAATATGTTAATTATAAAAGATCAATTTGGTCATAAATATACCATATTTATAATTTTTTAAAATTCAAAATAATTTCTTATAATATTGTATTTTTAATGATTTTAATTATTTTAATAAAATATTAATTATTATAAAATAACATTAATGACAATTTTGACATTATTTACTTAATTTAAATTTCAAAATATCAATACAATGATTGAAGTACAATATATCAAGGAAATATATATATTCAACATGAAATATTAATCTACAAATATAATGAAAAATGATAATTCATTCATTATTCACAGTTTTTATTATTTTTAATATCATTTGATTTACTTAATTACTAATTAAATAATCACTACATTAGCGAAAATTAAATATTTTAACTAAAAAAACCATCAATAAAAATTAACGATAAATTATTATGATAAAAATAAATTATTTTTATTTAAAAGTAATATATATATCCTAAAATATGATGTTTTTTCAATATCGTGTTAGATTAGAAATGTTAATGGTAAAGAAGGTTCATTTTTTAAATTTTCCTTTCAAAACTTATTATACAGTAAACATTCATGGAATAGTATCCCAATAACTCATAAAATTTTTACTAAGAGGGTTTATGGTATATATATGGTAATAAAAGGGTTTTTGGACTAGTTTTTATGTCATTTTACCCCTTTATATTAAAGTTAATCCACTAAGTAAACTATTTTTTTACCATAATTGATGTAATTAATTTTAATTAAATTCTAAAAAAAATGGTAAAAATTATGTTAATATTATTAGGCTACATATATTATACTAATTAAAACATTATATATCGACTTTTTCCAAATTCAATTCAATGAAGTGGAAAATTTAAATTTAAAGCGAATACTGATAATATTTCGATTAAGTGAGTTTTTAATGTGAGAATGTTAAAATGTTAATTATGAATTTATATCTGAATTCAATATAGAAAGGATTTGAGTTACCTAAATTGGATTAATATATGTATAATTTTTCTATTTTAACTTTAAACCCATTTAAAAATATAATTTAGCATTAATATTTACTTAAATGAAAAACTAATTTTCAACTAAAATGTTTTATTTTTAAATACTCATAAAAACATAAAGCTTCTTAGAAAAATACAAAAAATTCTCCTCATGCAAATTTGGACAATCCAAATTTAAAAAATTTTATTTATAAAAGTGGAATATATAGTTTTCAAACAGGTCCACCATTTATATTTTGTAAAAATTGATCTGTCGTGTAAAGCAAGATAACTCAGTGGCATGTTTTGGGAAAACATAACGTTGTTTTGAAAATAAAGATAGATAACAACAAGATTATATAATTTCTAAAATGAAAATATTGTAAATTATTGGGTTGTTACAATCTCCCCACCGTAATAAAATTGTGTCCACATAATTTAACCTTTATATCAGTAATTGTGGAATTAATATTTCAAAATAATATTGTCAAAAAAACCCATATTATAAATTGGGTTAATAAAACATCTTATTAATAAAAAGGAAATAGAAATTATGTGGTCACCACAAAACTAGGCTTTTAAAATTAGAGAACATTAGTGAAAATGTGGGCATGAAAGAGAAATATAACTATGATGTTATATTGGATATTGATAGATAGTATGTTAAGAAGAAAGTTTATGACCACAAAAATGTAAACCAAAGTTATGAAAAAGGTCAATGATATCATAAAAAATAATGATAATAGGAAAACATTTTGGTTTCAAGACCATTTTTCCAAGAGCTGAGGAATTATTTTAATGACCAAGAATATAAGGAAATATACTTTCTTGATGGGTTTCTATTTGATATTGATAAATTCCATATTTTGGTTGTGATTTAATCAAATTATAATTTATCCCATACTCATGGAAGAAGATATCCTATGGAGAAAACCTTTTTATGCTCTAAAATATTCTCTTAATAAATCATAATACCCATTAAACTTGTCATTTTATTTGTCTCAAACTATTCTCAAAATCCAATATGGTTAATAAATTAATCTATAAAATTAAAATGTTACACTACCAGTTCTTCATTAATATTTATTGGACAAAAATATTAACTATAAATAGTTACACATTAACCAGGACATCATGTTGTCCAGTGGTAAGCATGAAACACTTATCGTCCTTTGGTCCTGGGTTCATGCCTCACCACCTTTATAGATTTGATGGGCTTTCACCCATAATGTTGGTTGAAATTTTTTAAACTATATTAATATAAATTAAAAAATAAATATAATATGAATCCTTTAAATTTAGTTCTTAAATATAATGTTAATAATGGTTTTCAATACATCATATTTTATTTTCAAATCCTAATATTCTAATTTGATTATTATTACAATGTCAATATGATCATAATAACAACACATTTTACCAATAAATTTAAAATTATGTCTCTATAATTTAAGGTAGTTATTACTCAAATAAATTATCCAGTAAAACAAATACTAAACTACTGAGTTTTATTGCCCTAAATTTCTTCAAAATATCATTAATCCTGGTAGACTTGCATCCCATACAACCTAATAAATATGTTCAAAACATTGAACTTATGATCAACTATAACCTCTAAATCTTGTGTTGGTATCCATAATTAATAAATTAATTAAGACATGTGATCTTATATGATAATTCTCAAGGTATATCTTAGGTTAATGTACTTTAATCTATTTTTCCTAAAGCTATTTTCCATGTTTTACACTAAACATCATCTGAATCCATATGTAACACTCTGAACCCAAAAACCTGAAGGTGATGTCTTAATTTATTATATTGGAGTGATTACAATGAATCATATCCTGGAGTACTAATCATTTTATTATTATTTTAGAATTTTATTACAAACATGGATCCGATTTTATATTTCGAATAAAAAACAAATACATAACAAAATAAAATTATCCACAGTATTGACACCCATTCCATGAATTCATCTTCATGCCTGGGGGAAAGGAAACCATACAAGCTGATTTAAAATGATCAGTAATGATAAAGAATAGTGGAATATATCATGATTTTTTAGTGATTAATAAATATGAATAGAATAAATTATGATCGAATAATGGCATATATATAATTACATGAGACTAAAACTTGACAATTGACATTCTATCTAATCAAATAATCACACGGAATAATAAAATTGTGGGAATAAATAATTTAGGATGCATGATCTATAAAACTATTTCTCTAGGATAGTTACTATAAATACCTATCATTAACAAAGTGTATGTATTTGGGTAGAAACCTGTTTAATTTGTTACAAGATCTGTCTTCCAAAAAATTTAAAATTTCATAAAAAAAATATAGGGTTTGGAACCAACTAATTTCACCCCATGAGACTACCAATTCATCAATGTGATTTCATTAACATCCCCCAAAAACATGTAATTTATTTCCAAAACATTCCTACCATATTTGGAGAATAATTTAAATAATAAATAATATTCCTTATCCAAAATCCGTATTATGTAAAGAAAATATATTTGTTGACATTATCCCAAATAAATCATATATATTTCAAAGTTAACACAATATGTAAAAAATTTATAAGGATTAGAAAATAATAATATAAATAAATTGATTGCTTCAAGAAAATTTTAGTCATCACAAAAGAAAGTGATATTTCAATGACAACTTTTACCGCATGGATATTTTCAAATAAAACCCAATAGTTGAGATATTTAAAATTAAAACTTATAATAATATGAAATATTAGTTAATGATGATACTAAATGAAACTAGGAATGAATATACACAGCATAATGGAAATTAGTGAGGGAAATGGTGTAGGCCTCATCGAAGAAAAATTGAGACAAGAATCCCTTAACCGGAGTCCAAATTTTCACCTGTTCTGTTATCTTTGGGAATAATAAAATTATTTTTATTATTTAATTTATTTATAAACTTTTTAAATTTTATTATTAATTTCACTTCACCTATTAAATATTTTTATAAAACTACTTAATCAATTAAGTTTATTTTGGGGTTTTTGACCAAATTTGTTTCGTGTGTTAGAAATGACTTTGGTAGGTCGAATATGGTCAAATGGGTAATTATATAAAAATATACAAAATAATAATCATGAAATAATTAAAAAAAATTATATAAATAATAAATATAAAACCAATCATGATATATGGTTATGAAAAATGAACCACTGTTGTAATCATTGAGATAGTAGACCTTACATATGCATGAGTAACATTCACCTTATTCAATGATTGTTGAGGAAAGAAGATAAGAATCATTTTATTCTTATTTAATTATAATTATATCATAAATAGCATTTATTTTAATCATATATACCTATATATATAATTATTGTGTTGTAAAATTTATAACATTGTGTAGAGGAGGTGGTAGTCTATACGTCATCAAACGATGCTATCACTTTTTTATTGCGTGAAGAGGGTAAAAAAAATATACTATATTTACAAAAAGGTAATTATATAATTAAAATAATATATATATATATATTTTTTGTAATTTATTTTTAATTAAAACCATATTTAATACAATCCATGTAATGTGTGAATGTATCACATCTCTTTGAGGAGGTTGTAGTCCACACATCCATAATTGATGTTTTCATTTTTCTAAAAAAATATAAATCATGAAGGTATGTGTTATAAAAAAATTAAAAAATTGTTAATACAACATAAACATCACATATATCAAATAAAAACAGTATTTCCATTATATTTCCCACCCATGAGAGGTGGTATAGAAAAAAACAAATGAAATTGTTTTGTGAGGAAACAGGTCTTCGTACAAAGGAAGAGTAACTTCATTACACAGTTGATAAAAATGTGTATAGGTGTATATATTAACCGTTAAATAAAAAAATATTAATATATTCAGTATAATTATGTTATTATATAAACATGTAATGTGAATAATTAAATATTTTTTTAAAGAAATAAAACAAAAGTGATCGTTGAATAATGTTACTGATTTTTCCGTTACCTCAGTTTTATTTATACCAAAATAGTTACTTGGTTTTATTTCATCACCAAGGAAGGATTCTATAATTATATCATGGATTTTTGAAGGTTACTTTTCAAGGATTTTTATGATACATATTGTTAGAGATTTTTTTAAGAACTTGGAGGGGTGAGTGCTTTTTTATAATGGAGGGGGAGTGGCATTCCGATAAATATAAAAAGGTAAAAACTATTGGGCGATCTCCCTTACCTAATGTTCCTCCAAAAATGAAAATAAGGGACAAATGTAAAATTATGCTCAATAAAATCCTCTACCACATAAAAACAAGTGCACTTTCATAATTTTGTTCCTTAACGTTCATGTTTCCCCAGTTTAACCATTTTGGTTTTAATTAAAGTAAATTGTTTTTTATCCAAAACAATTTAATCATTAAGATTATATTAAAGTGGAATTTATTAGAAAATAATAAACCAATGAATTATAAATATGATAAATAATTTTAAAGAAAAAATATCCTGTATTTTTGAAATTAATTTTACATAAGGGCATGTAACGTGTAAAAACATTAATTTAACCTGAACTATGCTAACAATGTTTTCACTATTTAGGGATCAATATGTACATTATTAAAGATTAGTTGTTTATAAATACACCATATTTGATATTGTTTTAAATTTAAAAATTAATTTTAATAATAATGTATTTTTAGTAATTTTGATTCTTTTAATAAAATATAATTTGTTATAAAATAACATTAAAGTCAATTTGAACATTATTTTAATAATGTTAATATAAAAATATTCATAAAATGATGGAATTAAAATATATTAAGTTAAGAGATATTTATTATGATATATTTATATAAAAATATAAGTTAACAAAATAAGGCATTAAATTTTATTCATTTAAAAAAAATTGTATCATTTAGTTTTTTATTTATTACCTAAATAATCAGGGAGTTGGCGTTTCATAATCATTTTAAGAAACTAGTTTATATATAAAAATCAATGATAAATTATTATGATGAAAATAAATAATTTATATTTGAAAATTATATGTATAACTGAATATGTTATAGTAGTTCTATATCTTAAGGGTTTATAAATATTAAAGGAATGTAAGGTTTATTTTTTTCTCTTTTCCTTACTTAACTTATTATATTGGTCACTTTAATTGAATAATATATAAATAACTTTTAAAATTTTATCCAAGAGGTTATATGTTCGAAATATTGTCATAAAAGTTATTTTGTACATGTTTCAAGGTTATTGTTTTCCTTTAGATTAAAGTTAAACCACAAAGTAAATAAATTTTTACCTTAATTTCTATAAATAATTTTAATTACATTCACTAATATTATTGATTAAAAATTTAGTTGATATTATTATAATAGAAATATTATACTTCTTCCACCTACGTATATATATTTTTTACAATTTCAATTCACATATGTGGAGAAATAAAATTTAATTACAATCTCAAATATGTGGTGAGAAATCTGGGTTTTAATGGGAAAATGTTCAAAAGATCATTATTATTTTATATCTAAATTCATTATAAAAATGATTCCAATGACCTAATTTTTTTTACTATATATCAAATTGATCTATTTTTACTTTTAAATAAATTTAACATTGAACCTTAAAATTATAATTACTTAAACGAAAAGGCTTTTTTCAACAAAAATGTAGTATTTTTCACTATTCATCAAAAAATAAAACATATTAGAAAAATACCAAAACATCACTCTAAGAAAAGTGTAACATAATTATTTCAAAAATTAAGTTTATATTAACAAATAAAATTTATTAATGTTTCAATATATGGTGTTAAAATAGGTATGTCATTAAAAGGAGCAAAAACTCGGTCTTGCATGTAACACATGATAACCTAGTATTGCGTATAGTATAAGAATAAAGTGGTGTTGTTTATAAATATTCTATAAAATAAATTAAATAAATTATAAAATTGAAATATTTTAAATTATTTTGGTGTTACAAATATCCTATTTAATATATCATTAGTTAAAATATTTTACAAATAAATTTTAATGATGAACTAGTAGTGTTTCTATTGAGGTTTATGGATCAATTTAATATCTTAGATGACTTGTGATAACCATATTTGTTTTGGAAAATAGTTTTAGATATAAGGAAATTAAGTTCTCACTTTTATGGATCTTAATATCTTAGAAAATATTATTTTAGTGTTTCAAGGATAAAACAAATGATTTTTATCATTTCTTAGAGTAATCGACTAATTGGAGGTTGATCACATCACAACCAAAAGATGAGATTGTGATTATGAAATAGAATGAAATCAAGAATTTATATATCCTCATGAAACTTCATCAACATTATGAAAAATTATATTTCAATAAAATTTTATCTTATCACCTTCATATAGGATTAATCATATAGTCTTTTAAATCAGCATAGATCAATGGTTTTGAGTTTTTTAACTTTCCCTCGATCATTCACTTTATATTGTTCAATTAACTCTATCATAATTTATAAATATTTATGTTTTTCTTACATGTATATGTCTTCACATTCCACCAATGTTCCCTAACTTATAATCCTAGTTATGGGACCATTATACTTTCCCACCTCTCTCATTAAGATTATTTTTTTATTAGCTGTAATTATGATGTGGGATTTAAGCAAAACAAATTTCAAATATAAAACCCTTGATTACTAATATCATATTTAAATTTTCTGGATTAAATTTATTTAATTTGGTTAAAATGTGACTCCCAAAAATTGTTAATTAAGAACATTCTATTCGACAGTGTATAAAATATGAAACACTCACCCTGAACAACGCATAAAATTTATTTCTTTAAATTTAATCTCTAGGATAGATTGTGTAACAAGAAATCCAGATTCTTAATATACCACATTATAGAATTTTGTTATAACCAAAACATTAAATTAGTGGGTATGAATAATAATAACTAAATAATGAAAATTATTATTATAATTTTATTAGAAATAACACAAGTTTCATTTAAAAGAATAAGAATTATTTTCTATAAAACTGTGTTTTTTCTGAAAGGTAGTTTACTCATGCCTTACGCACAAAATTTGAAATTGATTTTTACCTCTTATAAAACATATTTCAAAAATTAAAATAATTTCTTAAATCAAAAAATAAAAATTATCATGCTTTTTATTTTTGAATTATTTTTGAAATATTTCATTTTTGATGAATAATGAAAATACTGAATTCTAATTGAAAAATGTCAGTTAGTTTAAATTATTTATAAAGGAAAATTATATTTTATTTTTTTTTAAATTTAAATTAATTTAATTATATATAATTTTATCCAATATAGGTTGTTGTAAAAATTTCATATAAAATTTTGATTTAAAAATAATTTAATGTTTTCAACAATTGCACATTAAAACCCCTCTTTCTTGTTGTGTCTATTGGAAATATTTTAAATTTAATTTTTTCACTTTTTTAAATGTAATTTGAAATAATCTATTAAATAATAGTAATAATAGTAATTTAAAATAATTTAATTATGTGAACTTAATTTTTCACTAGAATGAATAGTGAATATAAGAAAAATTATTTGTTGTGGTTAATGTAAAAATAGATTTACCAGGTGTTAAACTATAAAGATAAGGGATAACATTACACAATAACTGGTCTAAAATTAATTTTATAGAACTATTTAAGCCTTGTAATGTCTAATTCTCTGGATTATTCTATTATGTACCCTTTACGAACGTTGAAAATGTGGGTACACCTCTTTCTTCTAAACAATTAAAAGTGTTCCACTCACCACACATATAAGAAGTCACCGCCTATTATCACTTATTCATGCCATCAAATCCATTTGGTTCATCCTATCCCTTCCCAAATAACATTTCAACTTCCATACCCTTATCCTAGAAGCCTTATTTCAGGTTGAATTCATAACTATGAATGATTTTGGTTTAAAACTAAAGAATTTACCCAAAAAAGATGTAATGATTTTCAAAAAGTTTTTTATATTATATCTTCCTCCACTCCCCTTTATTCACATTACACAATGTTTATATATAAAATTTACTATATTTTACATAAAAATATGTTTTTATAATATGGTTATGACCTACAACTATCCACACTTCAATCGGATGGGTTTCCAAAGCATCATTTTTGTGTATTGTGGACTATTGCCTCACAAACAGATGTCATTAGTTTTTTCATTACCACCAGTCATGGTTGGGTATGTGTTAACCTATATCGAATCCTTAAATTCTTTTTTGGAAAAAACAGATTAGTAATTTATAAAATAAAGAAAACTTATCTAAAAATTTAGCACTTGGTACGTCTGAGTTTTGAACCCACAAGTATGATCTATACACTATTAATTAATTAAAGGAATTAAAATTGCAATCATTTGGTCAATTGGAATGAGAATGAAAATGAATAAAATATGAGTTCTAAATTAAAGTGATGATTCATGATAGGTTTTGTGATTTTTTATGTTCTTGTTCTTGGTATTAAATTGATTATGAGTTCATTCATGAGTTGGTGTCAAAATTGAGTCCACAAGGATCCTAGGAACCCTACACTAGTTAGACGATCAAACTATTTGAATGGTCATACATAAGGTGAAATCACAAAAAAAGTGACCCAAAAATCTATTTATATAGAATATACCTAATAATAATAAGGTACATAGAAAACTAGGAAATTCAATTGATGCAATAAAATAATAATCTCTAATTTAAATTATAATGGTCATGAAATTTCATAATAGAATGAATAGAATTGACAAATAGAGTTACCATAATCCAAAACATGATAAAGATAAAAATAACACTTAAAAAAATTTCCAATATAATAAAATTACACAAAATAATGAACACTACTCTTCGTGTGATATATGATGAGAATGAGTAGCATAGATACCCAAATAATAATGGAAACAATTCAAGGATGAAATAAGTGCTCCCCGATCACGCTTCATGCATTGCAATTCATCCTTATATCATCTGGGTCTCAATGATCGATATCATTGGGAGGATTAAGGTATTAATATATAGTTTTTTTATCAATCCCTTATAAACAAACATATAATCATTTATTTTATGATAGTTTTATGATGTTTAATAGTTATACAGTGTGAAATGTGAGATAGTTGTGGCATCTCCTAGCGTGTGTCATTCTTGAAACATACTCTTCTCATATTGAGTACTTGATGTGTAATGGATTGTAATGTAATAAATATTATCATGACATGAATTGGGTGATGATGTGGGTTCCTATCCTGATGAACTCACACCATTTATTATTTACACAATGTGTGTGTATCTTGAAATAGGTTCTACAGCTAGTTCATCTCGTGGCAATTTCCTCTTACAAATTCAATATTTAGGTGTTGTATCACACAACATCACAACATGGTGCAAAGTTACTTTATGTTCCTATATTCATATCAATTTCCCACTTTCCAAATATTTTTGGTACCCTTCCAAAAAACAGAATAAGTTAAACCATCTAGGATTTTGAAGGAAAATCATTTAATATCAAGGTACTAAAACACCCAAAATGTGTTCATAAAATACACTTATAAGTATGACGATGGATATAAATTATATATATGATATTTCTAACATAATTATAAATTTGTATTCATTATATTATATAAAATGATTTTACATTCCATTCCATAAGGAATAATTTAGCATCACTTGTGTGTATGTCGGGAAACCTCCTCACGAATTAATGAGATTCGTTTTTCACTAAAAAATTACATGGAATACAGTAAAGATAATGATAATGAATATATTTGATATAAATGAAACAATTATTATATTAATAACATATTTATCATTCTTGAAAGATAGTATATTATTTTATTTCTTACATTGAACGATGATAACAACATTCATATACATATAGATTACCACCTTCATTAAGAGACTTGGCCCTCTTTTTATCACCACACCACATGGATGATATATATATGTATATTTAAAAACATAATATGAATTATATGAGACAATTCTAATTGTATTAAGATAAATTATTTCTTAAATTATTTCTATGATGATCATTTTAAAATGAAAACATTACTCATGTGTATGTACAACTTACCATCTCGAGTGTGGAGGGTTTGAAAAGGCCACTCTCATGGATTCCATTTTTGAATAATATTGATATAAAAATATGATAATTTTTCCATTTTTATTATTATTTATATCATATAACTATATAAGTTTTCCAAGAAATACATCTTTCATGATAAAATATACTTGAGGAAATAGGGAAATAACACCCAAAACTATAGAGAAAAATGAATGATGGTCAATAAAAGGGTGATAAGATTGTTTAAATGGATAATATATGATATTAAAAATATTAATATGGTTCTCATACAAGTTAATAACATTTTTAAAACCACTATATTCACGGTTGGAGTGTGTGAAACCAAAATGTATAGTGTGGTAAGGGATTGTGCTTCAATTTCCTTTCATTGAGGCCCATTTGTATTTTATGCACAAATTTATTTTATATGGTGTATACACAACCCATTTCATTATAATATCATTAATAAAAAATAATTAACTGTATTTATTTTCAATTTGAATTATTTAAATCAAGTTGATTTTATTTAAAAGATACCAAGTGGTAAATAATATCATAATGCAATTTTTTTCATTAGTTTATATTACATCTTCATCATCTTTGATATTCTAGGATTATGTGTGTTAGTAATTTTGTTTATTTTTTTAAACTATTAATGTTATTATTTTTATTTATAGTTGATACACATAATCAATTAATTGATTATTCCTCACTTCAATATTATGATTATTTTAAGGTTGTATTTCATAATCTTATTCTAATTGAGATTTTTTATTCATGAGTTTCAGTTCAAATAAATTATTTTATAATTGTCTAATAAACCCATTTATTTTTATTCTCCTCTTGTTACTCATGATATTTTCAAGTAATATTAAAATTTTGACACTCCTTAGTACTTAAATTAATGGATAAAATGTTTTTAATAAAATATGTCTTCATATCTCTCTTATGACAGAAATCATAATCTATAGAATACCATGTTCTCAATAAAATGATTTAAAAATGTTTTAAACATTTATAAAATGATTTATTTAATAAAATTTTACCAATTTTTACTATTTATACTTTTTTTTCATGGAATGTTTTTATCATCTTCAGAATAATTAATATATTTTATTTACCAAAAAGTGTGAGGAATATTTGTTTTAGCATTTATGGAATGAATGGAATTTCCATCCATAAAATACATTAAATTTTTTTAAATATTTTATTATAATTTATAAGATTATTTTCAATGAAATATATTGTCAAAAAATTTTGTTAACTTTTAGTTAAAAAAAAACAATTTTCCTAATGAAAATGATATTTTACTCAAGAATGTTTTTGAAATATCTTTTTACGGTATTTTTATTCATCAATGAAAACCACAATATATTATTACACAAAAGGGTATACATTTTATTGATATAATCCTCAAATAGTTATCTAGATGGTTTATGATCTTTTTTTTCCAAGAATTTTTTTTGAATTCACTTCCTTAATTCATTTTTGTTAGTTAACTTTCCCTTGAATTATTCAAATTCTTTTGGGTATTAAATTTCCCCTAAATATTCTTTTTATTTATCATCGATATGTTTATTTCTAATACTATTTATAATTTCAACATAAGGTTTCCTATATTAAGAGATATTGTTTATCTGGGGAAATGTTGATAAATAAATATTCCTTACTCAATACATATAATCGATGATAAGGAAAAAATTTCATAAATTAAATCGATTATTAGATTTATAACCAATGCTTCGGAGATGATGACAAGGGTTGGGACTTAATATAAAAATACCTTAGATGCATCGATAGTATCATGAAGAAAATTAGTAAGCTATCATGAAATAATTTTGATAAACAATATGAGTTTTTACCATATAGTTTTAAATTAATATTTTAATGGTATTGATAGTAGAGGTATCATGATATTGTGTTTATAAAATCCAATTAATAAGCATTTACAATAATAAAAATTTAGTTGTTACTATCCATGAAATCTCCACATTGATATTATCTTTGGATGAATTTCACACCTAGTTATTGTTTAGATGGAATGTGTTTTCTATTATCTACCTTTTCATATTGATTATGCCTTATCCATTAAGGATAGTCATCTTATTGATTAAATAATACATGTTCTAAATTGTTTACCTTTCCATGTTTATTATTATCCATGATAGTTTTGTATTTATATTATCTATGGATTCTATTACTTCTTTTATTATTGATTACATAGATTTTTATTTGTTATTTACCTTTCCATACTGATTATTATTATTGATTCATGATTTCCTTCATTGTTTATAACCTTTAATAATCATTTTATCTCACCCTTTTTTTTCTTATATCTTAATAATCCATGAATATTAATATGATTAATATTTAAGGATATGATAGAGAGAATAATTTTATTCTCAAAAAATGTGTTGTAGCTTTTATATTCACATATATTTAATGAAACATGTATATATCTAGTTTACCAGGAATACTAAATTATTTTTTCATCAAGGATGTGATTCCCTGTATCTTATAGAAATGTAATAAAGCAGACACTCGCTATGGGATACTAGGGTCGAGGTCCCTATAATTTTTATCAATCTATAAATTAACATAAAGTATTTACAATGTCCAATTGTATTTTTTAATTGTATTAAAGTAAAAATAATCTAATTTTTTATAAATAGTCAAATTAATTCAATGATAATAATCATTATTCAGGATTTTTATATAAAATAATTTTATGTATAAATGAATATTCTTATAATTTTTTTTTGTTTTTCACACAATTATATTAATATTAAATTCTACCAAATATGATAATTATATCCTATAAAATTTATTATATATTCAGAATTACTATATTCAAATTATTTAGTAAGTTCCATTTTATTTTCATACATGTTTAATAGAATATATGTTAAAATTTTATCAACACATTGATAAGTAAAATGGGTTAAACAAGGATAAAACTATGTAAAAAGTTTAAATATCAACCAAACACTTGAATTGATTTAAATGGATTTTGTAATTTCAATCATAATAATCATACACTCTAAAATATGGAATATTGGTGCCACATGCCTTTGATTATAACTGTTACTTTCTTTTACGTAAAGGATAATTAAAAATGTCACTCTCATTCTGGTAATATATATAATATATTTTAATTGGGAAAAAAATATGTTAGTAAGATTTCTAAATTTATATTTATAATATGAATAAATTATTATTTGTGTGGTAATTAATTATTTTAGTAATGATATAATTTCTTATAAACATTACAAAACACAGATTCAATGCTTGTAAAGGATGTAAAAAAATCAATTTTATGATTTTAATAAAACATTTAAAGTGTCATAATTTTTATGAAATACAATTTTACGTGAATTTCATAGATATTTTAATAGTATATGTGAATTTTCATGTACATAAATTTAAATGGTATTTAATGTTCAAAAAATATTTTTAAGCCATTATACAATAATTAAAATATTATAATAACTCAACTGGATGGGAAATTATCCACTATAGCATCAATGGTTCATGTAAGTTCCAATTGTTATTTCTGAAAATACTTTCACGAAACATTGATATTTTAAATTTTGTTACTTCAATCATGGTTAAAAGGTTTGAAGAAAAATTTAAAGTAATAAATTTGGGTTTAAATGATGCATAACCCTATATAAATTTTATTTTTTTAATTTATTTCTACCATATACGTCTTAGCATTGAATATATTTCAAAATTAATCAATTATAAAATAGTTGTTTACTTATTATAAAATAACATGTATGGGGGAAGCCGCACATTTTTATTTAGTCCAAACCGCACTTTTATTTTCTTAGGAATATGAATCTCGTAACATAACTTACAAGCCTGGTGGGAATTATGTCATAGGATAATATAACAAAAAGGCCTCATCTAGTCCATAGGCTCTATAAAAAATCCCTAAGGTCCTACTGCATTTGTTCTGAATACTGCCTTGTATCCTATATCTACCTAGCTCATCTACCGTCAATCCAGTGCCCTCACCCTCCACCATGTTAATTATTTGCTATCATCATAAATATAACCATATTCTTACATTAATCCCACCCATAACCAATAGTCTCACGGTCAACACACATTCCCTCCACCATCCTAATGTCCCTCAAAGCATTGGTGACTTTTCCTCGCCTCCCACCACCGACGCCGGCACGCGCCGACCATCCTCCTCCTTCTAGGTTACTCAAATCCTCTTGGTGATCCTTAATCATAAAATCCCCCAACTAAATTTTATACATCATAGCATTGATTTAATTTTTTTCCTCCCACCAATGGATTTAGCTCTCCCTACCTTCCTCTCTGCCTTCCATTGACACCCATCAATGATGACCTTGGAAAATCAACATGCACCCACAAGAAGGGCCAAATACACTATAGGAGGGAGTGTATGACTAGACTCCACACTCATTTTATGTTGAAGATAGTGTAATGTTATCAACTCACCTAAACCCAATTGGATATTATATATTTATATTTCATTTATTTATAAGATTTTAACATACTCTACTTATAAAATGGTGTCTCCTCTCCACTATCTCCCATGCCTCAGGAACCATTGATCTCAACAAATATATATACAAATACTTTAACAATCCTTTATACCCATGTCATTTAATTCCCTTTATTACCCAAATACCTACCTATTGGGCTTATGGTTTAAACTAGAGGAGGTTTCTCAAAGAAGCGATATAATTTTTACCTGAGTTTTTTCATGTTTTTTTCCTCTACATCCAAATTAAAATATTATACAACCATGATATTATAATAAAATCATTATATTACATATATTGAGATATTATTATTTGGATTCCATATCCCTTAATAATTTTCTTTTCTATCCTATGGGAATTGAAGACACGGTTTAATGTGTGTATGTGGACTACCACCTCCATGAAGTTATGTGGTTTTATTTTCATCAATTCACCATATATGTAAATAAAATTATGTATTAAATTAATTTTTATTTTATTTTTACATAATGATTTATTTTTAAATATAATATATTAAATAATTTTTTCCATTATATTCTTTGGGGAATGAGAATGTCTCTCATTTCATTTGTGAACAACCACATCCATAATGTAATGTGATTTATTTATCATCTTCATTTCTAATAAATATTTATAAAATTTTATTTAATGTTTAAAATTTATAATTTTATCATGATTAATAGTATATATATGAGGTAACCATGACACCTTTTAGGATGTTCAACCTACATAAGTTGTCTTGGTGTTGAAAGATTGTTTATGCTTGGATAGGTGTGAGATTGGTACGTACGATGGTTGGTGATGGGTTTTTTTCCCGACCCACCTTCACCAAAAGGATGGGAGGGTTAGAAGATTGCTAGGCCCTTACTTCTTTAAGTTTAAGGAGAGATAATGACCCCTGAACCCTACCTTCAATAGGTCCTGGAGTGGTGACCAGCACCAAGGGCATAGAATTACACAATAAATGGAAGGTATTACCCTTTTTCTTTTAATATGATCAGGAGATAAGATAGTAAATCCCACAACCCCAAAGCTGGAAGTTAAAGTAAATCCAAGAACCATTCCCAACGCATGTTACAAAAGTAAAATCCACAATGTATAAGGAGACTACAAAGAAAAATTACAAAAAGACAAAACAATAGCAACTACGATGATATGTCACACGGTCTGAGCTAGTACAGTCCAGTACGATCCCTGAAATCCTCCTGGAAACTTGAAAGTTGTTTTATATACGTAGGGTGAGCATACAAGTATAATCATTAGGAAAAAACCAAAGACTACCATTCATAAATGGGGAGGCATAATAATGCCCTGTGAGAAAATAGATTACCCAGCACCTAACAAGGAAAGTAACCACCCAAGCCTCACCAAGGTACACTCCCCAAATAGCACAAATCAAGTAATTAATAGTAATAGCACATTGATGTTTGGGTACCTCGCACCACTTTCCCACTTGGTATTTAAGACATCCTACGTATCAAACTAATCCCACCATTCTCACCGTAGTCCCACTGCTACACCCACCCGCACATACCTAGGCCACAACCACACATCCCACCTACAAACACCTAGGCCACAACCACTAACCCGCCCGCAGACACCTGGGCCACAACTATCACACGTAACAACACCTATAAACACCTGGTCCAGAACAACCACTACCTTTCCTGAAGACACCTAGACTAGAAGAAATACTACCACACCCAAAAACACCTGGGCCTCATCCCTAAGATACTTGGGAAACCACCTGCCCGCACACACCTAGGACAACTACCACAATACCCTGCCCGAAGATTCTTGGGCTAATAATGGACATCAAGCCATCACAGCCTACCCGAAGAGTCTTGGGATATTCAGGAAAGGGAGAAGAAAAGGAGCTAATAACCAGCCACTCATAGGAGTATTGGGAAAAACACCCTCCCCCATGAATTGGGGGTGTTCGGCACAAAGTTCTCAACATGGGTGGGGTCATGAATAAGAAACACAAAAACTACATGTATATGTATAGGTAAAACAAAACCTAGTTTTTTCTTCAGCCAGTCTAAAGAACACTATCCCTACTATTCATTCATAAGAGAAGAGAACAACACTCATGCCCAAGTCATAACTCACACCAAACCAAATCCACATGTTCCATCCTTGCTTCCATGTACATTAATAATGTTTAAATAAGATTATGCACCTACTTGGGAAACTAGTAATCATAGACACAATCCAAGGAAAGAATACACCCAACATCAATTTAATCATTCACACCTGGTTCTTTTATAAAGCCACAATAACAAAGGGATAAGTGAGATCCCTCAAAGTACTGAAACCAAAGAAAACCCCAAGATACAACCCCATCTCCCCAAAATCTAAGAGCCAATGGTTTCTCAACAATAGAGGATCCCACCCAAATTTGTGATTTAATAAGTTCAATCACGGATCCTCAAATACACATTCAGAAAAAGTACAACAACATAGGATCCCATCCCCTGTTTTATCACCCCAGTAAGCGGACCGTGAAAGAAAAAACCAAACCGCTACCACCAACACAAGGTAGGCCCAAGCAGGTATTTTCAGATTTAGAAGATTTAACACACTCCATGGTTTCAATACCACTGGTATTAAACCGAGGTTATCATAGAAAATGAGTTGATCTTGGTGCTTCCAATTTATTTAGCTGAATATACATAATTAACCAATTCCTTTACACAACTAAAAGGGTTCAAAACCAAAATACAATCCATTTAAACATCACAAGGGGTATGGGTTTATTAATGCATAGATAAAGAACACCAACGACCATGATTTTCAGTAGGTGTAAGCCTGCACAATTATGAAACCATAAATCATGAATGAGGAGACAAACAGAGAAGCATCATCGATCACACCCATCCCCTTAATTCTTTAGAATTCTTTTAATATCCTCATTAATGTTTGGTTCATACAATTATACAGATACAGTAGCACACCCACCCAACAAGATACATAGAAAGAAGAGACTAAGGTGAAACCCCTACTTGATGATCAAGGATCGACGTTAATTCCTCTCATGGAAGCTGGAAAATATGAGTGACATGAAATCCACGGAACACGAAGGTAAAACCTCGTAATAGGGGTACGGCTCGTCGAAAGGAAGGGTACTCCGAGCAGGATGATCGAGAAAAACAAACTCAGGGATAATTATTTTGGTTATAAAGTCTGATAAGGGATGAGATATAGGACTTCCAGACGGTTAAGATACAGAAGTAAACAGCGTAAGGAGTGTGATCATGGGTTGACCACGCGGCTCGGACACCCCACATGACTGGATTAATTATTATTTAGTAGGGAGGTTCATTTTATTTTAAGATATTAATTATGGGATTAAAAACGGCCTTGTAACTCTTAGAAAATATAAAAAGGCCTAAAAGTGGCGATACAGGGGAGGCAACAGAAGAAAAACCCGCCAAGGTTGGGTGACACCGATCGGTCACGCCAATTGGTCACACCGATCGATCGTGCCGATCGGTCTGACCGATCGGTCGTGCCGATAATTTTCAAAGGAAGGGGTCATGAGGGTCTGGGTCATTACATCAGATACCTCTCAAACCATTCTCACCATCGGGAACCAAAACCAGACCATGAGGAAGGAGGGGGGATCCAAACAACCACCCTGGAAATAACTCTCAATAGTGAACCTCTCCAACATAAGAACATCTTATCTTCTGAACAAACAAAAACGTCCTACCGCTCCTTCTCTGTTTCATGCAAAAAAAAAAGTTCCCAACTGTCCGATATAGTGGGAGAGGGGTTTCCCATCCTTCGTGTTAAGATACTATCCGCTTTGGGCGGCACTGACTCGCCCGTACGGGTTTAGGTGCAGCTGCTTTAATGCGTCTTAACTAGGGATCAGGTCCTCCTCTCCCCATTATTTTGGACACTTCACACACACATCTATAGAAAATGAAACTGCACATCCATTGTCAATATGGTAATCATTACACAACAAACAAGTACTGACAAAACATGATAAAACTCAAAACAACTCGGGGTATTAGGCACGCATCTGTGCTTCCCTCTCCCAGGTACTTTCTTCAAGCCCACCATGTCTCCATAAAACACATACCAAGGGAATGGTTCACCCACGAAGTACTTTATCCTTATGATACATGATCTTGATCGGTCTTTCTATGATGGTTACTGACCTGTCACAACACTTCGAAGGTCCCGACGAACCTGGGAGAAAGCTTACATGTTCTTCCAAACCTCTGCTATCCACGCCGAGGGTAGACTTTCTAGAATATGTGGTCCCTGAACTCGAACTCCAAGGGTCTCCTCCTATCATCGGCATATGACTTCTACCGGTCTTGAGCCACCTTCATCCTCATTTGTATAAGGTAAACCTTTTCTATCGTGCTCTGCACCACCTCCGGGCCAAGAACACCTGCTTCCCCATCCTCAGTCTAGCACACGGGTGAGCAGCACGACCTTCCATATAGATCTTCGAATGGAGCCATGCCAATGGTAGAGTGACAGATATTATTGTAGGTGAACTCTACTAGAGGCATGTGTAGCACCCATGAGACCCTAAAGCCCAGAATACATGCCCGCAGCATGTCCTCCAAGGACTGGATGGTGCGCTCTGTCTGCCCATCTGTATGGTGGTGGAAAGCAGTGCTAAGATGTAGGTGGGTGCCAAAAGCATGCTGCAATCCTCTCCATACTCGTGAGGTAAAATGTGCATCCCTGTCCGAGACTATGGAACTCAGATCTCCAAGAAATCGCACTACCTCATCCATAAACTTCCGTGCTAGAGCATCCACTCAACTGGACTCCTTAATCGTCAGGAAGTGAGCCGACTTCGTCAACCGGTCCACTACTACCCAGATGGCATCAGAGCCTCCTTGCACTTTGGGTAGTCCTATAATGAAATCCATCTAGATTTCATCCCACATCCACTCGGGGACATTTAAAGGTTGCAACAACACGCCTAAAACAATGTGTTCATCCTTCACCTGCTGACACACTAGGCACTTGGCCACAAACTCTACCACTGCTCACTTTACTCCGGGACACCAAAACTATCTCTTAAGACCCTGGTACATCTTGGAAACTCCCGGGTTCACTGCTAGGGGTGAGTTGTGGAACTCACTAAGGACTTTTCCGCACATTGCCTTTGGTACAAACAACTTTCCTCAGAAAAGCATCTGGTTCTGAAAATCCTCTTTCAACCCTTCCGGAGCATTGCCCTGGTCTACTCGGTCACGCATCACTTTGCACTCTGGGTCTCCCCAATGAGACTCCTCCACCTGATGTAACAAAGAATATTGTATGGTTATCTGATACAGGAATCCTCTACCACTATTCGTCCTCGCATCCAGGTAAAGGGCATCCAACACCTCCATCACCCTCCAAGCGTCCGCCGACTCTCGGGCCGCATCCCTCTATGACTTCGTGCTCATGGAATCATCCACCACGTTTCCTTTCCCTGAGGTGTAGGAAATCTTGAAATCATAATCCTGGAGGAACTCCATCCACCTTCACTACTTTAAGTTTAGCTCCCACTGGGAGAAGATATACCTCAAGATTTTGTGATCCTTGAAGACCACGAAGAGTTCTCGAATGAGGTAATGCCACCACAACTTTTGTGGGAAAACGAACACTACATGATCCAGATCGTGGTTGGAATAATTATTCTCATGAGGGCACAACTGCCTAGACCCATAAGAGATCACCCCTATCGCTGATTCAACACACATTTGAAGCCCTGCCCTGAAGAATCACAGAACACCTCATATGCCTCCCCTTCTTCTGGTAGTCTCAACACTGGGGCACTAATCAATTTCTCCTTCAGATAGCTCAAGGCTGCCTCGCACTGCTCACTCCATACGAAATCCTGATACTTCTTGGTCAAGGTTGTCAAAGGTGCTGCAACTCAGAAGAAGATGGGTACAAACCTCCGATAGTAACCTTCCAGCCTAAGGAAACTACAATCCTTTGCCACGTTCTTGGGTGCTGCCCAAGAAACAACCGCCTCAACCTTTGATGGGTCCACCGCTACCCCCTGTTTGGACATTACGTGCCCAAGGAAGTGTACTTCTCACATCCAGAACTTGCATTTCGACAACTTCCCATATAGGTGGTGCTGTCAGAGGACCTCTAAAAGAGTCGTCAGATGCTCTATGTGGTCCTCCTCTGGTCTTGAATAGATCAGGATGTCGACGATGAACACAACCACGAACCGATCCAGGTATTCCCGGATGATGGAGTTCATAAGTCCCATGAACATAGCTGGGGCGTTCGCAACATCGATAGTCATGACTACAAACACGATGATCCCATATCTTCACCTGAAGGTCATCTTCGAGATGTCACCCTCCTTCAACCTCAACTGTTTATATCTAGACCTCAAGTTAATCTTCGAGAACCATCCTGCCCCTTTCAGCTGGTCCAAAAGATCATCTATCCCTAGAAGAGGGTAGCGATTCATGATCATTACCTAAATCAACCTCATGTAGTCAATGAAAAACCTGAGACCACCATCTGCCTTCTTTGTGAACAAGACTGGAGCACCCCATGGTGACACACTTGGTCGAAAAAAACCCTTCTTCATTAGATCGTCGATCTGAATCCGCAACTCCCGTAGATCTGTAGGTGCCATCTGGTAGGGATCCATCGAAATCAGACGAGCACCAGGTTGTAAGTCTATCCCAAACTCGATATCACATCAAGGCTGTAGATTCGTCACCTCCTTAGGGAAGACGTCCATAGACTCACTGACGATCGCTGGTACTTCCACCATCTCAGCATCCACTAACTCTACTGACAACTCTTCTAACAAGGATAGGAGGAGTTCATCTCACCTGCTTCCCTTATAGCCACTCCACTCACGGGTGAAAGTAACACTTCGGCCACCCAGGTTTGAGAACACAACCCTTCCTCGGAAGCATTAAATGATGGTACACATAGAGAACATCCATTTGATGCCTAGGATGACATTGTATGGTTGTATCTGTAGAAGCAGTAGATATCTGACCGAATGATGTGGCCCTATGCAAATTGTCCAAGTCAACCTCCTAGGCCCCGATCGCCCATACAACTCGTGGTCATCTCACGGGTTCCATAGCTGCAAGGTAAACAAGGAATGCCTAAGCCCAAGTAGTACAAAATATTGTCCTTACATTTTATTTGACTTATTTATTTCTTTTTGAATCCCGAAAACACCTAGAAACATGAGAACACAAGTCATTATGATGCATGTACCCTTCCTAGGGTCTCTACCCTACAATCAATGTAGCCTCACATGGTTGTTCGGTAGGTCCAGAGTCCTTGCATTGGATCACAGGGGGCCCTAAAATCCCGTGTCCTAGTCGGTCTTCCCTGGCCTAATTCACGCACCAATGTCACCCAAAACTGTTTCCCTACCATCCCATGTAATCCTCACTGTGCCTAACTCCAGAATCCATCCTATCTCTCAACCTGCACCTTTGATACCATTCTGTCACGACCCACCTTCAAAAAAAGGAGGGGAGGGTCAGTAGATTGCCAGGCCCTTCCTTCTTTAAGTTGAAGGAGAGATAATGTCCCCTGAAACCTGTCTTCAATAGGTCCCGGAGTGGTGACCAGCACCAAGGGCATAGAATTACACAATAAATGGAATGCATTACACTTTTTCATTTAATTGGATTGGGAGATAAGATACTAAATCCCACATCGCCAAAGCTGGAAGTGAAAGTAAAGGCAAGAACCATTCCCAATGCATGTTACAAAAGTAAAATCCACAATATATAAAAAGGCTACAAAGCAAAATACCAAAAAGAAAGAACAACTGAAACTGTGATGATCTGTCACAAGTTCTAATCTAGTACGGTCCAACACAATCCCCGAAGTCCTCCAAGAAACCTGAAAGCAGTTTTATATACATAGGGTGAGCATACAAGTATACTCAGTAGGAAAAAACCAAAGACTCTCGTTCATAAGTGAGGAGGCATATTAATTCTCTGTAAGAAAAGAGATAACCTAGCACCTAACAAGGAAACTAACCACCCAAGCCTCCCCAAGTTACACTCGCCAAATAACGCAAATAAAGTAATTTATAGTAATAGTACATCGATGTTTGGGTACCCCACGCCACTTTCCCACTGGTTATTGAGGACATTCTACACATCGAACCAGTCCAGCCATTCTCACCACAGTACAACTGCCACACCCGCCTGCACACACCTGGGCTACAACCACACATCCCACCCACAAACACCTGGGCCACAACCACTAACCCTCTCGTAGACACCTGGGCCACAACTGTCACATGTAACCACGCCTGTAAACACCTAGGCTAGAAGAACCACTGCCACACCCAAAGACACCTCGACTAGAATAACTACTACCATGCCCAAAGACACATGGGCCTCATCCAGAAGATATTTGGGAAACCACCTGCCCGCAAACACATGGGACAACCACCACACTACCCTGCCCGAAGATTCTTGGGCTAATAATGGACTTCAGGCCATCACAACCTGCCCGAAGAGTCTTGGGAAATTCGGGAAAGGGAGCAGAAAAGGAGATAATAACCAGCCACTCATAGGTGTATTGGCAAAAACACCCTCCCCCGTGAAGTGGGGGTGTTCGGCACTAAGTGCTCAACATGAGTGGGGCGTGAATAAGAAACAAAAAAACTACAAGTAAATGTAAAGGTGACAAGCACTCACCCAACCTAGGTTTTTCTTTAGCCACTCTAAACAACACTATCCTTACTATTCATTCATAAGAGAAGAGAACAACACCCATTCCCCAGTCACAACTCACACAATACCAAATCCCCATGTTCCATCCTTGCTTCCATGTTCATTACTAATGTTTAAATAAGTTTCTGCACCTACTTGGGAAACTAGTATGCAGAAGCACAATCCAAAGAAAGAATACACCCAACATCAATTTAAGCATTCAAACCTGATTCTCTTGTAAAGTCACAAAAGCAAAGGGATAAGTGAGATATCTTGATGTATTAGAACCAATGAAAACCCCAAGATATAGCCCCATTTCCCCAAAATCTAGGAGCCAATATTTTCTCAACAACAGAGGATCCCACCCCAATTCATGATATAAGCAGAGTAATCACAAAGCCTCAAATTCACATTCAGCAAAAGTACAACAACAGGGGATCCCATCCCCACCCGTATCACCCCAGCAAGTGGCCCATGAAAGAAACATCCAAATCACTAGCACCAACACAAGACAGGCCCAAGTAGGTATTTTCAGATTTAAAAGATTTAACACACTCCATGGTTTCAATTCCACTGGGCTTAAACTGAGGTTATCATTGAAAAGGAGTTGATCCTGGTGGTTTCAATTTATTTAGCCGACTATACGTAATTTACCAATTCCTTTACACAGATAAAAGGGTTCACAACCAAAATACAAGCCATTTAAACATCACAAGGGGTAAGGGTTTATTAATACACATATAAAGACCACCAATGGACATGATTTTCAGTAAGCGTAAGACTGCACAATTCCGAAACCATAAATCATGAAAGAGGCAAAAAACCGAGCAGCATCAAAGATCACACCCATCCCCTTCATTCTTTTGAATCCGTTTATTATGTTCATTAATGTTTGATTCATCCAATTCTATAGATATAGTTGCGTACCCACCCCACAAGATTCACATAAAGGAGAGAATAATGTGAAACCACTACCTGATGATCAAGGATCGACATTAAGTCATCGTGTGGAATTTGGAAAACAGGAGTGGGAGGGACTCCACAGAACGCGAAGGTAAAACCTCGTAACATGGGTACGGATCGTCAGAAGGAAGGGTACTCAGAGTAGTATGATCAAGAAAAATAAATGTAGGGATAATACTTTAGGTTCTAAAGGCTGATAAGGGCTGAGATACAGCACTCACGGATGGTTAAGATACAGAGGAAACCCGCGTAAGGAGTGGGATCGTGGGTTGACCACGCGTCTAGGACACCCCACACAACTGGATTAATTCTTATTTAGTAGGGATGTTTATTTTATTTTTAGATATTAATTATGGGCTTAAAATGGCCTTGAAACGCTTTAATAAGATAAAAAGGCCTAAAAGTCGGGGTACATGTGAGGCTAGAGAAGAAAAACCCACCAAGGCTGGGTGACACCGATCAGTCGTGCCGATGGGTCACGCCGATCTGTTGTGCTGATAATTGGCAAAGGAAGGGTTCATGAGGGTCTGAGTCATTACAGGTTTTGTGCATTGATGACGTGTTTCGTGTTCCTACGGTGAATCTGCTGTGCGATTCTGATTGATTCTGCTTGGGTGGTGTGTTCTGCTTTGCGGTCAGAGGTAAAAGGGTCTAGGATTCCATTTCTGGTTTAGGGGTTTTTCTAAATGAGGTTTCAATCTGATTTTTCATTAGATCATGGCTATTTGGAATCTGATGTTTGAGTGGGTATGGCATATGTCATTGGTACCAGGACCATGCATCACTACACATGATAACTGGCCAAGTAGTGATGAGAAACAGGAAGCTGTACTGATTGTTTTATATTGGGGAGGGCCTGCCCTTGTGGTTTGGATTTGGTTTTATGGATTTTGGTCCATTGAGGCACAACTTAATGTCTTATGTCATTGAAGTCCTATTTGGTTCCCCGTCATCCTTAAAAGGGGTTTATGTTATAATAAAAATAATAATTTTTAGTCAATCAACTTAATCAATCTAGTAAATATATATGAAATGGTAAAAAATAAAATAAAACGTATTATAATAAGTTAATAAACCTGTAAAAGGTTCTTAATATTTCACATAATTAATATAATTTTATTATTTTGGATGTTAAAGAATATATGTGGAAATATGAGACTCTCAGTAAGGCGTTTCTTAACAGAATTTCCTTTTATTGGGGTATATCACCTCTTTATTCACTATGATATGGATAAATTATTTTTGAAATGGATTATGATTATTTAGATTGTATTTCAAATAGTTTTATTTTCATTTATACAAGTTTTACATAATCAATTCATTAATTAAATTAGACAATAATTTTACAACTTTTGTAGTGGTTTCCCATCTCGCTTTTATTTTTGTGAGACATAATCCATATTCACCCCTTATATATTTTTTTGTGTATATATATTGAAAGAGAATTTATTTTATTAATATTCCCATGAAAACATTAGAGATTTAGAAATATATATATGTTTATATCTTTTCTGAGGTTTTGTTTCAAAATTTACCAAAACTATAAGGGTTCTTCATCTAAATGTTATTTCTTTGAGAAATTTTTCATATTATAAACCTATTTATGATTAAATAATTTATATAATACATATTTGAAATATTATATCAAATATATGTTCATATTCATGGTATCTATTTTTCTATTTGAATTTAGTTTTTTATGGGGTATATATTTCAAAGGATACCAATGTTTTAAGAGTTTAAGTTATAATCTTCGTCGTACATTACTTATCTATGATAATTTACATTAAAGAAAATTATATATTAATTATAATTTATAAAAATAAATTTTTCCTCCCCATATATTTTTTTATTTGGTTCTCAAGTTTTCCATTCATTCTTCTCTCTTTGGCGTTTAAAATGATTGAGAAAATATTTTTAAGAAACATTTTCATTATTTCCTCTATAGTCAGTGAAATTTTTCATGAATGTCCATGTTCATTAAAATGATTTCATGAATGTTTTTTAATGATCAAAGGATAATTAAAATTAATTTAAAACCATATTAAAATTTATTTTAAAAATACTAAAAAGTTATTTTTTAATCATTTCTTAAGATGATATTTATGAATGTTTACAAATTTTCTGAAAGGAATCATTATTTATAATTTTCCGCATGAATGAATCATTCAATGATATTGAAAATTATATTCATTAAATATTACATTAAAATAATATATTTTATTTTTTTAAAAATTGTTTTTCTCAATATTCTATGTATTTATTGGTTTGTAAAGATACTGATATATAATGAAATTTTATTTATTCTTTAATAAATGTTAATATACTATTTTAAAATTAATTTCCATAAGTGTTAAGGTCCTTGTTGTTTCCAATTATTCACTAGGGATATGCTCAAATGATACCGTCCAATTATTTTCTATATATATATTTTAATGATTCCTAAAACAAAATTTCCAATCAACCTTTTCTATAGTTTAATTAATTTGTGATGGGAATGATGACTATTACTATAAGTTTTTTGGTGAAAATAAATATATTTTTTATTTAATTTATGTTATAATTTTTTTTTCATTTCTTTGGATTCTGAGTGACCTTAATATAGATAAAAATGATGGGTTATCCTTATGTAGGCCAAGGATAGTGAGACTAATATTGCTCTCAAATGCATTGGGTAATGTGATAGATTTTACTAGATATAAGTTACTCATAAAATAAATATAAGAAAAATATAGAAGATAAAAAATTTCATTGTATGGAATTTAAATCTAAGAGAATATTTAAATTATCATATTTAAATGATTCCATGATGAAATTATGGTTTACTAATATACCATCATATTTTCTCTATTCTTTCTTTGAGGATTAATAATTACTTTAAACAATATTAATTTCCTCTGGTTCAAAATTATTAACTCATCTAATTATTTTCTTATTTGATGGGTCATGATTTAGGATCCATGTTTTTATGGGTGTGAATTATCTTATGTTATTCTCCTAATGATGGATTATTTTATTATATCCTTATAATTATCTTATTCTCAATAATTATATTATATTGATTTATATGTTTACCCAAATATTGTGTTCGATCGCACCCTTCTTATGTTTCCATTTACATAGGTTATTAAGAACTACGTTATGTAAATTATGTACATAAGGCTTTCATATGTAGATTATTTTATGGGGGATGTTAATGAAATGTCATGGAATGAGAAAAATGCGTGTATTATAGAAATAAAATTTCTTTGTGGATGAAAAAATATGTGTTTAATTATTTAAAGGATTTTATTATTAATCTAAAACTATAATTCTAATTTTTATTTTGTTTTTAACTAACTCAATGTTTCCTTTTTCTCTTTTAATTTTGGATGGTTAAAATTGAGTCGCATCTAGCAGCATCGAAACCAATATTTTAAAGATCTTTCTTTTTTGCAACATATTTGTGTCTATGGTTCTGTTGTGTTATTTTTCATATAAAGGAAAGGGTTTAAATAACTTTCTAGGTTTAGATTTTATTGTTTGAGGATAATTTATGAGTTGTGGATGTTATAATGGGGTTAAAGATTCTAGGGAAGTTCAAAAGATTAATGGTATAAATACCCTTTTATGGTTCTAAGTAATTATATTCTATAGTGATATATAATATGTTTGTATAGGATTTTTTGGGTTTAGATAGGTTCATGAATTATATAAAACCCCTTTATTTTACATCTGATATACTATAATGGTTATTTTGGAATAATAATATTATAATTCATGATGTCAGATGAATTTTAAAATAATTTCATTTGAGGATATTATGTTTTTTAGTTTTAAGTAAATATGATTTTTTTGGCATATATTTTTAGATATTTATTTTATTATTTAACTTCAAATTTGTGTATTATTATAAAAATTTTATAGATCAATTTTATATTTCATTATATTAAGGTTTATTATTTTTTGGTATTGTCATACATTGTGCTAAACATTTTTGTTTTATTTTTGATAAGAGGAACATCTTTTAATACTTTTCTAAATATCATGATCTATTACCTGTTGATTTTCCTAATCCTAATAAAAATTTCTCTCGGATCGTTATCATTTTGAAAATGGGTTAAAATCAAGATTAATTAAAAAATATAACCAAATGATGAAATTATGTTTATGGATTTGAAGAAATATGGAATTCATATTTCTTCATGTCCTCTAACAAGGTTGTAAAATAATCCCTCAAATCTATAAAAATCATGAAAATGAAAATTCTATATTTTTAGGATAATTTATTATAAACTAGCAGTCTCTTCTCTTTTTGGGGATAAGGAAAAAAGTCATGTAAATTTCAACATTATCACTTAAATGGATCTCCTTTTCGTGTCCACACGTTTACTTCCCACGACATTCTTCATATTTTGGGAACCGGGTTATGCTTATTCGTGGTGACCATCATATATAATTATTTTAATTTTTTGAAATATGTATTATTATCCCTTCTTTAGGATGTGATATCTTAATAAAAATTAATTTTAAATATTCAAAAGGGGTTTCCTTTTTATGGTCATATATTTTAGCATTCACTTTTAGGAATTTACTTTTTAACATTTTTAAATAATTTTTTCATTTGTCATGAGATAAAATTGAGAGGATAAAATGTATTTTGGGGGGGGGGGGGTAAACACCCATATATTTTTATTTTTATTCATTTAAAATTTTACCATGTTAAATTTTAAGTTCCACACACAATACTGAGCATAAATTTTAAATATGATATACTATTAAAATAACATTTAAATATAACCATTAAAACTTTACCATCTAATTAGAGGGTATTTAGATGAGTAATATCATCATGAAATATTCATATAATTTACCCATTATAAAATACATAATAATTTATACGCTGATTATTAATTAATTAGAAATGAATAGAAACTCTTTCTAATGTCACAAATATATTTTTCATTTTTGAAACGTATTATTATAATAAAATATTAAATTATTCACTATAACATTCAGATACTCTTTTTAGGTGCTCCATAAAACCAATTTCTAATCAGGATTTAGTTTGGGTTTTATTAGGTTGTTTTGGGAAGAAATTTTATTATTTTTTATGGATCATGATCTATGCGTGTTCATAACATGGTTTTCCTAATCTATGAACCCTCTTGGTGAAAAAAATGCATTCCTAATAAGTGATGGTTTACATGGTGGTCACATGGTTGAAAACAATATGCATCCACGTAGTAGAATATATGAATTCCTTGATTGGGATGCATAGTTATGGAGAAAAATATTCAAAACTAAGCGGCATTCCCAGCTTACCATGCAAGAAAGTTTTTATTATTTGGAAAATTAAATTTAAAATCTCAAAACACTTAGTTTATGTGATCTATGATCCCATTCAAACCTAACCCAGTTTATAATTCCATGTAGGCTCACTAGTTATGTTTTTGAAACCAACAAATCCTTTCCTAATCTAATTGAAGCTATATGAACATCATTTGATCTCTCTCTGATATGAGTTCTTCCCCCACTTCTTCTATCCTAATCTCTTTCTCTCTACTCATTGAGAGTTATTAGATATCAATGTTATTGGATGATTAAAAATCTCTTGTTTTTTATCTTAAATCTAGTATTGATTCTCATATATCTGTTACTAATTTTTTCATTGTATTTTCTAGTTTTACGTGTTGTGATATGTGATCATCGTGTTAAGGTAGGGGTTCTATATAAGTTTGGCCAATTGATTTATCCTTAAATTTATGGATTTAAATTAAATTTCAATTAATTGTGTTATGAAAATCCCATTATTCAATGAAATGGGATTTGAAATAGCTTTGAAATGAAAATTAAGGAAACCACCCCACTTCCTGTGAAATGGGGTGTGATTTAGTTTTGAATGAAATTGTGAAATTTCATTTTTGAAACTGAATTGTGAAATTGATTATGAGAAAATTGATTAAATTTTTTTTATTATAACCAATATATGAATTTATCTTAAAAATTAAATGAAATTATTACAAACAGATTTTTAATCATTAAAGAGAAATTAGAATATTCAAATGGGGAATGATGAAATTTTATTTTAAATAGTTTTAAAATAGATTTTCAATTATTTATTATTATTTGAGATCATGAAATCCTAGGTAGTTAGTGAGATATTTGGGATAAAAAAACTTGGTTAGATTTTACATAGAAATGGATTGACACTTTATAAATCTAACATAAACTTATTTGTTGATCTTATCCTTATTAGAATGTTGGTTAGTCATATTTTCTTAGTGTCGAAGGGACATGTGTACACATTGACTTTATCACTATATATGTGTGTCAATATCCCATAGCTCGAAACTATCATATGTCTTAAAAGTTGTCCATGTTACTCATTTGTGATTATTTTGATATGTGTGCCATCATAAAATTATTTTACAGAAGCCTTCTGAATTTATAAAATAAAATTATAAAAAATGTTTATTAATCCATTGGTTGAAATTTTTCAATAAATTTAAATGAAAAGATTATTATTTTTTAAATATTGTGTTGTACATCCATTCTTGGTTTGTTAAAATATAAATCATTATTTGGTTAATTATTATTGCATCTTATTATGGAACACATGGTGAGAACCTAATGGGATTTTTTTCTTACACTCTACATTTTCCTTTAGGTGTTCATATATTTTTTCTTACCAGGATCATCCAAGGGGAAAGAACCACTTGGCGGTGGCAGTTTTGGTTGACTCTTTGAGATTAGAGTGAAGTATATACTAGGACATGGTTTGTTTATCTTTCATTTTTTGGGACTTTGTGTTTGTACTTTGGGTTTCTATTCCTATTTGAATATAGGTACTATACTCATAGATGAGTTTTCTTCTGGGTATACTAACTTGTAACGATTTCATTATTTGTTTATGTTTAAAAAATGATCCCACATTTATTCTATTCAATTCCATGTTCTAGTTTCCAACCGATGGGGATAGGGAATTCCCTTAGAGCTATATCAATTATTTCTTGGGTATAAAGGTACCATTTCAATTGGGATAGTTTGTGGGAAAGTGGAATCAGATAGAGGTTATGCATCATGAATTGCTTTCAATAGACAGTTTGAGTAATATTGTTGATACTTAAGATGCACTTGCGATTCAGTTCCTAACCAGCTCTCACCTTAATAATACATAATCTCCCAATGGTGATTTAAGAAATGTGTCTTTAAGATTAGATCTAGTATTTTCTATAAATTTGATTTGGGTAGTTTAAATCAAAATATTTTTTATCTATCTGATGGGATTAATATCCATGGTGATCTTGTTTGACTGTTTTTTTGTATAATGTTCTCACATCATCAATGTTGCCTATGGAACTTTTGTAGCATCATGCCTCTCAGAAGACATGTGAATGAGATCAAGGATTAAGTTGTTGGTTAATAACATTGAGAAAATCATACTATTGAATAGAATATGGTTGAGGTTTTTGTACAAGTTTCCCAATCTCTAGGATAGGAACTAACAGTTGTTCTGATTCCTACTCCAAATGTGGAACCTCATAGGGATCAATTCAGGATTTATGCTCAGGAATTTCTTATCCATAATCCATCAGAGTTCAAAGGATTAAATGATTCTCAAGAGGTTGAGTATTGTTTGGGGATATTTTAACATTCATTTGAGTTATTGGAGATGCATGATTTGGTCGAGGTGAAGTTTCATACATTCTAGATAGTGAGACAGACAAGGAGATGGTGGGACGTTATGGTGATAAAGAAGAAGAACAATGTATTATAGTGGGAAGACATTAAAGATCATTTCATTCGCCACCTATATATAGAGTTCGATGTGTTGGTGAAGGCTATATAGTTTTTCAAACTTGATTAGACTTTCTGGAGCATGACCAAATATTCAACTCACTTTTTTGTAACTGCAATGCTTCCACCTAAGATCCTATTAAATGAAAAGATGAAGACTCAGTGGTTCAATATGGTACTTCTATATGATATTATTTATTATTATTTTCTTACTGAATCTATCTTCTTATTATGATGTAATAGATGGAGCATTAATGTTTAGGATACACATTGCTGGTAGGTTAGTGTTGATGGGAGTTCCTTTTTCTCTCAGTGGTAGTTTGGTGAGTTACCTCAATGGAAAGATGAAGATAAATGATTTTCCTAGTGGTTCTCAAAAAAGGGTTCTTTTAGAAATTATATTGACTATGTAAGTGGCCATTTTATTTTATTCTAGTGTTGAGATACATGGTATTCAAAATGTATTTTCATTTAAGAACCAAAGTTATGCGGTTTCATTAAATGATCAGGTCACATTTGGCAGTTCTATCATGACTATTCTGCTCCCTATAGACGAATGACATCATCATGAACAAAAATTAATGTATTTAAATTATATGATTCATGATCAAAGGGGTTTCACCCACATAAATCTAGAATGTACCTTCTTCATGTGGTGGAAGAGTCTCTAGTGGATGGAGATACGAGTCCAACAACAATGAAAGGTACCATCACTATTGTATCATCTTTAGTGACTCCATTATTTGATACTATTATATATCATTAATTAATTTAATCTCATATTTTTAATCTACTTAATCTTCATATAGAGAATTATTTTTAAGTGAATAATATTACTAAACACCTCAGAATGAAGAAAGAGTTGGGTCATTATTGTCATGATTGTATGTTCTCTTTATCAGATATTGAGCTTACTTGTATTTTTCTGGTTCTCTAAATTAAACCACTTGATATCATATTTGGTTGGATTGGTATTTTTCCAATAAATCGTAAAATTTTATCCATCTATGATGGGTCTCCATTATTTCACCAGATGGGGGTTTTTCTGTCTTTTATAGAGATTATGACCCATCATCGAGTGGAGTCAATCATTATTATCTATAGTTGGGAAATGTAATATTAGTGTTCTCCTTTGATCTGGAGTGACAATAATTTTGTGATGATTTTTCTCTAGTTGTCTTCTAGTTTTCCAAAATATTTTCTTATGAATTCTCTAGTTTTTCACAAGTGATGGAGGTAGATTTTTCTATTGATTTAGTTTCAAGTACTTAGCTGATATTTATTCTTTCGTACCATATGGAACCAGATGAAATGAAATAGTTGAAGTATCAACTAGATGATATTTTAGATAAAGACTTTATATTCCTGATTATGTCCCCTTGGGAAGTGCCAACTCTCCTTTACACGAATATTGATGGGTCACTTTTCCTTTTTCTGGATTACCAAAAACTAAATTGATTTAAGATACAAAAAAGTATATATTTCCACATATTGATGATCTGTTTTACTAGTTGAAAGGGGAGAATTTATTTATGAAGAATAATCTTCATTTTTTTACCTTGATTAGAGAGTAAACTATTCTAAAATTCATAAGACCACCTTTAATAATAGGTAAGACGATTATGAGTACCTTACCATTCCATTTAGTGTAATAGATTCTCCTATAGTATATATGGATTTTATGTACATGAAAATATATGAGTATTAGGATAATTTTTGTGGTATTTATGGAGGAAACACTTTTATACTCTATGTTTGATGAGGATCATATAAGTCATCAGAGAGTAGTTACGAAGTTTTTGAGAAATTGCTGACATTATCCCAAGTAAATGAAATGTGATTCTTGGATTTTTTAAGTGAAGTTCTTGGGACACATGGTGTCATAGGAAAATATTTTCTTCGATCCTAAGAAGGTGGAAGATATTATTATATCAGATAATCCAAAAAATGTAATCAATATTTGGAGCTTCCTAGGTTTAGCTGGATATTACCAAAAGTTCATAAAAGATTTCACAAAGTTGGATTCTCCTATGACTCCTATAACTCGGAAGGGAGTAATGTTTTATTAGAATGAAACATGTTAGATTTTTTTTGTTGAGATAATAAGTATTTTTACTAATGAACTAATGCTGAATATTTCAGAGTATTGATAGGGATATGTTGTCTTTTTTGATGTATTAGGTTTATGTTTGGGTTGCACACTTATATAAGGGGATCATGTTGTTCCTTATAAATCTCAACAACTTAGGCCATATAAGAAAAATCATCTCAAACGTGACCTTGAACTCATTGTTGTGATGCATGAACTTATGATTTAGTAGAATTGGCTTTTCCTAGAATGGATTCCAATGTATTTAAACCACATTAAAATCGGTAATATATTCTCTCAAAATTATTTGAATCCCCACCAAAGTAATTGGGAGGAATATCATTATTATTGTGAATTTTACATTTCTTATACCCTAGGGAAAGAGAATTTCAGCATAGATTCTTTGAGTAGGATTCATTTAACTCAAGATGTGAAAGATTCATTGGATTATTGGAACGTAATGGAACTTATTTGACAATTTCACATAGGTGTTTTGGAACCAGGTAATGAAGTAACTTTTGGTTAGTGTTAAGTTGACCTACGCTCTTCATGAGATGAATATTCAAGAAAAACTGATTGATGATGAGTACAGTAGAATTATAGACTCTATTTATAGTGGGAATACTATTAGTGGATGGTCATTATCCATAGAGGGTATTATATATTATCATAATATCGTTGTTGTATGTTTACTGGTAAAGAAAGATATTATGGGGGATTTCCCCACAAACCATTAGGCAGTTCACCCAAGAACCACAAAGAAGTTCTATGAAATAAAGTGATGATTCTTGTGGCCTGGTATGAGATGGGGTTATTTCAAATTTTTTTGTCTCATTTCTATATGTGAGAACATGTAAATTTTGATAACCAAATATCTTCATGATTGATTTATCCACTTTGAGTGCCAACATGGAAGTGTGATGAATTCTATATGGACTTTGTAGTTCGATTTTTTTATACCCAGTGAATGAATAATGTGATATGAGTTGTAATAGATAGGCTAAACTAATTGACTCACATTATAACTATTAATGATATAAAAAATGTTGAATAATTGTAACGTATCTATTTGAATTATATTTTTCATTTTCATAGAGTTACATTATATATAGTCTATTATTTAGATCCTTGATTTGATAGTTAGTTTTGGAGAGGCCCTAGGATCTCAGGTTTGTTAGAGTACATTATTCCATCCACTATCATCTGTACATTTATAGAGAGATCTACAAATTATTGAGAATACACTTTATGTTTTCATTCCTTATTTTGGTGGTACTTGGGTTGACCATTTGGGGAAGGACATGTTTTCTTATAATAATATTTACTAGTCTTCAATCAAAATGGATTCTTTTGAGGCCCTGTATGGTTGTCCAATTATATCAATATTGTGTTGGTCAGAGATTGGTTATTGTTCCCTGGATGGACCGATCATGGATTATTAGACAATAGTAAATATTCAGATGATTTTCTCGAGATTGTTTATGGAACATATATGATATAAGTCTTATGAAAATCGTCATCAATGGAAATTGGAATTTTCCTTTAGTGATGAGGTGCTCTTGAAAGATTCACCTCGTTTGGTTCATTGATGGATTGGGAGGAAAGGGAATATTATTCGTCATTTTGTGGGAACCATTGAGGTTTTTTAGTAGTTGTGGAAAGTGTCTTAACGTTCACCATTTCGTCCATGGATAACATAAATATAACCAATGATTCATGTATCAAAATTATTATCATATCTGTCATATCCATCTCATGTTCAAAGCTGGAGGGATCTTGACATCAGTCTTGATTGATCCCAGATTAAGAATTGGTTTAGGATAGTTGATTCTGAAACCAATGTACTTTATGGGATGATTATACCTCTGGTTCAGGTTCTATGGAATTCTGGTTCTGATACTCAGGAATCATGGGAATTTGAGGCACAGATAAGGGAGCAGTGGCCTCATATTTTTAACCTGGAAGCTTCCGAAAATGATTTTTAGGGATAAAAAGTTTCTATGTATGGGAGGTTATAGCATCCTATTAGTATTTTGAGGAATTATTTAACCCAATTTTTAATAATGATTTATTTGGGGGTTTACATAGGTTGTTTAAAAAAGAAAATTTAGAATTCTTGAAGTCTATTGGGATGTGCATGATTGGTGCACAGTTTTCCAAAACTGTGTTCCCTGCTAGTGAAAAATATGCAAAACCATGAAGTGAGGGATTTGGTAGATTGAGCACAGTTTGAAAAACCGTGAACCCACCTAGTAGAAACCATGAATCCATTTGGAGGGGCACACCATTAGGGAGCATGATATTCCAAACTGTGTGTCCCTGCCCATCTAACAATGTGAGTTGGTTTTTATTAATCTAAAAATTAATTTGAAATTCTTGAAATATCTATTTTGAGTGACTAACAAGATCATTGAATCGAAAATTGATTTAATATTCCATGGAATCTCCCTATATGTGATTTTTTCTCCACCAACCCATTTTTCAATGAAATGGATGACAGAAAAATGCCATTCGATCAAACCTAAGAAAGAGTTCTTCCCCCTCTCCTTCAGTACTTCTCTCTTCCTCACTCTACCTTAGGGTTTGTTAGATATAGGGGTTATTAAGGGATATAAACATTTTTGTTTTGGATCTTGAATCTATGTTTGATTTTGTTATCGTAATTGTTGTTGTTCTTCATGGTAATTTTTCATTACAGGAATTTTTATATGTGATCTCTGCGTAAATTAAGGTTGTTCTATGTAAGTACACTCTGTTGATTAAAACATAAATTTATTGATTTAAATTAAATTTATTTAAATTTTATTAGGAAAATAAAAATCCTCATTGAATTGGGATTTCAATTTTCTTTCGCAATAAAATTGGGGAAACCTACTAATTTCAATGAGTTAGGGTGTGATTTTGATTTGAAGTAAATTGTGTAATTTGATTTTTGAAATTGAATTGAGAAATTTATTTTGATAAAATGGAAAAAATGGATTTTATATAAACCAATGTAAGGGTTTTTCTTGAATAATGGAATTAACGGATTAAAAACACATTTTTTTATTTTTAAAGAGAAATTGGCATGTTGAAATGGGGAATGGGGAAATTATATTTTAAAAAGTTTTAAAATAATTTTTATAATATTTATTATTGTTTGAGAACATGAAATAATATGTTTTTATTATGTTATTTAGGATAAACATGATGGGTTGGAATTACCCTATCAACAGATTGAAGCTTTACAACTCTAACATAAAAATATTAGAAGATATTTTCCTCAATATGATATTGGTTAGTCCTCATGGACCAGTGTTAAAGCGATGTGTGTTAAAATTTTCATTATCGAAATTTGAGTGTGTGGGGTTCCCATAACAATGAACTATTTTATCTACGAAAAGATGACCATGTTTCTTGTTTGAGTTTATTTTGATATATATTGAACTATAAAACTGCTTTACATATGCTTATGAATTAATAAAATCTATTATATATAAAAAATTTATAAAGACATTGTTTGAAATGATTCAATAAATTGAAATGAAATGAATGATTTGATTGAAATATTCACTTGTACTTTCATACCTATTTTATTAGAATTAAAAGTAGTAATTGGATCGTTTTCTTGGCATCATGTTATGGGACACTTGTTGAGACCATACATGGATTGTATCTCACACCCGAAAATTTCTATTGAGAGTTTTTATATTTCCGTATACTAGGTTAAAGAAAGTGGAAAGTTCCAGTTGGAGCTGGTAGTTGTTATTAACACATTGATCTTGGGGTTCTATGCCTATTGGGACTTGCGTTATTTATTATTCAATTTTCTTGTACCTTTTGTTTTACCTAGAGGTTGTATATAGGTTTAAATTCGTGTATTGTTCTCCTTGAGAACCTTTATTTTCTACATATAAACCTGTAAATATTTGCTATACTTTTTATGTGGATAAATTTTCCAACAATTATCATTTACGATGTCATGAGCTAGTCACTAACCCGTGGGGATTTGGAACGCCCTTCAGGCTATGTTAGTGGCGTCTTATGTATCAGGGAACTAGGGCATCAAATATAGTTCATAATAGTTTTTATTAATGACTTATTTTAAATAATTTTTTTATTATATATCCAATTAAATGAATTAATTTTTATTTAAATTTATTTACAAGGAAAGCAATGAGAATAAATTCATTTGATGCTTCAAAAATATAGTTTTTCAAAAATGGTTTTCATTTCATTTTGTGATTGGATATTATTATTAATTTATTTAAATTCTATAAAATATATTATATAAAATGAACATAATTTATATTTCATCATATAAAAAATATATTTGTGTTATTTTTTGTGATTTTTCAGAAAAAATTAGTTTTTTGTGAACATTGAAAAAATGATTTTTTTTTAAACATTGTCATTTGTTTAAAGGAATAGACATTTTAAAATTTTAATTTAGACTATTTAAAAATTAATATTAATACCATTTAACTAAAATTAATATAGTTAATCTAATTTTAAACAATTTTATTCATGAATTTTGAATAAAATCATTTTTATGCAAAGAAATGGTAGTTTTCTAAAAAAACAATTTTCATTGAATTTCAATCACTTAAATTAAGATTAAATTTTAACAGTTGAAGGAATTAAATATTTTAAAATTTATTCCATATTTTTAGTCATCATATTAATTTTAAATAATGATTTCCATTATATTTTTAGTCATAATTAATAGTAACGATGTTTTAAGTTTAATGCTACGGCAATGGGTAAAATTGGTTAAATATGGTTAAAAATGTGGGATATGTTCCAGAAATCAACCCAACTCTTTCCATTTTTTCATTTGGTCGGTGTATTATTACCATAATAATCCTAGATTATAAAATTTGGCATTTTGGTGCCACATTCCTTTTATTATAACCATTATAATATTTGAAGTATAAGATAATTATAATGTTTCTCTATATATTTTAATATCTATAAATTTTTTATAGAGATAAAAAGATGTCATTAAATATTTTAAATATTTACATTTAATATTAATAAATTATTTTTTAAATTTATTTCAAATTAATTTTTGTACAGTTAAAATTTCCTACAATTTTTACACAATACCGACGCAACACTTGTGCAAGGAGTAGAGAAATCTAGTAAATAATTCTAAAAGAAAAATTAATGTAATAATTTTTTATGGATTAGGATTTTTATCAATTTTTTTGCATAAATATATTATATATGTGACCATTAATGTGCTTCTATTTAAATTAAATTTTTTCATGATTTAATTAATGTCAAAATAAGTGAGTTAACATGGAAATGGATTTAAATGGTATTTAATGTCTAAAAATTATTTTGAAATCACTATAAAATAATTAAAATATTATCATTAATAAATTTTATAAGGAAATTTTATAGATAATTAATGTACCTCTTATGTTACACTTTTAATTTTAAAACTGCTTTCATGGGATGTATATATTGAATATTTATATACCACAGTTAATGTTAAAAGGGTTAAAAAGGGTGTTAAATGAAGATATTGGGTTCAAAATGCCACACAGACTTGTATATATTATTTTCATTTAATTTATATTGACCTTATAAACCTTGTATTTAATTATATGTCACTTTTATGATATTTTACATGAGTTAGACACGTATTATATCTTAATATTTAATGAATTTACACAATTTCATATTACTACACTTATAAAAGAGTTCCTCTTCTCCTCTCTTACCCAAACTTATAAACCAATTTATATCAATATATATATACCCAAATACATTCCCAAAATTTATCCAATTTTCTTATAGTTCATAAAATAACCAAAATAGCATCCTAGAAGGCTGAAGGTGTAAACCAAAGGGGGTTTCTCAATAAAGAGGTACAACTCTTAACTGAGTATTTTCATATTTATTTCCTCAAACATTTAATTAAAATTTTAAATAACAATCATAATATAATAAAAAAAGTATATTAAAAATATTTCAATGTTATTATGTTTTTTAATACTCCATATTCATATTCTTTTACATACTATGGGAATTGAAAACATGGTTTTTACATACATGTGGGATGTTACCTCCATGATGTGATTTGTTTAATTCATCATCACTACCTTGTAAATATGGTTAAATGGATGTATTAAATGAATATATACATATATATATATATATATATGAAAAATTTACATAATTATTACTCTTTTAGGATAGTATACTAATTAATATCTTATATTTATATCTAATGGGAAATGATTACATTTGTTCTATATATGTGGGGACTACCACATTCACAATGCGATGTGAATAATTTTTTATGTTCATATTTCATAAAAAATTATATGTTTTTATTTAATGTATAAAAATTATAGTTATTTCTTGATTAAATTTCAGAAGATTATGTAATTGTGACCTCTTTTACCATGTCCATCCTATTGAAGTTTTTTGGGATAATGACTGAACACCCTCACAATATATGACTACAAATTAATCGATCTAGAAACTATATAAGACATGGTAAAAAATAAAATAAAAATAATTATTATAAGTTGATATAAAAAAAATATTCTTGATATTTTTTCTAATTAATATATGTTTATTATTTTTGGACATAATGAAGGTATGTTGCATGAGAGGACTTGAGGCAAGGGGTTTCGTAACTCAATTTTCATTAATTAGGGTATATCACTTCTTTTATTATTATGTTGTTAAAATATTATGTGTTAAATGACTATGACTTTTTTTACTTTTTTTTACCATTTTTATGTTTATTTTCATTTGTTTCACATAATAACTCTATTGGATGAATCAAACATTAAATTTTATTATCATTATAAGGGGTTATCATCTAAATTTTATTTCTGTGAGATATGTGCCAAATTCACCGTTTTTTTCTTTTTTGGGGTGTATATGTTTCCCATCAGTGTATTTTTGGATTCATATAACAAACATTATGTGAATATACACATACATATATGTTTATCTATTATATTATATTTGGATTCATAGATTACATAAACTGCAAGGGTTCTTCATCTCAATATTGTTTCATTGATACATGTTTCATGTTATGAAACTATTTATTTTTGTATATTGTATATACTAACACATTGGTACATTATATAATTAATATATCCATATTAATGGTATTTTATGTTCTATATAATATTATTTCTTTAATGGGGTTTATAAATCCAAACTTACCAAAGAGGTAATATTTTATATTACATTCTCATTCCAATATAAGATTTTCAATGATAAATTTAAATTGAGAGAAATTATATCAATATTATCCTTTAAAAATAATATATTCTATACTCTTATTTATACTTATTTTATTTTCAGTTTTTCCCTTCATTCTCTCCTCATTGGTTCTTGAAACGATCAAAAAATGTTCTTAATAAAAGTAAGCCTTATTTTATCTTTGTCTAGGGATCTTTTCTCCCAAGTCCATGTTATTTAAAATTTATTTAATAATGTTACTTCCAATGATCCAATTATTATAAAAAGTAATTTGTACCATATCTTACATTTTATTCAATTGTTTAAAAATTAAATTTTATAATGATTTCTTAACTGGTTAATTATGGATTTTTACAAAAAGTGAGAAATGAATACTTATTTAAAAAATTTTAGAATTGATTAATTTTAAATTCCATCATTAACATTATTTTATTTAAATGTTACGTTAAAATTTCAATGGTTATTTTCAATGAGAAAAAGTTTTTCATTATTGTGGGAATTATTTATTTGTTAAAGATACTGGAATAAAATATTTTTATCATATCATAAATTAAATGTTCAAAATATATTTTAATAATTATTTTCATATTTATTAAAATAATTTATGATTTTATGATTTTCCAATACACCATAATTATTTCTTTATTAATTATATGAGTTTTAATCATTTCATTAAAGAATATTGATTTCTCGTGTTTTGTGATTATTAACTCAAATGTATCTTTTCTTATTATATGATTCGTTATTTATTATCCACGTTTTGATGTGTATTAATTATATTATGTTATCCTCATGAAATTAGATTATGTTCTCTTTGCCTTATGATTATCTTATCCTCCCTAATGATATCCAATCGATGCATATGTTTTCTCTTACTGAGTGTCTTATCTCACCTTTAGAATGCTTCAATTTCTCATTGTGGTGTATAGTGATGTTATTAATTTTTTTTATATAAAGGTTTCAACTATAGAGAATAGATTGAGATATGTTAAAAACATTTCTTAGAATAAGAAAAATATATTTACAATAGGAAATAATTCCATTTGGAGAGAATTATGTGTGTTAAGTTACATAAAGGGTTTTCATATTTATATAAATATATAAACCTAAAGGGTATTGGATTTGATACTTACTTAATATTACCTTTTTATATTGTAAATATATGTGGTTAAGATTGAGTCACATTTATTGGTATCAAAAATGAATTTTAAAGAGCATGTTTTCAACATTAGAATAGGGAGTATGGGTCTACTGTGTTATAGTTGGTATCAATTAAATGGTTTAAATAACATTATAGGTTTTCATGTTATTAGTTGGGATAATTTAAGAGTTATATATTTTATCATGGGATGAAGATTCCATGGTAGATTATAATAATAGAGGTATAGATATCATTTTTTTGGTTTATATAATGTGATTTTAAGGTGATCGATAATAGTTTAGCAGATATTTTTTCGGGTTATAATATAAGGTGGAGGTATATGTAACCCTTACATTTAACATGTAATAAAATGTTATATTTATTTGGGATTAATTATATTACATTTTTTTATTTATGTTTAATGTTATAAGGATAACCATTTAGGATAATATTTTCATTGATATTGTGGTAATTATGTTTAATTGGGATATTTTTCAGTTATATATGGAATTATTTATGTTTAAATATGGGTATTATTATAAATATTTTAGGGGAAAAAGTATTATTTCATTGTATTAAGGTTGATTCATTTTGTGTATTATCTTACTTTTTGATAACCATTTTTTATCTCTGTAAAGATAGTATGAGTAATTTTTCATTCTTTTTTGAATCTCATAATCTTCTAGAGGTTCATCATCATGCCTTCATCATATGAAATATTTCTATAGGGTCCTCAATATTTGTAATATGGGATGAAATAGATAATTATTAAAACCTGTAACACATATATGAAATCATGAAAATGGATTTGATGAAAACAAGTATATATGACCTCCCTTGTTGTTTAACTTGATTGTAATATATACCCTCTACTCAGAAAAATAATATTGAAAATGAAAATTTTATCCTTTTACAATCATTTTTCATTAATTTATTGTCTCTTAACTATTTGGGTAAAATGAAATTTTTCTTCTTCTCATAGAAGTTTACCATTATCTCTTAAATGGTGGCTATTTTGAGTCAATATTTTCAATTTCCAATAATGCTATCCTAGTTTGGGAAAAAGGTTGTTTTTATTCATGGGAAGAATAAAACACCCATTTTGAATTTTTAAAATTATGTTTTTTATCCCTTTTTACTATGTCATATTTCAATCAATTTACTTTTAAATATTATACATGTTTTTCCTTTTATGATCATACATTCTATCTTCCACTTATTAAAATTCATTATTGAAAGGATTTATGTCATTTATATCATTTGACATGATAATAAATTGTGAGGGTGAAATTTTTGTAAATGGTGGGGATGAAACACACATATATTATTATCTATATTCCTTTGGAAAGATACCGTGTTTCATTTTGTGTTGTATACACAATGCTGACCATTTTAATGAAGTGTTATATACTAGTAAAATATTATTTAAAAATTATTTTTGTAACCATTTCACTAATTTAGTGTGTTTTAATAGTGGTAATATGCTCATGACATATATATAGAAATCATTTTCTTAATAAATTGAATATTCATTCATACATTGATTATCAATTAGTAGGAAATGAATGTAAAATGATTGGATGGTAAACGATATATTTTTCAAGTGTGTAATGTATTTTAATATTAATATATTAAATTAATAACAATTAATTATTTTTTTATTAAATTTTATTAATTTAATATCTAGTTAAAATAATTTACATTAATTTGACTATGGTTACTAAGCACAGAATGAGAATAAAGTTGATTTATATTTTAAAAATATTTTTTTTATTTGGGATATTATATTTAATTTATACCACTTTTATTAAAAAATGGATAAAATGTAAATCATTTTTATATCATAATATCAAAAATAACTTAAGTTGAATTTTATTAATTTTTATGAAAAGATTGATTTGTTTGGGGAAATTTGAAAATTTATGATTTTTATAAATTTTACCTTTTATTTTAATGAATTTACAAAGTAAAACTCTATTTTGTATTGGTTTAAATGAAACATTAGTCCCATGTTATTTAATATAATCTATCTAATTTAATAGGAATTAATATTATTCATTTTTTTGGTATGAAAACAATTTTATTCCTAAAATTGGTATTTTTCTAAAAACATTTTTCATTGATTTTCCCACACTTATATTAAATTTAATTAAATCATATAGAATTGATTCTATATTTGTTATCATCAAATTAAAATTATTTAATAATGTCTATTTCATTTTTGGTTATAATTAATTGTAACCATGATTAATGTTTATCTACATAGTAGTGGATAAAATGAGTTAAATTAGGTTAAAATTGTGGGAAAAGATCCAAAAATAAACCTTATTATTTCATTTATTTCATTGGTTATTATATTTTAACAAAACTAATCCTATATTATAAAATTTTTCATTTTTTCCACATTATTTTACCTATAAATATTATTTCATTTTATGTAAAGGATAATTACAATATGTTACTCTCTTTATTTTACAATCTATAATATTTTTTTCTAGAAATAAAAAGATGCCATGAATGTTTATAAATTATTTTTTATATTATTTAATTTTATTTTTTATATCAATTTATTTTATTTATATCTATTGTTAAATTCAATTGAACTTTTTCAAAACGCAGATACAATTCTTGTAAAAGCTGTACAAAAATCAAGTAAATGATTTTGAAAACATTTGAAGTAATGTTCTTGGATTAATTATGGTATTACAAGAGTTTCAAAGATAATTTTAATGTATAACTTATGGGTAAAATTTTTATATTAGAATTCAATTTCAAAATAGACACTTTAAAAGGCAAAACATGTGAATAGTATTGTAAATGACATTAAATGGTATTTAATTTTTTTTTAAAAAAATAAAATCATTTTTCAATCATTAAAACACAATAATAACTCAATTTAATGTGAATTTTTATATTATATCATTAATTGGACATGTATATTTCACATGGAATCATTACAATTATTTTCATGACCCAAAGAGTTTGAAATAAATTTTTACCATAGTTATTGTTAAATAGATTAATAATGGGGTTAAGCTGAGAGATAATGTTTGAAATTATATATAAACTAGTATAAATTTAAATTTATGAAATTATTTTAATATCATACTACTTATCCTAAACTATGGGGATCTTTGGATACTTTTTACTGGATTTTTAAAGAAATTATATATTGATATATCATGTATTTTCATGATTTCCTCCCACCTCACTTCCAAAATGTACCCTACTATCCCCTTTTAGTAGTGCCAACTGATTCATTTATCTCAAAAGATATATATTTAAATCCCTTCACAACATTACTCTATATATCTTGGAGGTTTTTTTCTCACCAAAATGCCAACCGAGAGGACTTAATGTGTAATCCTAAGTAGGTTTATTAATGAAGCATAACTTTTAACTGAGTGTTTTCATGTTTATATATTCTAAAAAATCCTAAAAGTATTTTATAAAAATTAAACTATATAAAATTAGTTTTTTTCATACACTTAGTTGTTATTATGTTGATTTCATAACCCTTATTCATATATTTTTCCATTATTTGGGAAATGAAAACATTATTACAACATACACATGGATTACCACCTCCACAACGTGATGTATTCTATTTTTAATTTCCACCTCGTATGGATAGTTTAAATTATCTGGTAAATTAATAAAAATTATATACATGAAAAAATTAGTATATTTTTTAGCTAATATATTATATACATTCTTACCTTTTTATCTGATGGAAATGATAACGAAACTCATGTGTTTGTGTGGACTACCACCTCCACAAAGCGTTGTTGTTCATTTTTTAATTTCTTATTACATTAATGGTTATAAAAATATAATTAATGTAAAAAAATTAAAAAATTACTTATTTATATTCTATACATTATATAACCATGAAACAGTTTTTGATGTCAGACCAATAAAATTTTTTTTTGGATTATAAACCTAACATCCTCAAAACCCCCGACAACTTAATAAATTTAATAACTACATAACACATGTTAATAAGTGAAATACTGGTGATTATGATAATTTAATAAAACATATAAATACTCTTAAGGTATTAAATAATTAAAATATTTTTATTATTCATAAAAATAAAGAACTTATTTGAAAAGTTAGGGCTTGAGGTAAATTGTTTCTTAACTAAATTTTATTTCATTAGTTCTTAACACTTCATTAATGATTATGTGAAGTAAAAATTATGTATGAAATTATTTATGTTTATTTATTTATTATTTTTGATTATTTTTGTGGATTTATATTTTCCTCATATAATCACATTATTTATTAAATTTAACTATAAATATTAAAATCATTGTAAAGGTTTCTTGGGTCACTTTTATTTTTTAGACACATATGTTTCTTTGACAAATTTCTTCTTTTTCATGGTGTATATAATACTCATGAACATATGTAAAGATTATTCTCATAAAAATTAAGTATATTTAAAATTATTCTAATGATATATATTTAATGAGGTTTTTATTCAGAGATTATAATAACACTATAATCTCTCCATCTTAATATTATTTTGTTGATTCAGAGTTTATTTTTTACACCTAATTATGTTTATATAGAGTATATATATAGGATCCTAGGTATTTAAAAAATAATAATTTTTTTGCCTATTAGTATTTATTAATATGATATTAATTTTATGTTAAAAAACATTTTTTTATAGCGTACTCGACACACAACAACTAGTTTCACTGAAATCATACATTCCACACAACATTGAGTTATGCTGAAAAATAATTCCATTATAATATTGTTATTTTAAATGCTAGTTAATGCATAAACATTTTATTATAGGGAATGAACAGATCTGAATAAATTATTACTACACATATTGTTTAAATGTTCTTCCATTTATCCAATAAAATTTAGTGGCTTAATATAATAATGAATTCAATTTTAATCTTGAAATACTCTAATATATTTTAAAATGTCGTTTTATGCCTTTTGATGGAGAACCCTTTTTAAATCTAGTTTTGTTTTTCACTTTTAATGTTATATTTGACAAAATAACGTTCTCATTTAGAATCAGGATATGAAAATTTAATTTTGATGAAATTTTGGTATGTTTTTTTGATAAAATTCATATTTTAATGAATAGTAAAAAATACTGCATTTTAATTAAAAACTGCCTTTTCATCTAATTTATTAATATAGTTATATTTTCCTTTTTATATAGTTTTAAGTGTAATTGGATTATTTTTTTATCATGTAATACATTTTTTTGTCATTTTATGTAATTTCATATTTTAATAGGACATAAATACATGTCAATAATTTGGTAGTTTTTTACTTCTTAAAAACAAGCTTTCTAGTTCTGAAAATAGGAAGTAATTTTAAATTAATTACTATAGATTCTATGTTTTTAATTTAGAAAAATTAATTCTATATTTATAATTAAAAGGTTTAAATTTTGAAAGTAGTTACCTTTTATTTTTTTGGAATAATGAATAGTGACTTTAATAATTATTTATATTTACCATGGTTAAAGGGTAAATCCGCTAAAAAGGGTAAAAAAAATACTATTGTAATAGTATAATATTACTGTAAAACGTGTCTTAATCCTATTTTATGACATATTTATTACCACGATCATCCTTAGGGTGAACTTTCAACATTTTGGAGCCACTTAGGAGTAAAAATGAGATTTTATGATTTTTCATTTAATGAAAAGGAAAATATAACATAAACATGTATATTTTAATAAAAAAATTATATGGGGTTATATAAGTGATATATTAATCTTTAAATATTCATTAGAAATATAAAATTATTTCTTATATATTTATATTTTATTTATAATTTTTAGACATTAAATAAATAAATTTAATTATGACACAATGATGATGTAGTGACTGCTTCGTTAATCAAGGATTAAAATAAATTATATTATAAATATTAAAATAAATGAAATTTGATTATTTTGATTCAATACATGAATTTTATTGATAATACTAACATATTATCGTTTAGTTAATACCTTTGGATTGAAGGAATCACGTTTTTATGACTTTAACAAAAACTAGTTACTAAATTTTTTCAAAATTGACATAAATGAGTTATTTAAGAAAATATTATTTTATTAAATGATATAACAGTCCTAAAAAACTAAAATTCGGCTAACAGACTTATATAATGATCCATATTTCATTAATTATCCACTTATGGTTTTCTTGAAATTTTATAGTAACTATATTTACCATATATTATGAAAAGACAAGAAGACATGGTAAGAGTTAATGTTTTTAACTAAGGATTAAACCAAAAATATAGGGTTATAAAAATTTTAAAAACATGTTTTTAAATTATTAAATGATATTTGTTAGAACAAAAATTATATTATATTCTATATAAATTATTTTTGGACAATGTTAAACTGAAAATTAATTTATAATAAAATATTATTTTGAGACATTCCTGAAGTGTGACTCTTCTGTCTTATAAAAGGCCACCACCTCTACCCACATAATCACACCTCTCAAGCCTCTTTTATCATCCCACATATAATAAAATAATCTCCCAACATCCCTCCCTTACTCTTAGAAACCTTACCTTTGGTTGAATGTAATTCAATAAATTCTATTGTCTTAAATAAAAAGAAGATACCCGATATAGATGTAACATCATCTCTCAAGTTATTTTCATTTATCTTCCTTATCCACTCTCTATGATCTTCGTATTCATTGATTACAAAAAAGACAATTATCTAATATATACTAGGACGTTTTTATGATAATTATTTGAGCTACACTTACACACACCTCTTTCTATTTGATATAAACATACTTTTAATGTGTACGGTGAACAAATACCTCACAAAATGATGATTGTTTGGTTTCCCATACCACCTCTCATAGTGCCCATTATGATGGAAATATATTTAAATATGATATATATTATATTTATATTGACTATATTCTTATGTATTTTTATTTAAAGCATACCATTATGCTTTCCATATTGTGTAAATATGATAATTACATTTGAGGAAGTGCGGACTACCACCCCAACAAAAGTGATATGACTCATTCATGTCATACATGGGACGTATAAAAGATGGAGGTAATAAAAGTTTGTAACTTATATATAATATGATCTTATACATTAATTAAAATATACCTATGTATCATCTAGTTTTCACTTTCAACTCAATGACTGAATATCAAAAAAACGATCAATATAAAAATAAAAAATTTTGTAATTTTTATAACATGCTGATAAGTAATATAAAATGAATAATAAACTTGAAAAATTTATGAGTCAATTATAAATTAAAATATTTTTATTATTCAAGAATATAAATAATAAATGAGAAAATTGAGACTCACGGTAGGGGCCATCGTTTCTATCTCCTTTCATTGCGGCATATTTTGGATTATACACAACATTATTTTATATGGTGTATACTCAAACCATTTTAATATTAATTTCATTTAAAAGATTTCAAATGAGATCTTTTATTTTATAAAGTGTTTTAATAAATGAAAAAGGGAATATATGTTTTATCGTATGCAGCGACAATGACCTTTTCACCGCATTCAGAATTATTTGATATTTGGATTCCTTAACAAGGTTTAATGTTTTTAAAAGTTAAATAAATAATATATACCATTTTTATGTATATTTTATTATAAATTGTTTTGAAAAATCATTTATTATTTAAATATATTGAAATGATATATTATGATTGCAATGTAGAATTTTTTTTCTTTCCTTTATGTTTGTTTAATGTGTTATGAATATGTTATTGTTCTTGGGAATTGATTAAATATATAGGTGGTTTTGTGATTAACTGTTGGTGGGTGATCCTGTGATAGCTCTTCAATTAATTGGGTATCGTGATAGAGGCAAATTTTAATTTTTCTCCTATGAGATTTAAGGAATATACTATGATGGGTATTCCAAACGTAACCATGATTGTTGCACCATATGTAGTTGTGAAATCTGCAATGTAAGTATGTTATAGATGCCTGAAAATACCTTTATGTTATATGATTTCTATGAGTTATTCATAAATGTTATTATTTTTTGAGGTATATTAATAATATTATGTTTTATGAGTAAAAAGTATGATTTTATTGATTTGTATGTTTTAATGGACTAATGATTTTTATACTTATTTTATAACCCTTACTAAGATTTTTATTCTCATCCCATGTTTTGGAAATGTTTTTCACATTGTATAAGGAAGACTAAGAGAAAGGAATATTTCAAGAAGATTTGTATCAAGAAAACAATTCGTGTTTTTATTAAGGATTTTCATTGTTGTGAAAAAATTTGATAGAGTAGAAGTATCTAATTTGTAACATTTTAGATATAATGTAATAGTTATGGCCTAATTATCTAAAACACTAAACATAAGAAGATCCTCAATGTGAATTCTTAACGTAACTCAAGATATTGTAATTCTTAAGGTTGGGTCCATGTAGTTTGTATCAGAGGTTGGTTTAGAAAACATTAGGAGTTAGGATGTTGTTAAATGAATATCCATAAACTATTTTTACATTATGGTATGATTGAAATGATATATAATTTGAAGATTAAAATGTTTCATAGACTATGATATGTCTGTGTTCAGAATGGTTTTCAATATAAGAAATTGGGAAACTATGATGGGGAGAAATCAAGAAGAAAATAATCATCCAAATCAGTAACCAGAAATTCTCAAAATTAGACCTGGACAGTTTGTCGTAGTGATGGAAAAATTGACTTAGGCTATAAATGGTGGTATTATCCATGCATGAGATCGTCTAGATAAACCATAAAAGAATATTTCAATAGTGGAGCATTTTATGGGGAAACGTCGTGAATCATTCTGAGGATTACATAACCCTATGCTAGTTAAAGGGTGGATTGAAGCACCAGATAAGATTTTTGATGTCATGGGGTGCTCATAACATCAAAAGGTTAGTCTTTTGGTATATATTTTTGAAGTTGAATCCAATCAAAGTTGGATAATGGTTAAAAATATTAGGGATAGTGAGGATATTGATGATCTTGGTTGGGATTAATTCAAAGGTATGTTCCATGAGAAATATTTTCCTAAGGCAGTTCAACTTAGGATGGAAAACAATTCATATAATTGATCTAGGAGGATCACTCAACGGCAGCTTGTGAATCATTATTTAGTCGACTGGAAGGGTATGCTCTAAATTTCATAAGGGATCTAGATAATAAGATTACTTGTTTTTACTCAAGAATAAATCCAACAAAGTTTATAATTTGTGAAAATTGTGGTAAAATGCACACAAGGGAATGCCTTTTGAATTCTAGTAAGTGCTTCCGTTGTGGAAAAATGGTATATAAGGCTTGTAATTACACTGAAAAATATTAGGGTAATGGTTAGACAAAATTTGATTTACAGTTAGTAAATTTTTTTAAGTTCAATGAAATGTGTCATTATGAAAAGGAGTGTCCGAAAAAGAAAAAAAATGATGGAAAGTAGTCGAACTATAAGTAGAAAATGGTGGTGAAATTCTTTGAAACTACATTAGTAAATGTTGGGCCCTAAAATGAAGAAGTATCATGTACATTTTTTTTGTTTATTTAGATTATGCCAATGTGTTTTTTGATTTTGGGTCTACACATTCCTTCATTTTAGAGAACGTTTCTAGTAAATTTGGATTTCTATCTCAAGTTATGAGTCATTAACTAATGGTAAAAAACATGGGTTAAATTTTAAGACAAAAAGAAATTATTTGAAGCTTCATTCCATTATATTATGTAAGAATCTACGTGAAAAACTTATTTTTTTCCTTTAGTAGGGTTTGATGTTATTTTGGGTATGTATTGGATTTCTGTGTATCATACTAATATTGATAGATGAGCTAAAGATGTTTCTTTTCAGAAATAATTTTTGTAATGCCTTGACCCTAGCTACCCAGAGTCGGTGCATTACTTCGTAACATTAGCATGATCACAAAAGATCAAGTCTCGAAAGACGAATTAGTTTAGTAGCCTTGGAAACACTAAATACATTCATAAGTCTTACATTACATCATAAAGTAAAACAAAACTACAACAACATCTTGTCTTCATATCCTCTCATACTATCCCTGCAGGTTATTCATAATATACTTCTTCACATCCAAGAAAAATTAAAACATTGAAAGGGGTGAGCTCATATGCTCAATAAGGATAAAAATATAGCCGAAGCTTTCATATGTAAACATAAACATTTAAGGAAATGTATAACTAAGACAAAAGCCTTTTAAACTTGAACTTAAACATAATATGGAGAAAGTAAAATGTGATAAGGTCATTTACTTATTCACATGGATATTCTTCTGGTCCAATAATCACATGCAATATCAATAACCACTTTCACAATGATGGAATGCAAAATGCCAGACTATCAGAACCACGTATCCAAGGCCTCGTGCCAAGACTACAAATAATATTTTGTCAGGGCCTCGTGCCAAGTCACTAGTTTTTCTCATGAGACCTGCCGATGCATCGAGGAGCTATAGCGGGCTCCACCCGTCACTTATTAAGTCCAATGCATTCCTCATATGAACAGGTTTAAACATATCATAAACCATAACATAATTGTATCACATCAAATGTGCATAAAGGAAACATAATATTTCCACACTTCAATCACAATATATCAATATAACAGATTGATATAATAAAAACTTTATCAAAACCATTTTCAATAACAAAATAAATGAAAATAAAACATGGTATTTATTTTTCTTTTAAAAAAAGTTATGGCTTATAGAGGAAGCTGAAACTCAAATAATAGTCACGGCGGCGTAGAAGTCGTTGTCACCACATACGTAAGAAAAAACATTCCATTTGTTGTTTAGTAAAAACGATTCATATAAAAAGATTCCTTTTGAATAAAATTAAATTTCAAAGGGATTTATACACCGTATAAATGAAAGTTGTGTATAAAACCAAATATGCCTCAATGAAAGGAGATTGAGACGAAGTCCTTACAAATATCATTTTTAAAATAAAATAGATCTATTATGTGTATTTACTATAAGTGAACATAAATAAAGTACAAATACAAGATAGGAGATAATAATATCATGACAGAATTTGAAAGTAGGAGATTAACCCAAAGAATGGAAATTTGGTTAAGAAATTACCTTACCTTGTGTCCGACTTGACTCGACCGTTCTTTAAACTCCTGATTAATAAACTAGAGTTAGTATCTAAATTCTTAAGAACCTTTTTAAAATTCATTATCCCTTTTATATCACTTATTACAATGTTACGAAAATTATGTAGTCATTTAAGTTAATAACGGTCGTTTTGTCGATCTTTGGTACTTGAGTCAATAATATACTTCTTATAATTACAAATTGTTCATGTGGTGAAATATCCATTATCACCATAATTATATTTATGATGTAGATATCATATATATCCTATATATCCAGTATATACATGCATTTATAATATTATATAACATTTAGAGGTAAGAAATGAAATGCACCGTTCATGCAGATGGTAAGCCGTACGTACGCATGAACGCTAATTTCATTTCTATTTCATATTTTAATGGAATGAAATATAATGATATAAATTTATAATATAATTCCAGTATAATATAATGTATAATACCATTTACTCCATCCTTTATACATCCCACATATGGTATTAACGATTCAAATAACTTTGAGGGGGCGGTAGTCCGCATTTCCTAAAATGAAAATATCATGTTTACCCATAATGGAAACCATAATGGTATGCCATAAATGAACAATAAAGAAGCTTAAGTAAAACATAAACATATTATATATCATATATAAATATATTTACATCTTAATGGCCACATTTGAAGGTGTTATATGAGTGTTTAACAATCATCGTTTCGTGTGGTAGAAATTCTCCATCCAGAGAAACAGTATGTTCTTTAACCATTAGATGTAGGTGTGTGTAATTGTAGCTCGAATAATTTTTATTACAACATCCTAGTATATTTAAGATACTGGTTCTTTTAGAAAAGAAATGAATAAATAGATTTTAGGGGGTTGGAGAATCAAAATAGAACAAAACAACATTAGGGAAGACATTACCTTAAAATCGGGTAACTATTTTTGATTTGAACCAAAGGATTTCTTGGGAAGACTTCTTCACATAGTGAGGCTCTTAGGAGTAAGGGACGGAAGTTGGGAGAGTATTTGGGCAGAGGTTGGCCAAGCCAAATGGATTTAATGTGTGAATAAGGTGGTAGTGGTGGGGGCCTTTTATAAGGGGAGAGGAGGGGCCTTCTTGGAAAGTTGTGAAATGTCACTTTATTATATAATGAGTTTCGGATTTTAAAGGTCCCACACTTATATATATCTAGTATAAGGTGATAAGGGTTCGAAATATACTCATACAATAGGTTTTTGACAAGTTTAAGGCTTAGAGTTTACATTATATTTTCATTTTATTTAAATCGTTAATAAATGAGGTAATCATTGCATCATCATGGTGTCATTAATAATTTAATTTATTTAATGTTTAAAAATTTTAAAAAAAACTATCATGATGTAGGAAATATTTTTAGCTTTCTAATGAATATTTATAGTTAAACATATGACTTTTATAACCCCATTTAAAAATTGTTTTAGTAAAACAACTCATGTTTGTGACATTTTTATTTTAACATTAAATAAAAACTTTTTTAATGTCATTTTCCTACCAAAGTGGCTCCATGGGGACCCCAAGTTGACCCATGGATTGTATTTGTCGGACATGACTCATCCAATAGGGTTAGGACAAGTGTAAAGGTCATTTCATATTTTTATAATACATTTTTACCTTAAATTTCACTAATTACCTTTAATCGCGATTAATTAAACTTAAAAGATACTATACACAAAAAAAATATTTTGATCCCATTAAACCACATTTTACTTCCTAATGAAAACCATGTATTTCAGATTTTTTAAAATCAAATCACAGAAGTGGTAATTTTTCATTTAAATAAAAAATCAGTTTTTTTAACTACCACATAGTGGTTTCACTATTCATCAAAAATTGAAGTTTTTCAGAACAATGCCAAAATATCACCAAAAGATATAATTAATATTCAGAATTTAAAAATGATGTCTATTTTACAAAATTCCATACATATAAGTTGCATTATTTAATTTTATAAATAATTCCCGCTGTCACAACAAATAACGTGTTTTTAAGAAACAATATATATCAAAAGAATAATGATTGTTTATGTCCAATTTCAATGTGAAATTAATTCTAATGACCACCATTGAATAAAATGGTAAAAATATATTATAATTATATTTTAAAACGAATAAATATTATAATTTATCACTATAAATTATTTTTATTAAAAATTTGTTTTATGTATTTTTCACTATTCCTAAAAAATTGAAAGTTCTCAGAAAACTACAAAAAATTCAACTTTGGATAATTTCGATATTAAGAATACAAAAATGATGTCCATTTTGAAATATAAAATTTATATAATTTTAAAATGTGGGTATTCCTATTCATAACGGCTACTTTGATTAGTAGCGGTGTGTTAGAACACGAACATGCGTACTATGCAAGCTATTACATTATTGAAAAGAGAAACATATCGTGAAAGCTTGGGGTGTTACATTCTCCTCTCCTTCAATAAATTGTGTCCTCTCAATTTGAAATTTTTCTTTGAAAATAAAAGGTTAAAAATAGAAAATACCTTTGTGGAAAACCCACATCAGAAACAAGGTTAATAAAAATATAACATTAAAAGAAAGAAAGAGAAGTACCAAGGTCACCCGAGATATCCCATACTAAGATTCTATGAAAATATGGATATGGAAGAAAAACAAACCAGCAAGGTCTGATAAAGAGTTATAGAAAACAGAATTAGGAGAATGTTAACAATAAGAAAATCACAAACTTGTGATTGGTTAAACGATCATTGAATCCCCAGTTGGAAAATTTAACCACCAACGTGTTTGTTTTAAGTTACCTTTCATAAAGTTGAGGAATTTATTTAAGAGATTTACTAATAATTTAAGGAAATATACTTACTTGTAATGTAGACTTTCATTCTTAAATTTTTTTTTTACCAAAAACCCATCTTTCACTCCAAATGGTAACATAACTCAAAAATATTCTATTTATCCTAATTGTATAAGGTTATAAATATTACCACATACCATTTAGATTAGGAAAACAATTTTTTAATAACCAGGGACTTCCTGTATGCTAGTGGTAGGTAATAAAGGCATGTCGCACTATGGTTGTGGGTTCGATTCCTGTAGCTTTGTCCGACGCGATGGGTTATTCCCCACCCTGCAGGTTGTCCTTTTCCTAAAACTATAGTATTATAATATTACAAATATAATCTTCAGAAATGTTTTAACCTGAAACAATACTATCCAAAGATCAACTTAATCCATTCCAACCATTATAGTTATCCAAAATACCTTTGTCTAGTCTTTTTCTAAAAGGTCTTTAAATTCCAAAATCAATTGTAACATTAGATTCCCTAAACAAAGTAATGTTTCTCTTACTATCACATAATAAAAATATTATTTCCTTCATCAGATTAAAACCATAATGATAACAACAAGTACTGCAGTACAATCCCTATATATATCACTTTATTTTTATAACGAGAATATAATCGTTGAGTCCAAAAGCACCAATACATTAATTATTCCTCTTCATCTGTAATAACAGCATAAGATTGTCCTTGATCCCTTGGCCTTTTCTGAGGTATGTTTCCCTGACTCTTAGGACATTCATTTGAATAATGCCCCATTTCCCCACAATTGTAGAATTAAACATTGATAGCCTCTTTCTTTCCCCTGCAATCACGAGACTGGTGACCTTTTTCTCCACATTTGTAACAAACTCCCATTCCTTTCAGGAAAGTACCGGGGTGATTCTTCCCATAATTATCGCATAATAGAAAATACTTCTTTCCCTTATTCCATTTATCTATCTCTTGTTCCACCGTTCTCTTCTTTTATTGCTTTACTTTATTGTCATAAGATTTAGAGAATTTCTATTCGTTCTTGATAGCACATGAGACAATATCTTCATACAACGAGAAAAGGTTGTGAGACTAAGGATCGACGTAGAAAAGGTTTTACCCCATAAAAGAAATGATCAATCTTACTTCTTGGGTTACATATATAATATGTAGCATGTCTCGCTAACCTTGTAAAGTTGGCCTCATACTTTGCGACATTCTCATCCTCCTTTTGTCTCAGACTCAGAAATTGCCTTTCCATATCTTCTCGATGGTCATGTGGAAAGTACTTTTATAAGAAAAGATCTTTGAACTCTATCCATTCCATATTTGTTACTTCATCATCATCCTTTGTGTTTTGAATAAGCGACCACCATTGATCGTCATGTCCAGTGAGGCGGTAGACTGCCATGGCAACCTTCTCCCTTTCGCTACTCCCCAAGGCATGGAATATTTTTTCTAATAGGTTTATCCATGGCTCTGCTACTAATGGATTTGTACCCCCATTATATGTTGGTGGTTGTTGCTTTATGAAGCGGTCTAACATTGATCCTCCACGTTGCGTATCAGGGTGCTCCATACGAGTAAGGTTACTATTCATAACGTGAGTGAGTTGTCCCAATATGGTAATAAGTTGATCAACACCAGTTGTATCTCCAGATCCACAATAATTATCTTGAGCAGGAGGGAAATCCCTACACGGGGTGCGTGCATTGATATGGTTTCCATTCCTTCAACTCGGCGCCATTTCTAAACAATGGCATAAACTAGATTAGTTTATGACTCAAAATACATAATTCCATACTTTTAAAATACTTAACATAAATTGAAGTATTTATGGATATAATCCATAATCATAAAAATGTTTTCTTTGAGGAAGTATGTACTCATAATACATTAATAATGGTTTGTAATGAAAATGATAATTATCCTAAGCATATCCCATGGGAGTGTCATAACCAAAAGTGCACCAAGGCCCGTTGTCGTGCACCAGTCCCCATTCGAGTCTAGCTCAAAGCGGTGTTTTCGGGTTTTACCCCTAGGTACATCTGTGCCAGAGCCGCCACTACCTGCTCGTATCCAGAGAGGGATATATTTCTCGGAAAACTCACAACATCTCTATAATACCAAAATTCTAGGAAGTTCTTCTATAATAATCCTCAAAGTCTATCTTTGGGCTATGTGCTCTAATCAGAGTTTATCTCAATCTAGCTTCCAAGGTTAGTACTAAACTGCCTCTGATACCAACTATAACGCCCCGACCCCAGCTACCCATAGTCGGTGCATTACTTTGTAACATTGGCATGATCACAAAAGATCAAGTCTCGAAAGACCGATTAGTTTAGTAGCCTTGGAAACACTAGATACATTCATAAGTCTTACATTACATCATAAAGTAAAACAAAACTACAACAACATCTTGTCTTCATATCCCCTCGTACAATCCCTGCAAGTCATTCATAATATACTTCTTCACATCCTGGAAAAATTCAAACATAGAAAGGGGTGAGCTCAGATGCTCAGTAAGTATAATAATATAGCGGAAGCTTTCATAAGTAAACATAAACATTTAAGGCAATGTATAACTAAAACAAAAGCCTTTTAAACTTGAACTTCAACATAATATGGCGAAAGTAAAATTTGATAATGTCATTTACTTATTCACATGGATATTCTACTGGTTGAATAATCACATGCAATATCAATAACCACTTTCACAATGATGGAATGCATAATGCCAGACTATCATAACCACGTAGCCAAGGCCTTGTGCCAAGACTACAAATAACATTTTGTCAAGGCCTCATGCCAAGACACTAGTTTGTCTCATGAGACCTGCCGATGCATCGAGGAGCTATAGCGGGCTCCACCCGTCACCTATTAAGTCCAATGCATTCCTCATATGAATAGGTTTAAACATATCATAAACCATAACATAATTGTATCACATAAAACGTGCATAAAGGAAACATAAGATTTCCCCACTTTAATCAAAATATATCAATACAACACATTGATATAATAAAAACTTTATCAAAACCATTTTCAATACCAAAATAAATGAAAAGTAAAACATGGTTTTTATTTTTCTTTTAAAAAAAATTTATGGCTTATAGAGGAAGACGAAACTCAAATAATAGTAATGGTGGTGGAGAAGTCGCTGTCACCGCATACGTAAGAAAAAACATTCCTTTTGTTGTTTAGTAAAAACGCTTCATATAAAAAGTTTCCTTTTGAATAAAAGTAAAAGTCAGAGGGGTTTATACACCGTATAAATGAAAGTTGTGTATAAAACCAAATATGCCTCAATGAAAAGAGATTGAGACGAAGTCCTTACAAAGATCATTTTTAAAATAAAATAGATCTATTATGTGTATTTACTATAAGTACACACAATGAAAGTACAAATACATGATAGTACATAATAATATCCTAACATAATTTGAATGTAGGAGATTAACCCAAAGAATGGAAATTGGGTTAAGAAATTCCCTAACCTTGTGTCCGACTTGACTCGACCATTCTTTAACCTCCTGAATAATAAACTAGACATAATATCTACTTGATTAAGAACATTTTTAAAGTTCTTTATACTTTTTATATCACTTATTACAATGTTACACAAATTATGTATTCATTTAAGTTAATAACGGTCGTTTTCTCGATCTTTGGTACATGAGTTAATAAAAAACTTCTTATAATTACAATTTGTTCATGTGGTGAAATATCTATTATATCCATAATTATATTAATTATTTAGATATCATATATATCCTATATATCCAGTATATACATCCATTTATTATATTACATAACATTTAGAGGTAAGAAATGAAATGCACCGTTCATGGAGATGGTAAGTCGTACGTACGCATGAACGCTACTTTCATTTCTATTTCATATTTTAATGGAATGAAAAACAATGATATAAAGGTATACTATAATTCCAGTATAATATAATTTATAATACCATTTACTCCATCCTTTAGACATCCCACATATGGTATTAACGATTCAAATCACTTTGAGGGGGCGGTAGTCCGCACTTCCCAAAATGAAAATATCGTGTTTACCTATAATGGAAACCATAAAGGTATGACATAAATGAAAATTACATAAGCTTAAGTAAAACATAAACATATTATATATCATATATAAATATAGTGACATCTTAATGGCCACCTTTGAAGGTTTTATATGAGTGTTGAACAATCATCATTTCATGAGGCAGAATTTCGCCATCCAAAGAAACAGTATGTTCTTTAACCATTAGATGTATGTGTGTGTAAGTGTAACTCGAATCCTTCTTATAAAAACATCCTAGTATATTGAAGATACTTTTGTTGTTACTAAAGAAAAGAATAAAGAGAGGTTAGGGGGTTGGAGAAGCCAAATAGAACAAAACAACATTAGGGAAGACATTACCTTAAAATCATGTAACTCTTTTTGATTTGAGCCAAAGGTTTCCTTGGGAAGACTTCTGCCCGAAGTGAGGCTTCTAGGAGTAAGGGAGGGTAGTTGGGAGAGTATTTGGGCAGAGTTTGGCAGAGCCAAATGGCTTTAATGTGTGAATAAGGTGGTAGTGGTGGGGGCCTTTTATAAGAGGAGTGGAGGTGAATTCTTGGAAAGTCATGAAATGTCACCTTATTATATAATGATTTTCGGATTTTAAAGGTCCCAAACTTATATATTTCGAGGATAAGGTGATAAGGGTCAGACGTACACTCAACCAATAGGTTTTTGAGAAGTTTATGTCTTAGATTTTACATTATCTTTTCATTTTATTGAAATTGTTAATTAATGAGGTATTCGATGCATCATCATGGTGTCATAAATAATTTAATTTATTTAATGTTTAAAAATTATAAAAAAAAAGCATGATGTGGTACATCATTTTATATTTCTAATGAATATTTATAGTCAAAATTATGACTTGTATAACCCCATTTAAATTTTTTTTAGTAAAACAACTCATGTTTGTGACATTTTTATTTTAACATTAAATAAAAAGTTTTTAATGTCATTTTCTTACCAAAGTGGCTCCATGGGGCTCCAAGTTGACCCATGGATTGTCTGTGTCGGCCATGAATCATCAAATATGGGTAGTACAAGTGTAAAGGTCATTTCATATTTTTATAATACCATTATTACCTTAAATTTCACTAATTACCTTTAATCGCGATTAATTAAACTTAAAAGTTACTATTCACCAAAAAATTATTTTAATCTCATTAAACCACATTTTAATTTCTAATGACAAACATGTATGTCGGAGTTTTGAAAATAAAATCACAGAAGTGGTAATGATTCATTGAAACGAAAAATCCGTTTTTTTAACTACCACTTAGTGGTTTCACTATTCCTCAAAAATTGAAGTTTTTCAGAACAATGCCAAATTTTCACCCTAAGATATAATTGATATTCCAAATTCAAAAATGATGTCTGTTTTAAAAAATTCCAAACATATAAGTTGCATTAATTAATTTTATAATTAATTCCCGCTTTCACAACAAATAGCGTGTTTTTATGGAACAATATATATCAAAAGATTGACAATTATTTATGTCCAATTTCAATGTGAAATTAATTATAATGACCACCATTGAATAAAATGGTAAAAATATATTATAATTATACATTAAAACCACTAAATAGTATAATTTATTACTATAAATTATTCTGATTAAAAATGTGTTTTAAGTATTTTTCACTATTCTTAAAAAATTGAAAGATCTCAGAAAACTACAAAAAATTAAACTTAGGATAATCTCGATATTACGAATACAATAATGAAGTCCATCTTGAAATATAAAACTTCTATAATTTTAAAAAGTGTGTATTACTATTCATAACGGCTACTTTGATTAGTCGTTGTATGTTAGAACTCGAACTTGCGTACAATGCAAGCTATTGCATTATTGAAAGAGAATCGTATCGTGAAAGCTTGGGGTGTTACAACTTTAGTTTCTGTACAAGAATGAACCCTTACTTTTGACAACATATCATAAAGTTGTGAAAAAAGTAATTAATGGAAATAAATGTTACCTTTCTCATATTGTTAAAAAATAATTATTCGGATTAATGATGTATCAGTGGTAAATGAGTATCTTGATGTTTTTTATAATGAGTTTCTCGGTATAAAACCTTTTCAGGAAGAAGAATTTACTATTTACAATGTTCCTCAGGCTATGACAATTTCAAAACCCCCTTATTGAATTCCACAAATTGAACTTTTAGAGTTAAAGAAACAATTGCATGAGTTATTAAATAAAGGTTTTATTCAACCTAGCACATCACCAGGGGTGCTCTTGTCTTTTTTGTTAAAGAGAAAGATGGTTTAATGAGACATTTCATTGATTATAGAGGCTTGAATAAAATCACTATTAAGAACAATAATTCTTTGTCTCATATCAATGATTTTGTTCATCATCTCTAAGGTTATTAGTATTTTTTGAAGATTGAATTGATGTCGGGGTTCCATCAGTTGAAAGTAAAGGAAGAATACATTATGAAGACTGAATTTTATACTAGATATGACAATTATGAATTTTTAGTTATGAATTTTGAGTTTACCAATGCATATTATTCATTCATGCATCTTATGAATATAATTTTCCATGAGTTCTTGGATAATTTTGTGGTTGTGTTTATTAATGATATTTAGTATTTTCTAAATGTATAGAGGAGTGTGAATGTCATTTAAGGGGTTTCCTGAAAACCTTGAATGAAAATAAAATGTATGATAAATTTAGTAAGTGTGAGTTTTGGTTACAACAAATTGCACTCCTTGGTCACATTATTTCTAATGATGGAATAACTATTGATCCATCTAAAAAAAAGTTACTGAATAATGGTCGAGACCCACAAATATAACTGAGATTTATAGTTTTCTTGGTTTATCAGGTTTTTACAGGAGGTTTTTTGAAATTCTTTCATGGTTATCTAGGCCACTAACTATGTTAACTCGAAAAGGTTTTATGTTATTCTGTACAAAATAATGTGATGATATTTTTTAATAATTTTAACAAGATTTATAAATGCTCCAGTTTTGGCACTACCTTCCAGAATTGGTGAAATTTTTTATCTATATTAATGCTTCATTGAGATGAATTCATTTTGTCATAATTATGAATGATTAGATAATTCTATATGCTTCACTTCATTTTAAAATTGAGAAGTTGAATTACCCTACACATAATTTAGAATTAGTTGTTGTTATTTTTTCTTTAAAATTTTTGAGGCATCATTTGTATGTTGTAAAGTGTGAAATATATACTGATCACAAAGGTTTTAAGTATATATTCACTCAAAAAGAATTGATTATGAGACAGAGAAGATGGATGGAATTACTAAAGGATTATTATTGTGCAATTCATTTCCATATTTGAAAGGATGATAATGTGGTTGATGCTTTGAGTTGAAATAGTAATGATATATTAACCATGATATGATTGGAACGAGATTTTTTGGTTTTTGATTTGATTAATTTTGGATTGGATGCTTTTTGGGGTTGGGAATTCCTCTTTTTATTTCCATGTGGTAGGGAAATCATCTCTATCAAACAGAACAAAGATAGCACAGAAAGAAAAATACGAGTTACAAAGAAAGGTAGAATTGGTTTAGAATGGTATGTTACCTACATTTAACAGTGATAAAGACTATGTTTTGAGGTTTGGAAAGAGATTATATGTGCCTTTTAATTCAAATTTGAAGAAGGAGTTATTATGTGAAGATCATAGTTCTACATTTTCAGTTCATCTTAGCAGTACAATTATAACATCCCGCCTTTTTAATACATAGATTTTCATTAAATTTTATTAACAGAGGATCTTTAAAGTCTACTTTTTTGGAAATCAAGAGAATAATACATGAAAACAACATAAAAAATTATTTTAAACAACTTTTAAGGCTTCATTATAAGTTCATTCTATGTAGAATTACTGTATCTCATAACATGGAGACATACATTCAAAGGAAAGGGTGAGAAGAAGGCCTAGTAAGGGTAAACATGGGAGTCAGTGTACTTGTGATATCAATAAGAACTTGAATAAAAACCTGAAGACATGAGAAATGGAAGAATTGGCATATAACAAAGAAAATAACGTGGAACATAACATGAATATGGGGCTATGAAATTTCATTTATACATTCATGAACATATCACCAAGGTCCATCCCCAAGGTGTCATAAAAATTACCAAGGTATCGTAAAACATGTCATCTCTAAAGATTAATTTTTCACACAATGCATTGGAGCGCTATCACGGTGCAACCTTAATATTTCTTTAAATACACGTGATACACATAGATAATAATCACATTTTTTATAAATAACCCATAAAGAAGAAAATAAATGGGTTTCATTTCAAAATTGCGACGTTTTAAAATATCTTAAAAATAAGATCATTATATCATTTAAAACCCATGGAAAGGGAGTGAGGGTTATATGTGTTTCAATTCTAGAATCAAATATATTATCTTTATATATTTATAAACACACATATAAATGAAATAGGTCTAGGTATTCACATAAAGAAACAAAGGGGATTTCTTGTGAGAAAGATATATAAATTTTGAGACGAAATTTCTGCAGCCTAACGGCTATATAACACAGTTTTAGAAAACATTGAAAAGAGAGGGGACAAGGGTCACCATCTCATAAATAATTCATAATACAGTATGGGTACTAAATAATATCATGGTATATATATTTTAATGACATACCATATGAAAAGGAAACATGAATGAAAAGAGAAGATGTGATATCTTTTAATAGAAATTCGGCAGACTAACGGCGTCACATAAAAATTCAGAAAACAAATTGAGGAGAAAAGAAAGAGTCTATCATAATTTAGACATTAAATGGGCAGTAATTAGAACATAAAAAACCATACTCTCAACATAAAAAGATGGAAAATATAATACACAACTTAATGGAATTCATGACATAAAATATGAGGGTGAAAGAATCCCTTACCTTGAGGAGTAATTTTGAAAGCATGAAGGTTGTGACCTTGGGAGACATAAGGGAACCTTGGGAGGACTCCTTGGAAGGAAAAGTGACCAGAACATCATTGGGGATTATTTCTAAATAAAATTAATGAGGAAAACCCTTGGTATTTATAGGAGAAGTGAGGGGACAAAGCATTAATTTCCAAGGAACACCTCATCGGTGGTATTGTCAAAACCATTGGTTTGCCTATGGTATTGGCCACATGGGACACCTCATACCTTATTTTACTATTCATAAGTCTACCTGAATTATTGCATAATTATTACATCCTTAATGATGTCATTAAACACCGAAAACTCAAAAACTGTATTTTCACTACTCACCGAAAATTCAACTTTATTGGAAAAAATCCCAAAATTTCACCTTAACCAAATATCGATTCTCTGATTTAAAAAATGAACTCCATTTTATGAAAATAATTTTCTCAGAAATTTTATTTAAAATTTTAAATAAAAACACTATTTTATAAAATTTCAACAATTTCAAAAAAATCAAAAAAAAATTGCCTTAACCAAATATCGATGCTCGGATTTCAAAAACGAACTCCATTTTATGAAAATAATATTCTAAATATTATTAATTGAATTTTTAAATAAAAAACACAATTCACCCGAAAAAACTAATACTTAACCAATACTTTATGGAACAGTTATTTACCTATTTTATTGAATCCCATTACTTAATTAAGGTCCCTAGATTATATTAATACTTTCTTAAGTGTGGTTACTCAATCCATTTGATTACATTACTAATCATAAGTGTAAAATCACTATTCATAATTTAATATTCATAAAAAATTAATTTAATCTTAATAGACTCTAAAGTTCTTACTGAACATAACTGTAGAAGACCATTTTTTGAGAATCATTACACATTATTTATTATTTAAGATTTACATAAATATTTTTAAAATATCCTTTTTTTAAAATTAATCAATAATATGCATACAATATTTATTCGTACATTTGTGAATTCACAAACTTCACCATAAGTAGAAATCATAATTTTTATTTAAAATAAAGGATTATACAAGGCAGTTATGATCTCGTTTCATAACCCCTTATTACACCAGTATATGACCTAAGAGTGAGGTGTGCTGGGGTGATAGAATCTTGGGGCGGCTTGGAAAACATTGCCCAAGTTGTGGTTTCAATCATCTTGAACTTCTCATGAAGGCAATTCCATTCTAGCTTCAAACGTTGAAGTTTGACTTGGGTTTGGTTCTGAGCAAAGCCCAAAGGTGATACTTCCTTCCCGAGTTCTGTCAGATGGGATTCGATCGGCCCGAGACTAGTGGATGGGGCCATCGAATCTTCTTTCTATATAAATTAATCAAGATAACTTTTATTTATAGACAACAAATGCAACATTTAGTTTCCAACGGTCATATTCACCAACCATCATATAACAGTCGAAACCCAATGGTCCTATTTTAATTATTCTCATTTTATTTAATGAAATAGTTTTGTTAAGTATAAAATAAAATAACACAAAAAGTTAGGAAACAAAATTTATTCAAAAATTTGGGTCTTTACAATCTTACCCCCTTAAGAAATTGCGTCCTCGCAATTTTAAAATTTGGCTTGGAAATTTCGTTGAAAGTCCCACATTGAAAAAAGTGTCAGTAAAACTATTACTTTAAAAGAAAGAAAGGGAAGTAAAAAGGTCACCTGAGTTAACCCATACTAGGATTCCATGTAGGAAAACATGGATATAGAAGGGAAAACAAATGGTTGAGTTCTGATGGAGAGTGATAGAGAATATGTTTAGGAGAAAAATAACCACAATAAGATCACAAACTTATGATGTGTTAAATGACCATTGATTACCTAGTAGGAAATGTAAACTAACAACGTTTTTGTTTTACATTCCTTTTCATAATTTTTAGGAATTCATTTACAACATAGAATAAAAACATAAGTAAATATATATACCTTCAAGTATAATTTCATCCCCTAATATGTTTCCACCAAGACTAATATCTTCTCCAAACAATGAGCATTCAAAAAGACTTGATCTCATCAAAAGCACAAGAATCATCTTTTAGAGAATCACATACTCTACAAAAGAATAACTATATTTTTCTCTTGTTTTTTTTTTAAATGGTAGTGATTTGGTCAAAGACCATAGCACAATTTATTGACTATTAATATCCAAAAACTCAACAAAAGTACCCAAAGTTCCAGAAAGACCATTCAATGCAAAATCATCCTTAAAATTCTTCAGAATAATACAAACTAATATTGGAACCCAAAACTAAGATGGATTTAATCCCATAGTCTTCCCCAATAAATCATAACAATTATTTCCAAATAACATCGACTACTATTAAAGTCTTATACTAAAGTGTAATTAACCTATTCACATATTCTCTAGGCTAGGTTCCTCATTTTCCAGGAATAACCCAAATCATCATATGTCCATAATAAATACATAACAATATCAACCAATTATCCTCAATTTAAATCTTGTAGAATTTTATTTCCCTTCGGAAAATAGTACTCCAAATGAGAAAACAACTTCCAAAATAACCTTTATCATTTAATCACCAAATCATTTTTCTATACAATGAATATCCATTTGCTAAAACATAAGTTTTAAAAATAAACTTATTATTGATCCATAAAAATCACAGGTGTATTAGTCAGTCCTAAGGGCATAACAACAAACTCATAATGCCCATATCTTGATTTGAAGGTAGTTTTTGGAATATCATCATTCTTGACCCTCAATTGATGGTAACCAGAACGAAGTTAAATCTTAGAGAAGAAATGAGCTCCACTAAGTTGGCCAAATAAGTCATCAATTATTGGAAGAGAGTATTTGTTCTTCACTATGATTCCATTCAGTTCTTTATTATCAATTCATTGCTGCATCGATCCACACTTCTTCTTCACAAAGAGAATTAGTGCTCCCTAAGGAGACACACTTGGTCAGATAAACCCATTATCCAATAGATCATGGAGTGGTTTCATTAATTCCTCTAGATCCACATTTTCCATCATATAGGGGTTCTTTGACATTGGCTGAGATCCATGTATGAGTTCAATGGAGAACTCTACCTCTCTTTCTGGGGGAGATCCGGGTAACTCCACAGGAAATACATCAACATATTCCTAGATGATGGGGACATATTTTAAAAGAATAAATACTTCATGAGAAACTTATTTCATTTACGAACCTTTTAACTAAAAAGGAATTTATGTCTCAAAACTTCATTCTTGGACAATTACATTTTTCTATAATTCCTCCATAATGATTCATAAAAAGCCTGCTATTAACCAAACATATCTCTCGGGAGTGTCATAACCAAGAGTGTAGTAAGCCCTGTTTTTATGTACCAGTTCCCGTTTGAGTCTATCTCAAAGTGGTGTTTTCAGGTTTTACCTCTATGTACATATGTGCCATAGCCACCTCTACCTGCTCGTATCTAGATAGGGATGTATTTTCTTGATAAACCACTTACTCAATACTCTCCAAAATACCAAGAATATTTCTTGTATTTAAACTTTTATATAGGGTTCTTCCTAGAGTTTTCATATCCTAATTCCCATAAATAACTAAACTATCCTTTGATACCAACTATAACATCCTGCCTTTTTAATACATAACTTTTCATTACATTTTACAAACCAAGGATCTTTAATGTCCAGTGTCTTGGAAATCCGGAACATAATACACGAAAAAAACATAAAACATTATTAATAACCACTTGAAAGTATTCATCATTAGTTCAACCTAATAATAATAACTACTTCTCATAACATGGAGACATACATTCAAAGGAATGGGTGTGTATAAGGCCTGGTAAGGGTAAACAAGGGAGTCAATGTACTTGTGATATCAATAAGAACATGAATTAAAACATGAAGACATGGGCAATAAAAGATTAGTAATATCATAAAGAATGGAACATGGAACATAACATGAATATGTGGCTACAAAATTTCATTTATAGATTCATTAACATATCACCATGGTCCATCCCCAAGGTGTCATAAAAATTACCAAGGTTATTCACCAATGAATCGTAAAACATTTCATCTATAGAGATTAATTCTTTAACCTATACATTGGAGCACTATCAGGGTGCACCCATAATATATCTTTACTTACATGTTATCCATATAGATCATAATCAAACATTTCGTAAATAACCCATAGAGAATAAATGTAACGGGTTTCATTTCAAAATCGTGACGTTTTAAAATCTCTAAAAAATAAGATCATTATATCATTTATAAACCATGGAAAGGGAGTGAGGGTTATATGTATGTCAATTCCATAATCAAATATCTGATCTTTATATATTTATGAACACCCATAGAAATTAAATAGGTCTGGGTATACACATAAATAAACTAGGGGATTTCGTGAGAGAAAGAGATAGAAAATTTGGGACGAAATTTCTACAGCCTAACGGCTATATAACATGGTTTTAGAAAACATTGAAAAGAGAGGGGACACGGGTCACCCACTCATAAATAATTCATAATACAGTATGTTTACTAAATAATTTCATGGTATGTATATTTTAATGACATACTACCTGAAAAGGAAACATGAAAAAAAGAGAAGATGCGATATCTTTTACGAGAAATTTGGCAGCCTAATGGGGTCACATAAAAATTCAGAAAACCAATTGAAGAGAGAAGAAAGGGTCTCTCATCATTTGGAAATGAAATGGGAAGTAATAATAACATATAAGAACATAATATCAACATAAATAGATGGAATGTATAAGACACAACATAAAGGAAGTCATTACTTAAAAGAGGAGGGTTCAAGAATCCTTTACCATGAAGAGTAACTTCAAGAGTTTGAAGGTCGGGACCTTAAGATGCTTGAGGGAAACATGGGAAGACTCCTTGGGAGTTAAAGATACCAGAACCTCATTAGGGAGGATTTTTAAATTAAATTAATGAGGGAAAGGCTTGGTATTTATAGGAGAAATGAGGGGACAAAGCATTAATTGCCAAGGGACACCTTATCAGTGGTATTGGTAAAACCATGGGCTTTCCCATTGTATTTTCCCATTGTATTTGCCACTTAGGACACAACATACCTCATATTACTATTCATAAGTCGAACATAATTATTGAATAATTATTACTTTCTAAAGGATGTCATTAAACACCCAAAACTCAAAAACTGTATTTTCACTATTCATTGAAAATTCAACTTTCTCAGAAAAATACCAAAATTTCACCTTTACTAAATATCGATGATCTGATTTCAAAAATGATATCCATTTTATGAAAATAATTTTCGAAATGTTTTTTAATTTTATTTTTAAATAGAAACACTATTCACTGAAAATTCAACTCTTTTAGAAAAATCCCAAAAATTCACCTTTACCAAATATCGATGCTCTGATTTCAAAAATGAATTACATTTTTTGAAAATAAATTTCTAAATATTTTTTATTTAATTTTTAAATAAAAACCACTATTCACCTGAAAAAACTAATACTTAATCAATATGTTATTGAATAATTATTTACCTATTTTATTGAATCACATTACTTATTTAAGGGGCCTAGATTATGTTAATAATTTCTTAAGTGGGGTTACTCAATCCATTTGATCACATTACTAATCATTAGCATAAAATCACTATTCATAATTTACTAATCATCAAAAATTAATTTGATCTTATTAGACTCTAAATTTCTTACTGAACATTACTTTAAAAGACATTTTTTTGAAAATCATTACACATTATTAATTATTTAAGGTTTACATAAACATTTTTAAAATAAACTTTTTCTAAAATTCATCAATAATATGCATACTATCTTTATCCAGACATTTGAAAATTTACAAAATTCACCATAATAAGAAATCACATTTTTTTTAAAATAATGGATTACACAAAGATGTTATGGTCTCGTTACAAAACCACTTATAACACCACCATAGGACCTAAGAGTAAGGTGCTCTAGGGTGATAGAATCTTGGGGTGGCTTGACCAACATTGAGTGAGTAGTGATTTCTATCAGCTTGAAATTCTCATGAATGTGATTCCGTTCCAGCTTCATATGATGATGTTCAGCTTGGATATGGTCCAGAGAAAAGGCCAAAGGTGCTACCTCCTTCCCGAGTTCCGTCAGATGGGCTTCGATTGGACCGAGACTACTGGATGGGTCCATCAAATATTCTTTCTATATTAATTAATCAAGATCACTTGAATTTATTGAAAATAATCGAAACATTTAGTTTCCAATAGTTATATTGACCAACGGTCATATAACAGTCGAAACCCAATGGTATTATTTTAATTATACTCATTTTATTAAATGAAATATTTATGTTGAGTATAAAATATAATAACACAGAAAGTTAGGAAACAAAATTTATTCAAAATTTCGGGTCGTTACAACTATGATGTACATATATCATCGAGAGTATTACTCATGGGATGCAATGAAAAGAGATATTTCTCAATTTACCTATATATGTTTTCTTTTTCAATATGTAAGATCAGCGAAGAAGTTACCAAAATGTTTTCTTCATCCATTTATAGTGCCAAAGTGAAAATGGGAAAATATATCCATGGATTTCATAGTGGAATTACCAAAGATTTATCAAGGTGACAATTCAATCTAGGTAATCGATGATCGATTGACTAAATCTGATCATAATAGTTCTATTCAATATAATCTATCTCTATATGAACTTTATCGATTGGATATTAAATAGATAGTCAGTTTACATGGAGTTCCCCTCTCTATTGTGTCTGATCATGATCTCAGGTTCACTTTTATCTTTTTAAGGGCCTATATAAGTCATTGGGTACAAAAATAAATTTTAGTACATCTATTCATCCAAAATCAGATGGGCTATCTAAACAAAAAATTCAGACATTAGAAGATATACTACGTGCTTGTTCAATGGATTACCAGGGAAGTTGCGAATAACATCATTCTTTGGATGAGTTTTCTTATAAGAACAGTTTTTATTCCAGTATACAGATGGAATCATTTGAAGCATTATATGGAAAGAGGTCTCGAACTCCATCTTTTTGGGGTGATGTAGGTGAAAGGAAGTTGATGGAACTATAAGTTGTAGAAGAGATGGATGAAAATTTTTAGTTGATTTTGAAGCACATGGGAATAGCTCAAAGAAAATAGAAAAGTTATTTGAATAACCAGAGAAATGATCTTTATTTCGATGTAGGTGATCATGTCTTTCTGAAATATTCTCCATGTAAAAGTTTGATGCATTTTGGTAAGAAGTGATAGCTTAGTCTGCGATTAATTGGACCCTACAAAATTTTGGAAATTGTGGAATCAGTTTCTTAAAAAGTGGATTTTCCCCCATGTTTCTACTAGGTACAATTTTATTTTTAGTTTTTCTATTTTGAAAAATTATATTCCATTTCCATCTCATTTTTTGAGTCCATAGGTACATTAGTAAAGAAATAGTCTTTTTTATGAGAAATAGCCAGTCTAGATTCTTGACCAGAGATAGAAAGTGTTGTGGAATAAGGTAATTCATCTGGTAAAGATTTTTTGGAGACCCCATATGGTTGAAGAGGCAACATGGGGATCTAAAAATTCTATGAGGAATAAATACCCCCACTTATTTGATAAGTGAATAAAATTGCAAGGACACAATTTCCAAAAGTGGGGAATGACGTAGGATCTTAGGTATTTATAAAACAATACTTTTTTAATATCTTTTAATAATTATAAATAAGATATTAATTTTACATTAAATTGACACTTTTTCTAATAGCGTACTCAACACGAAACAACGGGTTTCCCTGAAATCATTTCTTGCACACAACATTGAGTTATACAGAAATATAATACAATAATATTATCATTATTTTAATTAGTAGTTAACACCTAACTGTTGTATTAGCAGAAATGAAAATAACATACTAAATTATGATTTCACATGTTTGTTAATGTTTTTCATTTATCCAATAATTGTTAGATGCTTAAAATAAGAATAAATCTGATTTTAATCATGAAATACTCTAATACTTTTTTATGTTCATTATACCACCTTTTGATGGAAAAGCCTTTTAAAGTCTAGTTTATGTCTCATTAATAAGTTCAATTTGAAAAATTAAACTTCTTATTTTGAATAGTTTCATCAAATGTTAATGTGGATGACTTTTTAGTATTTTTCTGAAAAATTTCATATTTTAATGAATTCTGAAAAATACATCATTCTAATTGAAAACTGTATTTTCATCTAATTTGTTTATATAGTTATACTTTCCTTTTAATGAGTTTTAAAAGTTAATTGGATTATGTTTTTATCATATAATAAAATATTGGTCATTGTCAGTAATTTCATATTTTAAGTGGAAATAAACACATGTCAATCTTTTGTTAGTTTTTACTTCTTAAAAATAGGCTTTCTAGTTTTGACAATGGAAATTAATTTTAAATTAATTACAAAAATTTATTATATTTTAATATTTAAAAATGGATTCCATATTTGGAATTATATGGTTCAAATTGTTTAAATATGTACCTTTTTATTTTTGGACATTGTGAATTGTAACATCAGTAATTACTTTTTACCATGGTTAGAAGGTAAATCCGGTAAGTAAGTGTAAAAATAATATTATAACAATATAAAACTACCCTAAAAAGTTTACTAATACTATTGGATGAGATATTTCCAACCATGAAAATCTTTATGCTGAACATTTGGAATTTGGGATCCACATAGGTCTGAAAATTACATTTTATGATTTTTAATTTAAAGAAAAGGGAAATATAACATAAACATGTACCTTTTAATAAAAAAACTTTATATGGGGTTATATAAGTGATATATTCTACTATAAATAGTTATTATAAGGATAAAAATATTTCCTACATCATTATATTTTATTTTTAATATTAAGACATTAAATAACTAAATTTAATTATGACTCAATGATGATGTAGTGATTGCTTCATTAATAAAGGATTCAAATAAATGATATTTTAAATATTAAAATAAATTTAATTTTCTCATTTTGATTCTATAAAATAATTTTATGGATTATAATTAAATATTATATTTCATTTAATTCCATTTATTATATTGAATAAATTTTCTATTAATTTAACAAAAATCAATTACAAAATTGATTCAAAATTGATATAAATGCGTTCTTAAAAAATTTCTATTTTATTAAATTATATAATAGTAAAAAAATCTAAGATTCATCCAAAGGACTAATATAATGTTAAATATTTCATTACATATACACTTATGGTTATCTTGACATTTTATAGTAACTATAGTTACCATATATTATGAACCTACAAGATGGCATGGTTGGAGTTAATGTTTTTAACTAAGGGTTAAACCAAAAAGATAAGGATAAACAGATATTACGAACAAGTATTAATATTATTGGATGATTCATATTTGTACCGAAGATATATTATCTTTGATATAAATTAGTTAGGGACCATTTTAAATCGAAAATCTATTTAAAATAAAATAATATTTTGGGACTTTCGTAAAGTGCCCCTCCTCCCTCATATAAAAAGCCACCACCTCAACCTAGTTAATCAAACCTCTCAACACCCTTGGATCTTCCAAATTATTCTAAAATAATCTCCCAAAATCCCTAAATTACTCCTAGAAGCCTTACCATGGGATTAAAGAAATTTAATAATGCCTTTTGGCTTAAATCAATAAAAGTTACCCGATTTAGAGGTTACGTATCTCTCAAGTTTCGTTCCTTTCCCTTTCTTCCCCACTCCATATGATCTTAATATTAATTGATTACATAACACCACCAGTATCCTAAATGTACTAGTATGTTTATATGACAATCATTCAAACTATACTTACACACACCTCTATATAATGGATACGAACATATTGTTTCTATGTACGGCGATCTACTGCCTCGTGAAACGATGATTATTCAATTTTCCCCTTCCAACAATCATGGTGGCCGTTATGATGGAAATATATATATATATATATGATATATATTATATTTATATTTTCTCTATTATATTTTTATGTACAGCATACCATTATACTTTCTATAATGTGTAAATATGATAATTTTATTTGAAGAAGTTCGGACTACCGCCCCCTCAAAGTGATATGACTCGTTCATTCCATACATGGAACGTATAAAGGATGGATTTAATGAATGTATGTTACATATATAAAATATGATATTATTTTTTAATTATTATATACCTATGTATAATTTATTTTTTATTCCTTTAACATGTAAAATAAATGAAGGTAGCATTCAGGTGTACGTGTGACCCATTGTCTCCATGAATAATGAATTTCATTTATTATCTATAAATGTTAGGAATTATTATATATACATATATAATGGATATATATGATATTTAAATAATGAATAATATTCTGGTGATTAGGGACTTTTGACTACATGGAAATTTTACCTCCAAATAAGTTCATTTTCTACTCAAGTACTTAATATGAACAAAACGAATGATATGATCTTAACAAATTATTTAATTTTTATAACAGGATAAAATGTAATATAATATGAATAATAAAACTTAAAAAGGATCTAAAGAAAGTATAAATTAACATATTTTTATCATTCAGGAATATAATACAAGAACGATACATATTGGACTCAAGGTAAGGGACTTCGTCTCAATCTCCTTTCATTGAGGCATATTATGGTTTATACACCACTTTATTTTATATGGTGTATACTCAAACCTATTTTATTATATTTTCATTCAATTTTTATCAAGATGAATCAATTTTTAATTAATCATTTCACTGAATGACAAAGGGAATGTTTTTTAACATATGTGGCGACAATAACCTTTCCGCCGCTGCGAGCATTTTTTTATATTTGTCTTCCTTAACAATCTATAATGTTTTTTAAAGGAAAATAAATTCCATATACCATTATTATGTATTTTTTAGTTGTAAATGGTTTTTATAAAGTACTGATTATTTTAATATCATGAAATGGTATATTGTGATTGCAATGTTGAAATGTTATTTTTCCTTTATGATTGTTTTATGTGTTATGAGTATGTTAGGTCTCTCGTGAATTGTTTACATATACCAGTGGTTCTGTGATAATCCTAGTACTGGTGCGCCCATGATATCTCTCCAATGAATTGGGTAACATGATAGAGGAAAATGTTAATGTTTCCTCTAAGATATTTAGGTGATATACTATGATGAGTATTCCAAACATAACAATGAAGGTTACTCTATATGTGGATATGAAAGATACAATGTAAGTATGTTATTGATGCCACAAGATTCGGTTATGATTTTTTATTTCTATTATTTATTCATAAATCATATGATTAAATGAGTAATATTAAATATAATAAGTTTTATGTGTAAAAATAATGATATTGTTGATTTGTATGTATTCATTAACCAATTTTTTGTTTCCTTATTTTATAACCCTTACTTCCATTTTTATGCTAATCCCATCTTTTGGAAGTGTTTTCCATAATGTATAAGGAAGGTTAAGAGAAAAGAATAATTCAAGAATATTTTTATCATGAAAGGAATTATTTTTTTAATTAATGAGATTTATTATTGTGATAAAATTGGATATAGTAGAAGTGTCTACTTTGTTATATTTTAGATGTAAGGTAATTGTTATGGCCTAATTATCTAAAACTATAATCTTGAAAAGATATTCATTGTGAATTATTGATTTAACTCAACATTATGTAATGTTTATGGATGTGGCCTTATAATATACAATCCATATTATATATTATACAATGAATCTTTTCATATTCATGGAATTTAATATTCTATTTTTTACTATATCTTTTTATGGTGTTTATGATTACAATGTTCGAAAATTGATATGGGTTTATGTTAAAATCTCAAGCTTTTCTAGTATTTTCTATATTAAATTTACATTGAGGGAAATTATATAAAACATCTCACTTAAAACTAATTTAATTTATTCCCATAGAATTAGTTTTAGAGCTTTTATTTTTTTCATTTCATTCTATAATCTTTTGCACTAAAAATGATTAGTAATATTTTTTAAATAAAAGTATACCTTATATTCTCATCAATAAATGATTTTTTAAATGTATATGTTATTGAATTTTTTTAATGAATTAACTTTTATATTAATTAATTATTATTATAATTTTTTAAAGAAATATTTGAATTTATTTTTAATGGTCTAAAAAATAATCTTTACAATTTTTTCCATAAAATATATATAATAATTAAATAAAAAGAATGAAATGAATATTTGTTTAAAACATTTCCGCACAAAAATATTTTCCTATATTCCTGAATTTTTACTGATTTGAATCATTGTTTAAAAATTCTCACAGTTACTTTCAATGAAAATATATTTATTAATATTTTTGAATTTTATTTTTTTATGAAACAAAAATAAAATAATATTTTCCCATTTTTCAAGGAAATGCTTAATTGATATTTTAAATGTACTTGTTATATATGTCTACATACTTGATGTATATAATGTTTCATTGGTGATATAATCCACTAATAACACCCCCATATTTTCATTGGATTCCTCAAGGTTTTTTTTAATAAAACATTTCACAAAACATTTTCTATGCGTTAATCAAGTTATGATTGAATGATTGTTGTTTGTATGGGTTTTATAATGCAAGGAAATATCTATTTTCTTTATTTGTGATATGATTCAATGAAATTATTAGTGATGTTGAGTGAAATAAATATGTCTCATATTGATGGGTTAGCTCGATGTAGCTCATGATTATGGGTAAGGATGATTTTGTTTTTACATGATGTGTATGAATTATCTTATGTTATTAATGAAATTTGATAATGTAATAATATAGTTATAATTTACTTTTACTCACTCATGATAGCCCATTGATTTTTAAGATTACACATACTAACTATTTTAGCTCTCCATTCTTATGTTTCCATTTCTTTGGGTTATCATGAATAATGTTTTGTAAGTTTTTTTGTGAAGGGTTTTATGTGTATATAATTATATTAGAGATGTTGAAGACATATAATGGAATAAAAAATTGTTTATAATGGAAAAATATTCCCACATTGAAGGAATTGTTTTATTTTTGTTACATTAAGGATTTTATGATTTCTCATGAAATCTAATCCTAAATGGTATAGGGTATGTATGTGACTGAATATTTCATTTTAATGATATAGTTTTAAATGGTTAAAATTGAGTCAAATTTGTTGGTATCAAAGAAAGAATTGTAAATAGTATGTTTTAAGCATTGGATCTGGGTGTATGGTGTTAATGCATTCTACTAGGACTACATAAAAAGGGGAAAATGTCCATGTTATGTCATAAGAGTAAATCAGATCTACTTGTGTGCTAGTTATTCCATGCTAGAATTTTTTTTTTAAAATGATATATTAGGATTTTACATGAGACTACACTACCATATAAAAAGAATCATATGTGTTTTTGAAGGACAACATTGTCAAGATAACAACATGTCGATATCATTGAGATGTTACGTATTTCAATGCTAATGTATTTTTAATTATTACCATGAGAATGTGATAAGTGAATAATTTTGTACCATCAATCTAACATAGGATATGTTATCGAGATAACAAAATATCAATACTAACAAATTTTTGATTTATTCACAACATATTGATATGTTTTTTTGTTGGACTATATCGATGGAACAACATATTAGGAAACCATTAGGGTTTAATCAAAGGCAGCAACAAATAATTAATATATTGGAACTCATAATCAGTTATACTATTTAGAAACATTTTATAAACCTCATGCGTATAACAAAAAATAAAATTTCTGAAATTATTTTATAAATAGATATCAAAGGGAATAAGATGATTTTTTTTAATTACAATTGTGACTATATTTTTACTAAAATACTATTTCGACTATAAATGTTCTTGTCCTTATTTATGAATGTGATAATTCTTATTCTACTATTTAACATTCATCTATTCAGTATTTTTTATGTTTCTCTATTATGTTATCTTTATGATTTCTACTATTTTGAAACTATTATTTGTGTTTGATTTTCCCTTTCAAAAGAAACTTATAGAGTAGTTATACCACTATAAAAGGTAGATATTTTGTAATTGTCAGGATATTGGATAAAAAGGATCACAATTTACTAGTTGTACCATTATAAGAAAAGTAAATATATAATTTTATTATGACTCTCCCTGAACATCCTGGATTATAGTTTTGTCTATACCACTTGATGAGTATAGTTATCTGAAGAGTAAATATAGGTACATTTAAACAAAAATAAAATAGAAGTCTAATGTGATTTATTTTTAGGCTTTCTGATATAAATTTTGAATATTATCAACTCAAAATTCCTCTTGATATTAAGTCATCTTCATATCTGATCAAAAACTGATTTTGTGTTTCAACATTATATATTTGGTTTCCTAATAAATTGATAGGGTTCTAGTGGTTTCTAAAATTAGGTAATTTTTTAATTTAACTGGATACATACACCATGAGAAATATATAGATATTATTCTTTATTCCATAACACATAAGGCTTTAATGTTCAAGGATATTAGAGGCTCGATCGTTTTTAGAACCAAATGATGAAATTTTAGTAAAAATGTCATAGTTATGGTATTATTAATTTAATTTTGGGATGTTGTACATGTAGTTTAACTCTATTCAAGGGATATTATTATTTTTTCATACTATCTCATTTATATTTTTTATACCAACTATATATAAATTATCTAAAATAACAAGTATATTTCATGGTTATCCCATGTATATTTTTTGGACTGATGTCTCTTAATAATGTTATTAATTTTTTTTATCAATATTGTATTCCTTTATACTTAATTATAATATAACGATAGTGTTTTATATTTGTGATGGAATGAATCTCTCCTTATATTCCAATAGAATAACTTAACAAGAATAATATACACTCAAAGTAGGTTCATCCAATTGTCAATGTATGGTAAATTGAATGATCCACAATGCTATGACATAGAGTTTTTCTGTAAAATTCCTCCCCCAAATTTGTACAGTATAACTAGGATAAGATCCTAACTAATCTCCACACAAACTTCACAAAATTACTTAACATAAAAATAACTATAAAAATGAACACACATGATTTAAATGGCTTGGAAAAATGTCATAAATCCATTGAAGAACATTATAAATAGTTTCATTTTCATATATCCATGAGAATAAAAATCTTATGGGTCACTTAATCTCTATTTACAATGTCCTAGATTGATAATTCTGAATCTCCCACTATTAATTATAGGAATCACTCAATAATCACGCATTTTAGAGCTGGGAAACTACCTCTTTATATAGAGGTATTCAACTGGTCAACAATTTTCAACGACCTCTAGAATTTATATTAAACATACCATTGACCTAAGAAATATACAATATAAAGTTGATCCATCTATTGAAACCACCAATAAATGGTTCCCTTGTATATATATCATATAAAAAAATTTATTCCATGGTGAACACTATCTAAGAGAACATCATCTGATGGAATCTATCTAATGATCTCTAACAACCATATAGGTTTTATGGGATATTTCGGATGAAATCTATCAAATCATCCATATTTTATAATTACATAGATGTTATTAATTGAAAAAAATAATTTTGATGATTTTATTTTTTGTCAACCTAGGGGTGATATCAAGAGTTTTCATCACCATATATGACCAAAAAACAATCCTTGGATTTCACTTAAGACTTATATTTTTCTTCTTTATCCACATGAATTTATTATATAATTTAAAAAACCTTGATATGGTTTACTTATGTTCACTTTCAAGACCAATGTTCTTCCAGTAGATCTTATCCTCAAACTGAAGCTAGACTTGTACTCAAAAAATACACAACCTAATTTGTATCATCTTCCCGAATTACCTTAGGAATTATAGAATAAAGTCTCTTACTCTAAACTATCGATTATAGCGGTAAATTCATCATTTCTTATAATTTATTTTTTTATTGAGTTACTTATTTGTATTATCATTCTTGATTTCCCTCTATTGGAAAATGTTTACAAAAGTTGTGTCTAGTGTACTGCACATAATTATCATTCTATATCTACTTCAAATTTTATTCACATTGTTTTTCTCCAAAAAAATCATATAGATTAATTCTTGATGCATGTAAAATTTATTCTTCTAGAAATAAACCCAATCATTTTGAGTTCAATAATAAAAAAATTCTATAATGTATATTGATCATACATTCATGTAAATAGCATGTGGTCTCTAAAAATCAAAATGATCATCTTCTATCTTTGGATTTTTTGGCTACATACCATCCAAGTTAAAGGAATTTATTTTATTTTTTCTAGTACATATCCCTCATATCATCCAATTTACATATGATTGAGATTAGTTATTCCCATTTTAAATAAAAAAATTACATTTGTTTCCCCTAGGTGAACAAACCTATAGTTTTATAATTCAAGAGAATATGTTGAATTGTTTCTGATCAAAGAAATTTTATCCTTATGTCCAATTATGTAAAAGGTTCTATTATTTACCCCATGAACAATTACCATAGAAACAATGTAGATTTTACTGACTCCATTGGAAATAATAAATATTAAAACAATATCCTTAAGCCTCTCTAATAATATAAGGATCATTCATAGACCTAAAAAATTTCTATCATCTTTCATTATCAAGACACTTCCATTTTTTCATTCAAACATTACGATCACATTTCCCAACAATATCTAGAGAATCATCTTTAGTAAGATATAATATTACCATGATTCCCAATATATTATCAACTATGTATCCATTCTTACCAGTTGAATGAAAATTTTACTTAATTCTATACCCTATGATTCATCTAGAATTATTATAATCAATATTAAACTAGTTCCTCTATCCATTAAACATTATCAGTTTTGTATCTGTATTTTAAATCCATGCTCTAATTCCAGCAATATTCCATGATATGTCCCTTATTCACAAAAATATACTATGTAGGTCTAGAATTAGTTTATTTACCTTGAATTATTCTATTGTACTTATCTTCTGAAGATCGTTTCATCTGATGGTCCTTAATTTGAGGTGATAATCCCCATCTGGTAGTATTGAGTTCACTTTTGAAAGGATTTTGAACTTCATACTCCCTAAACTATACATTCAAGATCATTTTTCGACTATAAGAAAATAAGATATATTCCACACCACTGAGGATTCTCACTAATATCACCATGGAATCCTATATCTATAGAAGTGAAGAAAAAATAATAAAATACAGAAACTTATATATAAAAGTTACCCTCACCAGGTTAATATACCCTCAAATCATATTTATGTCATACACATGGTCTATTATAGGTTTTCTATATGATAACCACATTATGAAAAATATTTTCAACATGAAAAAATAATAGAGTTTTTGGATTCCCATAAATGTTATCCAATTCAATTATAACCTATGTCGTAGTTCTTAAATAATGTTGACAGGAAAATTCAAAAAAATATACTTCCTAATCAAGGATAAAGTATTCCTATAAAACTCCTCCCATTTAATTTTTTCTATTTCATTAAAATTTTCCAAAAAAAAGAATCATCTTGATCGTTGGGTATCAAATGATCCTCTAGTTAAACTCTCTAAAAGGAAAAATCCATTCTACAAAACATATTGATACAAAATTTCACTTCTTATGAAGTTATTCTTCCAAATTACAGTAAAACCAACTAAAATTCAAACAAATATCAATAAAATAAGGATATAAAATCCTAATTAGGTGAGTAAAGAATAACCAAACCATTGATACCAATTTTTGTGGATGAAAGGAGGAACTCCATCAATTCTATCATGTGGACTCGATAAAAATGTATAATGAACAAACATTGATCTGATCTCTATAGAATGTATAGTGGAAAGCACCACAATGATACCAAATAGTGTAATTTTTTTATAACCACTTATATTAATTTTACACAGTGTAAAAATGATAAGATCACACCTAATCCACATAAAAACAACATGAATGCATTTCACACCAAAAAACAATGAAAACAGAAAAAAATATTGTTATTGTTTAGAAAAATGTTCTACATCCATTGGAGAACACTGAATACATTTTTTTTATTGGTTATAGAAGTAAATAAAAAACTCATTTCTCAGATACTCTATATTTAAAATGTTTTGAATTGTTATGTACACTACTCCCACTTTTTAATATAGGAATTACATAGGAATCACACACTTTAGAGATGGTGTAGTACCACTATTTCTAGAGGACTCAACTAGTGACCAAGTTACAACAGCCTCCAAATTTCACAGTAACCCTTTTATTTATTGGGTAGGCCATTTATTTAGACATTAACTATAATTTTAAACTACTAATAGTTTGTTCTAATGAATTAATCTAATGTAAATTGTATTCATTCCCCAGTGAACATAGTCTAAGAATTATTTTTCAAATGGACTCCATGTTATGATTTCTATCCTATCATCAATGAATTATGGACTATATCTGATGATATATTTCCAATAATCCATGTCTGATGATCTTCATCTTGAATACACTATTTGATGAAACTGGAAAATTTTCCCAAAAATAGACACTTACCCCACCTGCTGGTGTTTAAGAATCATGCCTAGGTTATTTTAGATATTTTAGCCATACCATGTAATTTAGACCATACCATTAAAAATTATATTTATACAATTTTCACATAGTTTGATTGGTGATAAAAATATATTATTTTCAACAATGGAGGGAATATATAAATATGTATATACAACATGATTATTGTATATTCATGAGTTTATAAGGTATTCCAGGTATGTTTTTATTAAATTTTCAATTTAAATATATTAAATAGTGTCCCATGAATCACTAGTAAGAATATATATAAATGAATGAAATTATGTGCATTTATATTCTTTTGTAGATATTATTGAAATACCTATGAAATTAATGTTAATTGGAATAAAAATAATAAAATAAATTTTATTTGACTTATTACATATCTAAGATGATTATGATAATATAAATATTTCTTCAATTCATTTATGTATGTAATTGTTTTAATATCATTTTCAATTGGATGCATAGAATTATTCCTGGATTTTTTATTTTCAAAAAGAAAAATATTATTTAAATTTTATAATAGTATTCTTATTTTTTATATATACCAAAACATTATTCCTAACCATGAACTTTTGAGTTGATGTAAACTTTGTTTCTGAAGGAATGTTATCAATGGGAATTTACCAAAGTCACCATTGGATATGAGTCCATCTGGAGGATGGGATTTTAATCTCATCATTACATTTAGGGGGGAATATTTACTACTTTGGGACTCTATTATAAATTAAAGATACCTCTGTGAACATATATCATATCTGAGTTCATAAATATTTACCACTATGCTAGTGATCTGATGATTTTTTTTGAAGATTCAACCATTAGTATGAATAAAATAGGTTCACCACATTTCTTTTACCTATTATTGATAAAAAATAAATCCACATTCATGGGAAATTTCAATTTTATGTCCATCAAATATAGAACTGTGTGTTTTGGAGTTTAAAGATAGTCATGATTAGGGAGTCTAATGTGACATAATGAATAGAATCATAACCATGTAGTTTGGTGCCATATAATCGGTGTTTTTTGTACTTTTTATGGTTATTTTTATATTGAAAAAATGGGTCCTTTTATGTCACTAATCCATACCCATGTGAAATTTCATTTAATTTCATTCATTCTGGATCTATAAACTAATATAATAAAATATCCCAGTAATGGTTACTAAGGAAGATATGCATGAGATGACATATCTTCCTTGCCCTATCTATTTTTAATTACATAGAAGAAGATTCTATAGGCTACTAGTGGAATACAAACATAGTGAGAATTTATTACATATTTCATCAAGGAAAATAATATAATGATAATGAGTGATATAGCTCTAATGGAATGTGTATTTGTGAGGATAAATTTTTGTATGGAATGTAGCCCAATGAGAACAAGTTTCATAGAGAATATTGATTAGTGAAGATAATGTATCATAGAGAATATAGTCCTTTGAGAATGAGTTATTATGAAATAAGGGATTACAATGTTATAGTTTTTATATTGGTTTTTTGAACATCAGGAAGGCATACAATATATCCTAATTAAAAGGAATAAAATCTCATATAGTCATATTTCTCTATTTTATATCTTGTGATGGGATAATACCACACAGCTTAATTTCATGTGGTAACGATTTATACATTATAAAATGGTAAAATAGAGGATTTATTGGGTTTACACATGGGTCTCCCAAGCTGCATCCATATTGTGACAGTTAATGAAAAAAATGGATGACTAGATGCAACCATATTATTGATTCATGAAGAAGTTATTCGGTCTTATACATGGGTATAACTTAAATAGATTTCCATGGATACTTAATGATTTAGAGTGATGAAATCATACAAGGTTCCATAAATGGGACTTGTGCATAGTAAATTGGACCACTAATGTATGCCCCATTGAGTGCACTATTACATCTAACACAACAACTCAACAGCAAAGATGTGCATCTTCAGCTAGGGAAAGATTCATCTTTATCCTCATGTAACGACCCAAACATTCATTAATGGAAATCCCTATTGATCTAATTAAATGTCTCTTTATGTAAAATGAATATTTAAAATGTCAACTTCTTTGGTTTTATGTTAAGAATTATGACTGTTTCTAATATAGCCATTGAACAATAATCACATTATTAGTACAAATATAGGGTTTTAACAAATCCAATTTACTCGGACGATGGAAGTGATGTCCGCATCCAGTAGACGTGACCCATATGAAGCCCACTTGTAAGAGCTCGGAAAGGAGGTTTCATATTTGGGATTATCTCTTGACCAAGCCCAAGATGGGCATGAATATGTTAAGCTCGAGCGGGATCGCCTATGAGAGAAGTAGAAATTAATAGAGATTACCACCCAGCCAATGTTATCTGAGCCACCACAAGTGTCTGTTACCGTCGCACACCTTACTCTTCAGTCTTATGTGGGTGTTATAATTGGTTATGTAACAAGTTCCTTTTGTTGTGGTTATATACATTATTTTTGTATATAATAATGAATATACTTTCATCTTATAATTGTTACATTGTAAATAGTTTTTTAAAGCACAAATAGTATTTTTAGTTAATGTTCATCTAATAAATATATTTTGTTGAATTAATGGAATGTTTGAATTAAATAATATTGCAATAAAATACTATTATTATTATTAAATTAATTTTTTATTCAATACAAGTGATCGTATAATTTTATGAATGCAATTGTAATTTTTATTAAGGTTTGAAATCCATTTTTTTCAAAAGCCATGTATTTTTTATAAATGTTTTTTTTTATTTTTAAAGTGAAATTTAACATATTTAGAATATTATTTAGATAAAATGAATATTATTTCTGTAATCAGGATGTTGAAATTATCCAAAGGTAAATTTTTCGTAATTTTCTGAGACAATCAAATTTTTGGGTAAAAATTAAATACCGTTTAAATATATATTGTGTTTTATGACATCATAATGACCCTATAGTGGTGTAATAAAATAATATAAGCCTTATATTAGGACAATATGTTTTTTAACATTAAAATAATTTGATTTTGGTTTTTTTGACTTGTTTTACAAAGCATTAGTGGACCCTTCAAGACTTTAAAAATCTTGTCTTTTTAAATTGTTTTTATTGGGAGTGTGACTCACCACTACATAAGAAACCCCATTATTTTAATAAGTTCGGAATTTGGCCTTATAAAATATTTTTCCCACTTCCCTTTTCCAAAAAACATGGGCAAAAACCATGGTATGGTTTGTGGTTTGATTAGTTTGAGGTGAGGTGTCCCAAACCTAAATAATAAATTATTCCCTCGCCTTTCCTATATAAACCCACCCAGGCTCCCACTTCCTCCTCACTCAATGTCGTTAGTGTTCATCCAACCTCTTATATCCTCTATATAGAGTCCTCCCAAGGTGCTGCAAGCTCCCAATAATCCTCTTTCAAGACTCTCTCAAGACTTTGGAAGCACAGTTCCAAGTATGGGTTTTTCTTCCTTTCTCATTTTTTCCCAATATTCATTAATTTTTAATTCCCTTTTAATTTAAATTATATATGTTGAGGTATGGTTTAAAACCTCCCCATACTTACCTATTTATTATTGAATAATGGGAGACCACTTTATATCTCATTAAATTTCCCCCATGTACACACGTTACTATGCTGAAATTTCGAAAGGAATTTCTCTCTCCTCATTTACATTCAATCCATTGTTTTGAATCATAAATCTAAATTCCATTACAATTGTTGGGACATGTGTATATATGACCCTATTACTGTCCATTTCATATAAATATGATGATACACCCCATTCTCTCTCATCAACAAGTTTTATTAATTCTTATATCACTTCGTTACGCTGCCGAAATTGCACAGACTTTCCAAGACAATGTCAGTGTGTAGTGAATACCATGCCCATTTCTCTTTCAATGGTATTCAAAATTATGCATATTTACTTATTTATTATAATGTTTCATGTATGAATTATACATTCTTTTATTGTGTAATAAATGATGATGTTTTATGAATCCATTTTATATGATCCACGTGGCACACTTATGCATGAAATGAAATGTTTATGAAGGGTGTGACCTTATAGCACTCCAATGCATTATGTTAAGTATAGTATCATGATTCGTCAGGTGCCATGGGTGATTAATCACCCTAATTCAGGTGAAATGAGTTTTTACTCATGCTTCATGTGCAATGAGGATTTACTCATGCTCTATGTGCAATAAGCCTTGTCTCATGCAAATTCCATGTTAAGTGTTGTTGCCACATTTCCATGTTATGATTATCATGATTTATCATGCATCTGTGTTTATTCTTCTTTTTTGTTCTATTGATAGGCCTATTGTCTAACATGTATTGTATTCCTCATGTTATTCCATGATTATTCCCTTACTGGGCTTTATAGATCACCCTTTTCTTATGCATGTCCTCAGGTTATCCCATGGAACGCTAAGTACGAGGGAATGTAGTGGCCATGTAAATGAACATTTCAATAAATATATTGTATTTCATGTTTTAAGATGTTATTTAATGATCCTAATCTCGAAAGACACTAGAAATCTTGATATTCTATATTTTATCATGTGATGTTTATGAAATAAATTATGATTAATTGTGTAATAAAAACCAGGGTTGTCCTAGTTGGTATCAGAGGATAGGATTAGTTATTTTGGAGATTAGGATTAGAAAACCCTAGTGAAACATTAGATACAAGACTAATTATAATAAAAACATCCCTAAGTTTTAGTGATTATTGATTAATTGGTTTATCATGAAAATACATCCCTGTGTGGATACGAGCAGGTAGAGGCGGCTCTGACACAGATGTATCATAGGGGTAAAACCATAAAACACCACTTTGATCTAGACTCGAATGGGAACTGGTGCAGGACAACGGTCCTAGCTACACACTTGGTTACTACACTCCTAGGGTATTGAAATTCACGGATTATTTTCACCTATCTACCGGTCAAAGTTCCAGGGCTCTGCTAATATGTATAGCAGCACTCAGGTCGAATCCTTGGTGATGATACTTTGTAATTGTCGTTTGTTTTTAGTTGATTGTATTTTGAATAGGGGGTTTGTTTGCAGAGCTTAATTGAAATGATTGATTTACTATAGTTTATTTAACAAATTTATAATGATTGGAGTGAGTTCATCATTAGGTTAGTTAAGCTTGTGATATCCTTGAGCTTTTCTTTATATTGCATTTAAATTAACACCCACTTCACAAGTTGACGTCGATTGGAATTCCTAAGTGTTAAGGCTTTAATCCAAGCCTTAACTTAACTAGTATTATAATATCAATCATTAATTGTCTATGGTAGTGTATTTATGGTTCCAATAATCCATGGAAACCACAAGCTAAAAAAATACATCATTAATCTATGACATATTAAGTCCAACATACACAATGTTAAATTAACGAATAATCATCGAGAAAATACTCTCAATAACTTAACATCCCTAAATTAAAACTCACCCCAAAGAGATATTGAATCATCCATTTGGGTGTTTAATAGTTTTTTTATAATAATTATAATGTTAAATTAAGAATAGAAGAAAAAGAAAGGGATTAGAAAAGAGTGGTACGTCGAACACACACACACAGAAAATGATGATAATTAAAAACAGATTTTCTATTGAATGAGGAAGAAAAAAAAGGGAAGGGGATTCAACTGAATTTAAAATAATTTAAGAATATTAATATTAAATTATATAAGGTGGATGAGAATAAGATATATTAAAGAAGAAACTTTCATTAAAGTATAATTACAAAAGAAAGGACTTGCAAAATTACAAAAACAAAGAACACGAAAGTAAGTGAAAACAAAGAGAGGAGGAAAGGTCTCTAAAGTGAATACATTAGTATGGAAGATCCTCCCAAACATTTGGAAAGGCTTTGGTCGTACCAATATGATCTCATATCTTCTGAAATGCCAACCCCTCTCAATGAGAGAAGGGGAGAGTATTTATATCCCAAGGAGTGGACTGCTTGCATTCCCAATCTGTCCCTCCACTTGCATCGCCATGTAGATTATTCAGACAGCTGAATGTTGAGATATATCCTTCTTCAAAGTTGTAGATAATAACTTTTTCCGGCTACTCTCAATATTTCTAGGAATTTAGACTTATGTATCCAATGTTATGGCATGTTGATTAAAAAATTTTAATATGTCCTTTTCAATGTAGTCTTTTTGATGTTCAAAATGTGAAAGGGTGTTTTAATAGGAATATGCCCTCAAAGCCGAATGATTTCTTCAAAAAAAATAGGCCACCTATATCTCCACTCTCACACTGAAAAATCTCAGCTTGATTTGATGCTTACATCATGTGATATGTTTTGAATACTATATTTATATTATTTCACATCCAGAATGGTGGGTTGGACTTCAAAACTTCATTTAGGATCCTTTTTCTTAGAGTTGGGACCTGAAATTTTTATCCATGATTATTTTTGATAATAAAGTACATATGGTAGAGTTTCATAAAATTTGGGCTTTGGGATTTAGTCCAAAAACTCAATTATCAAGGCCGGTCCAGTTTCATCACAAATTCTGTAGGTCATCTTGTGTGGTAAATGTGATCCTTAAAATGGTAGAATTATCCCATGATACCTTCTAATTTAATGTTTTATATTGAATTATAAATCCTAAAATACAAGAACCACACAATTTGGATCAGTAGGGTGATAGTTATAAATTAAATAGTAAACTGACGCAATTAGACTACTTCTAAAAATGATAAAAAAATTTACTTAGTATTAAAACATCGATATTTCACACAAATTATGCACATTTCATATAAAATCAGTAAAGGGAGTATATAATAAGAAATGAAAATATTAACAATATCAACTTCCCCACACTTAGTCTTGTGTATGTCCTCGTGTGAAACAAATATAAAAACATGACAAAATCATTTTCACTCACCAACAAATATTAGAATTTTGTTTTCTTCAATCAGGGGAGGTTTAGACAATTTCACTCATCCATTTTGGAATCCCCCACAAGTTGTTACCGAAACAATGTTCTAATACTAATTCATTTTTTCATGCTCAAATTTATAAATGGAAAATTTAGACACTCAAAACTCACACCTCTCAAGATGATATAATTCATTTGTGGAGGTTCACTCTTTCACCAACCAAAAGTGAAAATCATAGAGTTTGAAAAGAGCTCTTAGCTTCCAATCCCTATCCAAAGTGAAAAATAATAAAGAGGTCTTTTTAAGGGGTTTTATGTGGCTATGGGACGGTAGGAATATAATGTCCAATAGAGAGAAGAAGAGGGTTAAAACACCAACATAGAAAAAGCAATGCATATTTTTTTGAAATGAAACATGGAAGGAAATGAAAACACATATTTACAAGGGAATGATTGTGTGAAGAAAGACACAATAGAGGAAGAAAATATAAAGGTGATGAGAAGATGAAATATTTACAAAACAAAAAACTTCTCTAAATGACATAAGAATATAATGCAACTGTTCTTTTCTTCTTCTTCTTCTTCTTTCTCTTTTTTCGAAAGTTAAACTTGGAAAAGATCTCACATTCATATCCCAACCCATGATTGACCTCCTCATGACACTAATTGTAATATTTATAACAAGATCAAAGGCTGATAAATAATGATTTTTGACCTACCCAAGATGCAACCCATTCTTATTTTCATTTTTTTATTTGTTTTTTTTTTTGATTTTTTTTATTTTTTTGATCTTTTTTGAACACATTGCAAAAATATTTGTACAAAATTTCATAAACATAGATAAATTCCAAAAACTCCTTGAATGACAACCTCTCCACCAAACTGAAATGGATGCTTACCCTCAAGCAGATGATAACTCGTTGAAAATCAGTAATAGGGTACCCAAACAATGAAATCAATTCTCCCCCACACTTAAATTTCAAAAAATTATGCAATGAAAATCCATGATGATATTGGGTGGGAAAACGTATCGGGCTTGTAATGTGTCTATCAATGAAAAAGTTATCATAGACTCGAAGGGGATTTCAAAAGGATGATTAATGTAAGGGAAATTGGAGGTTATTTGGCTATTATGATTCTCATGTGGTTCAGAAAATTACTCTATCATATTAATGCACACTTAAGTAGGAAATTCATCTCAAAGGTCCACAAACTCAAGACTCACAAATGGGTGTGAAAACACACATTTTGAAAAGATGGCCATAGGTGGCCTTGGCATGAAAGCTAATGTTGGTTCTCATGGTTGGGGAAAATCATTTTCCAAATCAAAAATTGAGCATTCAAAATGTGTTGGTTTTGACACAAAATTCTTCATCCAAAGTATTTTTGAAAATGCAAAATTTTTGAGTTGAAAACATGTCTGTTAACTCCCCGGAATGATTGGAAAAAAATCCAAAATTGAATGGTGAGTAATTACGACTCTATTTTTAGTTTTTAGTTTTTTATGTTTTTTTCGTTTTGTTTTTTATAAAGACACACCGACACAAAAGAGAAAGAGTAAAAGGGAAAATGTGATGAGAAAATTGGTAAAAAACAAAATGAGAATGAGGGAGGAAGAAGAAGAAAGATATAGGGAGAGAGGGGTAAGAGGAGTTAAAAGAAAAGAGGTTCCCCCTGGTTTGGATTTGGCGGGTCTCCATCTCCATCTAGTGGTGGGTCGACAGGAGAAGTTGGCGATCTAGTGAATGTATCGGTGGTTCCAGGACCATGGGAAGTTACCTAAAAAAGAAAATTCATTATTAATCTAATTAAAAAGTAACAATAAATTAAAATTTCATAAAATTAAAAGAAAACAAGGGTTGCCTCCCAAGAAGCATTTCATTTATTTGTCTACAGCTAGACAGTTGTAGTGGACTACTAATAGTTTTATGGTGGCCATCGTATTTCTTCAACTCCATGGTGCATCTAGAAAAACATCTCTTTTGGGATGCTTGATTGTTCATTTAGTAATTTATCCCCTTCTTTGATTGTGTTCTTGCAATTCAACGGTGGTGCAAAGAGCATAAAACTATACTCTCTTTGGTCTTCAATGTGAGAAATTATTTTAACCACAAAGTGATGGTTTTCTATGCTTGGAAATTTAGGAATATGTCTCAATACTGATGGTTCATTTATGTAATGATCAGATAACACAAAACCACAGTATGAGATCCCAATTGTTTTTTACTCATTTATTTCATCACCTACCGATGTAGAGTAATGAGGATCAGTGGATTCATAAGACTGAATAAAATTTTCAATATCCTTTATTTCAATTTTTTTCGCTGAATAATAGTCAATTTCAACCTCACTAGTGATCACTTTATTAACTAGGGAACAAATTTCACAACCTTCACTACCATTGGGAGAATATAAACACATTGGTTCAGGGTTCACTTCAAATATAACAGAATTTTCAGAATCATGGATTGGAAAGGATGAATGTGGGATAATGATATTTGAATCAACAATTGAGCATTCAAGTTCATTTTCTTTATTACCATTCATGTTGGAGCATTGGAGGTCAGGGGTGAGATGAGATTCCAAAGAGTTTTCAAGATCCTTTAGCTCAATGGAGTCTACATTTGTAATGTCAACATCAAATTCTCCATTTATGACTTGGTTAATGATGATACAATATTCACAAACTCCTCTATTAGTAGAACATGAAGAAAAAGTTTCATTGGGATTCAACACACTCTCAGAGAGACTTTCGAAAGCATGGATGGAGAATACAGATTGATTCTCTAATGATAATCACATGGATTGAAAAATAATGAACTTGACCAGTTGGTCACTGAATTCCATGGATAAGATGGCTGAATGGACATCAATCTTAGTTATAGTAGTCATGAGGAATTGTCTTCCTAGAATTAGGGGATATCGAGAAGATTTTGTCTCACCTTCCATGTCAAGGACATAGAAATCAGAAGGGAAGATAAGATCATTGACTCAGACAAGGACATCCTCAATTATTCCCTCTGGAATGGATTTTCTTCGATAGGATAATTTAATGACAACACTTGTTGGATGTAAGGGATCAAGACCAAGGTTTGAGAATATATATTTGGGCATGACATTAATTGAGGCTCCTAGGTCTATGAGTGCATCATCAAAGTTTGAACTTCCAATTTGGAATAGAACCGTAAAGGTCCCTAGATCATTGAACTTAATGGGTATGGACTCTTGGGTTGTAACATTTTCGAAGGTCCTAAGTTGCCTCTTGTAGGTACACAACTCCTTTAGAAGCTTGTAATACTTAGGAATTGGTTTTATGGAATCTAAAAGGGGAATGTTGACTTCAACATGTCTAAACATGTGGAGCATTTCAGGATCAGGTTCAAAGGACTTCCTTGGCTTTGAAATGGCTCTAGGAAAAGGAATTGAGTTCCTAAGAGGAATTGAAGGAGATGAGGGAATTGTTTCTGGTTCCTTTTCAAGTTTCTTTTTATTTTCATTTTCTAGGACAAAATGTAAAGGGGGGGTTTGAGGACTTATCATAAGGAATAACAATTTTCATTCCCGATCTAAGTGAAATTGCACTTACATTACCCATAGGGTTGGGTAATGGTTGAGCTCGGAGTTGGAAAGAATTGGATGGTTGCTGCTGACTAAGGTGGGATGAAAGTTGACCAATTTGGGTTTCAATGTTCTTGAGGCTTGAATGGGTTAAGGAGGCAAGATCTTCTAATTAACTTTCCCAGGGTTTCTTGGAAGAAGAGGCTTGTCCCGGATTGGGATTTCCTTGATTTTGGTTCTTGGGAATGTGATTGAATTGGTTTGCAAATTGGGAAGGCTCACTAGTGTAATGGAATCCCGGAGGAGGATTATTCCTTTCAGGTTGCGGAATAAAAGGATAAGGTTGTTGGAAATTACCAACACCTTGACCATATTGAAACTGGTTTGGGTTTTGAGGAGGGAATTGAGGAGGATTAGATATGGGATTACCATAGCTATGGCCTTGGTTATAGGAAGAATAGAAGGGATCAGAGTGAGGATGGTTGAAATTTCTAACAAACTAACCTAATAGTTTATGATTGGTGTTCTGCTGAGCATATGATGCATTGAGATCTATTGGTCAAGATGAATCGGATTGATACTCATGAATTTGTGGACATGTGTCAGTTGGAGGTTATGGAGAGTTGCAGATTCCACAGTTTTTGACAGGTCCAGTAAACATTGATTTCGGAGAGGATGAGGTTGGGGATTTGGTAGCCACAACTAGTTGTCGCACAAGACCTATAAGTTTACTCATCCACTCGGTCATCTTGTTCGGCTCAAATGATTGATTATCTTCGGATTTTTTGACTTGAGCATGTGCTTGAGTATGGAATTGTTGTGTCTTTGCATCCATGTTACTTATGAGATCTCTTGTTGTTTTAGGAGTTTTATCAACAAGAGCACCGCCACTTGCGGCATTAATGAGCGTTCTCTCCATAGCCAACAACCCCTCATAGAAGTATTGGATCAAGAGTTGGTCAAGTATTTGGTGGTGTGTGCAGGTTGCAACAAGCTTTTTGAATCGCTCCCAATACTCATTGAGTGGTTCACTTGGGAATTGACATATACCACTTATTTCCTTTCAGATAGAAGCAGTATGAAAAGCAGGAAATAATTTCTCTAAGAAGAGTCGATTCATGTCATTCCATGTGGTTATGGAACTACGAGGAAGGTAGTAAAGCCATGACTTGGCAATGTTGTCTAGGGAGAAAGGTAATGCTTGAAGTTTGATTTGTTCTTCAGAAACCCCTTAAGGCTTCATGGTAGAGCACACTACTTTGGACTCTTTTAGGCGGAGATGTGGATCCTCATCGGATAGCCCGTGGAAATGTGGAAGAAGACGAATCAAACCCGATTTGAGTTCGAAGTCAGCTTCTATGTTTGGATATTGAATACTAAGAGGATGGTAATTCATATCAGGGTTAGTGAGTTCTTTAAGGGTTTGTTCCCTAGGATTGGCCATTTCAAATTCAACTAGTTGTATGAGGACTGGTTCTTGAATGAGTTGATTATCTCTTATGTTCCTCCTAAGTTGGCGAAGTGTTCACTCAATTTTAGGGTCAAACAAATCTGAGGGATTTTTTGGGAGGCTACATGGAATTAAGATATATGTTAGAAGAAAGATAAAGACAGGTTTTTCTTTGTATTTTTTTCAATTTATGATTTTTATAAGAAGATGGGTTTTTCTTTGTTTGTTTTTTTTTAATTTTTTTAAACTTTATTTTTTTTTGTTTTTTTTAAATAACCAGAAACTAATGACTACTTAAAGCACCATCCTCGGAAAAGGAGCCATTGGAAATGCACGGCCTATTGTCGCCTATCGACTGGTCAATGTTCCAGGGCTCTTCCAATGTGTATATCAACATTTAGGTCTAATCCTCGGTGATGATTCTTTCCAATAGTCGTTTTTTGTTAGTTGATTGTATTTTGAATATGGGGGTTTGTTTGAAGAGATTAATTGAAATGATTTATTGACTATAGTTGATTTAACAAATTTATAATGATTGGAGTGAGTTCATCATTAGGTTAGTTAAGCTTGTGAGATCCTTGAGCTTTGATTCATATTTCATTTAAATTAACACCCACTTCACAAGTTGACATCGATTGGAATTCCTAAGTGTTAAGGCTTTAATCCAAGCCTTAACTTAACTAGGATTCTAATCACAATCAGTAATTGTCTATGATAGTGTATTTATGGTTCCAATAATCCATGGATACCACATGCTAAACAAAATATGTCATTAATCTATGACATATTAAGTCTAACATACACAATGTTAAATTAACGAATACTCATCGAGAAAATAATCTCAATCACTTAACATCCCTAAATTAAAACTCACCCAAATGAGATATTTACTCATCCATTTGGGTTTTTAATAGTCTGGTTCTAATAATTATGATGATAAATTAAGAATATTAGAAAAAGAAATGGATTAGAAAATAGTGGTACGTCGAGCACATACACACGAACAATGATGATAATTAAAAACAGATTTTCGATTGAATGAGGAAGCAAAAGAAGGGAAGGGGATTCAACGTAATTGAAACTATTTTAAGATAATTATTATTAAACTACAGAAGTTGGATGAGAATAAGAGATATTGAAGAAGAAACTGGCATTAAAACAGAATTACAAAAGAAAGGAGTTACAAAATTACAAAAACGAAGAACGCGAAAGTATGTGAAAACAAAGATAAGAGGAAAGGTCTCTCAATTGAAAACATGAGTATGGAAGATCCTACCAAGCCTTTTTCAAGTCTTTGGTCGTACCAATATGATCTTCTATTTTCTGAAATGTCAACCCCTCTCAAGGAGATAAGGGGAGAGTATTTATAGCACAAGGAGTGGACAGTTTGCATTCCCAATTTATCCATGCACTTGTATCGCCAAGTTGGCTATCCAGGCAGCCAAATATTGACAAATCCCTTTCTTCAAAGTTGTATATAATAAAGTTTTCCGACTACTCTCAAAATTTGGAGGAATTGAGACCTATTTATCCAAAGTTATGGCCGTTTTATTAAAAAAAATTAATCTGTCCATTTCAATTCATTATTTTTTATGTTCCAAATTTGAATGGGTTTTTGAATAAGAATATTCCCTCAAATACAAATGTCTTCTTCAACAAAATCGGCCAACTATATCTTTTCTTTCACACTGAAAAATCTCAGATCTATTTTATTTTTACATCATGAGATATGTAATGAATAATATACTTATTTTATTTTTCGTCCAGAATGGTGGGTTGGACTTCAAAGCTTCATTTGGGCCCCTTTTTTAGATTTGGGACCTTAAATTTTAATCCATGATTCTTTTGGATAATGAAGTACATATGTTATAGTTTCATTAAATTTGTGCTTCGGTGATTTATTCCAAGAACTCAATTATCATGGCTGGTCCAGTTTCTTCAAAAATTCTGTAGGTCATGCTGTGTGGTAAATGTGATCCATCAAATGGAAGAATTGTCCCATGATCCCTTCTAATTTAATGTTTTATATTGAATTAAGAGTCCTAAAAAAAAGAACCAGTCAATTTGGATCATTAGTGTGATAGTTATAATTAATATAGTAAACTGACGCAATTGGACTACTTCTAAAAATGCTCAAAAATTATACTTAGTATTAAAACAATAATATTTCACACAAATTATGCACATTTCATATAAAATTAGTAAAGTGAGTATATAATAAGACATGAAAATATTAAAAATATCATGGATATGCTTTGGTAAATTCACCAACATAATATGAACCATTATTAAGGTTCAAGAAATTCCCTATGAATATATGTTAGAATGTAGATCATGTATAACATAGATTGAAGTAATTATATTCATATGTTATGGAAATAAAATTTAATTATAATTTGTTACTTTTTCCCTTGGATTACCTTTTATGTGTTACCCCTAATATTCCTTTTTTCCAACCAATGGCCGGTAATAGGAGGACTCTAGCTAACAACCGATGTGAATATCAATGTGATGAATGTACTAATGAGATGCCCAATCCAATGGGAGCAGGAATCGCAAACATTGTCATGCCTCTCTCTCAGCTAACTCAAGATTTGAATAGTAACATGGGTCAAGAGGAATTTTCAACCACCCCTAGGAATAACAAGTCTCTATCAAGAGCTTTATGAGAAAAAGGCCCCCTACTTTTAATGGATCATCTGATCCATCAATCGCTGAACAATGGATCAAATCCATTGAAAAGATCTTCTCCATCATTCAATGTTATGAACAAGTGAAGGTTCTCCTAGATGCTTATCGTATGGAGGGTGAAGTTGATCAATGGTGGATGTTGATCAAAAATATGAAGCCTGAGGATGAGATTGAGATGTTGGAATGGAAGGATTTCCTGAAGAAGCGTGTCGGTAAATATTTACCCGCACGCTCCGGCTTAAGATGGAAAGGGACTTCCTTGACCTCAAGAAAAAAGATGATGAATCTATTTGAGCGTACAAGGAAAACATTATAAGGATTACACAATACACTTTCATCTTTGTCCTTGCCCCCAAATGAAAGGTTGACCGCTTCTTTGGTGGGCTGAAACAGAGCCTGCAGAAAGCACTCGCAATCCGTGACTTCGACAGCTATGAAGAAATTGTCTGATGTTCCCTCAAGGTCAAAATGGAGATCGTAGAATCTCAGGGGTATCATGGGAATATGAAGCGTAAGGTGGAATTCAATGCTGGTGGTCTGTTGGATAAATCCAACAGTGCTAAGAAGACCCATCACCCCACTTTCCAATTGTGCGGAAAGAAGCACCCTGGAAATTTCCTGAAGGGTAGAAGAAAATGCTTTAGGTGTGGATGAAAAGGGAACATAGTTGTTAAATTTTGGCAGGAAAGACCTCTGACAACGACATAGTAGAGGAATGCTTCGTTCGAACCACAATGCATGTTTCATTACTACTACTACAATGAACCAGGGCATCTTGTAAATCAATTCCATATGCCAAGGGTTTTTGGAGGCAACCAACAACCTCCATGGCATTAAGGGTGAGATTTTTCCATCACTACTACCGAAGTGAACCCCAACAATGATGTGGTGATAGGTACACTAGTTATTCATTAAATAATAGAAAACACACTTTTTTATTCAGGTTCTATGCATTCTCTTATATCTCAAAAGTTTAGTAGAACAATCCCAACACCACCACAAATCATGGAAGTGAAGATGTCAGTGAGTAAGGAAAATGGGGAAATCATTGCATCCCATGAATATAACTCCTCCCTGTCATAATATATTTATTCAACTTCCCGTAGAACCTCATCATACTCCCTCTGGTTTAATTTGATGCAATTATTGGCTTGGATTGGATTTCCTTATATAGAGCGACCATAAATTATTGTGTGAGGGAAATCACTCTCCATGTGGAGAATCGACCCACAATTACTTATAAGTGCATAAAGGAAGATGAATCTTATTTATCTCCATCATCTTAAGCATGTATATTACAGCTCTATGATCATGCGTATCTGGATCAGATGATTTAGTTTAAGGAGGCAACCATCCTAGAGGACATTCGTATTCTGAGGGAATTCACTAAAGTGTTTCCCAAGGAATTTTCTGGTCTTCCTCTTAGAAGAGATGTTGAATTCTCAATTGTTCTTATACCATGGGAATTACCAATATCCAAGACTCCATATACAATGGATGTTGTATATCTTGAATGGATGAAGAAAAAACTACATAAGAATATGGATAAAGGGTTTATATGCCCAAGTGTGTCGCTATGGGGTGCACCAGTCCTCTATGTCAAGAAGAAGGATGGGTCAATGTGCCTTTTCATCGATTATTGTGAGCCTAATAAAATCACAATAAAGAACAAGTATCCTCTCCCACGAATTGATGACCTGTTCGATCAGCTGTGTGGAGCACAATACTTCTCCATGGTGGATTTTCGGTCAATATATTATCAAGTAAGGGTGAAGAAGGATGATATCCCACAGACTTCTTTTCGTACAAGATACAGTCACTATTAATTCATAGTAATTCCTTTTGGACTCACTAATGCTCCCGAAATATTCATGGACTCGATGAATATAGTCATTAGATATAATCTCGACAAATTTTTTATAGTATTTATAGATGATATTCCGATATAGCCCAAAACCAAGGAGGATCATGAGAATCATCTATGAACTATACTAGAGACCTTGCCGAAGGAGAAGCTCTGTGAAAAGTACAACAAGTGTGAGCTTTGGTTGAAGGAGGTCTCATTCATGGGCCATATCATCACAAGTAATGGGATATTTGTGGATCCCCCCAAAACAGAAGTAATTTAGGGATAGAAAATGCCAACATTGGTAGTGGATATCCGTAGCATGTTGGGGTTAGCTGGATATTATCGACGATTTGGGAAAAATTTCTCATGATTGTCCAACCCTTATACCAAGATAACTAGCAAGGGAGTAAAATTTTATTGGAGTGATGAATATAAAGAAAAGTTCAAGTAATTAAAAATGAGTCTTATCATTGTGACCATGCTAACTTTACCCACAAGTGGAGAACTTTTTGTGGTATTCAGTGATGCTTTGAAGAATGGCATGGGATGTGTGTTGATGGAAAATCACTAAGTCATTGCCTGTGCTTCAAGGAAATTGAATGTTCAAGAACAGAACTATCCAACACATGACCTTGTGTTGGCTGTAGTGATCTTCGCTTTGAAAATTTGGTTGCATTATCTCTTTGGGGAGATGTGTGAAATATATACAGACCAAAAAAGTCTCATGTATATATTCACACAGAATGAGTTGAACATGTTCCAATGAATATGGTTAGAGTTGATAAAATACTATGATTGGTCAATCCATTACCACCCAGGGAAAGAGAACAAGGTGGAGGAAGCTCTAAGTAGAAAGGACCCAACAATTCTATCATTGATGATAATTGAGAAGGGTAAAATCTTTTTAGATTTGATGAAGATGGAAATGGGAATCATAAAGAAGGGAACATCATCAATCCTTTCACAAATGATTTCCCAACCGTCTCTTTTGGAAATGCTAATATATTCTCAAAAGGACTATGTGGGAATTAAGGAAAAAGTGGAAGCTATCATAAAAGGGAAATCCTTGGAGTTTAATTTTAATGAATAAGAAATTGTGAGCCTTGGGAAAAGACTATGTGTTCCATCAAGTCTGGAGCTGAAGAATGAACTTTTGGATGATGCACATAGTTAAAATTTCACTATTCACCCAGGAAACAAAAATATGTATTGAGATCTTCGAGAGAATTATTGGTGGGATAATATAAAGAAGGAGATCGTTGATTATACATCAATTTGTCTGGTGTGTTAGCAAGTGAAGGCAGAGAGACAGATGTGTAAGGGGATGATGCAACCATTTTCCATAACAGAATAGAAATTAGAGAACATCACCATGGACTTTGCCACTAGACTTTCGAAGATATCCATAGGCAACCATGTAATCTGGGTCATTGTGGATCTTCTTAAAAAGGTTACACACTTCATTTCTATTCATGAGGATTTCTCATTGGATCAACTGGCACAGATATATATTAGGGAAGTGGTAAGGCTGCATGGACTACCATTATCTATTGTGCCTGATCGATATCCAAGATTCACCTCTATGTTTTGGAAGAGTCTTCAACAAGCTCTGAATACTAAACTAAACGTCAGTATGGCGTATCATCCTTAAATTTATGGCCAATCTGAGCAGACTATCCAAACACTTGAGGACATGTTGAGATGACGCTCAATGGACTTTAAAAGAGTATGGGATAAAAATCTTCATCTGGTTGAGTTCTCTTATAATAACAGATTCCACCCAATCATCCAAATGGAACCATATGAAGACCTTTATGGGAAAAGGTGTAGAACACTAGCGTGTTGGGATGAGGTCGGTGAGCGTAAGCTGCATGGACCAGAAATGGTCAAAGAAATGGTGGAGATGGTGAAAACCATTCTGTAGCTTATCAAGGTATCCAAGAGTCGACAGAAGAGCTATGCTGATATTGTCGATGAGACCTTGAGTTTAATGTTGGAGACATGTTATTTCTACACATATATCCATGGAAGAAATTAATGAGGTTTGGAACGATATATAAGTTATTTCCATGGTACATCGGCCCCTTCGAGATTCTAGATCGTGTTGGGGTTGTGGCCTATCGACTAGCACTTACACCTACTGTGTCCAAAGTGCCTGATGTCTTTCGTGTATCCCCCCAATAGAAGTACATACCAGACCCTTCACATGAACTCTTTTCAGAGGTGTTACAGTTAAATGATGATCTTTTTATGAGTAGAAACTAGTGAAAATCTTATATTGTTGATAAAAAGTTCAATGAAATAAGATAATTCCCCTCGTAATGGTGTTGTGGAAAATCCACATTTGTGAAGAAGTGACGTGGGAATTGAAGGAAATGATGAAGCATAGTTACCCACATCTGTTTTAGTGTCGGAAAAGAAAATTTTAAGGGTGAAATTTTTTAAGGGGGGGAAGATTATAACAACCCAAACATTCATTAATGGAAATCCATGTTGATCTAACTAAATGTCTCATTATGTAAAATGTTTATATAAAATTTCAAATTCTTTGGTTTTATGTTAAGAATTGTAACTGTTTTTAATATAGTAGTTGAAAATTTAACACATGATTAGTAAAATATAGGGTTTTAACAAATCCAATTTACTCAGAAAATGGAAGCGATGGCCTCTTCCAGTAGTTGTTCCCCATACGAAGCCCACATGTCAGAGCTTATCAAGTAGGTTGTGTCTTTGGGCTTCTCTCTTGAACAAGCCCAAGCCGAGCATGAATATGTTAAGCTCGTGTGGTACCACCTATGAGAGAAGTGGAAATTGATAGAGATTACCACCCGAGAAATGTTATCCGAGCCACCCCAAGAGTCTTTCACCATCGTACACCTTACACTTCGGTCTTATGCATGTGTTATAAGGGGTTATGTAACAAGACCATAGCACTATGGTTATGTACATTATTTTTGAATATAATAATGAATATACTTTCATCTTATTATTGTTACCTTGTAAATCGTTTTTTTAAAAGAAAAATGGTATTTTTAATTAATGTTCAACTAAGAAATCGATTTTTATGATTTAATGTATTTTTTGAATATAATAATATTGTGATAAAATATTATTATTAATATTATTAAATTAATTTTTTATTAAATATAAATGACTGTAAAAAATTTGAATGTAATTGTAATTTTTATTAAGGTTTGAAATCCATTTTTGTCAAAACCCATGAATTTTGGATAAATGTCGTTTTTTATTTTAAAAGTGAAAATTAACATATTTAGAAAATTATTTAGATAAAATGAATATTATTTCTGAAATCAAGACGTTGAAATTATCCAACGGGGAAGTTTTCGTAATTTTCTAAGAGAGTCAACTTTTTGGATGAAATTTAAATACCGTTTAAATATAAAATGTATTTTATGACAAAATAATGACCCAATAGTGATTCAATAAAATAATATGTGCATTATGTTTGGCTAATATATGTTTAACCATTAAATTAATGTGATTTTGGGGTTTTTTGACTTATTTTACAAGGCATTAATAGACCCTTCAAGACTTATTAATCTTCTTGTCATTTTAAATTGTTTTCCTTGGGAGTGTGACTCACCTACACATAAAAAATCCTATTATTTTAAGAATTTAATACTTTGGCCTTATATTATATTTTTTTCTACTTCCCTTTTCCAAAAACCATGGGATGGTTTGTGGTTTTTATTAGTTTAATGTGTGGTGTCCCAAACCTAAATAATAATGAATTCTCTCACCTTTCCTATATAATCCCACCCAAGCTCTCACTTCCTCCGCACTCAAAGCCTTTGGAGTTCGTCCAACCTATTCCCTCATAACTCTAGAATCCTCCCAAGGCACCTCAAGCCGCCTAGAAGCCTCTCTCAAGGCTTTGGAAGCAGACTTCCATGTTAGGGTTTTTCTTCATTTCTCAATTTTGTCCAATATTCTTTAAATTGTTATTCCCTTTTAATATCAATTATAAATATTGGAGTATGGTTTTACACAACACCCATACTTCCCTATTTATTTTTTAATGATGGGATACCCCTTCTCTCTCATTCAATGCCTCCCATGTACACCTTTTACTATGCCGAAATTTCAAAAAGATTTTCTCTCTCCTCATTTACATTCAAGAAATTATTTTGTATCATGAATAGAAATTCCATTAAAATTATTGGGACATGTATCTATATCACCCACTTACTTTTCATTTCATGTAAATATTATGAGACAACCCTTTCTATTTCATCAACCATTTTTATGAATTCTTACGTCACGTCGTTACGCTGCCGAAATTGCCCCGACTTTCCAAGCCAATGTTAGTGTGTAGTGAATACCATGACCATTTCTCTATCAAGGGTATTAACTTTTATGAAAATTTACTTACTTATTATAAAGATTCATGTATTAATTCCACATTACTTTATCTTGGAATAAATGATGGTGTTTTATGAATCCATGTTATATGATCCATGCGGCACACTTATGCATGAAATGAAATGTTTAAGAATGGTGCCCCCTTATAGTGCTCCAATGCATTGGGTTAAGTATAGTATCATGATACATCATTTGCAATGGGTGTTTAATCATGATAATTCTATTTCAATGAGGTTTTACTCATGCTTCATGTGCAATGAAGATTTACCCATGCCCCATGTGCAATGAGCATTGGATCATTTTAATTCCATATTAAGTGTTGTTGCCACATTTCCTTGTTATGATTATCAGGATTTATCATGACTTTATGTTTTTTATTTTCTTTCTCTCTATTGATATACAAATTGTATAACATGTATTGTATTCCTCATGTTATTCCATGATTATTCCCTTACTGGGCTTTATAGCTCACTCTTTTCTTATGCATGTCCTCAGGTTATCCCATTAAATGCTACGTATGAGGGAATGTATGTAAATAAGGTTTTCAATAAAGATGTTTTATTTCATGTTTTAAGATTTTATGTAATGATCCTAAGCCCCAAAGTCACTAGACCTCTCGATCTTCTATGTTGTATCATGTGATGTTTATGAAATAAATTATGTTCAATTGTGTAATAAAAAGCATGGTTGTCATACCTCATGACCATGACCCTAATTATCAACGGGATATGTGATTATTATCACACTATAAAACCAATATGTTTTGAATTATTTATTTTGAAATCCCAATTATCCAATAAATAAATTATTTATGACGTTTACTTTGGTGTTCATTGCCAAATTCTGTAAATCTAGATTCTATAGAGGAGGCAGAAAGCAGTTCTACCCAATGGTGAGATTTTCATGGTTAACAAGTGTCTTCAAAGTCCTTTCGGTAATCATGTTATCTAGTTAAAATAGTCTTAGTGAAATAGATTTTGAATAATGTTTTATATGGGAAAGCATAAAATTCATTGTAAATGGTGCTCTAGAAGGGGTTCTTGAGAATGTGGTTACCTTTGTTGAGACCCAGGGTAAATGCGTAGCACAATTGAAGCTTAGGGATAATGGTGAACCATAGTGGAGCCTCTAGTAAGTTGTCACCCTTATGGTTGGATAGGTGTAGTGGTCAACGAAGTGGGGACCAAAGATAATGGGTGACCTTAGTGAGCTTGTAGTGAATGGTTTCAACTAAATTATATCCTAAGGTGAAGTGGTTCCCTGTGAATGTATTTTGAAAAGTGCCACACTAGTGAGAGAATAGGGAAATGTTTCACCCTGTGAATGTGTAGGAAAATTGAGGATCCCTTATGGTAGGCTAGGGAGATGTGGTCACCCTAGTGGAAGGTTGGGTGAGATGGTCCCCTTAGTGTGGGTCCTTGATAATTGATCATACTATTTATAGACTGGGTTGAATTATCTAATTGAATAGAATACTAGGGTGAGGTCTCTTCCTAGTCAAGAAGGTTTTTTATATACCATAGTTGAATGGAACCCCATTGTATCATCTGGTGATAGTTACTTAACCTTATTCATGTAGAAATATGGTGAAATTTATTTTCATATATGATTAACGTGTTATGTCTTTGGGTGACTCAATTTCCCAATTTTACAGTTAATTCCTTTTTTTTAATTAAAATTCTTCAAAGGGTTTTTGGAAGATAAAGCTTGTAGATAATCATTACCCTGAGGCTTATTTCTTTATGTGTCTAGGCGTGTTAAAATACAAAATTTGGGGTACAACCGCAAAAGCAGCACACACACAGGGAAGAAAATTACATGTAAATTGCAAGCCCAGGGACTTGACCCCGCGACCTGCCCCTCACCCCCCCAGGCCCTTACCACCCCACCACCAATGGTGGGGCGCAAGTTAATATATTATCTAATGGTTATTTACAAGAAAATAGGATACCTTTAGTGCATTAAAGATAAGATCTAAGGTAGTTTTCATATGTAACTAGGGATTGGGGCACAAGCGCATTGGGGAGTTGAACACTTGTTAATAGGGTGCTCGATTAGGGAATTAGTGGTGTTTATATGGGTTGGGAGAAGGATTTCAGGGAACTTTTATTTGGTATATGGACCAAGGAATATGATCATTGTCACACAATACCTATATGAATTGACCTAGGTGCACAAGGATACATGGATTAACTTGACTTAGGTAACCAGACCTGGGCGCATCCAAAAACATCTATAAAGCTCAATAACAAGATTTTGTCCTCAAACATACATAAATTTTGACCAGTAAGTATTTTTTATCACCAAAAGAAGTTAAATAAAAAGATTATAACCAAATAAACCTCTATATTTGGGTATTTCTATATTAAGTATTTTGCAAGGCCAAACTGACCCCATAAGACCCATAATAATGGGTTTTATTGTCCCAAAAACCCATTCATGTAGTAATGGATAAAATATATAGCCTAATTCCTTTAGGAGATTATCACAACTACATCACTATACTAATAAAATATTTACATGGGTATCCACCCCTTAGTGTGTGATATGTTATCTAACACATGGAGATACCATTTTTGTCTTCTTCAAGCATAATGATACTTTTCTTCCTACAATTTTCTTTAGTTGTCAAAATTAGTGTTAAATCCTATAGTCTATAGTGAAATTTATGGCACACATTCTTTATTCAAAAAATGATAAATAATAATAAAATAGAGGGGTGTATGGGTTCTATAATGATCATTCTTTTGTTTTCCTAAAATTGAGAAATGTTTTCTTATCTTGGTTTGTGGATTTAATGTTAAAATTTTCATTAATTTATAGTATGTAACCTCAATGATAACTATATACCATGTAAGAGGAGTTTAATGAGAACACATCACATACTAAGTCCACTATTGATCCTATTTTCTTTATGGGACTAGTTCATCTAGTATAAGTTGTAGGGTGGAGATTACATCAATGGGGATCCACTATTATAAAAATCAAATAATATTTCCAAATTCATTGTCCCCTTTCCTTATAGGGTAATTTTGACCCATAATATATAGAGTAAATAAAATAACATTTATTTTATTTCATTAAGATTATTTAAATCCTTGAGATGTTTTATGGTTGGAATGATCTATTTTATAGTAAATTAAGTTTCCCACCATCGGTTGAATGTCAATAAAGATGACAGAACACACTAGTTCATGACATGTAAATGATTTTAGTACCTCTTATATGATAAATTATTCATTTATCCACTTCATCATATTAATGATCTAAAATTTATGAAACCCAACTAATAGAAAATTAGAGTCATTATGTGTGATACAATGTTCATTGTTTTACATTATTTCTCTTCTCACTTATATAAGAATGAATAATCTGAAATAAAAAACATAGATATTGGATTGAAGTACCACTTTAAATTCTTAATTATACTATTTTTTTTATACCATTATAGAGGTTGTGATGAATTATATTTTGATTGATAATGGTTCTATAGGTTGTTATATGATGGTTATTTTACATCCTATCAAAAGGCTTGGTGTAGATCATCTGGTGAATATAATTAACAATGGGAATAAATAAATTTAGATATATATTTTTAATAAATTTTTGGAAGAATTGTTCATATCCCCCCTTTCACAAAGAGAAAAAGGATTCAGTATGTTTAGTGTTGTTTCTTAGAACACAACAAACCAAATTAAACCTTTCAAGAAATAGAGTTTCATTCTATAGATGCTAAGATCATCTCTATAGGCCTATTCTAGTAGTCCCATTAAATTGTTTTGTCTAGTGGCCTCATAAGTTTCATGTATCTCATAATGAAATATAAGGAATCGAACATGAATGGTTATTTTTTATATTTATATATCCCTACTATGATGTTTTTTGATATTATCTTGGTTATTAACTGATTAACCTAGTTCCATGCTCATATGGAATATAATTAAAGGAATATTTCATTATCATATCATCCTACTAGTGAATATACTATAATAATATAGTATGAATTTCGAGAAATTTTAGTTGGACTAAATTATCAAAAATCCGTATCTATAACCGCATAAATAGAATGTATGTTAATCAAAAAAGTTTACATTGATGAACCAAGGGAATTAATTTTTTTATATAAGATCTATTTATTAATATATTCCAGAAATAGTTTTCTAATATGCCTCTAAAATTAGATGTGGAATTCAACATTATGTTATTAACTAAAATGGATCCAAACTAATTTTCACTATATATAATTGTGTTGGTAGAAATAATGAAATTAAATATTTTTCTTGGAAGATAAGAATATATGGGATTCATTAGAAAAACATCATGGGGTTCATCCATCATTTACATCAAAATGAATATTTGATTCTATAGTTGTACATAAACCACTATTATTTTATTTATATGGACATTAAGAATCATTATCTATAACCTTAGATTGATTATTAATTTGGAAAATTTAAAAGGATTAAACAGATTTAAAATATTTCTTTTTGAAAAGGCAACAATCATCTCTTGGTGAGAAAAGTTGATAATCCCATGATGGATTTAAGATGTTTTTCTAATATATAATAATATATGGGAATTATTATTGGACTGATGATTAAACTAACTAATTTCATATCTATAATGAATAGAATATTACAATTATTCTCTAATTCTTACATGGTTATCTTTTTTTGGTGAATTAAATATATATTGAAGATCCTAGAAATAAAATAGTATATATATAGGAATTGTTTTAGAGAATTTAACAAAAACCAAAATTTATGAAAAGTATTAATAATATACATTTTGATTTTGGAAGTTTAATTCATTGGGAATATTGTATCAGATACTACAATCTCTATAGATCCTACAAATATTAAGGGAATAATGGGTTGGAAAGTACCTAATAATTTCATTGGAAATGAATGTTTCTTAGAGAACTGATGAATCTATTGTATATTCATTTATGAATTTTCTCAAAAATATTTCCATATGATGAGACTGAAAATGAAGGTGCTCTAGTTTGTTTTCCCAAATCAATGTGTGGAATATTTTTAAGTGACGATGAATTGTATTATCTATTGAAACTATTGGCATGTTATTAGATTAGTTGTCAATGATTGTTGATGATATTTTTACTATATTACGGTCTTTGAAGGATTGGAAGTCTTGAAAGAACATGGTGGCATGGATGAATAATTTAAGACAATTAACATACATATTCTAACCTCATTTGGGTTTTTCAGGTAGAATATGTGGAATTAAAACCCAAAAATAAATGATAGAAATATTATTATATAGAATATATTATCAAAGATGAAAATTAAAAATTATTATCATATATAAAAAATTTAAATAGATTATTCTTGTTTTTGAGGTGGTGTGAGTAGGTTTAATGATTTTTTATGAAGGATAATATTATTTGAAGATACTAAGAATAATCCAGGTTTATTGTTTTTAGGTGTGGATATTTTTAAAAAATATATTATGTTCAATATATAGGGGAAATATTGGTCAATATGTAATGGTACTAAGAAATATTAAAGTGATACATAATCATAGTCCATTGTGATATGTAAAGGTACTTTGAAATGTTGAAGTGATATGAATGTGTAACTTTGACAATATATCAAAGTAATTATGATAATACGTAAAGGTATCCATTATGATACAAAATGTAAGTTTCATGAATTTGGAATGATCCCAATAGGTAATTGTCACCATGATGTTTTATAAAGGTAAAAATGATGACACATAAAGGTCACTATGATGATATGTAAACATATTTACAATAATTTGGAAAATTCCCCATATATAAATTTCACTAATAGGATACATACATGTAACAATTACAATATGTAAAGATAACCAAGATAATACATCAAGGTGAATAAACTAATACATAATGGTTTTCTAGTGAGAAAAATGAAAAATTAATAGAGCTCACTGGAATATGTATGAGTAAATCTGGAGAATATGAAAGAGTAACTAGACTAAAAAGAATAATATATAAGGGTTACTCAATTTTCCATTAGTAATCATCAAATATGATTAATAATGTGACCAACCATTTATTATTATATACATTATCAATTATATAATTTTTTTTGATAATTCATCTAATCATGGATGGTATCACAGTGTAATGGTTTTGAGGGTCGTGATGGGAAAGAGGATCACTTCAAAATATTCAGAGGAGTTAAATATAAGATTTAGTTATTTCTTATATCTGTTTATAGGATAAACGTCGTACTATGTATAATTGTACCCAATCACGGACTTACTAAGGGGGTATAAAAATATGTATTAGTGGATGAGAATATTGTTTTGAGAGTGTTATTTATTCAATTTTGGTATATTTGGTTGTAATTTGAACTGATATATATGGATTGATATTTTAGGAGGTTGTATTGGATATTAATACACTACAAAATATTTCACATTTTCCAAAATGGACAAATTTGTTGGTAAAAGTTTATTTTCTATTGGTAAAACGTTTTACGAACACTTATGTCCCTATCACTAAACTGTCGGTAAAAACTCTATCGCTAAATGTTTTTGGGACATATAAAATAGCTCTGTTAAAAATATAATAATACCAGCTGATAATATACATGTTGGTTAAAGTGTCTAGCATCAAATTATTATTACAATTTTTTCTATTAGTAATAATATTATAAACATATGATATCTATTTATAAATTTAATTTGAATAAAAATTATAAATATTTATATTTATTAATTTATCATATATAATTCATCTTTTTTTATTATTAAACCAATGATGATTGATAAGAATGTTCAATCATAGAAAAAAATAATTATATCAATAATGAAATTTAATACAAAATATTGATTCAAAAAAGTAGGATCCCAGCACCCCCTCCCACAATAGGATCCATCACACACATCACCCCCCCCCCTAATGTGTCAAATGACCCATCCAAGCCCAACGACCCATCCATGCCCAAGGACCACTGATCCAGCTCTATTCATACCATAGCCTTCAGCGCACCAGCACCATCAACTCATCCATACCCAAGCACCAATGCACCAGCACCAGTGACCCATCCATGCCCTAGAACCAACCAGTCAGCTCTAGCACCAGTGAGAAAGAAATCAATCCAACTCTAATACATGTGAGAATACCCGAGTTACTGCTATGCCACACCCTTCATCTCCAATATCTATATCACAATAATGAAACAAACCAGTGAAAATTTTCTTCTTGAATTGAAACCATATTTTTATGTTTTTTTATGAGAAATGAGACATGAGTCGGTCACCCAACTCATACCTCTAAAACGTTATTAAATAAAAAAAGTAGCATGAAAAGATGAGGAGTAACATTCTTACACCAACATGAAATTGAAAATTGTTATAGAAAAATACCAAAAGGTGATGAAAATGGATCATCTCATCACCAAATAAATCAATCCTATATATATATAGATACATTATTTTATAGTATGGCCATAATACAACATGTCACTATAAAGAAAAATACACATATCTATAGATGGATCAGATCAGGGGTTTCCATAACATGAAGATGTATACATGAATGAGATTTCCCTCTTGCATACTACATTATGGATTTGTCCATGAAATATTGATATTCCATTTCATAACTGGATCCTTTTTTGACATACTAGTCTTTTATACTAGAAGAAATAAATCTTCCATAACATTAAGATGTTTACATGAATGGGATTTACCTCTTGCATACTACATTATGGTGTTGTCCATGTAATATTGATATTCTATTTCAGAACTGGTTCCATCCTTTGACCCAATAGTCTTTAATACCATAAGAAATAAATGTTGTTTGATTTCATCCATACATGAACTTTAAGATCAGAATAAACATATGCAGTGGAGTCATGAACTCTTAAAATATTGATGAAGGCATAAGAATACACCAATAAGTTAGTGAGAAATTGATTAGTTCATCCATAAATAAATAATCCTTCTGCATTTAGAGATCCAGAACATTAAGGTCAGTATAAATCTGATGCCATTTCCAAATGTCTGCCTATTAGATCATGAAAGCTCATGATCTAGGGACATCAGGAGTCAGCAGTCCTAGGTAGAGAAATATATCAAAAAAAATTCATCATGACACCGAAGTGAATCAAGAATAAATAAGAATCTCATAGCTCAACATTCCCAAAAAATATTTTATTATAAACCCATATTCAAAGGATTTTTTGTTTGGTTGTAAAATATTTTTGGGCACCTACCTTGGAATAAAGGAATCGAATGAGAAAAAAAAATGATATACCTGCAAAATGATGATTAATTTTAGTACTTTAAAAAATCATGAATTTCAACAATTGAAAATAATCAATCCAAATAACAAGGGATACTCACTTATGTGACGAAAAATCCTTACTATAAGTGCTTCTCATGTAGTAGAAAATACGAAGCTACAACATAAGGTTTTCCACAGTATATGCTTCATTCACATACCAGAGTTTATCCTCATAAATGATTACCCATTTATATGAGTAGATCAGTGTGAGTAATAAGAAAAGGAATATATATCAAAATTAAAATATCAAATAAACATAAGTAATTTATGTTGTTGTTCAAAATAGTTTTATGAAATGGGAATATAAATATATGAGTGACACAAATACTAATTAAAATGAGAAAAAAAGAGAAAAATAAAGAATAAAAATCATAATAGTTGAATAGAAATATAAAAAAACTTTCCTTGTTGTAGAATTTATTTTGTTATCGAATGATTGGGAAGATTTTGAATTCGGGCTATGTTGAGTTTTTTTTGGTTCAAAGCACACGGTGAGAGACTGTTGTAATGTTTTTTAAAATAAAAATGGAAACAAGAAAAAATATGTCATCCAGTGTTAACCCAATGAAATAGGGGATAGTACTCTCCCTCTCCTATCATATTTGAAGGAATATTCTTTGTAAAATACGGAGAATCTATCATTTTAACATGATGTTAGTGTCACTGCCATGAAAGCCCCAATAATATTCAATCTGAGAATAGAACTCGACATAACTGAGGAATGGGAGCATGTGTTTATAAAGGATAAAGATGAAAAGATGAGTTAATCAACAGATATTATTACCAATAAAAGAAAAGGCCAGCATTCCACCAACTTATTTTTTCAAATAAATTTAACAATAATCATAAGGCAACATAATCTTTAATATTTTCTAAAATCATCTCGGTATCAACAGTAAGAAAAAGAACATGTACCCAAACTAAAATAAGATATAAGAGTAATTAATTAATGTTGTTTGACCAAATGGTTGTAATAAATGAGAATAAAAATCTTTGTACACATATACAAATTTAAACAATAAAAATAAGTGAAAAAAAGAAGAATAAAAAACCTTATATTTGAAGGTAAACATAGAACCTTCACTCTCCTAAATCGCCTTCAAATATTTATCTCAAGCTAGCCAGTTCATATCTTCAAAACTTGAACACTTGAAAATGTCCATGCATGGCCTATATGAACCATTATGGATTCAATTATAATGGAAAAATAATCCATATAAAGATAACTATCAAATTGATTTTGGTAAAAATAATTCTTGTTACATGATATATGATGTTTCTAACTAGTATTAAACACATTTTCAATTACATATATTTAAGTTAAAAATGTATTTTAATAGTATACACAAATTAATTCATATTAAAGGTGTATAACAACTAATCGGAATGAAAGAAATATCCCTTGATGAGAGATATTTTTCTAATAATTGAATTGAAAAAAACTTCATATTTCATATCAAAAAATAAAAATAGTTTCCTAGAATAAAAATACATATTCATAAAAAATAATAGAAAATATCAATTGCATCATTAGAGTTCAAAGAGATCAAAATAGAGATTATGTGATGCTGTGAGAGGTGGATTGAACAAGTGAGAAATCCCATATATAAAATATTTCGAACATTCTATGTAGATTTCATGAATTCTGCATGGTGATGGTTGAATTTCTCAGGTCGGATCCAACACCCTCTCAAAGCTAGGTTTGGAGTAACTCTCAGGGTGTCATCCTCCCTATATGGTGTGGTATTGAATGCCTCATTCCTTTTAATTTTTCTAATGCACTCCCTGAGATGCTATACATGTTTTCACTCCTATATTTGAACCACTCAAATAATTTTGTTGAAGAAAAACTCAATAACTATGAATACGTGTCATGTCATTAAATTTTGGATATACATCATCTTTGACTTCTTGTTTAACCCAAATAGTTCATGAATGGATTGGTCTTAAATATCCGTGAGTGAGGAATCCATCTATACATCATGTATTTAGCTTGTCATGATGACTACCCTACACATGGAAAATAAATTTTAGCCAACAATACACAGACTCTAGCTTTCCATGCATTCAACCTCACTTGATTCTCCACAACACTATTGTTATCTAGGACATTATATCGAGCATTTACAGGGAAACTCTCATGAAGAGTTTTAAAATTCCAAAAATAAATCTAAAGCTGCTCAGATCCATACATGTAGTGAACCGCCCAAATAGAAAACAAAAATCTCCACCGAAAAACCGCACACTCATACAAGAACAAGAATAATCTAGAAAATATCCTCCTTACAACAGTAGCAACAACAATCTCATTTTTGACTTTAGTCACCAGCCACTCAAATTAGAGTCATCAACATTATGACTTAATAGCAATCATAAATTGACTCAACCACCTTTTCTGGTCTCTATTCGATTAAAATATATAGTAGTATTTTATAAAAGAAAATCTGTGGAAAACACTAAAAATATATCTTTAACACTTCAACCTATAGAAAAATGTAGTTACATCACTTGACTCTATAACCTTTAGCTGGACTCGAACAACCAAGATTCTTGAATGTACTGGATCCAGTTCAATTTTCTCAAACCACAAACAACCCTAAAAATCTCTATGCATAGAAATAATAGACCAAATTCAATTCTGAGCAACCAAAATTTAAATATATCTAGTATTGGCCCTGATCTTAGAACCAACGACAACACATACCAGCAGTGACTCTATATTTGTGAACTCCTTTCAATCTAAAACCTGCATTAGAGTAGCCTCCTTATAACAAGATATTCTATAAAAACATTTACGGAATATCTCAATCGCCTCATAATTACAGTATCACTCCAGAAATCATCGCCATGACCTTCGTAGTGCTCAAACTAGACACATTAAAATATTTTTTTTAAAAATAACTTGTACTTCTTCATATTGTAACTTATTGAAGTTGAATTATTTTTATATTTATGTGTAAATATAGCCTTATCTCCTTTGGTGAAGTCTAAAATTTATTCCATCTTCAATGAAAAACATCCAACTTGTAAATAACATATAAAAATAATAATTTTGAATACTAAAATATAATATGATTCAATTACATTGAACACTGGATTTTAATCACATGAACATAGAATTGGTTTGTTCCAAATATAAATACAATTCAATTTACACATCAACAACTACATGCATTTCAACTAATTAAATCTAGAAGGAATGAAATTTTAAAAAAAATTAATAGTATAGACTCTAAATATCAAATTCAACCGTATATCAAAAAATCAATGTAATAACCCGTAAAAGTCCATGAACGGCCTATAAGTAACTCAATTAACATGAATCATAGAAAAAATTCCACCAAACAACCAGGAAAGATTCCAATTATCAACCTCTAGTAAAAACTATTGAAGCCTAAAATGTCCATTATATCAACAAGAACCAGAGCATAACCCAAAAATATGATGCCACTACCAGGACTTGAGCATCATAGTTAGGTTCTATTTGATAAAACTATAAATGTAATTTAATAGATAATAATAATTACATCTCTATATTATCACATATTTATGCCGACAACATCAGCCTTAATATTTTCTAAAAGTAGCTCAATATGAGAAAACAATAGAAACAAATAAACAATAAAACCTTATGGTTGAAGGTATCACCTTCAATTGTTCTTCTCAAGCTTTCCAATTCAATTCTTCACAACATTAACACTGGAAAAAGTACATGAATGGTCTATAAGCACCATAATTAACATGAATTGAAAAGAAATCCCACCAAACTTAAAGATCATATTCTAATAATAGACCTCAAGTGAAACCATCAAACCCCAACATGTCCATTACATACACAAGAAGCAGAAAAAAACCCAAAAACATTATTCCACTACAATGGAATACTATAATTCAAAAACATTTATAATAATGTAAACATATCATTGAGATGTTCTAAATATAAATACAATTCAATATAGATAATCAAATTTTATGTGTATTTCAACTAATTAAATCTATAACGAATGCATTGAAAAAACACATAATAGCATGGACTAAATATATTAAATTAATGATACTATTAAACAATTGATATAATAAAATGAATATAATGCTTTTACACATCATAAAAAATAGAATCATACATTAATTGTGAAAAGGAACGTCATTTATGTATTTCCTACACAAAATAAAAAAATGAATTATAACCGTATACAAAATAAACAATAATTATTCATTTAATTAAGAATGAATATCCTAGTAAGATGATTGTGAGTACATTCATATATAAAACATTAAATACCACTAATTTCATATGTAAAATTTCTATTTGAATTATATGATTTACTATAAATCAACGAATGAAAATGTGTGTGGAATTAAAATTACATTTGGACCTATAATGATGCTTAAAAATGAGTTTTTTCAATATTCAAACTGTGTGAGTGTTATCATCCACAAAATATTTTTAGCTCAGAATGGGGAAATCATAATAGAAATTTCACATTTTTTCAATTCCAATATGTTCTTCGTGAGGGAGCGAGATCGATGAACAAAGGGGTAAATTCATTGTAGGGAATGTAGCACGTGAGGAATACTGTGGAATTTTTCACTTCAAATAAGGTCATCGAGAGGGAGAAAGATCGATGAACAAAGGGGTATATTCATTTAAGGGAATGTATCTTTTGAGAAATGGTGTGGCGATGAGAATATGGGGGTGAAATGTTACAAAATATTGGGGGGTTCTTGAATTATTAATAGATTTGGGGGCTATGTCGAACGAGTATGAGTGTTGTATCGATGAATCAAAATGGTTAACCCTATAGTGATGAACAGAAATGATGAACGATGTGGTGATGAACCGATAGGTTGAACCCTATGGAAATGAGGGGAAGTGGGATGAATGATGTGGCGACGATTCAAAGTTTGATTAATGTTGTGGCAACGAACACAAGCTTGACTGCCTCAGTATATTTAGGGTTATTGGGGTATGGGATTTGAGAATGAACTTCCCCCAATTTAGACATGGGGCGCACGTTTATTCATAGGATGATATTAATAAGTATAGCACGTTTATTCATATGATGATATTAATAAATATAAAAAATTATTATTATTATAAAATTTATAAATTTCTAAAATAAATTACATATTTTCCATACTTCAAATTCTGTATTTTTTAATTTATAAGTTCATAATTTATTTTGTTAGAATATATATAAGTTTGATTCGTTCATTGGTAATTTTAAATTATATATACATATTTCATGAGACATTGTTAAATTATTAATATTTTAATTCAATATATATACACATTTTTTTAGGGAAAAATGAATTGTTCATATCAAAAAATTAAAAATTTATATTGTAAATTATTAGTAAAATATTTGTTTGTTGAATAATTTATTGTAATGCATTTGTATAATGTTAAATGGTTTTTCATTAAAAATAAATAATAAAAATATATTAATTTTTTTGTATGAGTATTGTTGGTATATGTAAGATATCATAACAAGTTTAATTGATAATAAATGATATGTTGGTGTGAGATAGTTAATACTAACAGATGTATATGATGGTAAAAATGGGTTTTGGTACTTATTAAAAATAACAACAGAATAATATATTTATTGTAATTGATCATTTTTACCAATATATATATTATATGATACAAAATTTATGTTTGTATAGGTCACTTTTTTGTAGTGATACTTTCTTTTTAATATAATAATCATGTAGATAGATGGCCTAATCAGGGATCATTGAGGTCAAATAAATTGAACACAATCCATAGTTAAAATGGGGATGTTTTGAAGATATATAAAACTACTTATTGCTGTTTTAGAAATAGAATAGAAATAGTTATCGTGAACATATTTAAATATATGATTATAAAAAAAATAAGTGATAAGTTTCAAGAAGGATTTCAATTGATGTATCTGGTTCAATTAAAGGAATAAGGCTCAAATAGTGAAGAGGTTAAACTATCATATATGACTATTGGCAGAGAATAAACTATTATCATAGTAGGTACTATTCTATATTTAGAAGAGTATGTTTATTCCAGTGGGATTTTTAAAATTCATATAATCAATGTTAACATCATTGAGTTCATCTGATTTGGACTTAGAGGACTAGAAGACAACTGTAGGTTATATCTAATCATTAATTATAGAGTTATAATGTAAATATTATAAATTTTATATGTTATTTATGAAGATGCCAACATCTCTATATACTAAAATTTTCATCATTAATTTTTTTATATGGTAGAAGAACAAGGGCGGGCACTTGGATTCATAATGAGTCTTTATAGAACCCTATAAAGTTAGTAAACCTTGGAATAGATTTCCTAGGACCGTGAAACATTCATCCACCAAATGTGGTTATAGTGTGACATGGTATATTGACACATCACCAAATTCATGTTCCTTTTGTTATCCCGTAGTGGTTAATCATGTAAAATATTTGTGTTTTACAATGATTTTGTTTCTACCTTCATATTTAAAATTATATGATATTGGGGATAAGAGAAAGTTAGAAATTGAATATAATTTTCTTAATTAGGTAATAAGATGTGTATATACTATGGGAGTAGAGGAAAAGATATGTTTTAATTTGTTGTGCACTATGATTCAACCTTCTATTAGGCCAAGTAAATTTAAATAGGTTTCTAAAATTACTATATGGACCAATGTTTATGGCTTGGTTTTCAATATCTAAAAAAATTTGGATTTTTTTCGAACATGGATTAAAAATTAAAGACCCAATTTCTCTATGGTACAAACTATTATATTTGGATATATTGTATGATTAATTTAACACATTCCTGTGAGAAGTATATTATGGTGTATATAATTTATTATGTTGATCTATGAAAATATTGTGATAAAATCTGACATACAAATACACGAAATATATTATATAGAAATTTATCCAATGATATTTTCAATAAGACCATTTACCATGATAGTTACTTTGATATTTGGAGTGAGTTGTATAAAATATATAGAAACTTAGTTAATTTATAGGATGGTAAAGAGCATACCACAAGAGATGAATAAAAATCTAGTTCTAATGAAAAACCAATGAATGTATCTGGAGTACACTGACTTATGTCAAAGGAATAGAAGAGGTCGAATACTAATAAGACATTCATGAAAAAAATCCCTCTAAGGGAAGAAGGATTAATGTTAATGTTAAAAATGAATCTTTAATTTTTTTTAATAATACAAGTAAATCCAAAAATTTCGAATCCTATTCTGGGAATGAATGAATTGGAGAGTCTATGAGAGAAGTGGAAATGAAATCAGTTAATTAGTATATATATTTTTCATTCATCAAACAATATGACATATAATTAGTATAATAGAAGTTAGATTAGGTATGGAGTTGATTTTGTATTCATATCATATATTTTTTGAATAAAATGATGAAGAAATAAAATGAAGAATTTAATATAAAAATTTGGAGAAAGGGTCCAAAATAAATTATTTATAGTAAAAACTTGAATAAATTACATATGAAATATGAAAAAAGGCCATATAAGAAGTTCTAAAAGAGATAATTATCCCAATAATAATAATAATATAAAGAGAGGAAAAATTCATAAGACAATATTCTAGAAGGGTAAATGATGTGGATACCCAATTTAAGGAGAATGATTTAATGAGAATATATCTAAGAGAATGGTAACATATATCTATAGAAAATATGATGACCTCTCTCATGGAAGCATTAGAAATTGGGAAGCGAAAACAACCAAATAATAAATAATGAAATAGGATAAAGATTTTTAAAAATTATAAATGATATGAATCTCATAATAAGGATTCCATAAAATTATACTTATATAAAATATTGGGGAATACCATGAGCATGTACAAAAAATACCAAGGGCTTGAAGGTGGAATAAAAATTGCTTCGTCACCATATCAGTCCAGAAAGACAACACAAGGTATTATTATAATGTGATACATTTGGTTTATGCTAACCATATAAATATTTATATAAATTATAGTAATATGGGATAAAATGGTATCCTAAATAATTTATCCATTCCTAAGGAAAACAAGAATATTGTTTACATTGAAGGAAAAGTTATTAGGCTAGAAAATAGAATTACTAAATTTGAGCTGATTAATTATGGAACTCCTTTAAGGGTTCAACAATACCTAAAAATGTTTTAATGATAACAATATTAATGGAAAAAATTATTTGAAATATGGAGGAAGATAAATTAACCTCTTCCACAAATTAGAAATATTGATGTGAAATTATATAAATAATCACCTAGGTTTAAAATTATTGATGTGGAACCATAAGAAATTGAATAGGAAAACATAAAGCATTACTAGATGGTTTAAAAAATATGAAAATAAAAAAAATATTTGAAAATAGGAGGAAGATCTCTCTTACGAAATATGAATCATTAATAAAGACGAAATGATGTTTAATCAAAGGAAGAAACAGTCACAAACATTATTACTGACACAATATAGATATATCCTGAGATAAATAACTCAACTAATATCCAAGAGAATACCTCAAGTGAGGTTTCATACGAGTGGTATTATAAAAATCACCACTAGTGAGGGTTGAAGTAAATTCAGAAGAAAATTGTTGGTTTGATCAGAGAAACCAAATTCATTAACATGAGGATGTCCGATAAGTAACACTTGAAGTGCTTATGTGATTATTATATTTACTTTAAGTGGATCAATATGTTTTAGTGTGGCTATCATGATCATAGGAGGATTATTATTATTATTTTCAACTTAATTGGATGTCATGATTGATAAATCATCCATGTTAGTACATAATATGATTGTAGTACTACCATGTTTTATGTAAATGTAATAATTAGGTTACAATCTAGAATATCTCAATGTTTTATTCAAGAAAAATTAGCATTATAAAATGAGTTGGTTATTGTACTGATCCTCAAAGCAATCAAATAATGGCATTGTTAGATGAAGGAGGACTATCTAAAATATTTTTGATAGGTGGTTGAAAAGGCTTAAAAGGTGACTAAATATAAGATGAGTGTGTTTTAATAAGGTTTTGAATTTTTAATATTGATTTAATGGAATTATATAACCTATATATGTTCATATAGTATATTATTTTATGAATTTAAAATTCTAGTGAATTAGGATTCACATAGATAAAGGCTACTATGTATTTGAATTTAAGATTTGCAGAGAAATCTGAAAAGATGTAAAAGTAAGATGTGACATAGCTGAAGTAGGCCACATATGATAATTTAGAACACATATGGAATTCAAGTGGGAATTTGTTAATAAAATATGGGATCTCATCTTTATGTATTGTGTGAGATTTCTAAAAATAAAAAATTCTGGAAAAATGAAGGCCCATATGGTTGAAATTCACAACGTAATACACATGGATATATCATTTTATTTTTTAGAAGTGATATTTGATAAAAATAATCCACCATAAATTATATACAGTGTGAATAAATAAATATAAGAATTATATTTCTTTATAGTATTTAAAATAAGTGATATTTTTGGAGTTTATAATATTGAAATATTTAATATCATAGAAATATTTAAAAGCCCAAGCCTTGTGGAGATTAAAAAGGAATCTTATAATAGGAATTTAAATGAAATTGAACCATGATTTGAATAAATTCAATAGTGATAAAAGACTGATGAAAGGTGAGGAGTTTCCAATAATGAATAGAAGTATAATATTCACATGATTTTTTTATTTGAATATAAATATAGGTTATAGGTATCAAATGTTCAAAAGTTGGAAGAATTTTGAACATTAATATATTAGGATAACAGATTTATAAAATCCTAATATACCTAGTATCAAGAGGATTAAAAGGTTACCTAAATCCAATAGTCTCTAAAAAAGATAGAGCTGAGTATTTGAAAAATATTTGGATCATATTTATTTCCTGAGATCTAGAATAATTTTGTATACCAACAAACTTATCCCAATAATCTATTTTAAATATATAAGGTTTACATGAGAAATCCTAATCCTATAGGCTACTGGAGGAGTTTAATCGGATGAAGAAAGAGATATTTCTAGTACTAGATCAAGACAGAGAATAAGATCTTGTGACTAGAGTGTTCAACCATTTATGAAAGTGGATCATATCTAGGATGTCTAACTAATTAAGGGGAAGAAGAAAATTTTGGGTGTCTAACCAATTAAGGTAGAAGTGTATGTGACTAGGGTATAGAACTTAGGCTTACTAAAGGATCAACCACTGGGGTGTCTAACATTTTTCTTCATAAACTGTAATAAATGATAATAAAATTATAGATTATAATCCATATTATAGTAACTATATAATATGGAAATGAGTAGTTAATTATTCATAAAAATGTAAATACTATGTGTTAATCTCATTTATATTAATAATTCACCTCAGTTGAGGTTGAGAGATATCATTGGGTAGATCAAGAACCTTAAAAGGTTAGAGATTTTTAATTATTGATATAGTTTTAATAAAATTATTTTACAATTGATTTAGATCCCGATAAGGGGTATATTAATACTATTTGGGAGCTAAAATTTGTATCCTAATGTATAGGTTAACTAAAAAGTTCAAATAAATATTTAGTGATATGGGAAACTGACCATAATCAATTGTTGAGGTGTTCCTATATTATATTGGATGAATTTTCATAGATGTATGAATAAGGAACTACCCTATATTATATCACTCATCCCGGAATTGAGAAATTACACAACATTGGGTTTTCTACCCATTTATGAAGGATCGTTTATAACTCAAGGTGATATAAAAAAATTAAAGTTTGAAGGAAATGCTCAAAATTTTATCTTAATCTATCGATCCAAAAAATTATATACCAATTTAATAGTCATTTAGACTATATAATAATTTATAGAAAATAAAAATTTAGTTATGAAGGTTTGTTAAAAGTATAGTAATCTAATTTACATTTATATAGGAGCCAATGTGAATACATATATATGGATAATGATGAATTTCTCAAAAACTACAATATAAGGTAAAATGAAAATATGATAAGTATCTAGGGTTTTTTAGAAGATCATAGATTTGATTATTTTTAAAATTTTGATGATAAATTTTTTATATTAGCTTGATTTAAAATTATCAGTCTAGGAAGAAAAAGTGGATTTTATTCTAAATTAGTTATACAGTATACTCATAGATTATAAGATGAGAAAACCTAAAACTTTTAATTAGAAATAAAATGTTGAAATAAACATTGAGGTCATGATAAATGAAAGAATAAAAAAAATTATTAAATAATTTGATTCAAAATATGAGGTTGGTGAAGGTAAATTAAACATAACTCTTGTACTTCGATTAAAAATATTTTGAAAATTAAATTGTAAAGGAAAAAAGAAAAATATCACCAATGTGATAGATTTTCAATAGAATTGGAAAATTTTTCAATGATTATCCAAAAAATATGGTCCATGTCCATGAATCCATGCATGAATATAAGAAACATGAAAAAATTAAAGGATATGAAAATAGAGAATTATTCCAACCACAGGAATGAAATTTTTTTTGAGATAACATGTGGAGAATAAACTATCCTATTGAATCTAATATGATGATGTGGTTAATTTTTTTTTCCAAACATTAAAATAGATCAAGTTAAAAAAGTAGTGATATTGATGTTGAATAAATAACTATAATATTATAGATAATGAATAATAATTTGAAATCTTCTCTTGAGAAACACACTCAATTCAAGAAGGTTAATAAAAGGATAAAAAAGGAAAAATCAAAAGTAGCTTCTAAAAATTAGTAGTGTAATCAAAGATAAACCACACATATTTATAATACCAAGAAGAATTAGTTCAAGAAAGTTGTTATTGAAAAATAGGTTGTTGATATTGAATAACATTTAGTTAAAAAATAGGATGACCTATTTGAGACTCATGAGAAATGACTCAATATTCAACATGGGTTGAACATGGATAGATAACTATAATAAAAATATATTGATATAAAAGAAGAATATTTTTAAAATTATGTGAGTAAATATTCAACAGAAAAAAAGTAAGTATTCACCTAAACGAATAGAAAATATGCCTTTTTCTAAAGAAAAAATAATTGGTTATAGATAAAAAAACTAATGAGATTTGGATTAAGAGGAATTAGAGGAAATATCCCATAGAAATAATAAAGAGATGAGTTAAGCCGGTGAGTTCCCCACGATAAAATAAGGAATACTTTGAAATATAAAAATGGAAACCAAAAAATAGAAATATTTGGATCCAATCAACAAGATCAATGATTCAAGGGATTTAATGGTGTTTTGGTAATAATGGATACAGGTCTGGTTATTATTTGTTTAATATGTCCTTTGAATTAAAGAGGAATGAACCAAGTATGAGTTTCAATGATCATATAATGACAAATATCAATGCAACCAATCTCTAAATATATGTACTCCAAATCTATCTACATAAAAAACATTTAAGATTCTAGATGAATTATATTGAAGACAATATTTTTATGGTCACATGATTGAGTTTCATATTATAAGGATAGAAGCAGAAGTTATCTATACTTTAAGAGGGAATACATTTCAAAATAAAAACAGTATTAAGGCTTGTGTAAAATCTAAAAAGTTTGATATTCTCAAGAACAAGGGACTACACATTTGGGTAGATCAATTTAGATTATATAAAAAATGAAGGAAGATGAGAAGGGGAAATAAAAGGCTCAAGAAGATAATGTCAAGGTATATGAGGAGGCATCAATTAGTGATGTAATAAAATTCTGAATAAGTACAAGTCATGTTAGTTAGTTGATCATGGTATAAATAACTGTGTGAGTATCATATCATCATAATAAAGCATGAATATATTGTTAAAATAAGAAGGAAATTAAAATTTCTTATCATATGAGGTTAATATAAATATTGTGAATATTGAAGTTGGCAAATCGAAGGCTCAAGGAAAATAAAAAATCTAGGCAATCAATGAGAATAAATGTGAGTTTCTTGGGAATAAAAGGACCACGTTGAGAGAAGACACTCAACCAAATTACTTATTATAAATTATTATATTGGTCTTCTTTATTAGATATTATTATTTTTTATTTATGATCAATAATTAAATTAATTTAATTAATTCCCATTAGGGGAGAAAACTGATAAGGATGTTAACATTTTTTTCTTCTATTAAATCAATATTTTATAGACCTTGTTGAAAATATAGAGGTAGACGAATAAATATAAAATACATAACCCATGATCAAGACTATATTAAATTCATCTATTAAATGGGAGTGTCTTCATATAAAATAATGATAAAATGGGGGGATATATGATTTTTTCTGGACTATTTTAATGATTTGTTGAGACATCTATATGTTATAAGTTTCTTTTAAAATAATATATTTTAGACAGCACATAAAATAATTTTTTTTATGTACTCTATGAATAGTATCACATACATGATCATTAATGGATATGATCGTAACCCTTGATTTTATCAATCGTGTTTTATATAATAAGATATCCCAAATAATCATATATTTCAATAATAAAAGGCCATTTTCTAAGAAGACCATGTGGTATTATCCTTCTCTCAAAACATAAAAAGGGTAGAAGAGTGTGATTTCAATGAACAGATGAAGAAAATTTGTCAAGAACCATAAATATTTCCATTTAATTATAATGTTAATATATTTATAAATAAATAATCCATCCATGCACACATATTGACATTGAGGACTTCTGGTATTTCCAGGGTGATTAAAGTTCCCAAGTGAGTATGGTATTTTTTATTAATGGATTGATATATTTTTAGTGAGGTGGTGATGATTATTTGAGGATTATTATAAATTAATGGTGATTTAATATATTTCATTCATGATAAATTATCCATGTAATTCAATAAGATTATTGAGGCACTTACATGTTCTATATAAAAGGAATAATGTGTATTCTAGCTTGAAGATATCACTGTTCGATCTTAGAAAATATGGAATTATAAAATGATATAATTTTTGTGATGATCCTAAAAGGACTTAGTTATGTGTCAATATATGAAGGAGAACTGTCTACAAATTATTTGACATTTTTTATAAGGGTTGAGAATGCCTCGAAACCAACTAATATGCAGTGGAGTTTGTTTCAGTGATGTTCAGAATTCTAAAAATTAAAATAAGTTACTTCTATTTGGTATTAAAATATATTTAGGTGATTCTAAAATAAAGATGAAATTTCAAATAAGTAGGAAAATACCCAAAACTGATTGCTTCTACATAATAAAATTCAAGATTCAAAGAGAAATTTGGACTCACATAAGATAATTTCTGGATGTAAATGATGTGAACCATGTAAAAAATTTAAATCCCATATGTAATTAACATAAAAGTTTTAGAATTATGTAATGTATCATATCCTTATATACAATATCACACTGATATTTTTATGAAATACTTCCCTTTAAATAATTTCATTTATTCAATAGTTAGCATGACACCCAACAATGATTTCAGAAAAACCATGTAACATTATTAAAATATTATGTGTCTCTTTATCTCCTATCCATTTAATTGGTGGGTATGAATTGAAATAACTAAATTATGAAAATTATATGTTCTAATTTTTTAAAAAAATTAATTCGTTTGGTATTAATTGATTATAATTAAAAAATTATTTGAAAGTAAAATTGAGGTTTTTCTAAAAAATTGTTTTTATTCACCCAAATTTATTTTTATATTAATAATTTGAATTTCACATTATTATTAAATTATTTGGATGAAATTTAATATATCATTTACTTGATCAAAAATTTTAAACATTCTAATATTATTTTTATAAACATGGAATAAGAATTTATCCATTTATATTCATAAAATGTATTTTTCTAAAAAGTGAATTTTGCCACAATTTACAAACTTTAAAACTAATTTCCACCATTTATAAGTATTTAATAAGATTTTATTAATTTCATATTTTTAAATAATAGATTTAAATTTCGTAAATAGTCCCCTTTTATTTTTTGTCAATGTTAATAGTAACAGTGGTAATAATTATCACCATAGTAAAGGGTAAATCAGGTTAATATAGATTAAATATAAGTGATTAGACTATAACTTTTAATCGTAATTCATATTTTATTAAGTTAATTATACCATAACAACATTAGTATTGAAATTTATTTGTTTAATGGACAGTTTTTAACGAAAAGGATTTATATATTATTTAAATCAATAAAAACTACAAAATATCACTCTCTTAGTTTATAAATACATTATGTTGTAAAAAATTGAGAAAAAAATTTTATGAATGAATATTATTTGTAATTTAGGTAATAGTGATATTATATTCATTATGGTAATTTATTTATAAATTTTTAAAATTATTTAATTATATTAAATGATCACAGAATGCCAAAATAGTATTTCACTAATTAATAGAAAAGTAAATTATTTTGAAACTATTAAAAGTGTTATAATTTGATAATGTTATTATGTTCGCTAAATTTAACCGGGGTATATGAAATATTAGTTTTGTGTTAAAATATTATATTCAAATTTCAAATATTTTCCAATTCTATTTATGTCAAATTAAGTGAATAGAGTAAAAATTGACAATAACAATATTTTATCAAAATAATATTTCATCAAATTAGTTTAAAATCATAAAAATATAGAAATAACATAAATTTAATATGATATGGTCTAAAATGTAATATTTTTACCATTTATAGGCCAAATTTTACCATATAAAAAATTACAACCCTTTATTATTAAAAACATTTTTTTTCTAAAGGTAAAATTAAAATTAGTTAACTATGGGTAAATCAAAATGATAATTTTTAAAATAAAATAAAAACAATTATAAATTATATGGGTTAATGGTATTACTAACCTATTACACCTTATCTTTGTATTCCTTGCTATTTGGAGGCATTTGGCATGATAATGGTTTTATTAAAATTTAATATTTTGAGAAGTTCTAAAAGTTAAAAAATTCATAATTATTAGAGGGAACCTAATCCCTAGCCTTTTACCCATATTTAAAAAATATATATTGACCAAACTCTATCAATTTATCTTTATAAATATAATATCTAGGGGTTTTTATATTGCGTGTGTTTGGAAATTTTAGTTTAAATCTACAATTTTTTCCTTATAAACGTGTGTAATCACTTAATGAAGGATTTAAAGGTGTTTAGGGATTTTTTGGATCACATATCTCTAAATTATGGATGGTAGGGTCTGGAACATGGTTTGAACACACCATGTATTGGAGGTCGCATTATTAGGAAAAACTATGTAGGGTTCTGTAGGACTTCGAAGAGGAGAGAACATGGTCTGAGCACAGTTAGAAAAAACCATGATCCTCAATTATGTGACTCCGTTGTCCAAGGAGAGTTTCTAGTGCATGGTTTTGGTGCATAATTTATCAAACTCTATGATTTAACCATGTGACACTTATTTTTTGGGGCATTTTTACCTTTTTCCCTCCTTTTATTAAAAGTTGATAACCCTAAGTTATTTTCGCTTCTCCAGAAACTACCTCCCATTCTAAGGATCTCTCCTATTATTTCTACTAGTCTTTGAAGCCTCTCCTACATTTGGAATTTATTTTTGACTCAATATATAATTTTGTACATCCATCAGTAGTATATTCATTCCAAATCCTCCCTTCCTTCAATTTCCTCTTCTTAAGGGGTAGTTTTTTCATGAAGTCTCATATGCCCCATTTTTATGTATTTATTTATTCTATTGTTTTATTTTGATATAAACAAAATTGGAGGACAAGAATTTATGATTATGCCTTGATAGTGATAAGGACAATGGTATATACATATTCCAACAATGTATGGTCATTTATACCTTGTAGATGTTGTTCCGGAAGTCGGACCATTCAGGTATTTCTTGATAAATTAATTAGCCTTCAAATAAAATGTAAATTTTTTGCAAAATAAATGCCATGACACCACTATATGAGGTTGGAGGTTTTTGACATCAACCCAATCCACCCATGAGGTGGGTTCATTCATTTTCATTAAATATTCCACCCTTGGGGTATGTTGAGCTCAATATTCATTACTGGTTGTTGAATATGAGAACTTAGTAAATCCCAAAAGCTTATAAGAATCTTAAAACACATTTTCATGTGAAAATTAGAGGAATTAAATTTAGAATAATATGGTTTGTGTATGATTATGAAATGGTTAATGAAAATTTTTGTTGAGTTAAATGATAATTGGAACAATCATTGATATGGTCCCTTTGTCCTTCATATATATCTTGTTAAAAATGGATAGAATGGTATGTTACTAATGAAAGACACATGGTATGACACTAATGTGTCATACACATTATGAACTGTTGTGGGGATCTCACGTTATGACACTAATGAGTAGTGGTTCACGGTATAACACAAAAGGACCTTTTAGATTCCTTGTTTTTTTTATAAACCTTGGATTTGGATTTCATGGACCACATTGTACATGATCATTGGGATCCACAAATGTATTTTTTTAGATTTGATCCATGGACGAAAAGTGGACACCCATGTCATTGGCCTTGGGTACTAGCCCTTGTAGGTTTGATATTGGAACACTCAACATGGGCCTCTGTTTATTATCTATATTTCTTTAATGTTATCCCTTATTTACGGTTTCCTGATGAGAGAGATTTTTGATAGATTTGGAAGTATCACGTCTACATTTTCTACTTTTAAACCTATTATATAGGAACACTCTTTTACTTATATGCATATACTATATTTTTTATAGACACCATAGGTGGTGGCCTCCTGAGTGTTATCTCACACCTTGTTGGGCCAAAGTCTAGTACCTAGAAAAACATCATGGATTTGGGTAGGGATAGGGGAAAGCTCCCACTTGACAGTTCTATATTTATCATGTCATATGATAAGGGGATCATAGTTTTTAACTATTGATCGTGATTCTTATTAGAGATAGTGTTTTGCTGTTATTTTTTACTTTTGACACCTATATTATACTAGATACATGTTTTCATGTATTTTTCATCTTTTATAAATCTCCATGACATACTCGTCACTTTGTATATGATAATTCCCTTAGACTAGATTATTTTTTTGGAATTACTTATCCTCTATTTTTTGTTGACATTGTGATTCCTCCTTTTATTCATTTATAATATGGTCATGTTACTATGATCATGAGGTTACAGTCTCCCCACCGTACCATCGTATACCCTCACTACTATTCTACATCCTTTTGTGTATGTGGAGATGCAGTTGAGGACATTGAACAACTGGCTATGGGAACTATTTAGTGGCTCCTTGAGCAGGATGATACAAAATGGAATCAGATCTAGTTTATTTTTTTTCTTAAATATATATACTAATTAGGTTAGTAGAAGGATAAATATGGCAGGTATTGATTTCTTTTTCAGCATACGAATAAGAGTAGGTATCCCGCATTACATGAAAATATAAATTACCTGGGATAATACTTGATGTTATAGTTGTTTTTTATTATTGTTTAGGAAATTTCTCCAGGGTGTTGATTTTAATTTGGATTTTTTCCATTATCCCTAAATGCAAAGGATATATTAGTGTATTGTATCATTTTCGGAACATAAGAAATTTATATTATATTCATATTAAATGTCATATAAGATGCATTTATTGACAAAATTAAATTTATTATATGTTCCATGTGGGATGAAATTGTTATTTGACTAAGGTTTTTGGTTGGGGACTGATAAAAATAATTGTTTATCTAATGTTCTGGCATCACCATAATAGTTTTTTCTTGTTTGGATTGATTCAAACAACTTTATTAATCAATTATGAAACATTTAGTCCCAGAACATTGGTCACATTGGCTAGAAAGTGTTTATGGTTTCGATTAAATGGATACCACAGTTCAATTAAAAAATTTGATGAGCCTTTATAAATTGGAAATAGTAATTTAATAATTCAACCATTAATAAATATTTCTAATATACATAAATATGAATTTAAATTAATCAATATTCTGAAATTAAATGTTCAATGTTAAATACAGTTTCCAATTGAAACTTAAAGGGTGGTTCCTCTATAACAAGAACATAAAACTCACTATCCCAGAACCCCTATTTTATAGAAGAAAAAATAACACTGACCTGATCATAGTAGTGTCCAGTTGGCAAGATCCCTTGTGTCCTTATGATCTGTATGTCACCAGAACTAGATTTAGAAGTATTCATCGGGGTGTGACTTGTGTATAGAAAGGATAGAAACTATTATATTTCTAAAATTATGATCTCATCATTTTGGAATACGTTCTGAGGTGTATGCATGTCATTTTTAGAGAAATTCCACCATGAAAAAAAATCCATTTGTGCTCCATGAGGGTAGAAACATCCATGCTCCGAAGGTAGTGGTACATGGGACTCTTGTAGAACCTCCATTACTTCCACTTATGTGATAACAAGTTATAATTTATTTTGCTATGGATTCAAAATCTTAAGACGGTTTCCTACACATTATGTAGTGTATTTGGGGAGCCCCTCAGGCTTCCAAGACTATATAAGAATTGACATGTGAGTTCAAAAAAGCGCATCCACATACATTCTTAGTGGATTTCTTGTAATTCCCCGACCCCAGTTTCCCAGAGTCGGTGCATTATTACATAACATTGGCATGATCACAAAAGATCAACTATTGAAAGACCGATTAGTTTAGTAGCCTTGGAAACACTAGATATATTCATAATGTTTACATTACAAAAATAAGTGAAAAACTACAAAAACATATTGTCTTTATATCCCCTCATATTATCCCTACAGGTAATTCATAAAATAATTCTTCACATCATGGGAAAAATAATCCATTTAAATGGGTGAGCTCAGATTCTCAGTAAGGATAAGAATATAGCGGAAACATTAATAAATAAACATAAAAATTTAAGGCAATGTATAACTAAAACAAAATCCTTTTAAACTTAAACTACAGTATAATATGGCATGGGTAACATGAAATAATTCCATTTACTTATTCACATTGTTATTCTACTAGTCAAATAAATCACATGAAAATGTCAATAACCACATTCATAATGACGAAATGCATAATTCCAGACTATCATAACCACGTAGCCAAGGCCTCGCGCCAAGACTCCAAATAAGATTTTGTCAAGGCCTCATGCCAAGACACTAGTTTGTCTCATGATACCTACTGATGCATCGTGGAGCTATAGTGGGCTCCACCCGTCACATACTATGCCCAATGCATTCCACATATAAATTTTTTGAAACATAACATAAACATTTGTATTAAAACTAGCTTACGCAATGTCAATAATTTAACCAAAACCCATGAATGGTATAAAAATAGCACATCCACAGTCAAACATAACTCATTCGATACAATATAGAAGATTTTATACTATCATATTAACCTCAATTGAGAATAATGAATTATATTTACATAGGTGAAAATAATCATCACAACTATTAGGGAGAAATATCCCCCTTTTTCTTGAAATCATTTAAAAGTCACACTATTTGTCAAGAATACATTTAAAAATAGATTTTTGAATCAATGTGTCCCATAACACTTTGAAACTTTGAAAGTTAATTTTAATTTCAAAACATTAATGTCCATATAAATAAATACTTAAACCCATTTATAAAACATGGACATTAATGAGAAAGATTTTGAAGAATACATCTTTAAAACATTTAAAAATGATATTTTAGTTAGAGTTCCTAACCAGAAGAGAGACACTTGAATAAAAATAATTGAGGTAATCAAAACATTTTAATATCATAAGAATAAAGGGATTCATGATATACTATGTCAAAGTAAATTATATACACCATATAAAATAGATTTGGTGTATAATAACAAAGGAGTCTCAATGGAATGTAAATTGAGATGAAATCTCTCATAAAAGTGGTATCCTTAGGTTAAGGATAAATCAACGACATAATTATGTGGGAAAAATATAAATACACTCAATATGATTGGATGTTCAGTGTAAAATAATCAAAGGACATTCACACATATTCTTATAAAAACAATAACAATGAATTAGATGTTTAACTCCATAAATGGAGATTGAGTTAAAATTGCTCTTATCAAGTTCATATCGATGAATTGACAATTTATCAATGGATTTATTATGTGTATCAAAATTATATCCACAGAAAGGGGAGTGTAAATTATGACATAATCAAATGAATAGTGATTCCACACATAATCTTGGAGTAAAATAATCAATGAAGTATGCATAAAGCCGAATGAGTGGAAATTGAAATTTCAAATTCCCTTATTGATTTGGTAACTTACGAAACATACACCCATGAAAGAAGGATAAAACAATGATGAAGTAAATATGAATTTATTAAATTATATTACACAATGAATACAAACATGGGAATTACACACACCACATGCAATAAATAAGTGGTGAACAATGTAAATCTCACAGAATTAAAAGTAAGATAAGAAACCCCTTACTTTGAATTTTTTTCCTTGGTTGACGGTGATTCAACCTCCTGTATAATGGTGAAATAATTGTTATTTAATTATACAAGAATCATTTACATTATTATGATATCATATATGATCTTGTAACATTTATTTGTCAATAATATCTTAGTATTATCATCATTTCGAGTGTTAACTTACTCGTTTTCCTTTATATTATTTGTTATGTAAGCCGTGTTTGTTATGGATAGGTTGTATATTATTCATATATGGAATGATATCAATTCCTTTAAATTTTATTTTTAATCATTAAATGAGAATTATACTCAAATGGATATAATGGGGAATGAAATCATCGTGTTCGTGGAGACGGTAGTCTGTACGCACGCACGAGCGACAATATCATTCTTTTGATATTAAAATAATATATAATTGGATGGTATGTCATATAGACAGAATAATTATATGTTATATTTATTATTTACATGAATTATACATCATTATTATACCCATCTAAATAATAATATATTGAATAACAATTACACCAAAATGTGGAGATGGTAGGCCGTACGTACGCACGCATGGTGACATGTCATTCAAGAGATTGATAGAATAATGATTTTTTTTGTTCCATATTTATAATAACATCACAGTATATAGAAGATACTGGAGTTATTATTTTATAATTTAAATAACAAATAATGAAGAAGTTGAAGAAGGAAGGAACTTGAAAGAGGGTGCTGAAAACATTACCTCTTCTCCGGGTTCTTCCTTTTGATTTGATCAAAAGGGATCCTTAGATGTCTTTATGATCAAACTAAGGCCTCTAGGTTGAATTGAGGGAATTTGGGAGGATATCTAGGTAGATTTTGGCCAAGACAAATGGCTTTTATAGTGTGAATTAATTAGAAGGGGGAGTGCCTTTTTATAAGAGCAGTGAGGTGCACCTTTGGAAAAGTTAAAAATATTATTTTATAATAAATTCATATTCGGTTTATAGTGGATCAAAGTGTATTATTTAATGTTTTATGTGGGTATAGGTCGAAAAACAATCAAACAATAGGTTTTAGATAGGTTTGGGTCACTAAATTAACCTTCTCTTTTAGTTTTAACTCTTACTTAATTTGTATAACATTTACCATGTCACTTTGTATTTTTATATTATATAGTTAATAAACATACTATATACATCCAAGCGACCCCCAAAAAGGTCAATTAATGATACAAAAATCATGATTTTAGTATCTTGGCTGAACCATAGATTTTTAGGAATTTAATATCAATTAATAATATAATATTTGTTTTAAAAACTCTTTTATGTCAATTTTGACACTATTCAATAATTGATTTTTTTATAGTCATAAAAACTTTATTTATTCGAAAAAAATTATTTTAACTAATCCCATAATGTCATATTAAGCAATAAAATTCATTTATTTCATCAAAACGTTCAAATTATATTTATTTTAACATTTATAATACCAATTATTTGTTTTCTTTCATTAATAAGGAAAATACTCCATCATTATTGTGTCATAAATAATATTAATTATTAAATGTCTAAAAATTACAAATAAAATACCATTCTGTAGGAAATATTTTCAGATTTCTAATTAATATTTATAGTCGATAATCAATCATATATAACCCTATGCAAAAATTGTTTTTCTAAAAGATATATGCTTATGTCATTTTTGTTTTTATTTTAACTTAATTAATATAAAGTGTCATTATCACTTACAAGTGGATCCGTGGGGTCCCAAAATCGACCCAAAGATGCTCATGGTCTTACATGTATCAACCAATAAGGTTAGGACACATTTTAGGGTAATTTATTATAATAATAATATTATTTTTTTTACCCTTATTTACCGGATTTACCCTTTAACCGTGGTAAATAAAATATTTACCGAAGTAATTATTCAAAATGTCTAAAAATAAAAGTTACCTATTTACACAATTTGGAGATCCTAATTTCAAATATGGAATCCATTTTTCTAAATTCAAAACACAGAAGTGGCAGAAATTAATTTAAAATTAATTCCCGTTGTTAAACCAAAAATTGTGTTTTTAAGAGATAATAACTATCAAAAGATTGTCACTTGTTTATGTCCGGTGTAATTGTGAAATTATGTCCAATGACCAACATTGTATTAAATGGTAATAATATATTATAAATATAATTTAAAACCACTCAAATTCATAATTTATCACCGTTAATTATTTCTATTAAAAAACTTGTTTTTAATTAAAATTTAGTAATTTCCACTATTCATAAAAATATAAAAGTTATCCGAAAATTACCAAAATTTCACCCTAGGATAATTTCGATATTCTGAATCCAAAAATGAGTTCCATTTTGAGAGATAAAATTTATAAAATTTCAAAAAGTGGGTATTACTATTCATAACGACTACTTTGATTGGTCGAGGTAGGTTAGAACTCGAAGTTGTGTACAACACACACTACTATTTTAATCAAAGAGAAGTGTATCGTGGATGCTTGGGGTGTGAAATGTTTCCCCTTGATGATGATATTTCTCTGAATACAATATTTTATTTCTTAAAGCACATAGAGAAACCTTTGGAAAGGATGGTAAATATCTTGACATATATTTTATAGAGAGCCACAATGTTTTGGTGGTATGTATTGAACTAGGAATATATGAATTGGGATATGATTGGATAGACTTCTTATCAATTTTTTATTTCAAATTTTTACCTAATACTTTATGGGTTGAAAGGAATTTAGATTTTATGAATCTAGTGTTGGGTGCTATTTCTTTTAGGGAATATTCTACTTTCTTTATAGATAATCTCAACTTATTCCCTATCTTTATCTTTGATGTACCTTCTAGGGAGAGATTATTGGAAGAAAGGGTAAAGCATTCCATTTGGCCACATGTGAATGTTTTCTGATTTGTTGTCATATCTTAAATTGTAAATGAAGCACATATTAAAAAATGTAACATGAAGGAAGCTAGGGGTGTAGAGTCGGTTAGTTCATCTTTTCAACCCAGTGGTGTAGTGTTATGGGGTGTGAAGTGATGCTTTTAGACCTATCATGAGAGAAATACTATCTAGATAATTAGTGTCAATAATTTTATTTTCTATCACCATTGTGGGAGGAAATGACACATGAGAAGCAAGTTTGATAGAGACCTTGTTGATTGTTAAGCCTATGGAAGGATGTTCCATGTATAATGGGTTTTAGGACCTTCCATTCATTAGTTGGAAATATGGGGCCGACAAGTCAAATTCAATGATTCACATTAGGGAATGATCTAGAATACTACCAGTCATGCAGTCTGAGGAGGTGGTCATGGATGACAGAGTTAGACACCAGTTTAACCCCAATAGCAGAGTGGGCATGCTCATGGTATTCAGTTTGTTTCTCATAGTCATGTTTCATGCAATATGTATTCATCATAGAATATACCTGATGATATGATCTCCAGAGTATCTATAGATTGAGGTATGATTTTAGTGGATTCTACTATATTATATATCAATTTTAATATGGCTGCCTCACATTATTTTATTTATATGGAAACTCTAGTAATCCTTAGGCTTGAGATTCAGTTCTTTAGTGGTATTATATCTTTGGATACTTTGTTGGGAGTATAATCAGAATGTATACACCAATAAAAACAATGTACCCTTAAAATTGGAACTTATTGTTCCCCTATGGTATCTATTTATCCTTGAGATGAAATGCTTCGATGTCATACTCAAAATGAAAAAGATGGATCCTTATCATTCGCATGTTGATATCCATCACTAGAGGGTATCCTAAATATAATCAAAGGGTTGTAAATATGTCCGTAAGGGTTAGTTGAGTGTTAAGGAAGGATAAATTTTACCCAATCATCATAGACTATGTGGGATTAAATTCCATATTTTTAGTTTGTATCTTGATGATCAGAAACTGTTTTTGGAGGAATTTCATATAGTGGTAGAACGTTTCTTGGATGTTTTCAACAAATCAATTTCCAGAATACATCCCAAGAGGGAGGTATATTTTTTCATAAATTTATCTCTAGGACCTACAATAGTATAAAATTATCCTTACATGATTTCTACTGTCAAGTTGCATGATATCAAGAGGCAACTACATTACTTGAATGGAAAGGGGTTTATACAACCTAGTACTTCTCCATGGGGTTCATCGATCCTTTTCACTATGAAGGTGGATGGAACCCTAGACTTATATGGATTAAAAGAAATTGAATCATTTGATTGTTTATAATCGATATCATTTTCCCTATATAGAAGACCTCCTCAACCAGCTCTAAGGATGTAAGAATTTCTCAAAAATTGGATAGAGGTTAGGTTACCATCATGTAAGTGTCTGGATAGCATATCTACCTCATATAGTGTTCAATGGAACATATGGTATTTATGAGAATCTTGTTATGAAGTTATATCTCATGAATGCTCCTCCCATTTTTATATCCTTAATGAATCGATTTTTTCACAAGTTTTTGGATTCTTTCAAGGTGGTTTTGTGGATGAAATCATGGTGTATTCTCAACACTAAGAAAAAATTAAAAGATCCATGTTATAATTATAAATACACTGACATGGCATAAGATATATTCCAAACTAATAAAATGTTTGTTTTGGATAGATAATGTGTACTTCCTAGATCATTTCATCTCTTATATAAGAGTTTATATCGATCTTGATAAGGTAAGTGTTGTGGTTTCTTGGGATCATCCCAAGATTTTTTTGATATATATATTTTCATAGGATTTCTAGTTATTAAAGGTTCTTCATCCAAGACATCACACATCCCATTATCCCTCTAATAGGCTTTCACAAAAAGGTTGTGATATTCATAATGGAAAAAGAATGTGAAAATTCATTTTGAGAGATAAAGGGAATGTTGACTTCAATGGAGATCCTAATTATTCCAGAGCCTGTAAGAATAGATATAATTTATTATGAAACATTAGGTAGCAAGAAGGGAGATATAATATTTTAGGGTAATAAAGTCCTAGAATATATATCTTTATAGTTGAGGATTCATGAATAAAATTTCATGAAACATGATATTGATTTGAAAGGTGTAGTTGATTCCTTATGTTGTTGGATGGTCTATTTTTCAGGAGATCATTTTGTAGTTTACACATATCATAATAGTCCCAAATACATATTTTTTCAACATAATTTTAAACAAAGATATATATGGTGGGTTGAGTATCTCTAGTAATTCAATTTTCATCTTTCCTACAAATTAGGGAAATGAAATATTGTTGCTGATTCACTTAGTCAGAAGGCTCATTCCCAAAGAGTGTGGAAGGGCAGTAGTGAATGAAAATTAAATTCCTTGTTCTATGAGATGAACATAGATGTGAAAGATCATCATGGGAAGAATTTTCTCTATTCCATGGATGCGAATTTCACACTTTTGGAAAGCATAAATATTAGACAATTATTAGATCCCAAGGTATTAGTCCTAAGGGAGAGAATTGTAGGTGTGGACCTTCCACATGGTTAAGACATTGGAGATGATGAAATTATATGTGTTCGTGGTAATTTTTGTGTTCCATATTGGGTTCTAGAGGAAGTGATACAATAGTCTCATCCATCAACCTAGGAAGTGCATCCGTGTCTTATAAAGATGTTTCATGACATATGTCACAATATTGGTGTACTAGTATAAAGATGGATATAATTAGTTTTATTACTCAGTGTTCCACCTTTAAACAAGTTAATTTGAAACAACAAGGACCAATAGGTATTCTATAACATTTTCCCATTCCTGAGTGAAAATGGGATCATATTTCCATGGATGTTTTGAATAAGATACTGCATTCACCCCATGATAGTCATATTATATGGGTCATTATGGTTAGGAAAACAAAGGATTCCCATTTCCTACCTATCAAAAAGACCATATTAGTAGATGTCATTGGGGTATTTTACATTAATGAGATCAATCACCATTGAGAGGTTCATCATACCTTTGTTCCATATAGGGATGCTTCTGTCATATATTGGTTTTGGTATTGTTTACATAGGGTGTGGGGGCCACATGTTCTCTTGAGCATTCCATACCACCCTTAGATTTATGGGAATTCATAGTTCATAATGCATGTCTTAGATAATGTACTTGGATCATGTGTCCTCAATTTTTGGGGTTCTTAGAAGAGTTATATACACATAGTTGAATTTTACTACAATAATTTTTATCAAGAGACTATAAAAAAGGATCCTTAGGAGGCATTGTATGGTATGTCAATATAATAAACACTATCTATGTTATAGGTAAGGGAGGAAGCAGTGCCTTGATATCAGCTCATTTAGGATACTTCATAGTAGGTGTAGCTGATCCAAAAATGGATGGATACAAATCATTCTAAACAGAAAACTTATGTTAACCACGCTAAATAACCTATTAAGATTGAGGTTGGGGATTAAGTCTTTTTAAGTATCATACCTAGGTTGGGGAACAAATAGATTCATAGGAAGGTTAAATTTTCTCCTTGTTATTTCAGGACCATCAATAGTTTGGAATGAGTCCAACTAATATCCTATCGACTACAATTACCCCATAGGTGCCATTATATGCATGACATATTTTATGTTTCACTGCTACAACATTACTATTCATATATATCTCATACTATTCATTCATATGAAGTATAATTTTTTTTTGATGCATCCTTTTAAGAGAATCATACCTGTATTGTGAACTAGATCTTGAAGTATATCTAAGGAATGTTGATTTGGTATATACAGGTTCCATCGAAGAAAGACTATATAAATTATGAGTCCCTGGAGCAATAGGTTCAAGTACGTGCTCAGTGGATGGGGTTATTTTCAGATGATGTTTCACTACCCATGGAATGGAAACTCAGGGATGAGTTTTTATAAGGTGGCACATTTAAAAATATAGGGATTTTCTATGATATTTGTATCTATAAATATCATTTTTAATCCTTTGTTTTATCCTTTTAAAAATGATTAATTACTAAATGAATACATTTGGACTTTTTAGAGCTTGTTGGGATCCCAATGATATAAATTATGTAGGAAAGGGGATGGCGCATGGTTTTACCCAACCATGCATAATAGACTGGATAGTTTGGAAAAAACAGGCAAGTTATTGCATGTCTCCATAGAGGGGAGAGTACGGACTAAGAAAATTTATAAACACTATGCTCCCCAACAATACATGTTCCCTTTCTAGTGATAGTTCATGGAACATAGTTGGGGAAAACATTATCCTATTTTGTTTCTAAACCATGTGACTATTACATTTTTAGTCATTTTTATTATTTTACCTCATGTTTTTAAAATTGGATAAACCATTTATTTTTATCTTCCCCAGAAGTCACCTCCCACTCCAAATATCACTCTTATCCTTTCACATAGGCTTTGAATCCTCCTCGCTACTAGTTATACATTTAAAATGTTTCTACCACACTGGATCACCACCATTATGATCAACATTCCACTTCCTTCTCTTCATTATATTTCTTCATCATATTGGATTTTGTTTTTATATAGGATATAATGCTATGTTTTCTATGATTTTATCTATTCATCTATTTTATCCATATCTAGAAAAAATAATATGTAGAGAATACATGGTTATTACTCAAAAATAATAAGGTTGGTGGTCTATACCTTTTCCATCAAAGTATGGTCATTTTTACCTTATTTCTATTGTTCTGCAGGTCAGACCATCCAAACATTACTTCCTAAATTAATGAAACCTTGAATAAAATTATAAATTCTTGTATAAGACATTCCATTAATCCATTATATAAGGTTATGACTTTTTGAAATCAACCCAATCGACCCATGAGGTGGGGTATTTCCTTTTTCTGTGAATGTTGCACCCTTTGTGTGAGTTGAGTTTGCTCTCCATTACTAGTAGACCAATATAATAATATAGTAAATTGATAAAGTCTAAACTCACCTTAAAAAACCTTTTCATTTATTTATTAAGGAATGAAATATAGAATCAATTGTTTTTTTTATAATTATGAAATGGTTTGATGAGTTAAAAAATAAAGGGAATAAACATTGATATGGTCCGTCGATCCCATATATAAATCATGTTGCAGATGGATGGAATGGTATGTAATTGCTACAGGACACACTATATGGAACTGATGTGGGACACATGGTACAGAAGTGATATTGGGACTCATGGTATGATACCGATGGTGGAGTACATTGTATGGTATTTATGTACCATTGATATTACATGGTATTTTATACACCGTGGAGATGACTTTCCTGGACAACCATGGACATGGTCCTCAGGCTCCACCAAAGTATGTACAATTTTTTCAATATATGTGATCTAGGGAATAGAACATGACACCCCAGTCATTATCATTAGGGCATATCCAATGTAGTTATGATAACTGATTACTCTACATAGGTGGCTGGTGATGCTTTACATTGCTTTATAGTTATCCATTATTTATGGTTTCCTGATCACAATGAGTTTTGGTAGATATAGAAATATCATTTCTAATTTAATCAATTTTATTACAATTATTCAATCACACTGCTTCATATTTTATTCACAGATAATATATGATATGGACACTTCTTGTGGTGACCTAATGAGTGTTTTATCACACCCTGTTCCAACCACCATTTAGTACCTGAATAGACGTCATTGATGCATTGGGTGATAGGTTTAAAACCCCACTTGATGACGCTTAATTGATTATGGAGTAAGATAAGGGGAGAATAAGTCCCATATATTACTTCTGATTCTTTCGGGAGATAGTTTTTTAGTATTTTTTTACTATTGATAATATTATTGTAAATGATAATTGTTTCCAGGTATTTTATATCTTCTCTATAGATCCATGACATACTCATCACTTTGTATATAACACTTCCCTTTTATTTGATATTATTCCTAGAGTCTTGATTATTTGTCTTTTATGGATGGTTTATATGATTCTTACAGCATTTATTCATTAATGATATTGTAATGTTACTCTAATCATGATGCCATAGTCATCCCACCATACCATCATAGACCCTCGCTTCAAGTTGGTAGCCTCTGGAGTGTGGGGAGGCACACATGAGTCCATGTGACACTCCTGGTTAGGGTATGGTTTAGTCGGTCCATTGTTCTGACATTACATCAACTTCCTTATAAAAAATCTATAGGTTCTTGTCTTCCCAAAAGACCAAACCTAGATCCATTTAGAGGAGATATATATGTGTTGTTTCAAAGAATAGGTAGTCTACTTAACGAATCGATTTATTTTAAAATATACTTTACCACTCTAAATAAAAGGTATTTATGAAAAAAAATTCTAGTATCCAATAATTAAAAATTCTATAATGATTACGTGAACCTCATTACCCACCATCTTTCCCATAAAACAAGAAGTGAATTTATTACTTATTCATAAGTACGACTTACCATATCCATATAGTGATATAATTCATTTATCATTTCCATGTTTTATAGACAGGTATTATAAATAGTTTAATGTTAATATATTATATTTATGATAAAGTTATACTTTTGATGTTATAATATCACTTCTTAACTACTTACCATCCAATCATTTGTAAAATGATAATGTCATTAATGTGTAATTATGGACTACCAAATCAAGGATGTGATGTGATTTGTTTTTAAATTATATTTTAAATGGAGGGTAACGTGGATGAATTTGGTAATTATATATGACATATATGACACTATAATGGTCTAAAATAGGTTAATTATCATTTAACTTTTTCATCCATCGAAAAATGAAACCAACGTTCATGTGTATATATGGATCATTGTCTCCATGAACATTGTAATTAATTTTTCAATATCTATCTTTATTTATTGATAATAAATAAGAATATAATGAACATATATTATATTTATATACTGATTAATATTTGGGATATTATGGAACCAAGATAAATGTACAAGTATCATAAATACTGAGATTAAATACTCTTGATAAATGAATTAATTGACACTTGGAAATAAATATTTTAATAAGGTATTGTTGTAAAAATGGGTGTTAAAATGTTATAAATGGATTATTTATGATATTACATGTATGAAAAAAAACCTGTTGTGGTATTATTTTAAATATAAATTTATTATATAAAAGTATATTTTTTTTTAATCAAGGTTAACTTAAGGTAATGGTTTTATATTACAATCTCATTGTTTATTGAGATTTTTTATGATTAAGGTATGATGATGAAATCTTATAATCTACCTTTTAAAAAACATATGAATATTCTTATTCTATGTTTATTTCCTTAAAATACATCTTTTCCTTTAATTTTCATCATATTCTATACTTAAGATAAATAAAATATGTTTTTATGGAAAATTGAATTCATTTCTCTCTTTAGTTAAAAACACTTTCTTTCATATCCATGTTTTCTATAAAACAATTTTAAGAAGGTGTTTTATTTAATCTAATGATATTATAAATTCATTCTTATCAATTTTAGAATTTTTTCAAAATAGTTTTAAAGGAACCATTTTTGGATTTTCTAAATGTAGTATTTTTTCACTTTTCTAATAAATTTTTGGAGGGAATCATTTTTGAAATTATATAGAATGAATGAATTTTACTATCATCGTGAATAATATTTTGATTGAGGATTCCTTTAAAGTTTTCATGGTTCTTTTAAATTAAATTCTCCATTTATATTTTTATATTTTTAAGTTATTTAAAGTTGGTAATGGGTTCTCCTCATGAATGTTTGATGGTATTGTATTTGTTTTTCTAGTCATCAAAGAGAAAAAAACACAATTTAGCTTATTCTTTATTGAGTATATAATCCAATGATGCTACAATTATTATTTATATATAGGGTTTATGAATATTTATAAATAAATTTTGTGAAGCACATTTCTTTTCCATGGTTTATGTTGTGATGAAATAATTGATTTTTTATGAAACCCATTTGTTTTCCAAGGGTTATTCTTTTATAAAGTGTTTATGAAACGCATTTCGTTTCATGGGATCTGATAAGATGAATTATTTATGATTTTATTTACAAAATAAATATGATTTATATAATGTGATGTCTAGGACATATATCCTCCTATAGTGAAATGGGAAAATATTGATATATCATGATATAAATGGGTCTAGAATGAGGATATAACGGAGTTTAGTAAGGGAATATGTCCACTACGATAGACCTGGGTGTGATCCCTACCAATTATGATGGTTTGGGGAGTGAACCCATTACACTATGATAGAATTTAAATTTATCCTTGAACTATAAAGAAAATATTTTATATGCTTAATTTTATGACACAAATCAAGGTCTTATTCCAAAGCTATCATTTCATGGTTCATGTTCCTTGATCAACATGTGATTCATGTGTTATAAACTGCCGCGATGTATTTTATAACTTAATATTGTGGTCATTGATATGAAGGATAAGGTTTTAAAATGTTTTTATCATGTTCATATACCCTTATTCTCATGTTATGCTTTTTAGATCATTGATATCTCCCTTTCTTACCCTTTCTAAGCATCTGGGCTCACCCTTTTCCTATGTTTCATTTTCCTATTTTATAAAAAAACATATTATAAATGATATATCTAAGAATAGTGATATTTATAATGAAATAAAATGGACATGATGAGTAATTATTATAAACTATTTTTTTGTCTGTATGTTTCTAAATATATTAGACCTAAATGAATTTTGCCTGGATTTAATTTTTGTGTAATGAATATTCATCTATTAATATATAATATCTATATATGAAATTTATCGGTCGAAATATTCAGTATTAGAGAAAGGATTAGTTAACATTTGTAGAATAGCATAACAACAAATTAGTAAGAACCCTAAGGATAAGTCTATGTATACGATAAAATTTTAAAATTTTACTAATGATCATGAATGACCTTATTTAAACATAATTTGTCATAGTAACACCTTGAGTTTTTATGAATTATTTTTTTCAAAAAAATCAATTTCATTGATGGAATGCGTTAAAAACTACACAATGTTGATCTTTATATATATATAATACCAAGTTGAGATTAAACAATGTGAAAAAATTATATTATCTTATGGTACCTTCAACAGTAATTTAGATTTTAATTTACACAATATGTAGTTCCTTTCGTATCTTTTGTTACATGCATCATAGAGTTTAACCAAACTACAACATACTATTAATATTATTATTTAATATGATACTAACAAACTAGACAATGGAATGAATGTTATGAACAGGATTAACTAATTTAGAAAACTATTGTTTACTCAACTTTATACAATTAATTTTGAGTAATTAATTTTTAATTAAAGTTAAACCATTTTAAATGTAAAAGAAAAATGTTTTCTAAAAAGTGCATTTTATGCATACAAGTGTGTTTTATATCAATAAATTAACCAAATAAATTTTTAATAATTTTATTAAGGAAATTTGTATAACATATATTCAATAAAAATTTTAACATTCATCTAATATTTTATATAGACGATATATATGAATAAATCAATTTTCACCCTTAAATACAATTTTTTTTTGAAAAAATAGTGTTTTCGCCTTTTTATGGCACACTTATTTTAAAACATATTTATTCCAGATTTATAAATTTAATTCAATAAAAAATTAATTTTTTATAAATTAATTTCTGAATTATATTAGTTCCAATTTTTGGTAATTTTATTAGATGTTTATTTTTGATGAATTTAAAAAAAAATAGTGAATTTTGTTTTAAAATAGACTTGTGTCAGTTTTATTTATACAGTAAAATTGTATTTTAAAATGTTTTTAATGTATAAATATTTCAATTATAAATAAATTATTCAAATTTATTTGATTTTTATAGAATTAAATTTGAAATTAGATATAAATATATTTCAAACTCTTTTACATTTTTACTTTTAAAACACCTTGTCTCATCCCATCTCTGGGATTACATTAAAATAAAATTTTCAATATATTTGAATTTAATTTGGAAAAATAGATTCCATATTTGTAATAATAAAAATTTATAATTTATAATAAATCTAAATTAATTTTTATACTATATTTATTAGAAAAAACCATCAAACTTATTCACAGTGATAAAGATAAAAACAAGTTTCGTAAGAAATTACACATTAAAAATAATGAAAAACTCACTAATAAACATGTCCAAAACCATTTTTATAGACATATTTAACCATATATCTTATATAATCTTGATTTTTCTATTTTTTGATCCATATTATAAGAAAAAACGTGGGTCAAATTCCCTCTTTTATAAATTTTCAAGTTTTCCACTCACCAACCTTGTTAAAGGCCACCTCTCTTCTCCTCTTTTCACACCTCTAAAACAATTTTTACTATTAAATACATGTCCCAATATATTCCAAAATTATTTAAATTAACCATATATTTCTCACTTGATGAATAAATCCAACCAAGGAAGTCCTTTGGTTCAATGAAAAATGAGATACCCGAAAAAGAGATAATGTTTATCAATGAACATTTTTGTTTTAATTCTTCCTCAAAACCAATTAATTAATTGTATATAATGATTATAAAATAATATCAGTATATAAAACACAATAATATGTTTTTATATTTAGTTTATTTCTTAAAACCACACACACTTCCATAAAATGGTTCATAAAATCATTGTTTGTCTGTACAATGAACTACTGCATCATGAACTGATGTAGTTTGTTTTTCCATTACAACATATAAAGGATGGGAATAATGATAGAAATTATTTTCATATTTTATATTTATTATTTTTATGATGTTATTATTATTTGGGAACTATTATATCACTCATACATTCATGATTTCCATTTTACGATAATACGATAATGTTGTTCGTGTGTGTGACAGACTACCACCTCACAAAGACATGCAGTTCATTAAGGATATACATGGAATGTATTAAGGGTGGTTTTAATAATTATATGTGATATATATGAAATTAAATATATTCTATAATGATAGAATATAATATCCTTTTATTTCTTTCTATTAGTCTAGAAAATGGAAAAAACATTCACGCAAATGTACGACATACAGTCTCCATAAACGGTGTATTTTGTTTCCTATTTATATATTTTATAGATTATTATATTTATATAATATTTATAATTATGTATATAATGAAATTGGGATTAAATTAATAGGACCAAAAAATGAAAAAGCAAAACATATATGAAAAAATAACATGGTTATTACTCGAAATGTAACAATTACATGGAATAATTAATAATTAGGTAATAAAAAAATTAAAAAAATTAATGATATTATATAAATTAGTATGTTTCATTTTTATATTTATCAAAAAATTATATTTCTTATACATGATGATTGAATGAGTACAATAGATCTCAAGACTTAAGGTATCAGAAATTTTTCTCACATTTATTTCCTATGAGGCCTAAGCCATGTTCACCACCTATTTCTAGTATGTGGCGTGGGTACTACCTAGTAATTTATTTTATTATTGTTATAATTAAAATTATTGGTATTTTAACATTCATTTGTTTATATCCCTTTCATGGGGTTTATGATTAAAACATTACTAAAGTTGTAAGGGGGTCTTTTTCACAATTTTTCTTTTTTTTATCTGTCTTTTGTTATGCACCATTATTCTACAACAAGGTGTATATACAGACCCTTTGACATGTAATATCATGAATTATTTAATCCCTTTTATATTTTATGTTTCATTTTATTTTCTTTCTTCAGGGGGTAATGAATCAAAATTTCTTAAGTAGTAATACTTTGTTTCTTTAATCTCATCATTTATGGCGTTTGTTTATGATCATGCTTCCATTAATGATATATTATGATTTATCTCTAAATAATTCTCATGAATTTTTATATCCAACAATTAATTATTATATATTCTGGTAATTGTACCATTTTTTCACTCTTTGGTACCTAAGATAATTATTAAAAAAAATTAATAAAATTTAACTTGATTTCTCTCTTCTATCAAAAATATAATTTATTCCAAAACAATTTTTATAAAAATATTTTTAAATGATATTTTGATATAATATTCAAGGAAATTGATTTTTTTGAAAACTTTTTATGTTTTAAAACGTTTTTAATATTATTTTTAAAGCTCACTTTATAAAATTTCAAGGTTATTTTCAGATAATTTTTTTTCAAAATGTATTATGTTTTAAAAATACTTTTTCAAGTTTGAAAGGGTTTTTTCTGGATGATATGTTTTAAATGATCCAATCAAAATTATTTTCCATCTTAAATGAAATATGGTGGTGTTACCTTTTTTTAGAGGGATATGATCCAAGGAAACCATTGATATTCTCTGTCAGAATGGTTTATGTTTTGATAGAATGATGTTTATGAAACCCATTTCTCTTCTAGGGGTTATAAGCTTATGTAACTAGTTTCTATTCCATGGGTTATATGACCTTGAAAATTAATTCCTTTCATGTACTATTCAATGATAAAATAAATTGGAAACCTTCCACTTTTCCAGAGTTTATGATATGATGAAATGTTTATGATACCCATTTCATATCATGGGTTATGATATGATGTTTATGAAACTCATATATAATTATGGGTCATGATATTTTAAATGAATTTTTTTTTGAAACATGTATATATGAATTAATTATGTGATAGGTGGGACCTATATCTCTCCATAATTAATTGTGCTATGATAAATGTACTATAAGTACAAATTCTACATGAGAGGTATTCCAAGCCTGCAACAAGTGGGTACGCATGAGGTAATCCTATGCCAGAAACTAAAGGGTCAATGGGATGTCATCCCAATCATGAAGTAGGTACACATGTGATTATCTCAAGACTAAAATGTTATTTATTTCTTGGTATGTATTCTTGAAATAATATTTTCTAGAATTATGTATATACCAAAAATTCAATATATTACTCCATTATTATGCTCTCATGGATCATGTTCTTGGATTGCCTTTTGATTTGTGTGTTACGAACTACTGATATTTATTCCATGATTCAAGATTATAATCATTGATATAAAGGGTATTCTTTTCAAAAAAAAATCAAATTTTTTCATATCCATATTGTCATTTTATTCTTACATATATCCCTTGTTTACAATTGATAGGAAACTAAGATCACCATTTCTTATGTTTTCTTTCCCTTGGTTATAATGATATGTTTTAATAGGATTACAAATGTGGATAATAGTTGTGGGAAACATTGAATATTGTTCACAAGACTATAATATTATGGTCCATGTTACCAAATGCACTAAACTATTATGGACCTTGAGCATGTTATTGTGTAATATAACGAATATTAATCTAAATTGATATAATAGCCATGTATGTTATTCTTGAGTCACTATAGTTTGTATCAAAGGAGAGTTTTGGTTGACCTATGGAAAATAATATGGGAAAACATTAGTGATATACCTAGGGATAAATATATGGATATCTTTAGGGAGTTCAATAAGGATACATCTAAGAATGAGTCAAATTTGAGGGAAGTATCCTGAAAATTTGTTAACGGAATGACAGATTGGCTTCCAGGTACTTACATCCAGGTCTGGATAACAAACTTTGAGGTGGATCTAGGATAAATTTACCTATCGGTAACAACCCCAAAAAAAAATATAGATCTAAAATCGATTGGGAACCGGTTCATGAAAATGGTCCTTGTTACAAACTTGGTCTCACACTCTCAGGGTATTTTATTTGGAATTTTACAATTTCATTGTGAACCATCATGAAGGGTTTAAACATATTATGACTATGAATGACTTATGATAAAATTAAAGTGTCATATATTTAATAATTATAGTTCATGATTTGGACATCCTGGGATTAATTTCACTAGATTATGTAGTTTTCTACTCTATTTAGTGTTTCTCACACTAGGATTTTGGTTTTAGTCAATGGCTTGAAAAATAAGGATTTACGTTAACATTGAATTTGATGAAAAATTTGGAGACAACGATAAACCAAATTGTGTGATGACTATGGATAAATATATTATGATTATATAGAATTAAAAAATGTGATATATGATTAACAACATGAACATCGGTGATATTTCCAACACATAGAATAAGACGAATATGGAATTTTTTATATGTTCATTTGGTAATGAACATAGTGGAATACCTAAAATTCGGGGGAAGATGTTATCTGTGTGGAGTAAAGGTTTATAGATTGAAAAACTATCATGGAGTTGAATGTCTTATATGTGGAGGAAATGGGAATTACCCAAACCAATGCCCTGGCCTAAGAATTTATACACAAACCATGAAAGTAACTATTCTATGAAAATCACATAAGTTGATGTATTTATGTATTTATGTATTAGGATTTAAGATTAAAGAATTTTAACAGATTTTTCAGTTTATGTTATTAATTAATGATTTGAAAGAATATGTTTAATGATACCAATTATCATGGAAATTTTTTAATGAAAGGTTTTATTTTATAGAAAAATAATATTTAAAGGATGGTAGCCTTTAATATATCACTGATTTTGTGAAAATGGGGTTTATTTTTGATTAATAGATTTTGGATAAGAATAATGTAAATTGGATAGTATTTATGATCTCAGAACTGAAAATGGATTTTTTGAAAAAAAAAATTTGTTATCATTGATGAGACATATAAAACGTTTTCTTTTAAAAAAGTATCCAATAATCTGTGTAAATAATGAGGAATCATGAATATTCTCAATAAAAATTAATGGTATTTTAGGATATGACTATGTTTCAAGGGAATACATGATGAAGGTATTCACATGATTGGTGTGTGGAAATCTAGAAAAAATTAATGATATTTGGGGGAATAATGTAAAGTTTATTTTAATAATTTTAGAAAACAAATTTATAAATTTTTAATGTTGAAAGTGCTATAAGGTTATTCATTTATGATAAATTTTATATTGATATTAGTTTGAGTTTTTAAAAATTAATGTATTACTTAAAAAATATAAAGATTTATGCATTTTGGATAACCTATGCTAACAAATTGTTTGTGAGGATAACTAAAGATTGACAGAATGATTAATATTTCTATTTATGGGTTTTATGATCCTTTTTTTCTTTAGACAATAAAAAATTCCCATTTATTTATTATAGTAAGATATTTAGTGAAACTTTTTCAATGTACAACTGATGTATGATATTGTTCTTATGAAATGGAATCAAATCAAGTATGTATATCTTCCTATAAAAATTATTCATCTTTAAGAAAAGGGACTTCAAATAATTTTTTACTGTTCTCAAAATTTTCTGATTAAATCAATGTTATTTTTCAATACTCATTGTTTTATAGATTTTTGATCAATAAAATTTCCCAAACCATGCTCCATATCACTCTAAATCAGTATTTCTATTTTTTTCAATTTAATGTCTTTGTTTTCACATTCCAACTATGTCTTCCTATGTAGAAACCTGGCTATGTGTTACTTTGGATAAATATTATGTTCCCAAATATCCTTTTTAATGGATGTTTTTTTCTTGATTAGTATGATGTTTGTTTCTTTGAAATAAATATTTATGTAATAATCCTTTCATGAACTATTCATATTATTAATGTGGCGTTATTTTTAAAGGGGGAGAATGTAACAACACAAAATTTTAATGACTTAAGTTTTTTGAATAAATTAAATTTATTTGATGGATTTTTCTTCACACTACACCGTGTGATGTTTGATTTATACACAATACCAAGTTGATATTTTACAAAATGAAACATGGAGATTATTACATAGTGAAAGCAACACTAATTTGTATTGTTTTTCACATAATACCATGTTCCTTTGATAGCTTTTATTACACAAAAAACTAGGTTCTACTAAACTAAATTATATTATTATTATTATTTAATTTCATAGATTACAACTAGTCATTATAATAGAAGGTATTATAAATATTAAATGAATAATGAAAGTATTTTTTACACATGTTTATATAATTCTATGGTTACCATTTAGTAATAAAATAATAATAAAATCCTTTTACGATAAAAGGAAATATTTTTATGAAAAAAACTATTTCATGCACTAATGTGCTTTTTATATCAATAAATTTACCAAATAATTTTTTAAATATTTTAGGTAAATTAATATATTATATATTAAATCAATATTTTAACATTCATCTTGTATGTTTTATAGAAAATGGATAAGAATAAATTCATTTTCATGTTAAAAAACTATATTTTTCTAACAATTAAATCTATCACCTTTTTATGGTGCACATATTTTAAAAAATTATTTTTACACTCATTGAAAATTAATTTTAAAAAATAACACTTTTGAAATAATAATTTGAAAATTATCTTAGTCTGAACTTTCTATATTTTTCTAAGACATTTCATTTTTTATGTATAGTTAAAATTATTGAATTTTAATTGAAAAAAAATCATCCAAATTATTTATATAATGGTATTACATTTTAAATTATTTTTAATGTATAATTATATCCATTATACAAAAATTAAAAAAAAATTATGTAATTGTAATCAGATTCACATAGAAATTAGATATAAAATAAATTCCATCTTTTGAATATTTTCACTTTAAAACGCATTGAATTTTCTAATATGTGGGATTAATTTCAAATTAATTTCTACCAACATTTTTATTTTAATTTTTAAAAAGGGATTAAATTTTTTTAATAAAAATAATTTATTATTTTTTATAAGGGGATAATTATTTTGGACCAAGGTGATTAGTAAAAAATGTAAAATTAATAACGACAATGAAGAGAAAAATGAGTTTACTAAGGGATTAAACATTAACCATAATGGGTAAAATTACCTATAAACATGTTCAAAACACATTTAATGTCCATATTAAGAACATATAACAAATTTTATCTATAAGTTTTCAATATTTTATCAACATTACATGGAAGAAATATGGGTGGAATTATCTCTTTAAAAAATGTATAGGTTTTCCACTCACCTCCCTTATAAATGTTTAACCCCTCTTCACCTCTCTTCACACGTCTCAATCAATTTTTCTTTTCCAAGACCTATAAAAATTCATTAAAAAATTTAATCTCTTAATCCAATAAGCCTGAATTTTGGAGTATATCCAACCAATGATTTCCTTTGGTGCTAACCAAAAGGAGATGTACGAAAAGAAGAAACATTCATCAGCGAATGTTTTGGTTTTATTTCTTACTTAGACACCATTAATTATATTTAGATAAATATTATATTATAAAATTAGTATCTTAAATATACTAAGACATTTATATGTTAATTTTATGATCTACAACAACATAAAATTCAACAAAATGAGTTGTAGAATCATCATTTGTGTTTACGGCGAACTACCATCTCATGAACCGATATCTTTTTTTATATTTAAACCTATAATGGTCATAAATATTGATGGTAATAACGCTTATATATTATATTTATGATATTTATGATTTTATAATAATTTTATAATTGTTACATCACTCATAAAATTATGATTTCCATTTTTTGGAATACGATAATGTTGTTCGTGTGTGTGGAGGGCAACCGCTTCATAAATTGATGTGATTCCTTCATAGTTTACATAGAATGTATTAAGTATGTGTTTAAGAAAAATAATTGATATATATGAAATTAAAAATATTTTTTAATTATTATTTCTAATATACATTTTTTTCTCTTAATATTACTATAAAATTCAAATAGAATTTATATATATATATATACAACATACCGTCTTCATGCATGATGTATTTCATTTCCTGTTTCTTTTTATTATTGATTATTATTTATACATATATATGTAATATAAATGATATTTATATAATAGTTATAATTATTTATATAGTGAAATATTCATTAAATTATGAGGAAAAAAATACGATAAATCAAAACATTTTTGGAAAATAAAGCAGTTATTACCCGAAACATAACTTTGACATGGAATTGTTAATAAACATAGAATAAAAGGGAATAATAAAACCATATAAAATATTATATAATTGTATTTGGTTATTTAATATATTTATAATAAATGTATATATATTATACGAGGGTATTTAATGAGTAAAAAAGAAGACAAGACTTAAAGGATTTCCTTCTCACCTTTTATTTTTCATGAGACCTAAGACATATTCACCGTGTATTTATTTTATTTTGTGTGTATAGATCATATACAAATATTTTATTATTATTATACTAAGAATTATTTAGATTTAAATATCCATTTTATTTTCTCCATTTTATGGGGGTTATGGTCAAAATGTTACCAAGGTCATAAGTGAATTTTTGTCTCAAATTGCATTCTTTGAGACGTGTGTTATGTTTTACAACGATATTATTTCATAAAGTGTATATACAGCCCATTTGACATGTAACATAATAATTATTTTTCTATCTAAATATTTTTTGTGTTTAAATTTATGTTATTAATTCCTAGTTTTTATGATTCAACATTATCAAAATGGTAGAGTTTGGGGTCACAATCTCATCATCTATGGGGATTGTTTATTATTATAGTTTTGTTGATGAAATTTTAGAATATATCTCTCATAAATTCGCATGAATTTTATAATCCATTTGTTATTCATGATATATTTACATAATGGTACTATCTTTACACACATTTATAAATAACATAATCAAGAATGTGATTTTAAAAACATACGACTTTATTTCTCTCTTCGATCCGAAATTAGTCTTCTTACAAAATAATGTTTTCATAAATATATATAAAAATGTTTTCAAAGGATATTTTAATCTAAATTTAAAAGTAAAGTATTTCTTAAAAAAAGTAATATTTTAAAAAGTATTTTAAATTATTATAAAATATTCCTTAAAAAATTTCATTGTTATTTTCAAAGAAAAAGGGTTTCAAAATGTTTTATGTTATAAGAATTGATTTTCAAAGATGAAATGATATATTTCTCATGAAATGTTTTAAATGATATTATAAAAATATTTTCCATCTTAGATGAAATAAATTGTTGTTACGTATTCCATACATGGGATATGATCCAAGGATTCCATTTTTATTCTTTATCTGAATGGCTTATACTCTTATGGCATAATGTTTATGAAACTTGTTTATCTTCAATGGGATATAATCTTATGACACTAATTTCTATTCCATGGGTTATATGATTATGTAACCCTCTTAATTTCATGTTTAATTATATGATAAAATGATTAGGAAAGCTGTCTGTTTTCTATATGTTATGATATGATGAAGTGTTTATGATACAAAATTAATTTCATGGGTTATGTTATGATGTTTATGAAACCCAAAATATTTTATGGGTCATGATATAATAAACATTTTATTTTCTTGTATACCATGTAGATTTTATTTTATTATTTTATGGGTGGGACCTATATCTCCCTCCAATTCATTGGGCATATATAAATGTCTTATATTCTAAAAGTGTATACGGGTGGTCAGTCTAAGACCATAATAAGAGGGTACACTATAGGTCATCCTAATATCAAAACCAAATGGTCATAGGATGTCATACAAATAATGAAGTAGGTACACATGTGATTACCCCAATTCGAACAAGTTATGAAAATCACAGTATATAACATTGACATTTGTTTTTTCTAATCTTATGTGTTTTTCAGAAGGTCCATGTCTTATTACATATTTATATTCAAATGGATCATATTATTTGATTGTATTATGATTCTTGGATAATGAATTGATAATATTTATTCCATTATTCAAGATTGTGATCCTTGATATGCTTGGAATGCTCTTAAAATACTAGAATCAGGTCTCATACCCTTTTGCTAATGTTATTCTTATGTATGTCTTGTTTACCTATCCTAAGGATCTGAGTTAATCATTTATTATGATTACTTTTCCTACTTTATAAAAAATGTTTTATATAGGAGTACTAAAGGAGGAGATATTTATGGTATACAATGAAGATATTTCACAATAATAGAATATTTTATTCCAAGTATCTAATGGAACTAAACTATTACAGTCCCCAAGAATTTTTCTGGGTGATATAATTAATATTCATAAAAAATGATTTAATATCCATGTATTTTAATACCTGGTTTCTATAGTCATAGAAAATGTTTTCATGATTTTGACATCGTAGAAGTTTTTTTCCTGATTATGTGGCTTCCCATTGTTATTATTATTGCTAACACTATTCATTCTGGGATTAGTTAATTGATGGAACTTTAAGGAATCAATTTAATGATGAAAGTGGTGTATAATGAAATGATTGTTCTCTTGATAAAATTATTTTTATAAGATCATAAAGATAATACCTTTTCATTAGACTCGCACAACATTCTCAATATATGAATCTCACTAAACTTTTAAAAGACAAAAGGATGCTACAAAATTACAGTGAGTCCATCATGCATAATTTTCCTCTATTTTGTGGGTACACTAATCCACTAGTAATTGTGAAGTGGATAAGTGCCACTCAAAATATATTTTTTTTTATCAAGTGTTTAGAATAAGATAATGATATCCTGGATATTTATTGTGTGGATATAAAAGAAGATCAGTGGTGAAATCTTATCAATCATATAAGATAAAAGGATGAAATTTAAGTTATATGGATTGGGATGAATTTAATTATTATTTTTTTGAAAAAATAATTTCCTTATATTCTTAATATGATAATAGAGAATGAATTTCTTGATTTAATGTATAAGGATGATGAATATATGTGTAATTATGTGGAAAAATTCACAGGACTTACAGGGTATGCTTCTGGTATTATCATCCAACCTATAAGTAAGGTTGATTGATTATTCAATCACATAAGACCAAGTATTTGACGAGTGTTGTCCAAATGGGAATTTAGTATATATGAATAAATTTTTACGTTGTTCTTACAATTTTTTTATGGATATTAGAGTTACACATCAATATCATAGTGTTGATAAGAAAATAAAATTGGATTTCAGTGGAAATTCTAAAATCTATAGAGAGATGAAAATGACCCTTTATTATGCTTGAAGTATGGATGGAAATAGGTGGATTTTATTAATGGAATTGGCAAATGATTCCTGTTTGTAAATTATTTTCATTGGGAAATTGAATATAGATGTTATGGGTAGAAGTTAGGTAATGATTTTAAAAGGTATAAATATCCACAAAATACACCACCCACATTCAAAAATTTTAAATTCATAGAGTATGGAAATTATGATATCCACTCTCTAAATTCTAAGGTTAATGAAAATGATCAATGTAAATATGCTAGGAATCTCAAATACAAAGGGAAATCTCGTGAAATTACTATTCATAATGAGGGATAAGATAATAATGTGGTGAATGGTATAATTACAATCCATTATAGATCTTCTAATGTATTATTTATTTCTGTATAATCCCAATTTTTATATATAAAGACTTTTATAAGGGTACCATAGTACCACATCAAAAATTAGAAATTGAATTAGCAGTAAAACCTTTAATGGTATGATGTTCTCATCCCAAGTCTTTCATCCTTATCCTGTTTAAATTTATTGAATATGTCTCCTTCAAATCATTTCATTTTTTCTTTAGTTGAGTTCAATGTTACTTTGTTCATGGTTTGTATTTCTTTATATAAATATTAAATCAATTTTCGAGTAAGGTTGGTTATGTTTTATTTTTAGAACCATCATATGATCACCTATCAATGTGATGAAAAAATATACATTTTATGGAAATTTCTTCCATAATATGGGTCATTGTTATTATTAAATGGGGTGTTTATCACATATGGTTGGAGAGAAACTAAAAAAATAAGATATTCCTACTGTATGAGTGTTAATTGATTTTTTTTCCAGAACAGTTCCATGGTATTCCATTGAATCGTGATGTTGATTTTTCAATATATTTTGTACCTAGAGAATGGCATATTTCCAATACTCCATATATAATAAGCCTAATTTAGTTACTTGAATTGAAGAAGAAACACTAATATAATCTTGATAAGGAATTAATTCGTCCATGTATGTCACCTTATAAAGCACATGTCCTATTTGTTAATAACAAATACGGATTCTTGTTTATTTTCATTGATTATCATTCAGAAAACAAGATCTCGATCTAGTACAAGTATCCTCTCTCCCATATTAAGGACATTATTGATCAACTCAAAAAAGATGAATAATTTTTTAATATTTATCTACATTTTGGATATCATTAATTGATGTCGAAGAATGACTATATACCTAAGACAACATTCTCATAATGTATGGACACTATGAATTTATAGTGATTTTATATGGTCTTACTAATTCTCTTTATATACTCATAGAATTAATGAATATAGGATTTATATATTACCTTGATTAGTTTTTTATAGTCCTTATAAATGAGATTCTCATTTATTCAATGATCAAGAAAGGGCATGAAGAACATTCGAGAATTATGCAACAGACCCTAAAAAGGGATTATATTTTTGAAAATTTTACTTTGGGTGATTTTTTTCATTAGAAAGATTTATTCTAAGGTCACATAATCACATGTTAAAATATATCATTATACTCTTAAATGATATAATCTATTTAAAATTGGACTAGAATAACCATTGTGACTAAGATCCATAATTTTTTGGGGTTTTTCAAAATATTTTTGTCACTTTATAGATAATTTTTATTTCTATTGAATCTATTCATAATGTTAACTATGAATAGAGAAAATTTCATTTGGATAGATTTATATAAATATTTTTCAAGGAACATAAGAGATATCTTGTAAGTGAACATGTTCTTACACTTCCTTACAATGGAGAATTCTTTGTAATATATAAGGAGGCATAAATTAATGTACTGAGATAAATCCTCATGATATGGTTATAGCTTATTCTTTCTGACAATTGATGGTCTATGATAAAAAACAACCAACTCAGTATTTGGAGTTAGTTATGGGAATTTTGACATTAATGATATAGAGGTATTATATATGTATGTGAAGAAATATGTGGCATATGAACAGATCTCACAAGGATAATGTATATTTTCACTCAAAAATATCTGAATATTCACTGAAGAAGATGGTTAGAGAGGATTATTGATATTGACTACTCAAAATATTAACAACATGGGAAACTGAACAAGGTAGAAGAATCTCTATTTCAAATGGATCGCGATATCTTATCTATGATTAGGATCGCAAATGATCCAAAAAAATTGGATTTTCAAATTATGGATCATGAAATATTGAAGAAAGAGGATAAATATTATCATTCTCAAATGAGTTATTAACCACCTATGTAAGTGATGATCAATTTGTTACCAAAGGGAGATATAGATCTAAAATATTTGGTGAGAATTTCTCCTAAATTAAATATTGATTGTGATGGAGTAATAAGGTTTAGGATATGTATTTGTGCCCCATCATTACCAGATTTGGATAAGGAGAAGATGGATGAATCTTATAGTCCTTAATTTGATATTCATCAAAGAAGTATGAGAATGTATAGAGATTTTATAGAGTATTTTTGGTGTAATAACATTATGGGAGATATTATAGATCATGATTCATGGCACTTGATGTATAAACAAGTTAAAGGTTGGGAAGTGGAACTCTAAGAGGATGTAACAATAATTACCTATAGAAGAATTAAAATTGGAAAACATCCTTATAGATATTGGCATCAGACTCCCCAAAAAATCTAATCAGAATAATTTTATTTGGCTTGTTTCCAATCACCTTAAGAATTTAGATAACATCACTTCCATTATAGAATAATTCTATCTTGATAAAATTATATGTCTATACATTAAAGAAGTTATATGATTTCATGGTATAAAACTATCAATTATCTCTAATGAGGATCTGAAGTCTTCATTTTCATTTCAGAGAAGCCTTCAGTTAGATTTATATATAATGTTATGATTTAGAACTTATTATCATCCTCCGATAGATTGAAAATTTAAAATTACAATTCAAAATCATGAATTCATATTGGGATCTTTTTCTGAGCTGTTTGGGACCAACAACTTCTTTTGGTGTAATTTCATTACAGTAATAGATTTCCCTCAATCATTCAGATGGCTCCTTAGGAAGTTCTATATTGTAAGAAGAGAATAACTCCAACATAATTGAATGAATTTGGATAAAAAATGTATTGTGGTGTGATATGGATTAGAAAATATTTGAGAAGTTTAGATCTATTCAATAGCATATAATAGTGGTTGAAATTTGAAAAAAAATGTATGATAACAAGTGTTGGAAGGATCTAGAGTTTAAATTTGGTGTTAAAGTATTTCTATGAATAACGCATTAGAATATAGGGATGAGATTTGAAATTATAGTAATGTTAAAAAAATTTCATATATGATCTTTTGAAATTATTGATCAAATCATGATGGTAGCTTATCTATTGGTGCTTCCACCAAAACTCTCTCGCATTCATGATGTGGTCCTTATATCACTCCTGAGGATGTACATTCATTTTATTTCACTTGTAATAAACTAATATTTCATACCAACCATGGAAGATATCTCTTATGAGGAACAACTATTATATATTTTCTATCATATAGATAATGTGTTATAATAGAAGACCACTTACATAGTAATAGTTTTATTCAAAATAACCAATTTGAGGTTGCTACATGGGAATATAAATATGTTATGATGTCGAAGTATCCATATCTATTCATATTATAGTGATGGATTTCAAGGTACAATTTCATTTTAATGGGGTAAAGAGAAACACGCTATGTTTTTATGAAATATTTCACTTTAAATAATTTTATTTCTTTAATATATTTTATTAAACACAATAAAGAGTTTAGATGGACTATGTGACATTATTAAAATATTATGTGCTTGTTATCACCTATCCATTGGATTGAATGTTATGAATATTAATTATTAAATTAATAAAAATATATGGTCTTCACATTTATAAACAGAATTTATTAGTTTCCATATAATTATAAATAAAATTTATGTTATTTGAAATTAAAATTGATGTTTTTCTTTAAAACTTTATCAGAATAATATATTTTTAGATTGATAAATTACATTAATATATACTAGTGAATTATTTTAACTATATATATATTATATAATTTTAAAAATGTTTTAATCATTCAAAAAATATTTTTATAAGGATAAGATAACATTAAATACAGTTTTATACATAAAAATGTATTTTTTTATAAACTAGTTATTGTCACAATTTTTTTCACATTATTTAATGTTAATTTCATCCATTTATTTGTATTGAATTGGATAAATTTAATTACCTATTTTTAATTAGGATTTTCAATTTCTTTGTATACTAATTCTCTTTTAGGTAAATACGAATAGAAATCATGATAAATTTTGTGACATCAGTAAAGGGTTAATTGGGTAAAAATAGATTAAAAAAATTGATAATGTGCTATTTTTATCCTAATTATTCCCAGATAAAGTTAATTATACTCTTATATCATTCTTATACAAATTTATTTTTATAATGGACACTTTTATAGGAAAATAATTTATATTTTATTTAAATCAAATAAATTTACAAAATGTCACTCTATTAGTTTTTAAAATCTATTATGAGTTCCCATAAGAAAACACATGTTGTAAATAGAAAATAAAATTATTTTTTTCAAGTTATTAAATTATATTCATTATTTTTATTTATTGTTATTTTCTATGTATTATATAATTACCATAAATACTTACAAAATTCCATAACATTATATATTCAATTAATAAAAAAATAACTAAAATGATTATGAAAATATTACTAGTGATATAATTAGAGTTATTTATTGTGTTATAATAATTTTATTAGTTTATATGACATATTAGTATAATGTTATAATATTATATTTTCTTTATTTCTTTTAAGTCAACTTAAATTAATTGTGTCTAAATATGGTATATTAATACTTTATAAAAAAATATGACATTAAAATATTTAAAAATAAAAAAATTGAAAAAAAACTGAATATGATACAGTAAAAAAATTTAACTTTCCAATTTATTCTCCAATTGTCAATTAAAACCCTTTAATATTGAAAATTTTATTTTTGTAGTTAAAATTAAAATTGGTTGACTAATTGTTAACCAAATTGATAATGTTTAAAATGACACAAAAACTTATTTAAAATATATTGGTTTATGGTATTAAAAACCTATAGAAAATTATCTTTTAATCCTTTTTCATTTGGATACCTTTGGTTTGATAATTAATTTATTAAAATTTAATCATCTGAGAAGTTCCCAAAGTTTCCCTCGCCTCAATTATGAATGTAAACCTACTTTCTCACTTCTATACGACACTTTTAAGCTTATATCATAAAAATACTATCAATTACTCTTCAAATATTTCCTATAAACATTATATATGTTCTTTTCTTTAGAAATACCAACCCTAGATCCCTTTATAGGATATATAAAGGATTAATTTTCAAAGAAGAGGTAATCGCCTTAACCGGTCACTTTTTTTTCTACTTTTCTTTATCTCATATAAATATGTTGTATTTATAATAATATAATAATCATAGTATAATCAATATTATTAATTGCTATTATTATTATAAAAACACCATTATAAACCCTATTTCCCATAAAATGATATAGGAATGTATCGCTTCTGCATACTTATGACTTACCCTCTCCACAAAATGATACAATTCATTTTTCACTACCATATTATTGGATTTGGGTTCTGATGGTTTGAAAATTTATATATTATATGTAGGGAAAAAAAATATACTTCTCAAAATTATAATATCATAACTACCTACTTACAATACAATCATTTTGAAAATGATAACATTGTTCATGCTTACATGTGGACTACCACCTCCACGAAGTGATGTGATTCGTTTTTAATTTATTTTTTACATGGATGGTTGTGTTGATGAATTTATTTAATATATATTATATAAATGAGAAATATTTTTCTTAGAGTTGTGATTTAACACTTACTTTTCTTTTGTATCATCTGTCAAAATATAAAAGAATGGTCATGTATACCTACGGCTTACCATCTCCATCAATAGTGTAATTCATTTTTCTATCTCTAAATTTTATAGATTAATATAAAAATGTATTTAATGATTATATATAATATTTATATTATGATTAATATTATTTATATTATTAAATCATGCTAAATATACATGTATTGGAACTACTGAGCTGAAATACTCATCATAAACAAAACTGCTAACAACCAAAAATGGAAATTTTAGTAAAGATTTTTTTATAATAGTCAATATTAAAATGTTATAAACCAATAATATATGATATTATAAGTATGAAAATGACTCTTATATACTATTATAATAATGTTTTATAATTTATATAAGAGGATAGAGTGCCTTCAAATAACGTTGAACACGACGTTAGGGTTTAATGTTAAAATCCGATTGTTTATCGGGGGTTTTTTTAATTATGTTTTGATGATGAAATGTTATGTTATACTTATAAAAAACATATAAATTTTATTATAATATACTAATTTAATTAAAATACATTTTTTCTTTTAATTTTCCTTATCTTATGTACTCATGAGACCAAAATATGTTTTTTAGGGAAATCGACTTTGCTTCTCTCTGTGGTAAAAAAACATCATTCAAACATATCCATGTTTTCTTAAAATATTTTAAAGAAGTTATTTAACATTAAAAAATTATTTTTTAAGTTAATTTTTATCCATGTTTAACTTTTTACACAATTATTTGAAAGGAGTTTTTTTTCATTTACCAAATGAGGAATATTGGGACATTTATGAGAGAAGTGTAGAAGGATTGTTTTTTTACTTATACTACATTAAAAAAAATTCACACCATCATGAATAATTTTTTATTAATATTCCATCATAAGTTTAAAGGATTATTTTAAATGAAATTTTTTCCCTATATATTTCTATAGTTTTTAGGTGATTCCAAAATGGATACGATATATTCTTTAAGAATATTATAATGGAATTTTAATGGTATCTATATTCATCAAAGATAACAACCCCTGATTTAAGTTACGATTTAATACAGATATAATCCAAGGATACCATTCTTATTAATTTTAAGGATTGTTTATGAATATTATGGAACAATGTTTATGAAACCTATTTTTCATTCCATGAATTATGTTTTGATTAAATGATTAAATTTTTATGAAACCGATTTATTTTCTAGAGGTAATTTTGTAATGAAATGTTTTTGGAACCCATTTCTTTTCATGGGTTCTGATATGATGAATGATTTATGAAATTGTGTCACACATAATCCTGATATTTATTATGTGATGTATGGAACCTGTATATCCCTCGAATTATTTTTTAAAATATTGATATCTCATGAGATAAATAGAACTTAAATAGGTAGTAAACCTATATCTGTAAGGGAGTGTCCAAGCTATGATACTCTTGGGAGTGAACCATGACTACTATGATGGTCTAGGTAATGAACCCATTCCACAATGATATCCTTGTAAATAAGCCTTAACTACCAAATAAATTATTTTATATATGTATGTGTATTCCAAAAATTAATGTATTATGCGTATGTTTAGCTTCCATAGTTCATGTTCTTTGATATCCTTAAGATTCAGGGATTCTGAACTACCATGATTTTCACCATGACATAATATTATGATATTTGATATACTTGGTCTGGTTTTAAAACACTAATATCATGTTCTTATAAACATATTCTCCTTTTATGTGAATTTGATCGTTAGTATCCACATTTTTTATCCTGATTGACCATATGAGATCACCCTTTTTTATGTGCCCTTTCCCATGGTTATAAATAATGTTATTAAGAATAAAATGTCTAATAATGGTATTATTTATGAATAAATACATGGGATATGTTGTAGAACTATGATGAAAATAGTGACTATGTTTATATGTTTTTAAATATACAAAACCTAAATGATTCTTGACAGGATCAAAATGTTATATAATGAATATTCATATATTAAGATGTAATTTCTAGGTATTAATAGTATGGACCACTATAAATATTTTAGGAGTTTTTTAGAATAAAAAATTATATAAAAATAATGTTCAAAGTGGGAGAGATGCATGATTCCATTCACATATAGATCTTAAATGACATTGTAGTAGCATGATTTTAAGAGAATAATCCATAAAAAATACAAAAATGCTGGAGATACAAAGAATGAGAGGTAGATTCTATCAGATATTTAAAATTAGTGAGATTTTATTGGTCGATGACATCGAGATATTTAATATCATGAAAGGATATAAAATACTTATTCTTATAGATTTGTAAAGAATTATTTGACTAGGGATTAAAATCAGATTCAACTATATATTTAATTAATTGAAAAGGGAGAAAATATTAAGATAATTAATGAGTTTACAACAATAAATGGATATCCATTATTAATTTGATTTTATTATGTGAAGAAAATATATTATATAGATATCAATGGTTAAATTGGTAAAATAATTGTCTACTATCCAATATTATTCATATATATTTATGAATTACTAATACAACATCTATATATTTACTTATATTAGCTTGAATAATGGCTCAAGAGGGAAGTAAATGGGTTAAAAACACACACCAACATTTTAAGATCCTCTTTTAAGGTATTAACACCAATTATTTATCATAAAAAAGTTAAATAGAATAAATAGACGTGTAATCTCTTTATAGTTGTTCACGAAAAAAATATTCCTTCCCCCCTACACCAATACTCTCTCTATGAACACTCTCTCCATGAGCATTGTGATTTTTTTAGGATTAGAAATTTTTTATGGGTAGAACTACATGAGTTAGATCATCCATCACGTAGTAAAAATATCAAAGGATATTTTAATACACTCATATTACAGGACTTACAAATAATCCTCACCCACAATCAGTGTAAGGAGTCTATAGTTAAATGAGAGAGAAAAGATATAGAATATAAACATTAGGTGAGGTTCATAGTTTTAAGTGATAACTAAATGATAATAAGTATTCTTTTAGAATAAAATATTATCATTAGATTTTCTCAAAGAATAACTTTTGAGAGACAAGGATGTGTCTTGTAAGAACAAGTACATCAAATATATATTATAATTGTTAGACTTTTTCAGATAAATAGATCTTGGTGAAACATAATGAAAAGGATAATGTATAATTCCCTAATGGATTTATTTTCATACAAAATTTATTTCTATGTCATTTATTATTTGATTTTTCTTACCCTTATTTGTTTCCTTATATGAGAGACTTCCTTCAACTTCTAAAAATTTGAAATTTTTCACAAATGAAAAAAACTTGTAAAATAACATTTTTTTACTTGTCTAAAAAATAACTGAGGAATAATTATATTGATGATTTTACATTATTTTAACTTTCATCTTTTTACAATAGTCAAGCATACCATAAATTATCATAACTTACTTTAATTATTTGATAAACACACTTATCTATCCTTAAAATAACTCAATGGTAAAAAAATAACTTGAATGGAAGTATCACATCTGTAATACCATATACAAACTTGATGAAATCTAAGTACATGATTTTTCATAGATCAAAAAAATCTATGGATCTAGGTAGTATGTATGTATGGTACAAATAAATGATTTTTCATAATCAAGGATATAAATCTAAATATTCTATGTAGTTGTTCAGCAATAGGCAAAGGAACTACCAAAATAGAATTTCATTTATCATATTTCATGTAACTGAAAGAATTATGTAGGCAATTACACTTTTCCAAATTCTTTTTGTATATAATTTTTTTACTTAGATTATATGTAATTTAATTCTTCTAATAACTGATTTGATCTCATATATGATTTTGTGTAAAACAATTAACTATATTGGAAAATACTTGTAGTCAATATATCTATATAAGGGATTTTACATTGTCTATTTCACTACCGATATCATATCACATAGGTATATTCCATATTGTATATGAATTTGTGTAAATAGACTCTTACAATATCAATTTTCACCTACCTAAAAATTTGAATGTAAGGGAATTTTATAGAACGATAAAATTTAATTAAAACCACATGACATAGATAATTGTGATTTATTAAAACCATAATATGTGGTTTTTTAAGATTAAAAATATATGACATGTGATATATGTTATTAAAACATTATTTGTCTAAAAATCTCCCCATTTGATGATCACAAAACCCAAAAAGTAAAGAATAAAATTTTAATGGGTTTTAACATATTATTTAATTATAATATATATATATATATATTACATAAGTATTTTTAATAATTTTTTATTTATCTTACCAACTCCTCTTTTTTTATATCAAAAATAAGGAAAAAAGAAGAAATGATGTAACACAATCAATATGAAAATGCAAGGTAGATAATACTATTTGAACATGGTACAAGTGTCGAATAATAATTAAACAGTATCACATATAAAAATAAAATATCATATCAATGAGTAAAATAATAAAAAAATTAAGTACAAAGATAATAAAGAAACATGAATTCCATTAAGTATCAAAATATTTGCAGTATACATGTTCATACATCGACTCAACTCAATAATGTAAAACATGGTAATATTTAGTTTTGGTTTAAGGTGGAGGTTTATGGAAGTAAGGGGTAGATGATGAGGTAGAACCAGTTTTGGTAGGAGGAGTACGAAAAATATTTCAACTACAACTTCAGTTAAACCTTACCTCGAAATTTAGTTTTTTCATAACCAATGATTTTAATAGAAACTTGGGCAGCGGATGAAACTCGAACAATAACTTCCATTATCCTTAAATTTTTTTTCTAATAGAATATAGTAGGATGAAAATGTTTTCAAACCTCTATCAATATCTAGAGTAATGATCAAGGTGATAAGGACCAATAGATTCATGACCTCTGAGATCAAATTGAAAATCAACACACATAAAAATTCATTTGATGATGCCATCCTTACATATGTCAAGTATATTATTGTATACATGAATTTTTTTGTGAGAAACCACTTTATTATATTTTTACTGCATACTCTAGATGGATTTAATCTAACCAAAAAATCACTGAGAATAGATAGAATCATGTTGTAGAGAGATATTATATTATAGAACATATTGTCCAGGTGGTTCCTTAGGACTTCCTCAACACAAACATTATGGTTAAACAAAATTTGATCAAAATATTTAACATTTAATTTATTTTATTGATATTATCTTTTTAGAACATGATTGAGATGAACAAAATGATCTAAGATAGGTTAGAGATCAGTGAAAAATATTGGGATATGAATAGTCAGTTCCAAAGGAAGAGGAACCAATTTCGTTCCATTTATGATCATAAGCTACATTCCCTTGTAAATTATAAGGTACTAGATGCAACTAGAAAATGTGTAGAAATGGAAATTTTATAAAAAACTACTAGGATTCCTTCAGTTGATTTCAAATAATTTATAAATTCATAATGTTGGGAAATGTCCATTTTTTAGCTGATTGATGATAATGTCATATAAAACATATAGTGTAATTTTGAAAAATCCCCTTGAGATAACCAACATGACTGACCAAATGGAGGTGAATTTATAGACATCCCTTTCTAACAACATTTCTAACATCTAGATATTATGAAGGCAATTCTTTTCTTAGATCCTATAACAATATTGTGAGATTGGGTTATAGTGATTTTAAGATAGATGCTCGTTCCCAACATTATTAACCGGTGATATCATGTCACACTATAGCAAAATATTTAGGCTGGTAATAGTAGAAAAATAATATTCCTTTGATGAGAGTACCTTTAAAAATTAAAAGTATCTTCCTAGTATTTTAATCAATTGTTTAAACCCTTATTTAATATTAACTTTTACATATTTTTTTCTTTGAGGATTAATTTATGAAAATATAATATTATAAAATAATTTTTTAATTATCATATATTTTTATAGAGACAAAACACTTAGCTCATTAAATTCATATTTAGTAGCATCCATATCCATGAATTCAATATATTTCCTTATCGTGGATTTATGGTCCTAGTTGTTTGAAGCATTAGGGGTTGACTAGATGGACTATAAGTGCTAAATAATCTCAATATGTGTCACAATTAGGTATATCATCTTTTTTAATTAAATCTTAAAGATTGAATTCTCTTGAGTATTCTTCAAAACTTCTTAGGTGACCTTGATCTCATCATGGACCTCAACCATATCACCTTTTATGATTTAAATTTCATTTAAGATTTTTTTTAGTGAATATTTATTATTCCTATTAAAAGCCTATATTTTTATCTTTACGCACTGATTTTGAATTTATATGAAATTTATATATAATGGTTTCATCCATACCTTTTGTATACTTTGAAATATTAGAGACCAAGAAACTCTATCACTGGAATCATCTAAGGATTCAAATATTACTGCTTCATCTGGTATAAATAAAATATCAATAATAATTTCTTTTTGATATGGAGATGTAACATGTAGATAAATATATACACTAGGATTAAAAAGTAATCTATAGGTAACTCCTAAGAATTATCAATTGTATCTCATATTATCTTTATTTATATGCATTTCTAAATTCTAGAATAATTAGTGTAAAAGAATTTGTTTTATCTTCTACTCTAGCTTCAGTGGCTCCAACTGATTCTAGAATGAGTTACATAGTCATTAAAACAACCTATTCTCTAGAAATACCCCCCATGGGTACTCTATTACTTAGAAGAATATGTCTATAAGACTCCCATTTGGATGTATAGGTTGGGAAATAACTTTTTCACCTTTCATTATTTTCCTTATATATCAAAAATATTATAAGATTAGTCCCAAGAATATCCAAATTTTTTCATATGGTTTTCTATTAGTTAATTAATATTGTGACACTTAACACCTCCCCCTGCATGAAACTCCACTTATTTATTCTTTAGAAATATAGATAGAATCCAACAAGAATTATAATATCTTATCCTAAATTTTCCTTGAATAAAATTATGCATGAGTAACATCAAATATCTGGGTATACATACTTTCATCTAATTCAGTAAATTTTACATACATTATATATCTTATAAGGGTGACTTACAAAATTCTCCTTTACTTTGAGAAATACCGGTAGAAATAAACTTGAAAAATATGTTCCTTTCAGACTCTAGGTTATTAAATTTTTTATTTTCAATAATATAATTCCTTAATAGACTTATGACAAGCTCATTTGGTTTAAAGTCATCATAATTTGCTATGTTATGAATAAAATAATGACTTATTTCATGATCCAATAAAGTGTCTCCTTCATTTCATTAGAATAAATACATAACTCCTTTTCATTAACATTAGTGGTGAATTTTATTCAATTGTATGAAAACCAAAAAATGGAAATTTTGATAAAATCTAAATTATAATTTATCAAAAATGAAAAAAAAATCATTTATCAAAATGAGACTATTAACCATTATATTATACCACGTTCATTAAAACAACCTATATTCTAGTTAAGAAAAAAATATCCATAGTCGTACGATGAATAACATGATGTTGAAGGAATTCAAGTAAGAGATCTCACACATAAATAAATTTGAATAATAATAAGTTTCTTATATCATTAGTTTCATAATAGTTTTTAGGTACTCGTTCTATTGATATCAGTATATATTTATTGGACGAAAAAATTAAAAGGTATTAAAATTAAATTATATTAATTACTATCAAATTGATCCAATTATTACTAATAATGGATGATACATAAGGAAATAAAAAGTAACCATAATTATAACATAAATATATAATAAAAAAATTCATATTAAAATAAAGCTATTTCACTTTTAGAAAAATCAAATCTATCAAAACAATTATTCTTAGTAATGATATATTGTAACTTATTTTTAGTAGAAATAAATTCTAGTTAAACATCACTATTTTTGGAATGATCTCTCAATAAATGATGCCTTAGATCTATAATCTTTATTCATGAATGTATTATTGTATTTTTAGTAATGATGATACAAATAGTATCATCACAATTGACTAATACTTCATAATAATTAAATCCATACTCCATCTGGGTGTGGTTCATCAAAAACAATTTTGTATAGAAATTACTAGAAATCATATATTCAACTTCTGATGTATATAATGAAACCAAGTTATGAGTCTTACTAAACAAAGAAAATAATTATTTTTTATAAAATTGGCTATTTCCTAAGGTTTTTTTTATATCTAAAAAAATATGAAGATCAATATTAGAATATGGGATTAAATTAAAATTATTGGTTTTTGGAAAATATAAAGAAAGAGAGATTGAGCCTTTAAAATACCTTAAAATAATTTTTCCTCTTTAAGATTTTATTTTTAGGATTTTATTGAAATATCATAAATTGTAATACTATAAAAATAATTTAGGATCTACTTGATGTTAAATATAAGAAAATTCCAATTCTTTATCTATACAACATGTTTTCTACTGGTTTGCAGCTCGATCCAAGTCAATCATTATATTGGAACTCATATGAGTTTTTTATAACTTACTAATTTTAAGTAAAAATTACTAAGTTAAATTAAATATATATTTATATTATTTAAATAATTCCTAATTTCTTCTTTGATAAATTTTAAATATTGTAAAAAATTACCTTACTCATCATGCACATTTAAAATTAATGTTTCATGTTCTTTGAGAACTTTTTTACAAATTTTTTGATGGGGTGAACCAAAAATTACATTATAAATGTATAATTCAATAAATAATGTATCCTTGGATGATAATTTTTAAAAATATTAGGATATTCCAAAACTATAGAGAATTTATTTGATAAGATAAATGAAGTTAAATGACCATACCAATCACTAAGTTCTTATTTAGGACCTGAAAGTGCATTAGTAAGTTTGAAAACATAATTTAGTAGAAGGGGATTTTAAAAATATTATATTTTTCAAAATAAACCCCCACAGGAAGAAAACCATTAGATTATTACATTATAACTATATGATATATTTTAAATTTAATGTGGGATGCATAGTCCAATACAATACTGATATCTTCTAATCTAGAAACTAGGGAAGATGTTTCCTCATGATCTAATAATTTTTATTGATTGTAACCATTTTTAGGAAATATTTCCTTATATAAAATTATAACATCATGATCATTGTTGTTTTCTCTAAATACCCACATTGTTCTAATAATAGGTTAATCCAAGGTTCTATCAACTAATTCCCAATCATTTTTCCATTTAAACATGATTATCTCTTATTGCATTATTTAAACCCATTATCTGTCTTCTAAATATTACACTATAGCATTTGGTTCATGTTTAGAAACAATTTAAGAGAAATGAACAATATTTCCTATAATTATATTGTATTTTACTCTTACATCTAATATTTCTATTACTATCTCTAAAGGATGGAATATTAATGTTCTAGGATATCTAGGTAGCACAATTTCAGATTCGCTAGTTCAATAATTTGAGGGATCTTTATTTCATAATCATGTACTAAATCTTCATCCATTTTATTCAAAAATTAGTTCAAGTATCATGTTTTCCAAATAATCCAATAACACATAAACATGATTCTTATTGTGATCAAAAAAATAATATATTTTTTAAAAATACTGTAATGTTTTTAAAATAAATTTATATGCTCTATAATTTGAAAACTAACCAAAAAAATATCCTCACCACCCATTGGATCAAATTTTAAATAGTTTCCCATAGAGTTTTGAATATAATATTTTCCTTAAAAAATTAATGTTCCAAATTTTGTTTTTTCTATTGTTTTAAATACCAAAGGTTGTGTTCTTTGACATTTTCTATAGTATAACTCTATTAATAGCATAGTAGGCTGTGTTAGAAACATCACCCCAAAAATAGTTTACATGCTTTATTCAATAAATATGGTCTTATAAATTTATCGTAATTTCATATTCCTCATTTCAACAACACCATTATCTTAAGGAACCCTAGGATTATAAATTATAAGGTTGAAAACATGTTTTGATAAATATTCTCAAATTGTCTTCAATGGTTACTTCTTAAAAACAATTAGAAACTTTTTATTTTTGAACCATCGTTCAAAAATTATAAAAACATGTCAATCTTAACTTTTATGTATAAATAATAAATTCCATTTTAGTCTAGAAATACCATCATATAAATGATAAAAAAATTATTTACATCCTTGGATTTATATCCAATGTTTTCTAATGAAATCCATGTAGATAAGTTCCAAGGGTCTAGCAGTGGAAAACTCTTTTAATAATGTAAAGAATGATTTCTGTTGTTTCTCAATTTATTGTACATCAAAAAATTTATATTTATCCATTTTAAGTTGACAAGAATCTAAAACCATATTTATTTTAGAAAGCATTGCGAATGAATAAATATTAAAATTTCCAACTTACCTATGATAAATCCAAGACAAATTTACTTTATAATTCAATATGTCAACATTTCTTCTAATCATTGAGATATGATATAACATACAGAAATTTTCAATTCATGGTGCCTTAAATTTTAGGTAATTTCCATTGAAGGTAGAACATGACTTATTATAAAATTATTCTAGTTAACCTTTAGTAGAATGTTTATAGATTCCATTTAGTTTGTACTTCAAGCCTTCATTATTAAAAACATTATTGATGAGACTTATATTTTAATTTATAACCAAACAAACTCCAATTATTTACCTTTAGCATTGTCACCAAAATTAACATAGCTTCCATCAATCTTGGATAATGTTTGAAAAATAAATAAATTTCCCCTCATATGCCATAACAATCCATTATCGATATATATATATATATATATTCTTATTGATATTCTTATATCCTATTCCCTATAAAATATATCTAACATGATTATTTATTGGTACCTATAAGCTCTTGGGTCTTGTAATGTTTGCAACCAAACATTCTAGAATCCAAAAAATCCTCTTGTAACATCCCAACTCTGAATCCCGAAAAATGGTTTCCAAATCCAGTAGTTCACATGCCCTCTAGAGAGCCTCCTAATATAATAATGGTTGTCAACTAATATTGAGGGTCCAAGGTGGTACAGTGGGGAGACCATACCCTCATATCAGAGCGAAATAATGGATATAAACAAAGGTAATAAATAAAGTAAAAAACATATAACGAATAGGAAAATAGAAACATGTATGATAATCAATAGAGGAAGTATAATCAACCCATAAACTGTAATATAAATCAAAATACATGGGCTGAGACATATATAAAATCATATCACAGATTGAAAGTAAAGAAAAATAGAAAGAATTGATAGATGGAATATGTGTATAAAATATTCAATATAAAAATAAAAAAGGGACAGTGATTAAACAAAAAGAAACACAACCATATTATTAGTCCTCTTATCTTTTTCTTCAAGTTATATGTGGAATAAATCACATATCTGAGACATGTAATTTTCCCTTTTACACACCTGCTATCATGAAGTCTACTCATGTACCAAAGGTATCCCAAGTAGGGTATGAGATAGACCTAGTAGGTCACCACAAATGGTTTCATGGATAATCCAGATAGTATATAAGTCATATCTATATTCAAGTACAAATGAATAGTAAACAATTATTATAAATAAATATATGTTGGCTAATGTTTCTATTAGATACTTAGAAGACTCTACTTGATTCAGCATAGGTCGTAGTTTCTAATCTTGGCTACCATGTGTATCCAAATATACATATAATTAATCTTATATAATATGTAAAGATGTATATGTACTATATACATGATGTCATATGTAGGCATATATGTGGATACTAGGTTCTAGATGGATTGAGGGAATAAATATGGAATCCAGAACTAGTCTAATGATCAATAGTCTATAACAAATGGTACAAGTCCGGAATCACTTTTTAATGAGATAGATATTTATAGTCACTCAATATGGTGGGGTTTTTTTATTATTCCCATAACCCAATTCAAAGGAATGTATAGCATTATTTCTATCATAAAGAAAATAGTATAATAGTCTGAGACATTATTCTCATCACACAAAATTGGGGAGAATTATCTCCCATTCTCAACAAAACCCTTAACAGTTATTCACCAACCATTATCAATGGTTTAATACTAATAATATAATTTATGAATTACTAGTCAAAAATTTATAAATATTTATCACAAATAAAAAGGTTGAACAATTCATATAAATCACATTTATAAATATATAAAATGTGGTATGGCCTTTCCACCCTTTTTTGGTAATTAACCCAATCCATTTCATTATAAATGCAATTAAATTAAAATTTTACGTCAAGACAAACAGATATAAGGTTATCTAGATGAATAAATAATTATATTAAAGAGGTAATTTCATTTTTCATACCCAAAGGGGTGGTAGTCAATGAGTTTAACATCCCCTAATCATTGAATACGGTCTATTGGTGTAATTAAACAAGGTATAATTATTAAAAGAATTATAACACATACAAGGAATTGCGTAGAAAATTCTAGCATGAATCACTATGAGGAAATAATTTTAAAATCACTTAAAAATTTGGGAAATATTGGTACATCACATACATTAGTTAAGAAGATGACCACTGGTTAGTTAATAGACCTTGATTTGATGAATAATGGAAGAAAACGGAAAAATATTTAAATTCCCTGAAAATAGGGTATATGACCATTCACTAAAATAGCACAATATATATGAAGAAATAACTCTATATGAAGTAAGAGAATAAAGTGGATTACCATTTCAGATTAAATTCTTCCGATATTGTTGAAATCAGTGTTTTGATAGAGGGTTTTTCAATATACCAAGGTTAGTCATGATTGGGTCTTCATGGGAGAAGGGAGGGGAACCTATCAAATGAAAATAAAAATGGATAAAGAAGCTTAAATAATTAAATACATAGGGGGAAATAGTCAATTCATCCTTTAAATCTAGCTCACACTATTTGGTTGCATGGTTGGCCAAACCGTGCACCAATCATGATGCCTCCAATATCCTAGAACCCTCCTTGCATGGGCTAGGTGGATGGTATGTCTAACCATGTGCAAGATATAAAAAACGGAATTTGAATTTTTCTAGGAAAACTCCCACATTCAAGAGTCCGGACTCTGAATGTTTTAGAAAAACCATGAGTCCTCTCTTTTTCATTGGGTACCTCACTCGCTTGAGTCTCATAGTTAGAAAAAACATGTTCTAATCGTGCGGCCCACTCTGTTTTTCTAATTTCAAGAACTCTGGGCTCTAAAAAAACTCCTGACACTAATAGAAATTCTTCAGGTTATGGAATGTTAAAGAAGATAAAAATGTGTTCAAACTAAAAAATGAATGATTCATAACATCATGAAATGTGAGGTCATTACAAACCCCCATCCTTAATGAAACTCACCCCTGAGTTTTCCTTTTAATTTTTAAGAGGGGTCTTCTATGATAATATTAGGACACTAGCCTATGACATCGAATTACCTCTCCCAACTCTCATCATGTACCCATCTACACAACCATAGCACTCGTACTAAAGTAACTGACATAACTAATAGTGTATTCACGCTCTAATCCACAGTATGCTCTAGATATTACTCAAATGAATAATCCACATCAAACTCAAACTCGTCAAGGTGTTAGAAATTATTCAGGTATTGATAATATATATATAGATGAGATATGTATAAGGAAACATGCATATATCATTATTTATGAGGAACTGTTATCTAGAAAGAAAATGGTCCAATTTTATCCAATACCTAAAAAAGGAATGTAGAATTCATTTGTGAAGTGCATTGTGTTGCATTTGTTGTCAATGAGGCATGAAGTTGTCTTGGAATGAATGGATGTCAAGGAGTCAAGATGTGAATGTCAAAGGATGTGATGGTGATGGTGGTGAAGGAGAATGGCCATGGTACTAAGATGCATGTCACTTAGGAGATTCACTAAGTGGTATTGGAAATTGTGGTTGACACATTCTCTAAGTACATCAGACGATTGTGGAGCTGATCTTTAAGTTCAAATAACTTGTATCAACTGGATACAATGTCACAACATGATTAGAAGACCATGCATTGTAGTGACAATGCATGAGGAGTTGAAGAAGCAAGATGATCCATTCACTACTTCTAAGTGGATGAAGTGGTTTAATGAAGTCCATGCACTATCACTTAGTGCATGTGAACATGAAGATGATCCAATTGATCTCTGATTAGATCAATGAAGCACTTTGAATAATTTAAGTGATTCAGGAGTTCGGTTGAAGATTAAGAAGAAACCTTTTGAATTCTGTATCCTAAGTGAAGATTAAATGTTTAAGAGGAATGGAGGAATTCTTAAGAAGAAGATGAGAAGAAATAGAGATGGGAAGAAGAATGGCTTGGAGTGGCACTTGGCATGTTACACTTGGTCACTTTGTTTAACAAAGGACTTAGTGTTTTTGTTGCAAAAAAAAATAGGCCACCAAGGAGGTCAGCCGAGGGTCATCACCCAAGGCACATGTGGGACTCAAGGTCACCACGCCCATGGGGAACCCTCAAGGCCAGGGCAGCAACCTTGAGGCAGGGGGCGCACCCAAGGACACCGCATGGGCGCCTGGGGCACGCCCGGAGGAGCGCAGAGGGGCCGTGTATAAGCCTCGAGGGCATGCGGTGGTGAAGCCCGCGCACCCGTGTGTGCATAGTGGGCGCTAGGAGCGCGCCCGCAGGAGCAAGAGTGGGCGCAGAGCGCGCCCGCAGAGAGAACCCGGAGCGAGGCGGCACCGGGAGGGAGGAAGTTCAATTGAGCGGTGGAAGGGAGCGCTTATTTGATAAACCGCGTGAAAAATGGCCGGCGTTTCGATGTGGGACGCGGGATTTTCCCGCAGAAGAGATCCTGGCCGTCCGAGCCATCGCGCGCTTGATCTGCGCCGCACGATCCATCCGCGGCGCCGCGATCTAATCCAGGCCGTTGAAGATCTGATCCGACGGCCCCGGCTTCTTCCTCAACCTTGATCCATGCCGAAGCCTCCCCGCGAGCCTCCGTCGAACCAGGAGCAACCCGACGACGGTTTTTGAGCTCCCGGCCACCTCTGAGTAAACTGAAGCCATCCTCGTGCTCGTCTGGCCATAATGAACACGATCATGCATTAAAATGTTGCATGCATGCATCGAGAGAGAATTCTAAGCAATGTCGAGGCAAACGAAGTTGCCGAGGCTTTGAAGGGTTCGTGATTTGCATGGATTGGAAGAAAAGAAGGCCGTGCATGCGTTCTAAGTCGCATGCACGTGGAGGAAACCGAAGAAGAGGGAACCCGCGTGAAACAAGAGAGAAAGTTCAAGATTTGCAAAATCTTGAAAACCCGATAAATTCGGGGATTCAAAGATATAACTCCGCGGATGTAAAGCACCGCCTCTGCCTATAAAAAGAGAGGCTGAGGCATTCTAAAGGCTTGCTGAAACTCTGTTGAATATCCAGAGTCCCGTGAGTGCACCTTGTGCCTCGCGAAGCCGAAGCCCCGCGCATACTTGCGCGGTTAAGTTCCTTTTGCGCACTCCTTGCGCGAAAGAGGTTGGAGACGGACCCTTGCGCGCCTTTCCCTTGCGCAGTAGGAAGACCCGTGGCCGCAACATCTTGCGCGCCCACGGTTGAAGCCCGAGGTGCCCTGCACCCGAGGCCTTGCGCGGCCCTTGTGCCCACGACATAGGTTACTCAGGCACCCTGCGCGCTGCCTTGCACCCGAGGCTTGCGCGCCCTAGAGGCCTTGAGCACTTGCACGCTGCCTTGTGCACCAAGAGTGCCTTGCGCTTTGAAGAAGAAGAGAGGCCGCGGCTAAAGCATTTGCGCGCCTTCATATTGGCAGTATTAATTGCATTCGGGCAGTGGGTGTGCAAATTAAAGGAGGCCAAGGCTTAGTGCCTTATGTGAGCATCAAGTGAAGACCTAGAATTTTGGGTGTATGCTAAGTGAAGAACAAGAAACACCCTACGACCACTTATGTGTGTGCCATGTGCTAAGAAGGCCACACTTTGTGTGTGAAGTGAAGAAGGTCGAGAGTAAGTGTGTGCAAGTGAAGAAGGCCAAGACTTGTGTTTGCTAATTGATCAAAGGAAGTGTGTGTGTGCAAACAAAACAAGTAGGCCGAACCTAAGTGTGTGCACTAAGAAGTGTGTATACACTTAGAAGAAAGAAGGAGAGATCCACACTAAAGTAGAACACACTCTATGTGTGTAACCAAATTGAACAAAGTGTGTGAAGTTCAAGGAGTTGGTGTGTGCTTAAAGTGACTACACCCTTTGTGGGATTATTGCACCTAGAAGAAAGAGAAGGAGAGTGCATACATGCATGCATGCACATGCACACGTGAACAAAGCCAAATCTGGTTGTGTGCAATTGAGAAGTCCAAGACCAGAATATCTTGAGGAATCAGAGTTTCCATGCATTCAGTGCATGAAGTTGAATTGCAGTGAGACTGGACCAGACTGAAGTTAAAGATATTATTTGTCTGAGTATTCAGTAGTTGGAGAGAAGCCGGGTCATCCTTAGAAGAAGGTGATAAAGCCCGAGCAAGACGAGAATACCTGATCATCACAAGTGATCAGAGGTACAGAGCAAGGCCAGCAGTCTTTATCCCAGACTGCTGAGGATACTTGAAGAAGCTTAAAGTGAAGAAGAGCTACTCGTGTGACTCGAGGAGCCAGGAGAAGACCCTGTGGGACTCAGGGAGAAGAAGTCTTCAGTGGGATTCTGGAGCAGGCCAGTGGGACTCTGGTAACACTGTGTGAAGCAGTATAAAGACCCTCATGTGGGACTCAGGAGAGATACAGTGGGACTCTGTATCGACCATTGTAATTTTAACAGGTTATAATGGAGAATCCATGCTGGGAGAGCATGGCAAGGATGTAGGCCTTTGGTGCCGAACCTTGTAAATCCTTGTGTCCTGTGCCTTTTCATTACTGCATTATCCGGGAAAGGTTGAGAGATACAAGAAGAGTGGATCGAGGCTTTAACCAGCCATAGAGGTTTAATTGATTAAGAATCAATTAGTAAAAAGTTTTAAGGGATCACTGATTCACCCCCTCCCCCTCTCAGTGATTCACACTGATCTGGGCACTTCAATTGGTATCAGAGGGAGGTTACCTCTAAAAGATCAAAGGGAGTCTATATGGAGTGCAGATTTGAGGAAATGAAAGAACAGCCTCAAATGGAGATATCTGCCAAGACTCTGAAAAACAGAATGAAGAAACAGGCAAAGAAGATGAGGAAGAAGGTTGTTGCAATCAGAGAAACTCCTTCTATGGAAAGAAATGTGAATGTCACATCAGATGACAATTCCTTTTATCATTCTTCTGATGAAGCCTGCTCTAGCTGTGATGAAGATAGAAGAAACAATGATCTTCTAAATGCAATCAAATATCTTCAGAAGAGAGTCCCCAAGGAAGTTGCAATGTGTATAGCTACAGGCCTCCTTGATCTTCAAGAAGAAAAATTACAGCTAGGAGATGAAGCCAATTCTCTGGAATTCCAATTGGCTAAAAGGGTTGGCATAACCAACTCTCTCAGAAGGCTGGTGAATGCCAAAGATGAAACCGTTTCCCTTTGCAATGAAAGATATGAAGATACCTGTGAAGAATTGCAAAGGAGCTCTTCTGAGAAAGAAATATTTTTGATAATGATCAAAGATGTTTTCCATGCACTGGAGAAGAGACACAGAGTTTCAATGGTTGTCAAAGATGCTCAACTTGAAGACAAAGCAAAAAGGGTGAAGGAGCCTGACAATTCATTGCAAGAAATGAAGAAGGTGCATGAAGACTAGATGAAGCAGCTGAAAGAAGATTGGGAAGGAAAGCTAAGAATTGTTGAAGATGAGAAGAACTCACCTAACATGAAATGCTTAGAACTAGAGGTGATATTGAAAAATCAGCAATCACCCAAAGCCAAAACCTCCCAGTCAGCTGGTAGAAGAAATGTTGCCACTCAAGTGAGCATTGAGCAGGATGATTCTAAAAGAAAGACATCCTCTAATGAAAGGGAAACATCTTCTAAAAAGAAGGTACCATCCATACCATCTTGTACTGATGCTTCTAATTGTGTTTCCACAAAAAGTTCAGGATGTAAGAATGAATCCAAACAAGTATGGATGAAGACAGTGAAGAAAGAATGCTCTCCTGAAACAACACAGAAAGTCAAGAAAAGTACCCAACAATCAGAAGGACTGAAGAGGTCAAGATTTGTGGGTCAGTGTTGGTGTTGTAATAAGTATGGGCACTGTGCAAAGGATTGTTGGTACAATCCACTGAATGTCAAAGCACAAAGGAAGCCCATGCCAAGGGGGAGCAAGCCAGAAGAAAAGAAGCAGCATCCACAGGTCCAGAGACATCTGTTTACTGCAAATAGATTTGGATTACTTGACAACATCTGGGATGATTGCAAAAGTGTTCAAAAAGATACATGTCAATCTCCAACTGTATCCAGAGCTCAAAAGAAGAAAAGATCACAGAACCTGGCTTAGAAAAAATCCTTGGGAAGCAAGCATAAGAAAGTGGAAGATGCTCCCAAGAAGATTTTGAAAAAGGAAGAGAAGTCCTTGGAGTCTAAATCCAAGAAGGGTGATGCATCCAGAAGGACCACCAAGAAGTGCTTCTACTGTGGAAAGAATGGCCATACCATGGATCTTTGTAAACAAGCCATGAAATTTAATAGAAGCCAACTGGACTCAAACAGACAATCAATCCAGAAGAAGCAGAAGGGATTGATTGAAAACAAGTTGCCTAAGAGAGGTAGTTTGACAGCATCAAAGGAACCATGTGAAACTTCCAAAACTGAGGCCACTCTTCCAAATGAGTTACTAGTCATATGGCCAAATCAGTTGAAACTTGCCAAAGATCTGCAAAAAGCTGAAGATAAAGTTCTGGCAAGTGCTAAGGCAAAAAGGAAACAAAAGATTTCACATGAAGATGTATTGAGATCCACACCAGCACAATCATCAATGAAGATCAAATGTGCAAGTGTGAATACTGGTGAAAATGGGACATCTCGGTTGAGAGAATCTTCTCAACCTTGTTTTTCACATTGATGAACCAAGGAGGTTCCATCTTATTCCCTTATAATATTGGTATTTATATGTGCTGACATTGCAGGGAATTGAAGATGATGATCATTCTCAACTGGAGGATGGTTTGGACAGAACGGAGTGCACCCCTTGAGGGGGAGCTTATCTGGAGAAGATGGGATTCTGAGATTAATTCTATCTTAAGAAGGATGAATGGGGGAGCTTTATCTTTGCACCTGAACTTTCTAATGAGTTTTGTGAAGTTGTGCAGGATTTAGCAAATTCATTGTTACATCTGAAAAAAAAATTTCAAACCCCCAAGCATGATCTCACATGTGTAGAGAATTGTGGACAGCATTGAGTACCTTGGTTATATCACTCTTGTTTTTCTACACCGGGTTAGCCCAAGTAGACTTAGAGCTGATTTACTAAAGGTTCTTTGCTAAAGAGAACATGTGACATCATCCCTCTCCTAGTGTTTTTCAAGAAGATGCTTTTATAAGGGAGGAAGAGATTTTTGAAAGTGAACCACACCACACCTTTGCATTTGATTGCCAATAAGGGGGAGAAAATATTGGCACACATATTGACCCATTCATATGTGCTGAAATGGTGTATTGACAACAAATACAAAGGGGGAGATTGAAGTGCATTGTGTTGCATTTGTTGTCAATGAGGCATGAAGTTGTCTTGGAATGAATGGATGTCAAGGAGTCAAGATGTGAATGTCAAAGGATGTGATGGTGATGGTGGTGAAGGAGAATGGCCATGGTACTAAGATGCATGTCACTTAGGAGATTCACTAAGTGGTATTGGAAATTGTGGTTGACACATTCTCTAAGTACATCAGACGATTGTGGAGCTGATCTTTAAGTTCAAAGAACTTGTATCAACTGGATACAATGTCACAACATGATTAGAAGACCATGCATTGTAGTGACAATGCATGAGGAGTTGAAGAAGCAAGATGATCCATTCACTACTTCTATGTGGATGAAGTGGTTTAATGAAGTCCATGCACTATCACTTAGTGCATTTGAACATGAAGATGATCCAATTGATCTCTGATTAGATCAATGAAGCACTTTAAATAATTTAAGTGATTCAGGAGTTCGGTTGAAGATTAAGAAGAAACCTTTTGAATTCCGTATCCTAAGTGAAGATTAAATGTTTAAGAGGAATGGAGGAATTCTTAAGAAGAAGATGAGAAGAAATAGATATGGGAAGAAGAATGGCTTGGAGTGGCACTTGGCATGTTACACTTGGTCACTTTGTTTAACAAAGGACTTAGTGTTTTTGTTGCAAAAAAAATAGGCCACCAAGGAGGCCAGCCGAGGGTCATCACCCAAGGCACATGTGGGACTCAAGGTCACCACGCCCATGGGGAACCCTCAAGGCCAGGGCAGCAACCTTGAGGCAGGGGGCGCACCCAAGGACACCGCATGGGCGCCTGGGGAACGCCCGGAGGAGCGCAGAGGGGCCGTGTATAAGCCCCGAGGGCACGCGGTGGTGAAGCCCGCGCACCCGTGTGTGCATAGTGGGCGCTAGGAGTGCGCCCGCAGGAGCAAGAGTGGGCGCAGAGCGCGCCCGCAGAGAGAACCCGGTGCGGGGCGGCACCGGGAGGGAGGAAGTTCAATTGAGCGGTGGAAGGGAGCGCTTATTTGATAAACCGCGTGAAAAATGGCCGGCGTTTCGATGTGGGACGCGGGATTTTCCCGCGGAAGAGATCCTGGTCGTCCGAGCCATCGCGCGCTTGATCTGCGCCGCACGATCCATCCGCGGCGCCGCGATCTAATCCAGGCCGTTGAAGATCTGATCCGACGGCCCCGGCTTCATCCTCAACCTTGAGCCATGCCGAAGCCTCCCCGCGAGCCTCCGTCGAACCAGGAGCAACCCGACGACAGTTTTTGAGCTCCCGGCCACCTCTGAGTAAACTGAAGCCATCCTCGTGCTCGTCTGGCCATAATGAACACGATCATGCATTAAAATGTTGCATGCATGCATCGAGAGAGAATTATAAGCAATGCCGAGGCAAACGAAGTTGCCGAGGCTTTGAAGGGTTCGTGATTTGCATGGATTGGAAGAAAAGAAGGCCGTGCATGCGTTCTAAGTCGCATGCACGTGGAGGAAACCGAAGAAGAGGGAACCCGCGTGAAACAAGAGAGAAAGTTCAAGATTTGAAAAATCTTGAAAACCCGATAAATTCGGGGATTCAAAGATATAACTCCGCGGATGTAAAGCACCGCCTCTGCCTATAAAAAGAGAGGTCGAGGCATTCTAAAGGCTTGCTGAAACTCTGTTGATGATCCGGAGTCCCGTGAGTGCACCTTGTGCCTCGCGAAGCCGAAGCCCCGCGCATACTTGCGCGGTTAAGTTCCTTTTGCGCACTCCTTGCGCGAAAGAGGTTGGAAAAGGACCCCTGCGCGCCTTTCCCTTGCGCAGCAGGAAGAACCGTGGCCGCAACATCTTGCGCGCCCACGGTTGAAGCCCGAGGTGCCCTGCACCCGAGGCCTTGCGCGGCCCTTGTGCCCGCGACATAGGTTACTCAGGCACCCTGCGCGCTGCCTTGCACCCGAGGCTTGCGCGCCCTAGAGGCCTTGAGCACTTGCACGCTGCCTTGTGCACCAAGAGTGCCTTGCGCTTTGAAGAAGAAGAGAGGTCGCGGCTAAAGCATTTGCGCGCCTTCATATTGGCAGTATTAATTGCATTCGGGCAGTGGGTGTGCAAATTAAAGGAGGCCAAGGCTTAGTGCCTTATGTGAGCATCAAGTGAAGACCTAGCATATTGGGTGTATGCTAAGTGAAGAACAAGAAACACCCTACGACCACTTATGTGTGTGCCATGTGCTAAGAAGGCCACACTTTGTGTGTGAAGTGAAGAAGGTCGAGAGTAAGTGTGTGCAAGTGAAGAAGGCCAAGACTTGTGTTTGCTAATTGATCAAAGGAAGTGTGTGTGTGTGCAAACAAAACAAGTAGGCCGAACCTAAGTGTGTGCACTAAGAAGTGTGTATGCACTTAGAAGAAAGAAGGAGAGATCCACACTAAAGTAGAACACACTCTAAGTGTGTAACCAAATTGAACAAAGTGTGTGAAGTTCAAGGAGTTGGTGTGTGCTTAAAGTGACTACACCCTTTGTGGGATTATTGCTCCTAGAAGAAAGAGAAGGAGAGTGCATGCATGCATGCATGAACATGCACACATGAACAAAGCCAAATCTGGTTGTGTGCAATTGAGAAGTCCAAGACCAGAAGATCTTGAGGAATCAGAGTTTCCATGCATTCAGTGCATGAAGTTGAATTGCAGTGAGACTGGACCAGACTGAAGTTAAAGATATTATTTGTCTGAGTATTCAGTAGTTGGAGAGAAGCCGGGTCATCCTTAGAAGAAGGTGATAAAGCCCGAGCAAGACGAGAAGACCTGATCATCACAAGTGATCAGAGGTACAGAGCAAGGCCAGCAGTCTTTATCCCAGACTACTGAGGATACTTGAAGAAGCTTAAAGTGAAGAAGAGCTACTCGTGTGACTCGAGGAGCCAGGAGAAGACCCTGTGGGACTCAGGGAGAAGAAGTCTTCAGTGGGATTCTGGAGCAGGCCAGTGGGACTCTGGTAACACTGTGTGAAGCAGTATAAAGACCCTCCTGTGGGACTCAGGAGAGATACAGTGGGACTCTGTATCGACCATTGTAATTTTAACAGGTTATAATGGAGAATCCATGCTGGCAGAGCATGGCAAGGATGTAGGACTTTGGTGCCGAACCTTGTAAATCCTTGTGTCCTGTGCCTTTTCATTACTGCATTATCCGGGAAAGGTTGAGAGATACAAGAAGAGTGGATCGAGGATTTAACCAGCCATAGAGGTTTAATTGATTAAGAATCAATTAGTAAAAAGTTTTAAAGGATCACTGATTCACCCCCTCCCCCTCTCAGTGATTCACACTGATCTGGGCACTTCAATTTGAGATTTTATCGTTATTAAAAAAATTGATGGTCCAACCAGGGATAAACTCGTAAGAAAACCCATCCTCTAGCCTCAAACTCAATATTCCTTCAGTTTAAATTTTCATATGACTGTTTCCTGGACTGAGAAATCAACATTCCCATTCGGATCAGTTGGACCAGCTCTGAAGTCTCCTGAATAAGATTTCATCAAAGAATAGCTGAATCCCATAACTAAATCCAATACATAGGTGATCATAATGGACTATAACATAAGGCTTCATAAGGGTCCATCTAGATGGTATCCTGAAATATTTTATTGGAATAGAAATCAATTAATGGTATATTTTTCTACCATAAACCCCAGAATTCAAGGCCACATGAACTAACCATATCATCTAACACATGAATCACGTTCTATTTCTGTCTATCAATTTGATAGTGATAGGATGTAATCAAAAGTACTTCTCTACCAATGGCCTTATATAACCCTTTCTAGAATCAAGTTTTGTAATGACTGTCACTGTCAGATAAGATAGACCATCGAGCTCTGGGAATACGTATTACTTGCCTAACAGATATAATCAATTCCTCGTGGTCAAAGAACGTCTCTCGAATATGTAAGAAGTGATAAATTTTTTTTTCAAACAATCAAAACATACTCAACAGTTTCATTTCAATGACACTATCAAGGAAATCCTATCACGAATTACATGGAACCATCGTCCCATTTCTACTCAAGAAGGTATAATAACTATAAAATTCACATCATGCATTGATTTTCATTCTTTACCTACTGATAGGTGGAACACTTAGTGATAAGGATGTGTATCTCTTGTTTCATAGCATGCCACTAGTGCTTGCAATATAAGTCATGATAGATCATGATGACACTAGCCAGTACTGCCCAAACTGAGGCACGAGGTCCCTACATCTACTCCTCTCATATGTCCTATGGGAACCAAAAAATTCCACAACAGCATAAGGTATCATCTTCATTCATGATCCAAACATAAGAGGAATCATCTCTTGATATACATTCCATTAGGAATAATCCCCCATGATCAAATAGTTTCCCTATTATCCCATGTTACAGAAGGGAAGAGGTTACTACTAAAGCTGATAGGACTATATTCCCTTGACCTTTCTGGACTCTGACCTGTATTTCTAGAAACAATTCCAATAGATTCTACACACCACTAGCCCCTTGACATTCTGTTTCTAATTTTTTTCATCTCAAAGAATAATCTACTTCATTTCCTTTTCCAAGCGTAAAGTAAAGATCAATATTGAAGGACTACAGATATTCAACTCACCCACACTACCTAAAGTTTATATCACTCATCATGATTATATACTTGATTATTTTGTGGTATGCCAACACCAAAAAATTATCTCCAAGAAAATAATGCCTCCAAAAGTGTATAGAATGAATGATAGCATCTATCTTGAGATCTTGTGTAAGGTAATTCAACTTGTGATGACTCAACTGATGAGAGTTGTGTTCCATGAATCGCTCATCCTATAAGAGAACTAATGCATGCCAGATACATGATGAATCACAATAAATTTTTTATCACATATCAATATATAGAATAATCTAGATTGGAACTGAGGTAAAATGTCCCTTCATATCCTAAAAATATCCTTCACGTGGGTTTGACCCTAATTATTTCACACCCTTCTTAATCAATCTCAATAGAGGAAATTCTTGGCATAGGAAATCCTAGGTGAAGAATCTGTAATACCTACCTATCCCAATGAAACTATGAATATCAAATACTTTCTTGGGATACTCTCAAGAAACTAAAGCTCTCGCCTTTTTTTAGGTCAACTGATACTCATGATTCCATTATGACATAACCAAGGAAGTGAACCTTGTTGATCTAAAAGGACTATTTAGTGAGATTTTTATAAAGATACAGCTCTCTTAGTGTATTCAGGATGATCTAAAGATGTTCATCATGGTCATTTGAATAAAGGAAATAATCTAATATTATATCCATCAATACCACCATGAATCAATCAAGATATGGGTGGAAACATGATTCATAAGTGTAGTGAAAACATCATACGCATTCTTAAGACTGAAAAACATTCCCATGTGTTAAGAAATATCATAAATTCTCTTGAAAGCAATATAAGGTATTTATTAATACATGTAATGACCATGATGATAGCACAACCTCAAATAATTTTTTAAAACACCCTCGCTCATCGAAGTTGATCTAAGTGATTGTCTCTTTGATTTAGTTGATATCGATTCCTTATTGTTATCTAGTTAAACCATCAATAATCCACACATATCTAGAGGTTACTTCCCACCTTCCTGGGGAAAAGGATTGGTGAACCCCATAGAGAAGATATATGGCATATAAAATACATTTCTCTAAGTATTTAAAATATTTTTTTGACATCAGAATCATTATAGGTGTCATCCTATAATGAGGAATGGACACTAGTTCCACTCCTGGAAGTATCTCAATGGTGAATTCAACCTTCATAACTAGAGAGATCCTAGAAAACTCCTCATGAATGATATCTATGAAATGATCTACCATAGGGGCGAAATAGTTTTATTATCCATTGTTCATCCAAAAAAATACGAAAAATATGGGTTGTCACTCTACCAATCCCCTAATTGTTAGGTATTTTATAAGGCACATGGAAATACCATTATCCCATGTGTACATTTCTTCCACCCTATGGTGATATGAACATCACCATTTGGAGATAATATTCAATACAGTCTTGATAGGGGTTTGAAAAGTCCATACCAAGAATTAAGTCAAACCCAATCATGTCAAGGGAAAAAATATTCTATAAGAATAAATAACATCCTATGTCAAGGAAGAAATTAGTACATCAGTGAACACACTATGATCCGATATGTAATGGGTTATCAAGATTCATAATACCACATAATCATTGTATCTTGAGGACCATACTCTCTAAAATTTCAACATATATAAAAGAGTATGATGTACCTATGTCAAATAAAGAAGAATCTAAAATATATGCTTTTATAATAATACCTAAAATAGAAGTTGGTATGGAAGTATAGTCATCATTAATAGTATTCACTATATGTAGTTGAACTGTACCACAACCCAAAGTCACAAACTCATTGCCTTTATCCAACATTCCCAACTATCATTTTAAGTAATGATTCAGATTCCCTAAGACTCGATCACCTCCTTAACTCAAGTGGCATGTGTTTTTTTATCTTATACCCTGGTATGATAATACTATCCCTACTCTAGAATGTGGGTAGTTTTAGATCCCCTCTCTCTTGGAACATGTAGAAATTTACAATATCAGTTCTTGATATTCCACATCCTTCCACAGCCTCTTCATTCCATTGGAGTTCACGTACATTAAGGTTTATTATTTCATTGCTTCCCAAAATGGTGACATATACTGAAAATGTCAGCATGAGATTTTTATCTACTTTTACCCCTATGAGAAACCTCAAAATGCCACTTCCTTCCACTAGAAGATCAAATGGATGTTATGGTTCCTATTTCACCATGGATCCCACCATCTGTTTCCCTTATATTCCTCTTAATAATGAGGGTCTAGCTGACTATCTCAAATACATCGGTCAACAAAAAGATTCCATCTTTTGATTGGATGGTTTACACCATCCCATCCTCAAATATCCTTGTAGACATAAGATCCTCCATAGATAAGTTAAGTGTGAACTGATTTAGCTCAATAAAATGGAAAAAATACTCCTTTAGAGACATGGATCTATGGTAAAGGTTCGTGATTTCTCAATCTCAAGCAGGTCTCAATGTATGTTTAAATAATTAATCATTGAATATCATCTGAAAATCCCTCAAGTTCATGTCTCAATTTTGGTCTTCCTATTTAATAGCATCCCACCATCACTTGGAAAAATCGTGTAGCATATAAGAAAGAACATTGACCCTCCACTCTAGAGGCGTCTCCAGATGCTCGAATATATAAATAGTTACCTCATTTCAAGAGTATACAACATAAGTTCTTACATCCCCTTAAAAGGGGGGGGGGTGGTAGGATGTTTTTGCTGAAACTATCACATCAACTCTTCCATAGTCAGAGAAGGTTGAGAAATTATTTCCAAATTCTACATCATATAATGAAAACCCTCTCAAAACTAGACATCAGTTCCCATATCATGAATAGATGTTGCTTACATAGGTTTCACTACAGGAGGTATCATTAGTGGATCAGATCCTACCACCTTCAGAGCATGGTCGTCACCCATTCCATATATTTGATTCAAGGTTGTTGTTGTGGAATGATTCTATAATTCTATATGCATACCTTAGAAAATTATTTAGCAGTTCAAAGGATTTCAAATAGTTAAATGGATAGGTTTATTCCTTCTATAAAAGATCACACATCCATTACTACTCTATGATCCACATCTATGTTGATTGGAAAAACTATAACATGATGTAAGAATAGTAATTGACACCCTAACCACCCACTACTAAGTCCAGGTTCATATCTTGGTCTCATATCACATAGTAGAGGTTCCGATATATAGAGTTTCAATTTCATGGTATGAAGGAAAACACCCATTACTATTTAATTTATATCGCATTTAGCAATACTCATTACCTTTTAAAAGTAATAATTTCAATTTAGTTCATACGCATTTATATATATATATATATCGTATTCTAGTAGAATTCATCTCTATTTCCAATTACAAAATTTGTACACCTTATAATCTATAATTAGGATGTCATTTAACTAGAACATAGACATTACATATTATATCAGGATATAACTTGTCATATACAAGTATTTGATTACATGAATAGACATTTGATATTTATAGAAGTACATTCTCTATAAATCACATATTTCATTCAAGTGACCAAATAAACTAATATTTTTGATTTCCATGGAACCCATTGGTCCATAACCCAAAACAGGGTATAATTGTTCAATTAAGGTATCATAATCAATAAATATGGGAAAATATTATTTATATTATTTTAAGAACATTAATTAATTGTTTTTTATATCCCTACATGAAATTTTATCATATTTTAATATATAATAATCAATGAATGAAAATATATACTACCAGAAGAAGTATGCAGAATGATGACGTTGCATGAAAAAAATGTATAAAATATTATTCCAATGGTTTCTATGATGATGCATGATTTTCCAATTCCATTCATTAGAAAGCTAATGGAAAAGTACATAATAATAATAATATAAAAATTAATTACATCCCAAAACATGTATATCACCCAATAATGAAATTGAATCAACTGTAACTGATGTAATCCAATAACAAAAAAACCCATCCTAAGTAATTTTTCATTCCACTATTTATAGGGTAGGTATTCCCTTACATAGACTAATTAAAAAATCCTAACATTTTTTTCTCTTATCTAATATCCTAATAGTAAGACAAATCTAAAAAGATTCTCCAATACCACATTATAACATCCCGACCGAGGATCCCCTAAAACAGATCCATGAGCCGATGGGCTATGTATCCTCAAGCATGCCTCCATGTATAATAGAGTCATCCGATTAGAATAAAGGGTCTATTCTGCTACAATTGAGAGAATATACCCTCATATCATACTAACCCAATAGATATAATCAGTATTTACAAATAGAAGAATTAATATATAATAGATATCATAGTGGAATCATGTACGATAATCAATAGGGGAAACATAAACTATAAAAAAAATATTAACAAAAAACCATGTGTTGACTCATATAAAATAATATTTCATGAAAATATGACATTCAAAAAATGTAAAAAATATATATAGGGGACAAGAATCTAAAACATTCTATAAAAAATAATAAAAATGGTGAAATATAGCACCTATCATTAGAAGAATACACTTAGTCCCATTTTCCCATGCTCCAAGCTATAAGATAAATAAATAAATCATCTGAGACATGGTGTATTCCATTTTCAAAACTTATGGTCATGAATTCTACTCGTTTACCAAAGGTGTCCCTAGTAGGGTGTCAGATAAAATTTCTAGGCCGCCACCAATGATGTCCACAACAATCCACCCAATGTACATAGAATAGTTGTGTGCAGGTACAAATAAAAAATAAAAATGATGGAAAATAAATTTTAATGACTCATATTTTCTTAGTAATATTTTTAAATATTATATAGATTAATTATCTAGACCATGATTTGAGACAATGTGCGATTTCGAGGCCCATTTTACCTAAAATAAATGTTTGATATCTATTAAAATATTGAACACACACACAATTTCCTTTAAAAAGTTGAATTGCTTCTAATCGAGTTCCCGAATATGAAATATAAGGGCACCATTTAGTTTAGAAATATGTATTTACACTATGAATAACCTAACATTGTTCGGCACATTTTTTTATGGAAATTCATCAAGGCCATTTTAAGTGAATAAAATAAATTAGAAAAAAATTATTTTATTTCATTGGAACAGTGACACAATGATAGGTTTTTCATTAAAAAAACATTTTTTCATAAATTAAGGGTTAGATTTGAATCCCTAAAATTATCTAGAGATGTTGTAAGGAAACCTATAGAGAAACGTGTTGAGGAGGTGACAATAGAACCTCAAATTAATGATCAATGAACACCGATATTGGATGATCTCACCAATGGAAATAAAATGAAGATAGATATTCATTTGAAAGGAATATGAATCTATGTAGGATGTGTAAATTCTATTTTCTTTTCTCCTTATTGATTCCTACAATTAACACTGACTAATCCATGAATAGATTAGCCATAGAATTGATCATTTATGTGGGATGGGATTATTTTTCAGGGTTGATGTGTGATAATTCTTGTGAATACTAGTTTGATTCATTTTTCATTATTATGGGAATAGACCGATGAAAAAATGAACAATGTCCGAGATTAATTCCTTAGGATTTTTTCATGTGCAATTTTATACCTTGAATTTCTTGCGTTCTTCATGAGCATTCTTTGTTCTCCCTTTGAATTTGAAAAATCGATCGTTCCACATTCAATTCATGGTACCGTAATCCAAAATTGGAGATCTAACATTGGGATGTCTCAATGGATGTGCGATAATGATAGTGTAAAATGGATCAAAGAGATTTGATATCACCCATTCTTCAGTCATGTTACACCAGGATGGATGAAATCGGATTTCCAAGATGATTGAAGGCTCGAAACACCTCTATTTGGTGTTTGGGTGGTGAAACGACCATGAATCTGGTCTTTCAAGGTGAACGGACCACTAGAACGTGATTTTGAAGATCAATCGATGCATGCAGAGGAAGAATATGGGTTTATAGAAAACCTAATACACACGGTATGTAGTCTCGATTAAACAACATGTGTTTATCATTGCATGACTCATTGTGTACATAAGATGTACATAGACACGAGGTGGAGTACACAGTTTGGCTACACAACATGTACTCCCCTACATGGACTGTCTAGAACCGGTTACATAGACTACACCATGTACTGGTACATGGGCTAGGATACATGGCTTGAAGCCTTTTACTAGAACATGGATGGAGTAAACGGGTGGACCTCAGATGAAATGGCATGACATGAAATCTCTTTTTCAATCCATGTAATCTTCTTCAACATGAGAATTTCTAAATACCTAGGCCATTGTACACATGGAATACTTTAGGTCAAGGGACACTATGTATGACCCTACTTCTGATCGTATACCTATTCCTATATGGATTGAGCCACTAGTCCTCAGTATTTTGGATAGGTTATTTTAGGTTTCCTCTCCATTGTTGTTTCCTTGAAGGTTGCTATGAATCCTTTTTTATTGAAAGGACTAAGATCTCTTTAACTGGACTTCCTGGATAGAGTTTTTGGAATCCCCCAAGTGGCGTGGAGTACGATATTTTATTAATAATTTGTGCCCTAGGTAGAGTTCACGGTATCGATGTGACCAACATTATACGAGTGTTGATCCTCTACATAGCGGGTTAATACTAATTGTGTGTTTAGTATCACGCCATGGACCTGGCTATGATCCCCACATATTGTATTGCATCTCTCTTCAGATCTATCAGCATATCTCTCTCATGAAGAAAACTGATGAGTAGTACCTCTTAGACAGAAGTCATTAGTTCTATTAGACTCAATAGTGGGTTCTCCTATAAGAGTGATTTTTTGGAATCTTCAAGATGAATTCCTAGTTTTTGTATATATTGATTGTGATGTACCTCTATATTGTGTGTCTTGGTTGTGTATAACTTGATATTCTTGTTATATGTGTTGTAGACATATACCTATGTAGAGATGACTGAACATTCCATTGTTGTATTTATTTTTGGTTTTAGTGAATATTGTTGGGTATATTTATATTCACCGCCACATAATGTTTTCCCACACGTGTCATCTATTATGTGGATGATTGACCTTTTAATGGGTTTCCAAGAGGACCTAGACCAGATGGTGATTTGTGGTACAAGATAAACTACGGTGTTTTTCAGTAGATTTCAAACAGCTGTCCCATTACCATTACATATTGGCTGGACTTGTAGTTACAAACTCTTTTGGCTGGTCTTGTATTCTTTTCATGTTTTACATTACCTTACATCATTACAAACACTGGTTGTCGGATATAGGGGTATGCATGTATTGTTTACTTTTTATTATTATTTCATTTCATCATTTTGTGGGATTGGAGATGTGTACATGGGTACATGTACATTGGAAATTCCTCTCATATTAGTGATATAACTACATTTTTCTAGTAACTAGACCCTAGACTATTTTATGTAGGCTCGGGGAGTCGTGGTATGGAACCCACTGGGATGGGTAATGCTTGAGTGATTTAAATGGTGGTTGGTTCTAATTAAGGAATAGGAGTCTGTGGCATTGGTTTGAAGAACAATGTATATTGTTTTGAGTATGGAATTAAGGATAGGTACTCCAGTATTGGTGCAACATTGGACATATCCATACATCATGACTTTGATAACATTTTTTTGACTTGGTATGTTTAAATACTGGTGGTATGGATGAATTTTTGAAGCATACCAGCTAGGATTCAGCATCTGATCAGGAGGATGACTCCCATCGTGTTGAGGATTCGATATAGGGACATGTTTCTCATATGTTACCTCACGGTGGTGCTCCAACCATTCCTCCACCTACAAATAAGAAAATTATACCCGTAGTACTAAAATATGTGGAGCATAGGCTAAGAATTATTCATGATTTTTAGCGGTACAGAGACCTTTGGTTCCAATGCAAGCACGACCCGTAGGAGGTTGGGGACTATCTTGAGGCGATGATCCATGTTTTATATCTCGTTAGGACACCATTAGATCATATGATGGTCCTAATAACGATCCTTCAACATATGCCAGCATGAAAATTGTCGAGTTTGGCTATAAATACATATGGTGAGGTGACACTTTCATGAATAGAGTTTGAGTGCCTCTTTAGAGATGAGTTCTCACCAGTTACACTAAATGTTATGCGTATCTAAATGCAATTAGATCCTAAGGGTGGAATACATGGCCAATGAGCTTATAGATCTATAGTATGTGGTTAAAGATTCAACATGTCATTGCCTCTACTCCTTGGAGGTCCACAGCAAGCTCAGGGAGCTGGAGGACAGGGGCAAGGATGGTTGCAAGAGGTAGTGGCTTATGACCTTTGGGATCCATTAATGATTAGAGGTACAATATATGTCTTTCCAATATTAGATTAAGTACTAATAATCATGTTTTCTAGTCACTCATTTCTCACAACATATCTTGTAAAAGACCTAGAGATTTTGATTGAACTATTAACTTGACCCTTATACTTGCATATACCAACTAGAGAAGACTCAGTGATCACAAACCTATGCCGGTAGTGTGACCTAACCCTTGGAGTTGATATTTTTGGATGGAACCTCTTGGTGGTGGAATTTAGTGCTTATGATGATATTCCTGTTATAGATTTCTTATCTACAGTCTATACCCAGATTGACTATTTTAGGAGAAGGGTGTGGTGTATTTGTAGTGATGCAATGAGGTTTTTCCTTTTTTAGTGAAAAGGAAACCCAAGTAGAACTAGATGGAAACATTCATAGGAGGGTGAAGCCAATTAATAATCATTTGGCTATCCTGAAAGTTATTATAGTTGATTTTTGAACTTCTAGTTTCTAGCAGTGGTGGTAAAGTATGAGTACATCTTTCCTGAAGATGTTTTAGGATCACCTCTCTTCGGGAGACATAATTAAGAAATGGTTTAAACCCTACGAATACACTGATATTTTCACTGGAACATCTGATGTCTCTCAAATAGATTCATGAGATAAGGGTGTAATTGGAGGACTTATAGAGGAAGCCCTTCATGTGACCCACTATTTTACCCTGGGAATCCCCAATTTTGTTTTCCAAAAAGGAATATATGAGCTTTAGGTTGTGTGTGGACTACCAGTTCTTTAATCAGGTGACCATGAAGAACAAGTATCCATTTTATAGGATCAATGAACTCTTTGATCAGTTTAAAGGGGTGAAATGTTTATCAATGGTTGACCTTAGATCAGGATATCACCATTTGTGAATACGAGATGAGGTTATACCAAATACGGCCATCTGATGTTGTTACAGTTACTATGAGTACATGGTGAGGCCCTTTTTCATAAACAATTCCCCAAAAGTTCTCACGGGACACCTGAACTGCATCTTTTAGCCTCATATAGACCAGTTCATGGTAGTCTTCATCTATGATATCCTTATGTACTTGACGTCTGAGGAGAAGCACCTGATGCACTTAATAATGGTTTTGGACATATATTGAGAGAAAAATATTTATGAAAAACTCCCAAAGAACCAGTTTTGGCATCAAAAGCACTAGTTTCTATGAAACAATATCTTAGCAAATGGATTGGCAGTGGACCACGACAACGTCAAGGCAATGTTATCATGGGAGCAACCTAAGAGCGTGACAGAGGTGAGGAGCTTCCTCAGACTAAAAAACTATTATTGGAGATTTGTACTTTATTTCTATATGATATTTGCACCTATGACATCTTTAACAATAAAGGGGAATCCTTTCATGTGGATAGAGAAGTACCAACTATCTTTTCAACAACTAATGCATAGTTTGAAGAGTGCTCCAGTCATTAGATTTTTGAAGGTGGGTTTTGAGTATATAGTGTTCTATGATGCTTTAAGAACCATGCTTGGTTGTGTCCTCAAGAAGAGGCAAGTAGTGATTTCCTATGGTTCTCCGTAGTTGAGATCACATGAGTATAACCATGTGAACCATAGAGTTAGGATTGTTAGTATTCGTGTTTAAGACATGGTGATGCTACCTGATGGGAAACCAGTTTGTTTTCTACTCTAATCACAATAATATCAAGTATATCACCTATCAAAAGGATCTGATCTTGAGAAAGAGGATATGGATATATTTCATGTATGAATATGCCTTTATGATTTTCTATACTCCTAAGAAGGAAAATGTGGTAGAAGATATGTTTATCAAGGGATCTAGCTTTCATTTTATGAACAAGGAATTAGAGTAGTCAGCCTCATTATGTATATCCTTTGTGGATGGAGATAGAGAATCTTACCTCTAGTCGACTATTTTTACCCCTTCACTCTTACAGTGATTCAGGGAGGTAAAGCATGGTGATACAAAATATGAGACTTTATGTGCTCAGATATCCAAAGATCATGCTTCTGGGGATATTCAAAAGGTATGGATTATGTTTTTCTTTATATAGAATATATAGTAGTATCAGTGGTGTTGTGGGAGGAGGTTCTAATGGAGTTTCATATGTACTATTTGGTGGTAGATATGGGTGTGGTGAAAATGTATTAGGTCCTAGGACATTAGTTTTGGAGACTAGGGATGAAAAAGATAGTTTCATATGTGGTCTCTTGATGCCTTACTTATTAACAAGTGAAGGCAGAGAACTATGTCCCCAAAAGTTTAGCTCAACCACTTGAGGTACCAGAATGGAAGTGGGATGGTATATCAATGGACTTCATGAAAATTTTACCAAGTATTTCTAGGGGAAACAGTGTTGTTTGGGGGATCATTGATTGACTCACCAATTTGGCCCACTTCCCAAGTAACTGAAAGTAGAGTTTAGTAGAGAGCTTGGGATGCCTCTCTATGCATGATATAGTTAGATTCCATGGAGTTCCATCGATTAAATTTATTATATCACGATTCTTGTTTACATCTTGATTTTGGAAGGTATTATAGAAGGTGTTTGGGATGCAGTTTTGTATGAGAATAGTTTTTCACCCACTAAAGGACATCTAGGTGGAGCAGACCATTCAGGTTCTGGAGGATAAGATGTGGGATTTTATGTTAGACTTCATCCATAGTTTGAAGGATCACATATCACTATTGGATTATTCATACAATAATGTATTTTATTCTACCATTGGTATGGGACTATTAGAGTATTTGTTTGGGAGACCCTGTAGGTCACCACTTTGTTGAACTGACCTAGGAGATTCATCATTCATGGGCCCAGAGTTGGTGAAAGATACTACCAAAAAGGTGAATATCTTCTAGGAATGGATGAAAAATTAATAGAGACATCAAAAGTATTATGTTTGTAGGAAGAGGAGGCCATTGATGTTTTTGGAAGGAGACCATGTATTCCTAAGGGATTTTTTCAATGTGGATTGCAGACATATTCCTTTTGTGGAAAACTATATTCAAGGTTCATTGGAACTTTTTAGATACTTCATTTATTTGGTGAGGTGGTGTACCACATGCCTCGACTCCAATAGTTAGACCGGGTACATAACATCTTCCATGTGTTATAGCTGAGGAGGTACACGTATGACACATCGCACGCCTTCAACTGGGGAGAGCTAGAAATCAATGTTGGAGGGAATTTTACTAAGTACTCAGTGGAGATCGAGGATTGATAAGAGACTATCCTTCATGGGTGATTGATTCATTTAGTGTGTGTCTGACGACAACACAAGAATCGCTAGAAGAGCACTTAGGAGTGGGAGGATAAAATTCAAGCTCAGTACCCTCGTCTTTTTAGTAACTTTTATTTTGGATTTTTGGGGACGTAAATCCCCGAGGTGGGGAAAATATAATGACTCTAATTTTCTATGTATTATATTTAAATAATATATTGGTTAATTTAGAGACCATGATCTAAGATGGCATTAAATTCCAAGGCTCAGTTTTCCCAAAATAAATAATTGATTTATATTAAAATATTAAATAGAATACACATGATGTTTTCATAAAAAAGTGAAATGACTTCTAAATGGGTGCCCAAATCAAAAATATGAGGGAATATGTATGATTATAAAAACTTATTTTCCCAAGTAATGACTTAATATTTGTTGACATGGGTCATTTGTGGAATTATTTCAGGGGCGTTTTTAATGAATAAAATAAATTAAGAAAAATTTTATTCTTTTCATCAATGGAGAAATACAATGACATTTTTTCCATTAAATCATCCCTTTGTTATAAATTTAGGATTAGTCTCATCACTCTAGAATTCTATGAAGACACTAGAAGGAAACATCTATAGAATCCTCTCGAGTAGGCGATGATGGAACACACTATTAAAGATTAACGAAAACAATATTGATGGATATCACCAATGGAAAAGAGACAATGACTTATCTTTTTTATAAAGTGATTTGAATCTAGGTAGGATTTTTTTTTCATTTTTTCTTCATTATTCCTATGAGGAACAGGGACTAATAAATGAATGAAATATCCCATATATCAACTTCTTATATAGGATGGGATTATTCTGTGGGGTTGATGGCTAATAATTATTTTTAATATTAGTTTGATTCATTTTTAATTCCCATGGGAATTGATCTATCCTGGGACAAATAATGATCGAGGTTCATTCCTCAGGATTGTTTATTGTGGATTTTTCTCTCCTGATATTCTTGCATTCTTCATTCACATTCTTTATTCTCCCCACATATTTGAACAATATATCATTTCACCTTTGATTCTTGGCACAACAATCTAAAACTAGATATCCAATATTAGGAGAACTTGGTGGTGGTAGATGTATTAAAGAGACTTATGAGCACTCATTTTTCAAGATATTTGTGATGTGGTGGATGAAATCAGATTTTAGATCCTATTGAAGGCCTAAAACCCCTTTATTTGTTGTTAGGGTTGTGGATCCACCATAGATATGGATAATCAAGGTGAAAAGATCACCGAAATGAGATCCGGAATACCAGTCAAGGTGTGTGGAGGAAATATATGGGATTCTAGAAAACTGGATACAGACGGCGTCTACTCCCAACTACACATCATGTGTTCAGCATTGGATGACTCTTAAAATACAAAGGAATTTCATGGACATGGGGTGGCATACACGGGTTGGCTACATGGTGTTTACTCCCCGACACAACATTTCCTGAAGAGGTTACATGGACTACCCTTGTACTGGTAAATAAAAAAGTATACATGGGTTGACACTGTGTATTGTCACCCGGTCAAAGTACACAACAACACCCCAGATGAAAGGAAATGGTGTGCAGCCCCCTCTACATGTCGTGTATCACTATTCTATTTGAAATGTTCTAAAGGCATGGTCCATTGTACATGTATAGTAAACGAAGTCAAGGGATATGACATGTGACCCTACTACATGTAGTGAAGTTCTTCCTATATGGAATTAGCCACTTTTCCACCATATCATGGATAGTATTCATTAGGTTTTGTCCCCTTTATTATTTCATTCAAGGTTGGAATGAATCAGTTCCTACTCATATAACTACAATAACTTTAGCAATACATCCTGGATAGATTTATTTGAATCTCCCACGAGGCTTGGAGTAGGTTCCTCTATTCATTATTCTAGCCCTAGTTGGCATTCGTGGTATCGACATGACCAACACTACATGAACGTCGATCCTTTACTTGTTGGGTTAATCCATATTGAGTTGTTGGTATCCCCTAGTGGACCACGATATGATCCTCATTGGTTGTATCACATCTATCTTCAGATTTCTCATCATATCTCTCTCATGGTGAGACATGATGTGAAGTACCTCTCAAACGAACATCATCAGTGCTATCAGACTCAGGTGTGTGTTCTCCAGGATGAGTGCTCCATGTAATCCTCAAGCTGAATTACTAGGGTCGGTATGTTGTGGTTATGACTTACCTCTAGACTTTGTGTCCTGGTTGATTATATCTGGATATTATTATTTAATGTATTGTAGTCATATACCTATGTAGAGATTACCGTAATTTACTTTTTATATTTCTTTGTGGTTTTGGGGTGTATTAATGAGTTTTTTTATACTCACCCATGCATTGGCTTTACCCGAACATGTTCTGTCTTGTGAAGATGGTCGACCTTTTGACGGAGTCCGATGCGGACAAGGATTAGATGATTCTCTGTGAGACTGGATAGACCGAGGTGTATTCCAATGGCTTTAAAAAAGTAATCCTAATACCTTTACATATAGGATGGACTTGTGGTCACAGACTCTCTATGGTGGGCTGGTATTTGGGCCATGTTTTACAGTATATTACTTCCTTTCATACTCTAGTTGTTGGATATAGTGGTATGAATTTATAGTTTACATAGTGATTTTTCTTACATTTCAGCAGTCTCTTGTCTTGGAGATATGTGTTTGAGTATAAGTATATAAGAAATTCCTCCCATGTTAGTGATATGCCTACTCTATCATAGTCACCATTACCTTTCCTATTGGATTCAGACTTGGGGATTCACAGAACGAACCCAACTAGGATGGGTCGTGACATAAATACCAGTCAGCTCGGGTTCCTTTAGGACATCTAGCAAATTCTACTAGCTTTACCAGAGATCTAAATGTCTGATCATGGTAACCATGTGTATACAAATATACATATAAGTAATCATATATAATAAGTATACATATGTATGGAATTTATATTTGGGGACAGATGTTGGAATATACATGGATATTATGAGCTAATTGGAACAAGCCATTAATCATACATCGATAACAAGTAAAACAAGTTAAAGGCTCCAACATAGGGTGCAATCCCTAAATCTCATATGAACGTGACACATCTTGACCATTACTTAAGAGTTTGGGTTGAATCATCATGTTGAACACTCGGTGTAATGGAACTTGGAAAATCATTCCAATCATATACATAAGATTATAATGGGTTCAGACATCATGACCATTATCCAACTTAAGGGGCCAAGAAATTTCATACTCAGCAGAACCCTTGAACATTGTTAAAAACCCGTTATCCATAGTTTAATTATAGTAATAACAATAATAAATTATCTCTACAACACTTATAATCATTTATCATAAATAACCATGGGTGATCAATTCTTATAATTATCATTTATTAATATATAACATGTGGTGTGTCCTTTCCACAGACTTGTACTTTATTAACTCAAGCCGTTTGATTTTCAAATCCTGGAAATTCCAATTACATGTCATGAAAAACACTTATAAAGAACTTTGATCAACTTAAAAATTATATAAAATATGGAATTTAATTTGGCATACCTAACGGTGTGGAAATCAATGAGTTTGGATTCCTTTAGTCATTTAACATGGATCATAGAAATAATTAGACGGGGCGTAATTATTAAAAGAGGATTAACACATTTTCGAAAATGCACAAGAAAGTGTGGTTTGTGGATATATGGATAAATAATATGAAAAAACACTTAAAATTATGGGAATGATCATTATACCACCTACCTTAGGTCCTTAGATGACCACTAGTCAGGTGTCAACATTTGATTTGAATAAAATGGAGGAAAATGGAAGAACGGTCCAATGCCCTAAAAATAGGGAATATGACTTTACACCAAATTAATATAAGAGACTGGAATAGAAACTATTACAAAACGAAATTCTATTAGAAATATTACAAATTCAGATCCAATGCATCTAATATAGATAAAATCAGAGTTCAGATGGGGGAGTTATCAAGATCCTTAGGTTAGAATTGACGGGGTATTGACATGATAAGGTAGGAGGCTCTTGTCATTAAAAAATAATGAAGGATATATAATTTTAAGCATTTATATCTAACGTGGAAAATGGTCATTTTACCCTTTAAAACTGGGTCTTATGGGTTTCCTGCATGATTTTCCAAATCGCGTTTTAACATTGATACCTCCACTATCTATGAAACTAATTCTTATGATCTAGGAGAATAGTTTTTCTAACCATGCTCAATCCATGTGAAATGGATCTGTAATTTTTCTAATAAAACACACATGGTCATGATTCCCAAATCACATGATTTCAGAAAACACTATCAAGGCTCTCTTATGCACTGGGTACCTCACACGGTTTAGTAACACAATTAGTACTAACTATTCATAGCACACTATTTGTCCTCATTTTTGAACTTTGTGCTTCAAAAAAGCCATAGACACTTGTGAAACCAACCATATAACATATGTCATGTTTTCCAAGATAAAACAAATTATTCAAACAAAATAAAAAAATTATTTTTAGCTTTGTGAAAAGGCAAGTTGATATACATATTCTATTTAGAAATTCTATTATTGTATTTAGATAAATTTTCTGAAATAAAAAGATTTTTAACACCATAAAATCAATGATTTTATATAATACACATATTGGAATAATTCAAAATCAATCCATTGAGAAAACATAAAAAATTTGGATGTGATATAGTTTTTAGAACAAGGGAAAAAAATTATATATAGTTTAGTTTTATCATTATTACTTCCAATAACACAACTTTTTCTATTTTACTTATTTTCCTAAAAACAATTATTGTGATCTAATTCTATATTTGTAAAGACCATGGATGCATATCTAAGGTATTGAATCTTGTTTTTTAATCATTTAATTTTATCATCATAATCAAAAAATGGGTGAATATATTTTTCTATTCTTCTTTCTTAATAAGAGATATACCTGTTTAAAGAATATTTTTTCTCCTAGAAACATTATAATAGTTTATAGGAGTTTTTTTCATCATATTTATGATTTTATGATTATCTTATAACATAGTCAAAAATTAATTTAATTCATCAAAATTCGTGTTTTAAATTTGAAATTCAGATTCATGCTCAGAAGAGTAAAAATAATTTACCCATTCAGGTTAGACCATAAACCACATATTACGTTTCTAATTTGAGACATTAGCTTTAGAATACAAATATGAGTCATGAAATGAGTCATTTAAAGTGTTTTAGTTATCTTTTATAACACTTAATTTTCATTTTGAAATCAAAATTCTTTGTGAATTCCTTTTATTGATTTCTTATCTCACAGTTAAGGATATTTATGCTTTATGTGTCCATTATTTTTTCACTGATATCATTAAAATTTATTATAGTTTCCATCATAATTTTTTAATTCTTGAAGGGGTTATTAAATCCTCTAATGTTCTGATAAATTATTTTGAACTTCCTTTCCAATTGAGAAAATTGACAATAAAAAATAAAACTGTTTGAGTATTCTTCCAAGTATTATTTTCATAGGGATACATATTTTTATTTTTTCATACTTTAAGGTGTAAAATTTTAACACATCACATTTCTTTATGAACAAATTATGTTCCCCATATTCAACTTCCATTTGAGTTCTATACATCATAAGAGAACTAATGATTTATTTTATTCATTGATCCTTTATAAGAGTGGACTATAATAGAGTAGCTAATATGGCATCCACAGTAACAGTAATATTCTAACAACATCAAAATCTTGATCTGGTTCTGGAACATGTGTTCCAAGAGATATGAAAATGCTTATTATTTATAAAATTCTTATATTCATCCCAGTAATGATTTCTCCTTCTTTCATTCTGATAGTGTCAATATTCAACTGGGATATATTGTATCATAAATGGAAAAAAAATTAGTTCTTTCATAATACATAGATATAATTTAGTACATATAATGATCTATATGACATTGAGAAAGTTGATTTAATTCATCTGGACATAATCCACATAAGTTGGAATTCATGGATATAGAATTTAAGTCATGTTTAGTTTCTTGATCCAAAATTAATTACTCGGGTTCTGCAATAGGCAACATATAGAGTTAAACCACTTTTATATATAGTTAAATGATAATATTGTTAATATAAATAATTATTCTCACCTTCATGAAAACATACTTTTCTCTATTAAAACATGGCTACCTTATCATAGACATGCCTAATTTTATGTCATCCATTATAGAGTTAGAGATAGATCTTTAAGGGTCAAATATCCCAAGTTAGATAACTCAATGCCTCTACTCATATACCAATTTTTTCACAGATTATTGTGTATAATAGTTTATAAGGGTGGGGGATAAATGGGTTCAAAAATTTCACACCAACATTTTGATAATGGTCGGTATATTATTAAAAAAATTATGAAATAGATTACATGTAAATTGAAGAATGGAAAAAATGATATTCTATAGTGTTTTGGGGGAAAATTATCCCCCAATTCCCTCTTCCAACACTCTATATACATGTTTGGTCATTCTACTAGAAACTATTATTTTCCCAATGAACTACCCGACTTGAATGAATGTAATAACCACTAGGTGAAAGGGTATAAGTTTCTTATATAAGGATACTATTATATTAATTACAAACATAATTAAACCACACATAGTGTATTTAGTTTTCACTTACACAAGAGTAAAAATATACAGAATAAAAACATCATTTTTGACACATATTTTCAAGTAGAAAATGATATATAGAAATTCCTCAATGATAATAAAATATTATCTTTAGAGTACCTAAAATAAATTATTATGAAATCCATGTATATTTTGAGATCCCAAGCACAATATAGATGTATTAGACTTCTTCTTATAATTATTTTTTTTGAGACAGACACATCTTAATAAAGTGAAATGATGAAGATGCGTTATATTTTTCTGATGGATCAATTTTAATGAACATATCTATCTCTATGGTTTTTCTTTTTTTTTTCATTAACTATTATATATCCTCATACATGACAGTTATTCTGAGTTCTACGTACATGAAATGTTTGGACAAAAAACATTTTAGGATGATATATCCTTACACATCATGAATAAATGTGTACATGAATAAATGAGATGGCCATTTTTTCCATTGGTATAACATATATGATTTTAGATAAGTTTAATTACATTATTTACTCATCACTTACATCAATTATTCCAAAAAATCCATACCTATATATAAAAACATCAACATTAGTAAATACCTTGATCTCCCACATCATGTATGCAAAATTAGACAATGTGTAGCTGAAATATACATAGTTAATTTTGTGTAGGTGAAAATTTATGGTTCTAAGTATTGTATAAGAATGTTTCCCATGTAACCCATTTTTTATATTTAAGGGTTCACATGGATCCAAATATTCTAGGAAGCTATTTTTACATATCCAAAATATTTAAATAGACAATAATTTACATATCGGATTTCATGTAACTAAAATACTTAAATAGATGATTGCACATATAAAAAGTCAATATATATGTGAAATTTTCAGAGGTATATCTAGCACAATGATATTATTTTCATAATATATTTGATCACGTTAATTATTTTCTGAATACAATTTTACAATACATATACTTGAAGTTTCAATGTTGGTGATTTCACATAGATTATTTCATTAATTTTCTAATTTCACATATGTAGATTCCATCACATATATAGATTCTTGTATACAGTCTCTTATGTAAGTAATTTTTAAGTTGCCAAAAATTCCACTTAATGAAATATTTATAGAAATAATAAATTTATAATTTTATCACATATTAAACATAAAACAAATAAAATTAAATTAAAACATCATAAAACACTTAAAAATAGATTTATTAGATCCATAAATAGGTGTTTGCAAGAATCATAAAATGAAAAATATGATATATGACCGTATAACATTATTATTCTTAAAATATCCCTCTTTGGATGATAACAAAACCCATAATGAAAATAAAATCAATTTATAGTTTCAGAAAAAACTATTCAATTTGAATATATATATATATATAATTAATTAAATATTAATTTTGTTTTTCATACATACTTCCTATTTTTTATTTGAAAAATGAAAAAATGGATAAAACATGATCAATATAAAAAATAAGGTACAAAAAACTACATGACTATGGAACTAAAATAGAATATGAATTAGAAAATTACATAGATTAGAATAAAATAGCATAACAAGGAGTGAAATAGGATCAATGGTAAGTATAAAGGAAAGAAAGAAATCGAATTCCATTAAATATCATAAGATTTATAGTATACATAGCCATGAACCCACTCTGCTCTAGAATGTGAAACATGATCAAATTTCAATTTCGAATGAATTGTTGGTTTTTTGATGTAAGGGGATGATGGTGGGGTTAGAAGTATGTTAATTAGGAGGTGTAATAAAAACATATCTATCTATAAATTCATATGAACCTTCCCCTCAAATTTTAGTTCAATTTCCACCATATAAACTGAGAGTTGTATCTAAGACCGTTTTTTAGTCCCCTTTGACAAAAATAAATTCATACTTTCACATGAATGTGAACCATATGGGTGTTAGGGTAGAAATATGAGAAACTAGTTCTGATGATGAAACTGGAACAACAATTGATGTTATCCTCCGATGATCTATGTGATAAAAGATTTTAGGATAAAAAAATTATCATTCATCTACCTAGAACATGATTACCAACCATGGAGAGCAGGGCCAAAAAATTTGTGGCCATTGAGATGGACTAGGGAATTAATATGCATATCAAATATCTCGATGATATCCCCATAACAGAAGTTTTTGATAATATTGTCTTCTTGAAAAGATGGGTGAGAAACCACTCTATGTTACTATTACATGACACACTTTGAGGATTCTTTCTATGTAGTTAAAAATTTTTGGGAAGTGATAGGATCTTGCTTTGTAGAGGTAGATTGTTATAGACTAGATTTTTTAATTGGATCCATTTGAATTATTTAATATATTTATGATGGTTTGGTAATATATCATAAAATTATCCAACCTTATGTTTTATGTTAGTGATACTCCTACTCGGAATTGTATCGAGATGAACAATACTCTCAGGTATATGCTATAGAATAGTGGTTGATGCAAGGCTACTAACAGTGAGTAAATAAGTAAAATGAAATTATTTCATTCTAATAAATATCATAATTTTCTTTTCCTTGTCATATCTTAACATACTAGGGTAAATAAGAGAAGGCTCATAAAAAGTGACTTCATAAGTAACAACAAAGGATTCCTTCACAGGGGTTTTAATAATTTATAAATTATTTTTGATTGGAACACTCCATTTGTCTAATTGATTTATTAATTTTTCTGACACATCAACGTTTTTACACACCTTAGTGTAGAAAATTTAAATGCACTCCTGACGATAACCAATATGACTAACTACCTGGAATTAATTTCCAAGACATCCCTTTAAAAAACAAAATTTCCACCAGAAAATTTGAAAGAAATTATTTAATTATATCTATCAACAATATGAGAGAGACCATGTTATTATGATTTTAGGATATATGGTCATTAAAAATAATCCGATATGAGGATATTTTGTCTCAAGGATTATGATTACCTAGAGTGAGAATAAAGTAGATGTAGATAATTTAGATGATATTCCAATGAAAATTTCAATGTGAATTCCCACCATACACTTAAAAAAGTGAAATCATTATTTCTGATCAAAATTTACTCATCTGATTAATTAATATCTATGCTATAAAGAAAATTAATGACACTAAAGATAAGTTTCTATTCCTTTTGTATTGAGATTCCACAAAAAAAATTATCATTGAAATTATATTTTGTATGAAACTGGTCCTTTAACTAAATAAATTTTCACTTCAATTATTTAAGATCTTGGTTATATAAATCAATAGGGATTGTCAAAATAGTTTTTAAGTGATTAAAAATCATAGTCTTTGTGGATATAAAGTCCATTATTTAATTGAAACTAGTCTTAGAAATTGAATTATATGAAATTTTCTTGGAATATTCTTGAGTGTCATGCAGTTCATCCTTTATCACACCCATATACCTTTTATATATTCAAATTTGTAAAACAAATTGGAGAAATTTTTTGATTATGATCCTCAAAACCTATGATTAAATTAACCTTATGAACTGAAGATGATTCTCCATGACATTATGAGTAAAGGGGTCCATCTATCCCTCTTTAGGCCCATTAAAATATAGAAGGATGATATACTAAAATGTTACATTCCTCTAATACATCTATGTTGATAGCTTCTTCTGAAATATGAGAAATAACAACAATAATTTATTCAAGAGTAGGAGAGATAACATATATAACAACTTACACACTTGTAATTACAAACTCCTCTCTATATAAGATACTAGAATCAATAGATGTTTCCTCATAGTCTCTTTTCACACCCATATTTCAAGCATTATAACTTATAGGTGAAATAAAAACTCACTTCTTTCCAAATCTAGCTTCAGTTACTCTAGATTATTCTTTAATATATTCCATAACTAGTGAAACAAATTTTCACCTAGTAGGATTCCCCATAATGTGTTCTAAATTACTAGGAATAATACATCTAGAATCCTCCACCTCATTAGGTGTAGGAGGTTCTATAACTTGTAAGACCCTAGAATTTTAAAATATATTTTTCTTTAAAAAAATTTATTTCTTTTATATTATACATTAATGAAACAGTGATTTAATATTTTTGGTATCAATAGGAATTAAAAAATTATCAAAAATATATATAAAGGCTTTATATAATTTATATTCATTCATAAGTAAGTAATTTATTTTAAGAAAAATAATTATATACACCAAAAATAATTTTTTTACAAAAAAAATATTACCTTTGGTTAGAAAATACTATAACAAATTTCTTCAAATTTTACAAATTTTATTTGATGAAAAGCATATAATTCTATAAATAATCATATAAAAAATATATTATGGTGAAATTTTGGTATTTTTCGGAAAATATCGATTTAACCTTAAAGAATGAAATGTTCCAAATTTTATATCAATTTCATTAATTTTTATTAAGAAGGTCCTATAATTATTTTAATTTTAACATAAGTCAATATAAGTTTCTTTTATTTTTAAATAATCCAACTAATTACATAGGAATCATTATTATACTTGATTTCTTTATAAGTTAATTTTTAGGCTCAATAACGCATTTTTGAAAAATGTTTTTCATGTGTGGAATTTGTTTTTACCATAATTATTTTAGTAAATCAATATTTATTAATAATGGTAGTGAAATTTATAGATTAAAAATTTAATAAAATTATTTTAAAATCATTTTATGGATTTTATGGGGCATGAAATAATAATAAATTCATATAAATACCTAAAAACATTCCTTTAGAAAATAGTTTTTGCGGCATTTTATGCTCTTATTTTAAAAAATATATCCTAATTCTGTATATTTAGTATTTTAAAATGGATTTCATATTGAAAATCATAATAATTAATGTAATTTTATATGGTAAACTTTATTTTTTTAATTATAAAAATTAACCATAATATAGATTTTCCATCTTGGTAAAATATGTGAAATTTAGCCAGAATAATGCGGTAAAACATTAAAATCTCTCTAACACATGAATTTATTCAAATGTATTAGTGTTTTTTTATAAAATTAATTATTAAATTGGTAAATATCATATTTTAAATAATTATTTTGAAATTGGGAACCCAAATTGACTTTTGTGAAGAAATGTTATATTTCATTCAAATTTAATACTATTACTGGGTCTTTACATCTAATTGAATGATTTTAAGATTCCATTTGGTTCTATATTTCCCCAAATTTCTAAAAAACGTAATTTTTTATAATTTTACAAAAAACATTTGTGTAAAATTAGTTTGAATAAGTTTAACATGGGGATAATAAAGACATTGTACCAAACACCTACCAAATGTTATTGATTGAGTTTATGTTAACCCTATAACATCTATTTTGGAATTTAGGGTGTCTTGGTTCCACTTTAAATTAATATATATATATATTGTGTAATCATTTATGTAATTCCATGTGTGTCCTCTCCCTTATAAACAGACACCACCGCTTCTATATTATTAAAAAATCATGAGCCTTATATCTCTACTAAGCCCTACCATAATACCTTCATATATTTCTTCCTGATGTCTTATAGTTTCTAGTCTTTCCAAAATATCATGTTTTAAATGAATAGGTTGTAACCCAATGTATTTTTATCAAATAATTGGTTTAACTCTTAACCGAATACGTTAAATTTTATTTCTTCATCTACCACCTCTAAATATATAGTATTCAATATAAAATAATTAATTTAGTAAATTCAATATATTTAAATTTTATTATAGTTTTAGATCAACCATTTTCCACATCATTTCCATCAAATGATAGAAGAAATGTATCGCTCATGTGTATGTGTGAACTACTGTCTCCACATAAGGATATGATGCATTCTACATCATCATAATTCATGGTTATTTTTCATGATGGATTTAAGGTTTATATATGATATTTATGACATATTTATACTTTTATAATTATGATATCTTTTCTACAATATTTTTGTTCATTCTGTTGAAAACAATAATGTCACTCGGGTATATGGGTGGACTACTACCTCCACAAATCCATGTGATTCGTTTTTCATTTTTATAATACATGGATGATAGTAATGATAGATTTATGGAATGTATTATATATATATATATATTATATAAATTAATCTATAAAAATTAATTTTTAATTATCTTTATTTCATTCTAGCCATTGAGAATTGGAAACATAACCCCTGTGTAATATGGATATCCGCCTCTAGGAAGTGATGTAATCCATTTTTCCTCAGTACCTAATAATAATAGTTATAAAATTTTAATTAATTGTTACATATTAAATAAATTAAATGATAAATATTATTTATATTATAGAACCACGAACAAATTATAAGGTCTGAGACTATGGAACCAAGACATGCATGAAAAATGAAGCAGATATCACCTAGAACCGTGATTTTAAAAAAGTATTTGGAATTAATAGGTGATAATATGTCATAATTAAATAATATATGTTATGATATATTTATATATGAGTATGGTTATGGAATATATTTATAATAAATCTATACATATTATAGTTTAGGTGCTAACACATACAATGAAATTCGAGACCTGAGGTAAGGGTTTTCTTGTCTCGATTTTATTTCTATGAGACATATTCCACATTCACCAATTATTTTCATTTTGTGGTATATATTTATACCAGGAATTTATTTTCTGATACATATTTTTAAATTATTGGAATTTATAAATACATATATGGTTTTTCATTTAATTATATTCTTTTTCAGATATTATAAAAGTTTTAAGGGTTTCCCATCTCACTTTTACTTCTATGAGCCATTTTTCTTATTCACAACTTGTTTTCATTGTGTAGTTTATTTAATTACCATTAATTTCTTTTATAATTACTATAAATAAATTTATATGGATTTTAAAATTCATAAAATGTTCTCCCTTTCATGAGGCTTTGATTCAAAGATTACCAAAGTGGTAATGAATTTTTTTTAAATCCTATTTTAATTGCATTGTTTATTAATTAATATACATTAAAGAAATTATATTATTATAATATAATAAATCAATTTAATTTTTATTTTACTCAATTTTTTCATATAATTCTTATTCAATTATTCCATTTCCCTCTCTTTGGTACTTAAAAATATCAGTTTAATGTTAATTATTAAAAATGTAATATTTCTTCTTTGGTCAGATATCTTTTTCTTCCATGTCTAGGTTTTCATTATAATGTTCTCATGAATATTTATAATATTATCTAATTCTTATTTAAAGACATTTTTATCCATTTTTGTGTTTTTATAAAAATTATTTGAAGGAATATTATTTTCATTTTCCAAAATAGGTACTTTTGACTTTTTTACAGAAAATATGAATGTAGTATTTTATTTTTATTTACTTGGAAAGATTGGAATTTCCCAAAATCATTAATGATTAATGATTTGATTATTATTTTATATATTTACAAGTATTTTTTCCTAGAAAAAATTTTCATTTATATTATATATATATATATATTTATTTAATAATTTTTTTAAAAATAAAAAGAATATTTTCCTCAAGAAATATTCTAGTATTCATTTAAAGGAATTTATCATCTATGATAAAAACTATTTTTTCACTTATAATTTAAATGGATTGTAATTTAATGATACCATTGTTATTATTTCTATTGATTTTCTATGATTATTATAATTAGATATGGAAAAAATTATTTTCCATGGTTTATATTGTGATTAAAATTTAATGGATCCCATTTTCTTCCCATAGGTTATGATATATTTAATGTTTTAAGATCTTGTGAAAAAACATATTAATAGATAACTCAAGAGATAAATATGTTATTCAAGAACCTAATTTATTTTTCACACTAGGTTTTCCTACCCATAATGTGCTGATGGCGGTTCCTCCTTTTCATGGATTTTATTGCTTCCTCCAATAGGAGGATATTAGTCAGTGATTGATTCTTCAGTAAGATCATGGGTGGATCGTGGCCCATGAGATTCTGTAGATTCTTCTACCACTAAGGTTGAGGATGTTCCGAACTGTGTCCTAATTCTAGGCTTGACTACCATATCTGTGGACGTTCCGTAGCATAATGTACACTGATATAGCATAGGGGAGAAAATTGGTTTGATGTTTTTAGATGCGGTGAAGTCTCACCTTTCATTCTCCGGTGCGGTGTTATAGGAAACTTGGGTAAACCAACATCATGTTGATGATTTTTATGAACCCATTCATATAAAAATGTGATTAAAAACCCTTCAAATGCAAAGACAAATCTAGGGGAGTTAGGTAACTTACTCTGCTAAAGGACTCGTATTTTGGTAGAATCCTCCATTAGGGATCATCCATGCATGTTGAAGCAAATGCTACACCGTTATCCTCACGAATGGAAATCAAAAAAAATTCTGATTAAACGCATAATTTTACCTAAATGTGAAAATCCCCGGAGTCATCAAGACATAGTATGTTAGATATAAATTTTATAGGGATCACTAACTATATATGTGTTTGTCTTGGTCAAGGATTTTTCCACTGAATTTTTTCTAGTGATGACATGAATATTCAAGCATGGGGTATTGGATCCCTAATATTGAAACCTAGATGGCCTCATTTACATAAATGGTCTATGCATTTTAATGTTTGACGTACTTGAAATTCCTTTTCTTAGGTCTGAGTTTGTCTGTGTGGGATTAATTGGGCCCTTTGGAACCCGTAGATATTTCCTGACATTGGAATAGTGATTAGGACTCCCAACCGAATTGATTAGGAGATAGAGGAAATTATGTTTTCAAACTATGCTTGGATGCTAGTGTAGATTGATCTAAGCTCAACACAAATTGACAAGGTATCCCTTTCAACTCTTTCATATAAAATCAAAATATATATTGAGTATGAAAAAAATACACTTTTTGCATTAACTGTATGGATGTTGGACATTCATTGGAGAAATGTAAAAAGAAGGTTACATGTGATGGATGTGGGATGAGAGGTAATCCAAACAATCTCTGTAGAAATACGTTAAAGATGAAAAATGTGGACTTGTCAAAACCTATGTCACGTGATGGAGTTTCCCTCAAAGATCCAGATTTCAGGGTGAAAGATGTGCATATTTATGTCTCCCAAGAGCCTAGTAAGGAGCTACTGGTGGAGTATCTGATGAAGCAGAAATCCTAGGCTTCCATCTTCTCTAAAGAGACAAATGTCCACAATGTTGAAGGGAAAACTGTTAACATTCGCAACACTCAAATTCAATATACTACAAAAACATTAAGTAGTGATAATAACGTGATGGTGGATCACGTCAAAGAAGAGGGTATTCAAAATTCAGTTGATCATTATCTTTAGTTGGATATAATGAGCACTTCAGGTAGCTAAATGGGTAAGAAAACATTGGAAGTTGACTCTCGAGTCATTTTTAAAATCTTCCCTTCACTTTAAAATATATCATGGATAATGAGGGTTTTCAACTTGTTTCATACAAGATTAGAATGTCTATGGTTAATTCCCATGTGGTGGTTGAGAACCAATATGAATAAATTACTTCTCCTTCTCCTGAAAAAAATGATTGTGCAACTGAGACACAAGATGCATAAGAGGCAAAACAAAAAGAGATGGTTCCTTAGGTGAGTCCATTAAATGTAGAGGTGATGATGAATTTAACTATAAGATATTATTCTATATAAATAATCAAAGAGGGTTGGGTGGATAACTCTAACTTGGGAGGAATTGATGATGAGAGTTTATATGGAAGGATTACAGCTCTTCCTTCATTTATAGGGTGAAGAGGCTGAGGGCGCGGATGTTAAAGAGTTGAATTATATGAAATTAGATTAGAAGAAAGGTGTTAAAGTGAAATATTGATGAAATAATAGGTTGATAGATTTTATTCCTTGGGAGGAATTCATTGTTTTCTCATTCCTTATTTGGACCCTTTGTTTTCTTTTTATTAATAAAATAGGAATGTCCTCTATTTTTTTAAAAAAAAATATTTTTCACAATTTAATGCATGGGCCTAGAATTCTTGTCTTTATATTTATTCGTTGACTTATATTTTATGTCCATAAATTTATGTGGGAACCTAATTTCTTAATAATAAGTTTATTTGATGTACTAGTTTCATTTCATTAACATAATGAGTAAACCTATTTCTATTTATACATGTTCACAATGTTATGTACTTTTTTTTTCATATGTTTATGTTATGTTCTCATGTATTATAAATGATTATTGATGATTACAAAATCTAATAAATAATTTATTCTGATATTAATGGATTAATTCTATGACTTATGTTTATGATAAAAAAAATTTGGTTAAGAATTTTTTATGGCGTGATCATTATGTCATACCTATACTCTTAAATTGTTTCTACAAATTCTGATTGATTTATATCTCTATTTTTTAACATTACAATGCATCTGAGCTCAACCTTTATTAGGATTAAATTTATTATGTTATTTAGTGTGTTTCTCTGTAGGGTATGTAATATAATGTTTTAATGTGATAATTTATTTATGGGATATGTGGAATATCTTATATAAAATGAAATTCATATATATTTAGTATCCAAAGAAACTAAAACTTTTTGGTTTTATCGTAGATCATGAGTTTATATAATGGATATTTATATAATAATATATAATATTTATGTATGAAAATTAAGGTTCAATATAGTTTTTATCATAGAATATTTTAGTTAATTTTTGGTTATTATGGTTAAAAACATTTCATAAAATCATAGGGACACACCTAAGTATAGTATAACTTCATAATATTTTAGTGGGTATAAATTATGTGGGTTTCCTATGAATATTTCACTATATAAATACTAGAATGTGTATGAATGTGTTTTATAAAAGCACATTAGGGTAATAACTCTAAATATACTACATTGGGATTTAACTCAAATGTTGCCAATGCATGATGAGTGGACATGAGAATGAATTCAATACTAGACACTCTTGGGGGATATTCTTGGGTATAATCAAATTTTATTTCAAAACCATTATTATGAATGGGAGGATAGAACTTATAAAATCCTTTGATATAATATAGTGGTTTGGGATAAACATAAATTTTCATTGGTTCATAAGAATAAGGTTGACGATAAGTTTAATGGTGTAGACACCCCTTTTGATATTTTACATGATGGATGTTTAAGATGATTATGGATTTTATAAGACAAATATGGGAATAAAACCCTTTAGTTTAGTATGTATTATGGGAAATAATTATTTTAGGAATGGATATTGAGATAATTTTTGGAATAATTTAAGTTTTTATTGAGGTTTTATATTGATTCATGTTATATTGGGAATGAATTAACACACATTTAGAGAATATATGATCTAATTATTCACACTTTGAGTATGCTAAATTATGAGATACTTCATGTTTTCCATGGATAGATATTTAGGATGATCCAAAAAAATGTTATTAAATATTTTTTAATTTTGGGTTTTGAATTTGTCCATATATATTTTGGAGTGTTCTTAAAGTTAACTGCTTTGGAATTGATTAAGTTAAATCTTGGGTATTATTTTTTATGTTTTAGATATTAATATATTATAACAATACATATAAGATGACACGTTTAACCATTTTGGATTTTTAAAAATCTAGATAATGAAGGAATGAATTTTAATTATTTTAAAGTTAATTTTTATTCTTCTGTCAAGAAAAAATAATCTTTATTATTCAGTTTTATGAATAATAAATAAGATAGAAGTTAAAATTAATCGAAGTGAAACTAAATGATAGAATTGTGGTTTATAAATAGAAAGAAATAAAGTTAGTATATTATCTCACGTACTCTATATTGATAGTAAAATAATCCCTCAACATTAGGAAATAGATATTAAAATAAAAAATTTATTCTTTAACATTCATTTTTTATAAATTTATTGCCTTTTAAACCATCACTAATTTATGGTTTTATGGTAATTAATTTTATCATGAGGTTTTTTGTATCACACTTTATTAGCTATTGGATATTTCATCCTCCATGTTTTTATTTTAACTTCAATACAATTTTATCCTTTTTTGGATGCCTGTTTATGTGTTATTTTTGGATACCAATATGTTTTCCACATTCTTTTTCAATGGATGTTCTATTATCCCTTTATATGGCATGGTTCTTAAATAATTTTTTTTAAATATTAAACCTTTGATGAACAAAATGAAATTGTGAAGGTATAACTTATTTTCGTTGGGTATCACCCTAATATTTAATAATACATTTATCCTTAAAATAAATTTCTAATTTCATACTTTACATGAAACATTGAGTTTAAAAGAACCATTCTCTAAATTTTATTATTCAAACAATACTAATTTAACATGGCCATTAAAATTAGTGGCATAAATATTAAAACATTAAAAACTGAAGAAAAAAATAAAGTAATTTTCTTATATAATTTAAATTCAATGATAAATAAGTACTCAATTTTATAAAAATTCATTTTATACTTCAAAAATATATTTTCTTCAGAAATATTTTTTCAAGTATTATGTATTAATTTTTTATTTATAATTTAAGAAACATTTTAAAATTATTTTGGATATAAAATATTTTATGTTTTAAATCAAAATATAAAAATTACCATTGAGTTAAATTTTGGTGTTTCCTGAAAAGATTATTTTTTCTGTAAATAGTGAAAAATAAGTATTTTTTCAAGGTTGTAATTTATTTTCCCAGAATATTTCACATAATTATTTTAATCTCATTTTAAATCAAAATATTTATCATTTAGTTATAAATAATCTAATTAATTATATATGAATCAACATTTCACTTTATTTTGGTATAAGTTCATTTTTCGGATTAAAAACACATTTTTCTATAGACCATTTTTTTGTACAATGTGTTTTTATCTTAATTAAAAAATTAAATATATATCCATTAATTATTTTAATGAAATATATATATTATATATTCCAAAAAATATTTTATATTCATCTTATGGTTTTTATTTATAAATAAATAAGAATAAATTCATTTTTTATTAAAACCGAATTTTATTAAAAACAATTTCTGTAGAATTTTGTTTAATTAATTTAAAACTAATTTCCCCCAAATATATACATTTATTTATGTAGAATAGATTTCATGTTTTTAATATTTATAGTTAATATAATAAAACAATTTTCACTTGATTTTTGGTAATTGTGAATATTAACCATGATAAATATTTTTCACATCGATAGAAGAGGTAAAACATGCTTAAAATTCTGGTCTAAAATTTTTAAATCTATATAAAAAATTAGTTTATCCTATAAATTTAATTTTTTTAAACAAAAGTTAAATCTATTTATTTAATTATTTTTTTAAACAATTTTTTGGGAACCCATGCTTGACATTTGTGAAGATAAGTTATAGTTTTTTAAAAAAATTATAAAATATTTTCTTGTATTTTAATTCAACAACAATGTTTGAAAATTCCGTTTTGTTTTAGCATGACCCAAAAGTATAAAAAAATTAAAAAACAATTAAAACAATTAATTACTTTATTTCAAGGTAAATTGATTTTTAGTCTAAAATCATATATTTTCTTCAAAACTGTTTTTTCATGTGTTTCTAATCCATATATTAAAAGTAATTTATAAGTCCTATTGAAATTAAATATAATAAAATTTATCCCAAATATGGAGTCATAATTTAAAAATTTTATTATAAGGAAACTTTTATATTTTGGTCAGATAATTAACTGATTATGATAAAAATCATGTTATTAGAGTTAAGGTTAAAATGAGTATAAGGTAGTTTAACACAGATATAATTGTTAAAATATATTAAAAACATTCCAAAATGTGAATGGTTGAGTTTATTTTGACCCTATCACATCTGATCATATAATTTTTTATTTCTTTGTTCCATTATACATGATTATGATATATATATATATTGATCATTTAAGTAATTCCAAGTGTGTTCTTTCTGTCCACTATAAAAGGACACCACATATTCTCTCTTCTATCCACCTCATGAATATTATATGATTCCAAATAAATACCATAATACCTTCACATATTTCTTAAAAAAATTATATAGCTTATTCTCCTTCAAAAATACCATCCTTTTAAGTCTTATGTTGTATGCGAGAGGATGTTTCTCAATGAAAAGTTAGAACTCTTAACTGAGCATATTCAATTTTATTTCTACTTTTAATTCACCTACATATATGTAACACATTATAAAATAATTAAATAAGTATATTAAATATTACATTTTTTTATTATGATGGATCAACCATTTTAATAATACTTTACATCAAATGGAAAATGAAATGTATCGCTTGTGCGTACAAGCAGACTATCTGCTCCACATAGCGATATGATCAATTCTCCATCACCATAATTCATCGTTCGTTATTATGAAGTATTTAATGTTTATATGTGATATTTATTTAATAATTAATCTTCTATAATTATATTATCTTATCTATTATCTTACCTTTACATCTATAAAAAAATCATTGCTTGGGAGTTTGTTGGACTACAACCATTAGGAAAGGATGTTTTTTTCAATTTTTATTTACATGAATTGAAATATACATTGGTTTAATAGAAAAATATTTCATATATTAATAATTATTACTATGTAAAGATTAAATATTATTTAATTTTTTTTTTCAACCATTAAAAATTGGAAACATCTCTCAGGTGTAAGTACATATTATTATCACCATGAAGTAATATAATCTATTTTTTATCACCAAATTATATTAATTGTTATAAATGACGGTGTAATTGTTAAATATTATAGTCATGTCTAGATAATGATTTTGGAAATGATGTAACCATGATCAATATAAAATTAATATGACTACAGAACAGAATCATGCATGAAAAACGAAGTTGTTATAGCCCAGAACAATTATTTTAATAAAGAATTATTTATAAATATTTGATAATATGTTATAAATAAATCCTATAAGTTATGATATATTTTGGTATGGTTCTCAAATATATTTATAATAAATCTATAATTATTATAAAATAGGTCTGAACACATATGAAGAGAGACAATAGTTGAGGTAAGGGTTTTCATATTTCACTTTTATTTCCATGAGACATATTCCATATTAACCACTTGTTTCCATTTTTTGGTATATATACATATCATGAATTTCCTTTATTATTTTTATATTAAAATTATATTTATTTAAAAATTCATATATGGTGATCTCTTTTAAGAGAGATTCATTTAGATATTACCAAAAATTTAAGGGTTTATCATCTCAATTTTATTATTGTGAGTCATATGCCACATACACCACTGATTTCCATTTTTTTTCTATATAACTCCCATGAATTTTTTTGTCAGATTATTATAATTAAAATTTGTGGTATTTAAAAATAAATTCGATGATATATTTTTCATGATGTTTTAATTCTTGGATTGCCAAAGTTGTAATGGATTTATGTCTAAATCCCATTTTAATTGGGATTGTTTATACACAAATTTACATTGATTAAATTATATGGTGATTATATTGTAAATCATTATAATCTAATAATGACCTTTATTTTCGTTTAATACTACCATTTTCCTCTCTTTTCTATATAAAATGGCCATGAAAATGTTTTTAAGAAAATAAAATTTATTTTCGCTTTGGAAATGAAACTTTTTCTTCCATGTCCTTGTATTATTTAAAATATTTATAATAATTTATTTATTATTAAAATTATATTATTTTTTAATGTAATTTTCATCCAATTATGATTTTATATGGAAATATTTCAAATTAATCTTCATATAAATTTTTCAAATGTAGTACTATTGAATTTTTAACAAAAAATGTGAATGGAATATTTGTTTTAATATACAATACATGAAAACAAATCGTAAAATCTTGAAAAATAAATGATATAAATATTAATTTACATTTTTTCATTATTTTATTTGAAAAAAATGTTTTACTTAATATTTTGGAAATATCTATATTTTAAATAAGTGAATTAAAAATTAAAATGGAATTCTCCTTAAGAAATATTCGAATAATTTTTTAAATAAATATTTCATATATAATAACATCCTTTGATGTTAATTATGTGTTACTGAGGATATTATATAATGAACCAATCCTTATTCTTTATATGTATGGTTTATGATTATGATATTGGGATATTTATGATAACCTATTATTTTCCGCATGTTATTCTTTGATGAAATGTTTATAAAAATTATTTATTTTTGTATGATCTTATGGAATACATATGAATGGATTATATTATGTGATGGGAGGGATTGAAATTATACATCTCCCCAATTAGTTGGTTAAATATTAAAAACTCATGATATTAATATGTTATATAGGAACCTTAATTTTTATAATTTTATGAGTGGACATAGTTTTCATATCGATATGTTCATGTCCATGTCATAATTAGTAATCATATTTCTATTAATATATGGTAAAAATGATAAAAAAATTATTAATTCTCCACATTACTATGTTTATGTAATTCTATAATTCTTCATGACATGCTATTGATGATTGTAAATTCTTATAAATATTTCATTCTATTACAAAATGTTTTTATTCCACGATATATATTTATGATATAGGAAGGATTGGGTTTTAACTTTTTATCTAATTATCATTACCAAATAACATTATACTTATCTTATAATTACATATGATCATTGATTCATATCTCCCATGTTTACCTTTACTGATCATATTATCTCACCCTTTCTTATGTTTCCTTTTCTCATGTTATCATGAAATATTTTATATATGGTATGTGGAAGAAGGTTATAATGTCAGAATAAATTAATGGGATTTGTTGAAGTTCCTTTTTGAAATATGATGTTAACCTATCCATTATCAAAAGACACTTAAACATGATAGTTATGGTGTGGATATTAAATTTATATATAATTCATATTTATCTAATAAGATATAATATTCATGTATGAAATGAATAGGTCTCTATATATTTAGTTCAATATCTCATTCTTTTACCACTACAAAAATATTATTAGATGATAATTCCTAAGAATATATAGTGATTTGGAGGTGGGTTTATGTGATTATATTAATCATGTGACACTTCATTACTCTTCAATCTAACTCAACTACTTTCTTCTTCACCAATAGAGAGATAATCCATCCAAAAGGATAATATCTCATCCTACTATTTTCCTTAAATATAATTATACATAAGGAAAATCCTTTGTGTTTATAGGCTAACATTTATATTATTTAATAAAATATACAACATGTGGATATCTTGTAAGAGTATCTTCTCAGACTCCCTGTCCCATGGATCAATAAAAGATTTAATGAACTTTTACAAGACCTTCCATTCAGCCTCTTGGTCGATAAATTCTTTCTTCTCAACCACATAAGTCCCAAACAGAGATGTGATATTCTCAACTTGTCCAAAAATAATAATACCCACCATGTTTTTAAAAAAAATTAACTTTCTTCATGTGTAAAATGAATAATCTATTCTAATTATTTATAATATATAGTTAAATTATTTCCATTAAAATTAGTATAAATTTCACCTTCACTTTGTATGAATTGAAACTGTGAATTTTTAGAAAAATTACATAATATTTCCTTAAAATGAATCCAATTTTGTTTTCATAAAAAAACTCCCATACATGAAATAATATAAAATAATTTAAAATAATCTATATACTATTTACCCAATAAATATTTATATACTTATTAGACATAAATCTCCATAGAAAGCAATAAATTTTGGATTTTTTCAAGGATCCTAGGGAACCATCCTCTATAATTTAATATTCTTTCATAATCATACTAGGTATAGTATGCTAATTAATTTTTTTTCAAATTATCAGTGAAGGGACAATGATATTCATCTCTGAGAGCTTAAATATAAGAGAATTAGAATTAGATGATGTTGCCTATGAGTTTAGGTGAATAATTATTTTTAGTGATTTTAGACAGAAATTCACTAATAAAATGAAATTAACTAAAAATCATTACATAATATTGATATGATATTATATAAATTTCTATCGTATAAAACCAATTAATAGTAATAATTTATGATACACAATGATATACATAAAACCCAAAAAAATAAGATAATCTTACAAAGTTATTTAAATTCAAATAAACATAAATCTCTTTTAATAAAATAAAATCTAGAAAAAGAAAGAGTCTATGTAATTAGATATTATAATTTATTTATTTGTGGAAAAGAATTCGAGAAAAATATACCCTTTTTAAGAGTGAGTTCTCAAGAAATGATTCCTCAAGTCTTTATTCTTTTTTCTTGAATAGATTATTTTATTGTTCAAAATTACGATAGTTCTAGTGTTATCACATCTGAGTGGTACTTGACTAAAGATAAATCAAAATTTAAGAAAGGTTTGTTTCATCCATAATACTTTTTCATAAGAAATATCAATAGAAATTTATTCATATTCATTAGTAAATAATGCAAGTGAGTGTTTTTTCACTATACCATGACACCATGTATTTTCATAAAAGTGGCAAGTTCTTGAGGTTGTTTTTGTATCTAACTTATTTCCTCAAATATATTTATCCAAATATGAGATTAAATTAAAATTATTTGTTCTTGTAAAAATATAAGAAAGATAAATTTATCCTTTCAAATATGATAGAATTATATTCCCAAATTTCAAATGACATTCTTTATAATATTCTAGAAATTTATAACAAAAGCACACTGGAAACATAATTGATATTATAATACCAATTAATTATCAGAACGATCCAATTATTCCTCAATTCATCTCATGATTAACTGGTTTCATATATTTATAAATTTGATGCTTTTTATTAAAACTCTTATTTGTTTCTTATAACTTACTACATTTGTAAAAAAATCTATTAACTAAGTCAAATAATTATTTTTTTTATTTAAAAATAATTTAAATATATTTTTGATAATTCTAAAACCGATGAATGAAATTTATCTCAAAGATCATGATCATTTAAAAATTCTTTCTCCTTAGTTTTTAGAAGTCATTACACATTTTTTGATTGGTTGAGACAAAAATTACATCAGAAAAATATGTTTTAACAAGTAAGATATACTTTGATGAAGTTTTATTTAAAATATTCTATTTTTTCAACCCTAAAGAAAAACTATTTGAAAAAGTTAATCATTATAAATAAACATACAATGATTTATGTATCTTTTCAATACCCTATGATGATTTTATAAATTTAAAAACAAAAATTTGGAAAAAGAGAATTATCAAAATTGGGAGTTCGTTAAACATAGACATACATAACAAGAATAAAAATTTAAAATGACTATTTTACATTCATATTAAATAATTTAATTTTTATATGGGATTCATAAGATAGGATAATCGTTATATATTATAATCCAGAAACTGTGGAAAATTTTTACACATAATGTATTCCTTATAATTTATTGAATACTTTTGAAAAAATATATTCCTAATTTATAATGATCATTCCACGATCATACTATTTATTTATAAATACCCAATGAATTCATATTATAGGTAAATTAGTGGGTCTATCAACTAATTCAAAAATTTTGTTCCTTTTTAAAAAGTTTTTCACTTTTTCAATAGATGAAATACAACCTTTATCTAATAATTATCATTCTATAATTTTGGGTACATGTTTAAACCTTAAGGTTGAGAGCTCAATAAGATTTCTTAAAATTAATTTTGTTCTTAAAAATTTATATATTATTCTTATTAGGGGATATAACTTTATTCATTTACATTACTAGTTTTTCTAGGAATACCACTTTTAGACTCATAGGTTTCAATCCTTTTAGAACTCTTTTGATAAAAATCATATTCCAAATCATCATCCCGTTTAGATTCAAAAAGATGTTCAAGGATCATGTTTTCCAAATAATGAGTTAATTCACCATATTTATTATAATTTTGATAAAAAGGTCCACCTTATTCAAAGTTTTCATAGGTTTTTTATTCAACAATCCTTTAATTTTAATTAAAAAAATATTCCTAATTTTTAATTTTGAGAGTGACAATGAAATATTTAATCATTATACATTATAAAATTTTTACTAAGACTTCCCTTAGTGTTAAGAATATAAACTATAGATCCGAAAACATTTATGTATCCAACTTTGGGTTTTCTATTATTCCATATCTCATAGTGTGTATCATTTAAAATAGGCTTGTTTAGAACTATATTAATTATATAAAATGATATTTTATTAGAATGATAACAGAAAATGATTTTGATAATATATATTTACTCAAAATAGTCCTAGAATGTTTTTTCAAGGTCATATCCAACTTTTAAACAACCACATTCCATTAAGGTGTCCTAGGACCAGAAAAATTTTGTTCGATACCATGTCTTGGTTAAAAAATTGTCCTATAAGGTGAATTCTTAGGGAAATAATTTTAGAAATGTTTTCTTTTTAATACTTATTGAAAAAATAACAAAAACAAAAAAAATATTAACTTCTAAGTCACATTAATAAAACCCATGTAAATTTAGAAAAATCCTCATGTAAAATATAATAAAATATTATTCACCCATCCTTGACTATTTAAATGGTCTAGACAAATACATGTGGATAATTTCCAATGTTTAAGATGTATGAACATTTTAAATTTACTTAAAATATTATTTGTGTTAAAAACCCATTTGGAATACATCCTAATGTTTATTTTCATCCAAGAGAAAAACATGAAACTAGATTTATTTTTGATAAATTTATTATGGAAAAAATAGTAGTATATCCATGTTTTCAATTCTAAATACAAGATTAATTTACATCAAAATTCTGACAAGCAATATTTTTTCAATATAAGAATCTAAAATCAACATTGTAGAATATTTTTGTTCTTTATGCCTTAAAATTAATGGATTTTTTATGCAGAAACATTTATTATTTTAAATTTATACTAGGAAACCATCATCACCGAAATGGGATATTATTATCAGATTATTCCTTAATCCATTAAAATAAATATTTTTATTAGAATTTATATTTGATTTCAAACTGATTCAAATAAATTAATTTGTCCATTAGTGTTGTCCCCAATGTTGACATAGCATCCATAAATCATTGATAATGAGTTAAATTCAGAAATATATTCTCTAGTATGTCTTGGGGATCCATTTTACAAATACCACAATCAATACCATACTAATATCATTTTACATAAAAAATATATCAATCCTAAATTAATTTTCATACCCATATTCTCTCATGTCCTATCATATTATGAACTAATTATTTTGGAATCCAAATCTAATTTTGTTGTTTGTAAATTCTATCATTGAATTTACTTTTATTTTTTGGAAAAGGTTAATCTAGAACACAATAATATTGAGGATTTGTAAGACTAAAAATATTGTTATAATGTCAAATTTCATTATAGTGAAAACAAGTAGCATTAGATATTCTTTTATTAGAACTAGTAACAAAATAATTTCTCAATGGTAAATAAAATTTGATTAAATATATTTCATAATAATATATTTGTCTATAAGTTCATAGTTCTCTCAATATTTTTGAAAAACATTGTACTCAAAAGAAGAAATAATTTTTTTAATGATAATTAAGAAACATACATATTGTTAGAATGTATCCTAACAACCAATTTAGATGATTACCTACTATTTTTGTTATCTAGCCAATTAATGACTTTAAAAATATATTTGGCGTGTGAAGAATTAGTTTCAAAATACTAATATATTATTTTTGATCTCTATCTCAATGAGAAGTAGATTGTAAGAAATAAATTTGTTTAGAATAAATTATAGGAAAATAATAAAATTATTTGGAAATAGAAGAGCTATAGGAGGTGGAAGAGGTGATGTTGGAGGCAGATACAGAGGCATATTTGGACTCAGAGACGGATTCAGAGTTGGAGACTGAGGTGGAGGATAAGGAAGAGGGGAGACTGAGGGGAAGACTGAGGTGGAGGAGGAGACGAAGAGCTGGCTTGAAAAAAATAAATTTTTTGTTAAATGAGGATAAATGATGATCATACCAAATTTTTTTAGACAAAAAATATTGAAAACTATGCACAATACTTATCACTTAAGATAAGATCTAGGGTGAACATGTCTCAGTTGGATTATTGAAAAACAATTCACCACTTGCATACGTTATTTTATACATGGGGGTAATCCATTGGTAAGATCATTTAAAAAATTCATGATATTCCAAAATAAATGAATGATATAATGTATATTGATGTCACTTATTCTCATATAATTAATTCACCATCATCAATGATGAAAAATTATCTTATGTCAAACCCACACACAATAGGGCCTATATGACTCAAAGTGCGTGTTTCCAGTTTAAAATAAAATTTTATAAATAAACACAAGTGGCATAATCAAAATAAATGAAGAAAATTCATATCATCTTGATGAATTATGGAAATTATCCATAAGTCATTTGGGATGTGTAGGAATCATTTTTACCTCAATTTTTCTCACAGTGTGACCACTATGACTCCATGTTAGTCTTTTTATTCAAAATTCACATAAAATTTAAAAAAAACCAACTAAGAGACTCAAAATAAAGAAAATACATTCATATTGTGTTGGTATATTATGAAAGTGATCCATAAGTCATTTCTAATGTGTAATAATTATCCACACCTCAACTTGACACACGGTGTGACTAATATGACTCAATGTTTCTATTATCCATTTAAAATTGACATTTTAATAGAAACAACTATCACTCCATGAAAACCATGAAAAAGTGATCATATTTTCTTGATAATTTAGGAAAATTATTATTAATTAATTTTTGATGTTTACGAATATATTTCATGTAAAAACCACCCATGATGCAACCTATATGACTGGAGGTGTGTGTTTTAAGTTTAAATTGAAATTTTTTTAAAAAACACAAGTGTTGTACTCAAAATCATGGAAACACATTTGGATTGTGTTGTAACATTGGTAAAATGATCCATAAGCCATTTGTAATGTTTATGAATCACACTCACCTCAATCTAACACATGGTGTGATCACTATGACTCAAGGTGCTTGTTTTTATTCAAAATTGAAATTAATTTTAGTAAAAAACATCTAACATACTGAAAACAAGGAAAATATATTTGTATTGTTTTGGTACATTATAAAAATAATCCATAAGTTGTTTAATACAAGAAGGTATTATTCTAACTTTAAACGGATTCACATTGTGACCCATATTACTCAAAGTATCTATTATCTAATAAAATTAACACTCTAATACCAAAAAGTGTCACTTTGAAAAAAACAACATCATATTGTCATGATAATTTTGGACAATTATTCATAATTAATTTTTGATGTTTATGAATCAGTCTCATGTCAAACTCCGACATGATGTGACTTGTATGACTCATAGTGTGTGTTTTCAGTTCAAAATGATATTTTTGTAAAAAAAACAAGTGGCATACTCAAAACCGAGGAAAAAATAATATTGTTTTTATACATTAGTAAAACAATCTATAAGTCTTTTTTTATGTGTATGAATCATATGCACCTCAATCTGACACATGATCTGACCTATATAACTCCCAGTGCAACTATTTATTCAAAAAATGACCTTCATTTTAGAAAAAAATTGTTAACATACTCAAAATTGAGAAGACTCATTCATATTTTTTTTGTAATTTAGGAAAATGATCCGTAATTCATTTTTGATATTTAGGACTCATCTAATCCTCAATCCAATGCATAGTATGACTGGTATGACTCAAAGTGTCTGTTATATGTTTAAAATTTACATTTCAATATAACAAAGTTCCACTCAATGAAAAGTAAGAAAATATACTCATATTTTATTGATAATATAGACAAATAGATTTATATTTTATTAGTGATTTGTATAAATAAATATCATGTCAATTACACATACTTTGTTACTTTTATGACTCAATGTGTTTTATTCCAATTTATTATTACATTTTAGTAAGAAAAGTGGCATACTCAAAACCAATTAAACACATTGAAATTGTTTTGAAACATCAGGAAAACAATTCATCAATCATTTTAGATGTGTAGGAATCATCATCACCTTGATCTGACGCATGGTGTGACTGTTATAACTCCATGTGTGTCTTTTTATTCAAAATTTTCATTGATTTTAGTAAAAACTGACTAGATTAATAAAAAACTAATAAGTCACATTTGGGTTGTTTTGTTAATTTATAACTATTATCCATAATTCATTTTTCATGTCTAGGAATTATACACACATCAATATGATGCATGGTGTGACCGATATAACTCAAAGTGTCTGTTATCTATTTAAAATTAACATTTTAGTGTAAAAAATATCACTCACAAAAAATAGAGTAAACATGCATGGATTGTAATGATAATTTTTGGAAAAATTGTAATAGTTAAATTCTGAAGTGTAAGAATTAGTCTCATTCCAAACCCACACATGATATGAAATTTATGTCTCAAAGTGTATGTTTCTAGTTTAAAATGACATTTTAATAAAAACACAAGTGTTATACTCAAAACCTAAGGAACACATTTAGATTGTTTTTAATAATTTATAAAAATTATCTTTATGTAATTTAGGTCATGTAAGAATTAGAAACACCTCAATTTGACTCATGGTTTGACTTCTTTGACTCCAAGTGCGACTTTTTATTCAAAAGTAAATTTAATTTTTCTAAAAATCAATAAATATACTTGAAATCATGAAAACACATTCAGATTGTTTTGGTAATTTAGTTCAATTATCCATAATTTCTCTATGACGTGTGGTAACTAGTCACACCTCAATATAACACACAGTGTGACTGATATGACTCATAGTGAATCTTTTTATTCAAAATGGACATTAACCGCAATGAAATATGATATATAGTATTCCCGGTATGACTCAATGTTTAGATTAAAATTAAAAATTTCTATTTAATTTATTTATTTGTATTATTATAAACATAATAAATGTTTTCTTATATATTTTAATTATTTTTCTCAAGAAGGTATGGATTGTCCATTTCTATAGGTGCATTCTTTTTCTCTATGATAGTGTTTTTTCTTGTATTTGTCTTGAAAATTTTATATCATCTAAATTCTATATTTTCATTTGATTCGTCAAATTTTTAGTGCTATTTATAGTGATAAAGTGTATTTTTAAATCAAATTTAATTCCCTATTACTTGTTTTGTAGTGTATTATAACATTAAACTATAGTATTACCCTTTATAAGTGCTACTAAATACACTGATAAATGATAACTTTATTAGTGTATTTACTAGTGCTCATAAAAGAATCCATGATAAACACTTTTAGAAGCAATGATAAAGGACACCTTATCAGTTCAAATGAATGTGCTGATAAAAGGTTGACTAATCAATTCTTTTTCTAGAACTGATAAAGTATACCCGTATCATTACTTTTCTATTACTGATAAAAACCTTGGACTTTTAACTATTCCACGGTAGTCAACACTTTTTTAGAACTAGTAAAGGACAATTATTGTGATGTAAAATTCCTATTTTTTAGTACTTATATCAAAAAATAATAATAAGACAACAAAAATTAAACATAAAGTAAATTCTTGTAATTAATTATTAATTTTTATTAGATAATAATGGTGTATTAGCTTATTGTTTTTAAGATATAAGAAGATGTTAGAAATAAAGTGACATAAACTAATATCAGTTCCCCCTTTCCTAAAAGTGTCTCAATACTTATTTTCAAGAAAAAATTGAATTATACGGGTAATTTTATGAGTATTCAAAGTCTAGTTTGGCCCAGCTAATAAAGGATAAGTCTTAGGAATAAAGTAAGGATCTTCAATATCTAGTGGAATAACTTTTTTATCATGAACATGTGGTATAAATTAGTTCGACAATCAGTATGAATCTCACACAATATAATTTAAATCATAGGAATATTTTTTGAAGGAATTAAAATCTCAAGCCACATGTATTTAGGGTTTTAATTTAGTGTTAGGGACATCTTTGACATCATTAATTAAAAATATTGTTTCCTAAAAAATTTCCTCAATTAGTACACCTAGACAATTTTTTAATGAATCAATTCAAAGTTATGATTTCTTACATATAAAATATTTGACTGAAATAAATATAGACTGAGGAAGTAACTTAAAGGTATAAAAAATGAAAATCTATATTTTTTTAATAATAATTATCAATGATGAAGTAAAAAACATATAATTACACAAATTTTTAATAATGAAAAAGGATCAATTAATAAGTAGTTGTGTGATCCAAAATGTTTTATGGTGATATGAAGGTCCAAATGTTTAAGAGATAAATCTATATTTGGAATATATTGAAAGATCCTAATATATATTTGTATGGGAAATAATATCATGAAAAATGGGGTAGATAAATTTATCTAGATATGGATTTTGGATGTTTAAGAGAATCATCATGTCCATGAAATACATAAAATAATAGAAAATAGAGTTTATGAATTTTATGGATGAAGAGTGGTATAGCTAAGTGGATACCCTTGATGAATTCATTTTAAAAGGGGGAGATAATGAAAACAAAAATATGTTTAAAAATTAATTTTCATTTTATTTTTGAAGGGGGGGAAATTATACATAAATCTACGCATGGATTTTAGTAAAGTGATTTACAAGATGGGTTTAGATTTATAATATAATGGATAACATTATATAAAGTGGAGAATTCTAAAACAAAATTTTTTGAATTGGATTTTATTTCAATTACTTTTTTGAGCTATTATAACCTAGAGATGGTGATAGAAGTCTGTGAATGACTTCATAAGAAATAGTGACATGGATGAAGAATTGAATATGGTTAAAATATATATGGGGAACACACTTTTTATTTTTAAAGAGCATAATAAATAAATATGTGGCATTGGATCACAATCATTGAAACCATAGTACTGGTTATATATATGATATTGTGAATGAGCTCACCTTGATATCATTATGAAGTTCATGTCCTGAAAATCATTTATTCTAGAATTTATATAAATTTGAGGTTGTTATAATATATTTGAACATGAATTAGATAGTTGTATTATTTTTAGAGAAGGTTTAAAAGGATTTTAGATTAAGGGTTTTGGATTTTAAGATTTCAGAAAACTTTACAAGGATAAGAGTAATACAAAATGATATGTTAATGAATTAAAAACGTTGATGTAATCTTTATAATTAATATAGGATAATACTTGGATTATATATAATTTTATTTTGTAGATTTTTTCAAATCCTCAATATATAAATTGTTTTAAGATGATACATAATGGTAACCATTCCTACATATAAAGAATACCTTGTTTCTTAATAATGGTAACTAGGAATATACATAAAGGTAACCTTGATAATATATATTCTTATTAGGAAAGAAAATTGGAAAAGTGTTTAATTACATAGGAACATGTAAGAGTATATATGGAGCATATATATGAGTAATTTTACTAGAGAAGCTGACTAAAGTAGACAAAAACTAAGAATCAATTCTTGTGTTATTATATAGACAACTTCATTTATTATTCTATTAATGAACAGGCCCTCATTTCTATAAAATGTCTTTTCCATCAATAAAATGGTGCATATATAAGATTTGTAGGGTGTGGACCTTGAATTAATAGTGACAATTTATAGATACTTTTAAGGGTAGCACATCTTAGAATAGAGTGACCATAGACTGAAAACATGCATTCACCAAAAATTGAGTATAATGGATTTTAGTATACCAACCCATCATTATGTGTATACTCTTCGAATTCTCCTTAGTGTCGATCCAAGTAAAATTCATGTTTTTGATTTTTCTATACCATTTACTTTTGTATCTAATATTCAGCGAGATCAGGGATAAGAGAGTAATATAGAATTAATTTGAAACTTATAATGAGGGAAAAAAATACATACATCTATCGGGACAAAGAAATATTTTAATTTGGTACGAACCTAGATTCACCCCTCCCCTTTATAGGATGCACACATTCAGTTTGGTCCCTAAATTATCACAACATATATACAAATTTTTCTAGAGTTGGGTAAATTTGTTGAAGTTTATATTAAAGACTATATAGTGGTCTTAGATATGTTTTGTTGAGATTATGCTGGAGGGTATTATTTAGAATATATTTTTTTGGTGTTTTCTAGAGTTGAGGAATATTAATCCCAAATAACTAAAATGATTTTCAAATGGGGGGGGTTGAACAAAATAGAAATAGAGAGGATTTGATAACTATTGTATTTTTTTTTAAACATCTAAAAAAATTATTTAACAATGAATCATATTAAATATCATGTGAACTAAGTTAACTCATGTTTGTTGAGTCCATTATTAAATTTTAGTGGAGAAAGGATAATATTGTTATTGAGAAGAATAAATTTTGGCGGTGTTCTTTTATTATATTCAAGATCACAACATAAAGATAATGACATCCAGAAAAAAAGTAGCTACAATGACAAAATTATACAAGAAATAATGGATCTATGCTACGATTGAAGTTAAATATAATAATTATTTTGGATCCGTTCCTTCATGAAATTAAATCACATTTTAAGAAAAAGCCCATTGTTTTTTATATTATCACTAGAGTAGGAGGAGAGGTTGTTCCACAACACATCCATGTTATTCTATAATGAATATAAGTGTTGGAACTTTAGTGGATATGGAAATATGTATTTATCTATGAATAATAAGGTTCTATTTGGGAGCACCAAATAACACCATAGAAATCAAATTGTGAGAGTTAGGTGATTATTTTGAATTTATGGACACATTGATCATATAATAAGGTAAATGGACATGCCAAAACAATAAAGAATCTTTTTTGTGTTGTTTAAGGGAAAATGGTTACTCCCACGGTGAAATTAATTGGATTTATAAATATTGTTAATAAGACTGAAATATTCATGGTCAGATAGTGATATATGAAAAAAATCTATAATTTCAATTATTTTCTAATGTATCCTATTTTTTTCTTCAATTGATAATCCAACTTGATCCTATATTACCCTAAATAATATCCAAGGTTAGATAACAGTACTAAATAGATCTATTGGTAATAATATAATTGGTAGATGTTAAAGTTGAAATTATTTACTGTAATTTGGATTTAGAATTTAGATTGGGAGAGTAGATGGAGATAGTTATTAATGATGATATAAATTTTAAATTAATTGATGAGTAAAAATATATAGAAGGTAAATATGAATATTATGTGGAAGAATGTGTAAGAACTCTATAAAATTATTTATTTGGTGAAGAATTTCTTATAGTTTCTATCTTGAATTTTATACCTTTTTTTGTGAGAGAAACATATTCACGTTGGGAGGCACATATTATATCATGCATTCATGGATAATCCCATATCATTTTTAATCTTCACTTCTATTATATTGGAAAGTGTTTTCAGAGGTTTTACCAGATTTTGTCTAGGTTATTATAGCTTGTTTTGAATATAAATTCTTATAAAAATATATTGTTCCTTATCTATTTATACCTTGGAGATTATGTGGTTTTTGTTCTATGGTCTAATCATTCATGTCAAAAAATGTTAACAATTTTTTGATGGAAAATTGTAAAATTATGTGAATTCAATGAATTTCTCCCCTCTTAGTTAATTCAAACTATTTAATGCGATACCATTTCCAAGTGGAATCAGATGTCCCAAGATCAACTCAAATATAGTCATATATTTGGTTCACACTCTAAAAATAAGATCCTTTATGTTTGATGTTTTATGTTAACATTTTATGTTTTGTATATATATTATATCAATTTATTAAACAATAAGTGTATTCCTCTATTTAATGTAGAGATTTATTATATCCAAAAAAATTGGATCTTACCTTTTTTTTAATTTCATTATTTAGTGATTTTAAATAATATATTTGAAAAATGTGATAAAGGTAATATAGTAAAAAATTGATATAAAGAATTTAGAGAATCATATTCATGCTCAAAATTATGATTTTAATCTTTTTTAGAAAAATATCTTCACAAAATTTTAGGTATTATGGTAGAAAAAGTAGTTTGGGATAAATTAGAATAAGTTAGTAAAGGTAATATTGATGTGATGCAAGAGAATTTATATTTTTTGAGATTTAAATATGAGTATTTTATGATTAGTGACGATGAAATTGGAGATGACTTATTCACTCAAGTCAAGGAAATTATAAACACCATTAGAGGGTGTGGTGTAATGATGAATGACACTATAGTTGTTGAAAATATTCTATGTATCATACTAGATAGATTTGATGAAAATATTTCAAAACATTAAGACCATAATCTAGATACACTTCCATTATATGACTCACACAACATTTTTATTACTTTTAGAATGAATTAATAAATAATTTTATAAAATAATTAGTATTATAATGAAATATACTTTAAATCATTGATATAATAGAAGGTTAATAAATAAGATATTGTGGAAGAAGTGTAATAGGGTAATAAAGAGGATGTAAAAATTAAATATGAAAAACACATGAATTTATTTTAGTAACTTTTTGAATTAGTGAAGGAATATATCAGGGAAAGATCTAGCTAAAATTATTCAAGTGTGAAGCTATTTGTATTTTCATATTGTGTTGTATAATGTTAAAGTAAGATTATGATTATGAATATAAGAATTATAATATAATTATTTCTTCAAATAATAATGATTCGTGATTTTTCAAGTCAAAATTCTCATTAATGGGGAAATGTATGATATTTTATAAACAGAGAATGAAAAAAATTATCTCTTTTTAATTTTATGGTAACAATGAGGATAAAGATAAATTTATGTTCTAAAGTGATGTTGGTGAAAATTTATTTATTGGAAATATGAATAAAAAATATAATACATGTGATGAAAGTAATATTGATGGAATAGATGAAGAAACCTAAATTAAGTTTATACTAATTTGATAGATTGAGTAGATTTATTCAAATATTTCATAATTAAAGAAGGAAACTATGAGTCATAAGAGAGATAGTGAAGAATCAAGTTACAATGACACCTTATAATCTAAAGACTAGTTAATATTAATGAATTAAATTGAAATCTTAATGAAGTTTCTTATCAATGAAAAAAAATTAAATATTGGAATGGAAGAGTGTTATAAAAATGATAATGTGCTTGAAGTTGTTAAAATAACTAATTAATGTGGATAAGAAATTTATTATGTATATGTCCACATTTAAGAGTTATATTAAATAATTTAGAGAATTTTTATAAATTAAGGAGGTAAAAAATCCATTTTAAAGATACAAATGGAGAAATTTAAATCTTTTTTAAAATAATATAATTCATAAAAACATAGATTCTCTAATAATTCTAAAATGGAGGAAAAATAATAACAATTTTGTTTCAAAGAATATAGGAAAGAATAAAAATAGGATGAAGAAATTCATGAGAGTTTAACAAAATTTAGGTTTAGAGAAATGAGTAGAAGATAATGGTTATAATTTGTAGGAATAACCAGGGTCTAAATCATTACAATAATAGGTGTTTTTAACATCTCTACCTCATCTCACTATGATAAGTAACTATACTGGCTTGATATCATACCTAAAGAGTGCCTCATGGTACACCAGAGTCTATCTACTAGCATTGTGGGTCTAAGGTTGTACGTTGGGGAGACTATATAGTGACCAAGTCTTAACATATATGGATATTGAATCTTATTTTATCAATATTTATCAAAATAAAAAATTACATTCCCATCGACCATAAACGATTAGTGTCTTTAGAAACTGCGAACACATTATTCTTATTTGGTGAAATAACTTCTGCATCTCCCACAAAGATCATTCCATTTATTAATCCTACTTAAAACCTTTGTTCATAACATGGGGAAGGGAAACATAATAAAATGGAGCTAAAATTATTGTTAAGGGTAAAATAAAAAAGAAACGTAATCATAACATGAACATAATAGTATTAGAACATGAAAATAATATTTGAATATCATACCCTCCTTATAAATGATCATAATCATGAGTCACAACATAAAGCTTGGTAGTTTATAGGACATGAATCATAAGGAAATAAAAGATAATGATTCAATTGATTATTTAATTTTTTGAATAAATATACTTGTGTAATACATATAATTATATAAAATCATTACCTATAAGTCAGGAATCATTTCCCAAACATATCAAGGCTCTTCATGGTGGATTCAACTACTCGTCAAATCACACCACCATCCCCAGTCATTGACCTTTCCATAGAGTGGATCCTGTTAATCATTCTTCCCATAGTTAGTCAATACCATTGACATTGTACCATCTTCTTAGTCAATGTTCACTCCCAAGACCATCTTAGTTGTCAAGGCTCAATTCCAGGACCATCTTAGTATACAATGTTCACTCCAAAGACTATATTAGTAGTCAAGGATCACTCATAAGACTATATTAGTGGAAAAATATCCTTACTTAATTAGGTTCACTCCCCATTTCATATATGTATATTTCATGAGATATCAGTCCTTACCCAATGAATTTGATATCTATAACATGCTCATGTAACACTATCTGGGCCGCCCCATCGTAAATTGTAACGGGCATACATGTCATGATTTGGGCCACCAATCATTTAAGATGTAATGAGATTACTCAGTGATATCTCGATCACCCCATAATGTAATATGTAATGGGATTACATTGATAAATTTTGCCCACCCCATCATATATGTTGTAACGGTCTTACCCAGGGTTATTTGGATCACCCAATCGTATAAGATGTAACAGGTTTTCCCACCTCTATCTAGGACTCCCCATCGTATAATTAATATCCATGAATCACAAAATATATAAATTATAATAAGATTTTTTATAATCATAAAAAATCATAAAAAAATTATTCTTTCATAACTTGATTATCCCATGTAAAACCAATATCTTTCATATCAATCTATTAAAAATGTGATTAGCCTATTCAAAAGAAATGATCTTCATAATGATCACATTGAAACATGATTAACCCATTAAAAATAATAGGTACCGTAAAAAGGATATCATAAAAACATTAACCATTCATAGAAATAATATGAATGGTGTCCTTGGATCATATACCTTATGTCTTGAATTTTGTTTTACATGTTCAAACCACCTTTTCATTGGGAAATTTCTTTCAGATTCCACTAAAACACAAACTTGGTTTCAGTTATTTCCAAAGTGATGCTTCTTAGATTATATGAGTTAATTTTTTATATTAATTTTTATATGTTGGATGAGACAAAGGGATTGAGAGTTCTGAATAAGTGAGGGGGTGTCAGTTCCCTTTTTTAGTGGAGGAGGAGTGGCATTCTTGTAAATACAAAAAGGTAAACACTATTGAGTGGTCTTACTTACGTCAGGTGCTTCCAATAATGGTTAATTTTCATTTCAAAGGACAATATTTTTGATTTACTTACATATAATGTATTATAGGCCTATTTCTAGGTTATTTGGAATCTTAAGATAATGTTTAACAACTAAGTAAACACTTTTTACCTTAATCACTTTAATTAATTTTAATTACTTTCAATTATATTTTTGATAAAAAGCTAAGTATAAATTACTAGAAATTATAAATTATTCTGATTCTAAATATATAATCCCTTTTCCAAAATATAAGCATTGATGTTGAGTAAATTAATTTAAAATTAATGCCACAGACGTGTTGATTCAATGGTTTTAAAAGTGAAAATATTCAGAAGATTGAAATGTTTTTATATCATATTTAAATGTAAAATTGATTATAATGACATAAATTGTATTAATATGTGTATAGTTGACCAAAACATAAATTAAAAACAATTTAAAATAAAAATTCAATATAAAAAGAAAATATACTAAATTTTTGTTTTCAATTAAAAATCATTGGTTTTTTACTATTCATCGCAAAAAGAAACTTCTTAGAAAAATACCAAAAACTAACCCAAAGTAAATTTTGAAATTAATATTTCAAAAATAACATTTATTTTATCAAACAAAATTTGTAAAATGAGAAGAAATTATATTTAAAATAGGTTCACTATTAAAAGGAGGTAAAATTTACTTTTAGAAAAATATATATCTTTATGCATAAAATTAAATTTATTCATATCTATTTTCTAGAAAAAAGATATGTTGAATGTTAAATAGTAGAATAAATTTATTATATAAATATATATTAATTTATCAAAATTGTTTTAATAAATTTCTTGATGTAAAAAATATATTATTTTATAAATTTAATTTTCCATAAAAAGAATTCATATATTTTTAAAAGGGTTTTATTTTATTTTATAGTTAATTGGTCACCAAATAATTATTATTATATACATGTGTAAACCTTATTTTTATAATTTAATTAATCTTATTCACAATATCCATTTTGGATGCTGGGTGATGACTATTAAAATATTATAGCATTATTATTAATATTAAATAATTATTTGGAAAAACTAAGTATTGAGTTTAACTAAACCTATCAAGGGAACTCAACATTTTGTCTAACAAAATCCAAACATAGTGTTGTGTGTACTGAAATGTATTTAGTATATTATATGATTAACATTATTTTTTTATAATGAAATTCTATCTTAACGAAGCGTGTAATGCAAGTCATCAAGGAAATTTAATTTATTCATAGAAAAACTATTTATAAAAACTCATTGTGTTATAATCTACCCCCATTAAAATGAATTTTTCACTAAAAATTCATTTAGGATAGAAATGGTTTAACACTTGAATGTTCCATTTATATAAACCCACATCATAAAAATAAATACTAAAACATTATTTTAAAAAATATAGTTTAAAGAATAATTATTACCCAATATAACTCATAATTAGGTTCCCACAAACGAGAACATTGGTGGAAAGTGAAAACATGGAGATGGAAGAGAAATCTAACTATCAACTTCTGATGGAAAGTGATATTAAATGTTTTTTACATAAGGTTAATGATCACAAATCCATAACCTAATGTGGCATCAAAATTACCATTGATATCATCAAAAATGATTATTATGGGACAACCATTTATTTTAGGACCCTTTTCATAAAGTTGAGAATTTTCCTGAGAATGTGTACTTACTTACATTCAACATAATATCACCCTTTATAATTCCTTGATAAACTTATACTTCATCACTTATTCAATGAAATTAAGGAGAATTTTCATTCCTAAATCATTAACATATCATTATATCCATAAATAGAATGATAGTTCATTCTATCTGTCTTTATCATAATCAAATGTTTGTCATATGTGATCCAATATGAACAGATCCTCCTACGGTGAGATAATACATGAATCTCAAAAACCATATCCAAAGTATAACATAAACTATTCCATAAATGTTTAACCTTATAATCCTTCAAAATATGAAAGTAAAAAAACAGTAGAAATAATTTCACTAAATTTCACAAAAATATCTTAGATTTAATTCCCCATATATCATAATGTATCTCTTGGTTATCACATACCAAAATTGTGAATACCTTTATCATGTTTTCTATTGAAACATGTTAATAACCTAAATTTCCATATAAACCTATTGAAAGCATGTATGCTTTATTATTCTGATTGTTATTCGATATATTCCTTAAATCCAAAAAAAGTTATAAAATTCATCCATGATAACATGGACCACTTTTTCAACAAATGAATAATCCGTTCCATTATACTCACTACTTATAAAATTGATTTATCTGTACTAATCATCTATTTATCCAAGTTAAACCCAATTTTGCAACATCGACAACACATTACGGGTTAGATTTCCTTAATAAAAAATATCTCATTTCCATTAAATAACATTACTAGGTCACCAGAACCATTAAATATTTTTTTAGAAAATTTTTAACATAAAAGTTCATTTATATTGAATAATTGTTGATTTTCTTATACATATACACTTCAATCATCCAACATTACTCTTTAACCATTTCTCACACTTCATCTTCTTTTTTTCTTATTACCCATTTCCTAGAATATGAAATATTAATCATGTCATATGGTTCCTCAATCTAATTTTAATCATTATTATTATTTTTAATGTAAAATATACTACTAGAACACATCATAACTTTCACATGTCATTTGCAGTCTCTTTATCTTCAACAGTATAACCAAGACTCGCACCACCTTATTGATTCTCTTCATGATATATTCACATAGGACATTGATATTAATAATTCACATAATTTTAAAATTTGAAACATTAAATATTAACATAGTTCGTTATAGTTTATAGGATTAATTGAGACTTGAAAGAATAGTTTGAGAAACACTTATCATAATATAAAATCACATAATCCTAAAAATTACTTATAGGATGTCATGATCATTACACCATCTTTAAAATATATTTCACATTAGGATTATACATAGATATGTCCCAGTAAATATCCTTATATATATTTTTAGTGATATAACTAAAGTTTTCTCATCCAAGTTTTCAAAGGTTTAATAAGCCTTTCCCTTCATATAACCTATAGAGACCCAGGGTTAACATACATAGATATTACATCATTATATATGAATATTCATAACATTACAAAGGTAAAATCTAGAGGACTATAATAGTTTAGTGTATTTGAATACTGGAAACATATTCTTCTAATTTGGTGAAATATCTTTAACATATCTTTTAAAGATCATCCCCTTTAGTATTTCTACTTAAAACAATTCTTCATAACCAGGAAAAAGGAAACATAATAAACTTGAATCCTAGATAATTATTAATTGTAAAAATAAATTATATACATAATAATAACATGTACATAAGGGTATGAGAGCACGAATATATAATTTGAATATTATACCCTATATATCATAGACCATAATCATGTGTCAGGACATACAAGTTTCTAGTTCATAATACATGAATCCTAAGGAAATGAAAGAGAATCATTTATGATAGCATGTCATTAGAATAAGACATGGAAAATTTTAATACACGTAACTATACAAATTCATTCCCTATAAGTAATGTATAATTACCAAAACAAATTAAGTAACTTTTTGGGGGATGGACCGACTAGGTGGAACACACCATTATCCCCTGTCCATCCATTTCATTATAGTTGATCAGGTTACATTGTCTTACGAATGTGGGTAAATTTGGTCGACTTATTTACCATATTAGTAGTTAAGGTTCACTTCCAATACCATCTTAGTTGTCATGGTAAAATAATATTCCCATATTAATAGTCATGGTTTACTACCAGTACTATTTTATTGTTAATGTTCACTCCCAATACAATCTTAGAAGACAAAGACCCTTACTAAACTAGTTTCACTTATTATTTAATCAATGTATATATAATGAGATATAAATATTTACCCAATTAATTATATATCTATCAAAGTATCACCTGTAACTATATCTACCTCCCTATTATATTATCTATAATGGTCTTACCCAGTCCTATCTCAGCCAACACATTATATAAGTTGTAAGGGTCTTACCCTGTGCTATCTGGGTCACACCATCATATGATTTTTAATTAGATTATCTAGAAATATTTGGGACACAACATCGTATAAGCTATAACATAATTACCTGGTGCAATAAAGGCCACCCCTTTATATAAGTTGTAATGAGTTTACATGGCGATATCCAGGCCACCCCATCATGTAAGTTATAACAGACTTATCTAGTGCTATCTATGCCACCGAATTGTATAAGAAATTTTCATGAACCACAACATTAATAAAGGAAATGTATCGTTTATAAAATCATAAAAACTCATAAAAATAATTATTCTTTTATAGTATGATTAACCCATTGAAAAGAAAAGGGTTTCATGTGAATCTTTTGGAAACGTGATTAGCCCATTGAAAATAAATGAGTTTCATAATAATCTACATGATACAAGATTTAACCATGAAAACGAAAATGGATCTTTAAAAATAATTATACAAAAACATAAAAGATTCCAGAAGGAAATATGGATCATATCCTCGCATAATATCCCTTAAGTCTTGAATTTCATTATCCATGTTCAAACCTACTCTTCTTTGGGTAATTCATTTTTCTTTCCACAAAAAGACTAATATTGTTTGCTTTCTACCCAATGTGATGCTTCAAGTATGAGATAAGGGAGTTTTGGAGATTATTTGGTTAGGGTTTTGATGATACAATGATAATTATTGGTGTGGAAATGTGATGGAGTGTGAGTTCCCTTTTATAGTAGTGGGGGACTAGAAATCATGACATTACAAAAAGGTAATCACTATTGAGAGGTATTACTTACATAATGTGGCCCAAATAATAGTCCATAATATCGAAATTGGAGTATATGGTTGAAATATTTCCATCCAATGGATTTTGGGCTTGTTTAATGGATATTCGTCCCCATAAGTTAAATTTTAACCATTTTGTAAACTCTTTTTTACCATATTCACTATAATTAATTTTAATTACATTAACAAATAATTTTGGTAAAAAAACTAATTTGACCTTAATTGAAAATAAAAATTATTTTGAATACAATTATGGAAGCCATTTATATAAATTATAAACCCAAATGTTTCAAAATTTTATCTAAAATTAATCTCATAGACGGGACGAGACATAGGGTTTTTAAGGTGAAAAAGTTCAAAAGTATGAAATGTTGTAATATCCCATCTAAATGTAGAATTGATTCTGATGACCAAAATTGTATTTATATATGTATTATTTATTTAAATATACTTTAAATTCAATTTTAAATGTAATTTAACTATATAATTAAACTAGAATAAAATGAAGCTTTCAATTAAAATTCAGTGTTTTTCACCATTTCACAAAAAATTAATCATATCAAAAAAAATACCAAAAATTTAACCATTGTAATTTTTAATATAATTATATCAAAATTGAAGTTGATTTTGACAAAAAAAATTATAAAATTTTCAAAAAATATATTTAAAATAGGGTCTCCATTAAAAGGATGTAAAATTTCCTTTTGAAAAATATATAATATTATGAATAAAATGGGATTTATTATTATATCTTATCTAGAAAACACATGACATTAATGCTAAATTTTTTAATGAACATAATATATATTTTTTAATAAAATAATTTATCATAATTTGTTTAATTAATTTATTGAATTAAAACATGTTTGATTGCATAAATTTAGTTTTCCACCAAAATATTTCCTATATTTTCAAAAAGGATTTATTTTTATTTCAGGTTAATTGGTCGCCAAATTATTATTCTGATATAAATGTGTAAACCTTGTTTTAATAATTTTATTAATATTATTCTTTACCATCATTCAAAAACTCATTGATAACTATAATAATATTTTAAAAATAATATTAGTAGTTCATTGTAGTTTGGTAAAACTAGGTCTTCCATGTAACGAAATCAATTGATGGAACATAGTGTTGTTTGTAACAAAATTCAAACATAGTATTGTGTGTACCACAAGTTCATCTAAGTTTTTCTAATAAAACAATATTAACTTGGAGTTATTTATAACTCAAGAATATCATTATTTAGCATGAAATGGAAGTCACCAAAGTAATTTAATTTATTCAATAAAAAATTAATTCATAAAAAATTCTCCGGGTACATACTACAACTGTTTATCATAGTATATCCGAAATAGAAATAAAACATTATAATATAATATATGGATAAAATGGTAAAAAATGATATAGAATAATATCCTGATAATAATCTAAATAAACCATTCCAAAAAATATGAAACAATCCAAGGCATACACGGAAATCATAGAACCAAAATAAAAAATAGAGAACTAAAAACAACCGAAACGTGTATGTAAGTATTGGGATAATTCTAACTCCAATTATCCATCCTAAAATCCCAATAAATACTATTATCTAGTCCCCTTCTAGATTTTAACTTGGGAAATTTATTATCTATTAGGTACCCAAGTACGATGGATACCTGAGCTGGGTGTGAGTACAATCCATTAGGCCATCTTCAATGGTCTCTCTAATATAAATAGACCATAATAGTGAATGTAGATGTTCTTGGGATAAATAGTCTCAAATAAAATTATTATAAAAAATAAAACAAAAAACATAAATATACACCATATTCAGGGGGATGAGTTAACCCTTGGAACTATACGTACATTATCCTTCTAGTGTTCGGGTGTCTCTGATCACATCGTGATTATCATTAGAACCAACTCCCAACCAGGTTAAATATAGATGTACCTCATCCAACCATCTATAATATATGGGTAATATACCCATTCCTAGACCCTAAATCTTTAAAAAAATGTGTTCACCCTTGGTTAATCATTATACCATTGCATCCCCTAGGGGCCCTGTTCACCCATTGGTTAACCATAATATCACTAGATCCCTTATGGGAACCAAGTTAACCCCATGTAACCATAATATTAAATTTTCTCCAATGGGATATCCAAAATCCTAGGTTAACCATAATATCACCACCTACCCAATGGGTCCATGATAACCCATATGTTAAATAAAATATTAGTTTGTCCCATAGAGGTCCATGATCACCCTGGGTTAACCATTATATCACAAAAAATATCAATTTATTATTTTTTTAAAACATACCCCGATTGAAAATGTTTATATTATATAAAAAATTCATTTAAAAACAAAACCAATTTAATAAAAAAACATTTTTAATTTTACCAATTAATACAACCCCAAACATCGCATGCATTTCATTGAACCTGTTCCACCATTCCATTTCAAAACTCGAAACAATTTAAAATTTTCAACATCTATTTATAAAACATGGATTCTAAATTAAAAAAACAAATTTAAATTTTTAAATATAATATTTATAATAAAATTTCAAATTTTCTTAATTCATAACCCATACACTATTTATTACTAAGGTACACCACTTGGATTTGTCTCAAATTTGGATTAAGGGTATATATAAGTGAATGTAACTAGGTGAATGTAATTATTATAACATTTAATTTAAATAGTACAATACATGACCAATCCAGTCTAATCACATAATTAACCACTAGAATATCATGTCCATATTTTGGGTTAGATTGAAGTGACCACCTACCTTATGAACACCCCTTCCCAATCTCTTACTCTTAACCCCAAATTGCACTTCCTGAGCTCGCCCAAGACTAATAAACAATGATCAAACCAAATAATTTCCAAGATTTAATATAACCATCCCCCGCCAATAATTTATATTAGGAAAATTATAATTAATTAAGTAGAATTTATAAAAACCCCATGATATATCACTTATTGATGAACAACTATTTACTCACAAGATGCTTTTGGTGTACTAGAAATAAATCTAATGCTCCACCAAAGATCTTTTATATTAACCTGAAACTAACATGAGATAATTCCATAAAAACCAGAACTAAAACCATATTATAAGACATTTAAATAAAACAAAAATCCCTTGAAAACTCACATGATGGAATACCATCAATGAAACTACTAGAGACATCATTCAAGAATAACTTCATGACACCCTCATTCTATGAAGTAATAATGTTTCATCATATCTGGGAGATTCAAAAATCATTTGATGAATGTGTATCTATAATACCTAATTGAAAAAACTAAGAAATTAGGGATAAAGGTGGATGAGAGGGAGGAGAATGAGGGAATATGATAGGATTATCGTTTAAATATCGGAGGAGAAAAACTAGGGTTTGAGATAAAAATCATAAAAGTAAATGGTATAATCTAGCTTTTTAATGGGGAACACCACATTAACACAACGTTTTTTAAATTTTCCACCAACCACATTGTTATCATTTTCATAACACCTGCACCACCCCACTATTCAACCAAAATGTTTGTAATTTATCACCTAACAGTGCAACTCTGATCCAAAACCCTGTATAATAGGGTGCATGGTTTGTTTGCAGCTATATGAAAGCTACTCACTTATCCCAAAACCCCTAAAAACACACATGAGTTTCCCTTAAGAATGCATGATTTACCCTAGATTTTGAGCTAAGAATGAAACTCATTCTTTTTTTAATGTTTTCAAACTAAAAACACCCCACAATCAAAATTCCACATGGTTTCTCTTACACCCCTATATTTTATGATATATTTCTATTGAATTAAATATAATTTCACTAATAGATTACAAGATATGTAACCCCATGACTAAAGAAACTATAATATAGTATATGGATATAACTTAACTCATAAATTGGATGATAGAATAAGAACAAAAGACATTTTTAATATTATGTACAATGTTTTTAGATCTTCATAATGTATTAATAAATATGTACGCAATTTTTAGTATGGCCTTTATATGATTTTTCCACATAAAGTTGTTTTTACTACTTTTTGTGAAAAAACCATTAAATTATTTTCTTATAATTTAGGTCAAAATATATGATAAAATGAACATTATTTTTGAACTCATCATATTTAAATTAATATAAAATAAAAAAATTTCATTTCTTGGAAATTATTAATTTCTCATTGAATAGTTAAAAAATAAAAATACTATCATTTATTTTCATTTAATCATGAAATTCAAAAGTCCCATTATCTTTTGGATTTGGTCTTTAAGTAAAATATTATCCATTTTATTTAGAATACTATAATTAACTAAATTTGAATTAGTAATATTCATGATTTTGATATAAGTTCATTTTTTTCAAAAAAAAAATATTTTTCTAAATAATGTGTTTCATTATGTTTTACATATTTGTATTAAAATTAATTTAATCCAAACATATAGATTTAATTATTAAAAATGGTTACTATATTTGGGATTAAGAGTTTAAAATTTGTTAAATAGAATTCTCTTATTTTTTTCCATTATGAATAGTACCCATGGTAAATAATTATCACCTTAGTAGGGGTAAAATGTGTAAAACGGAGTTACAACTATAATGTAAGTTCTCCAAATCAACTGAAAATAAGTTTTTATTTCATTAGATATAATTAATTTTACTAAAGACATACCAAATTATAATATATTTCATTTTTATTCCATTTTCCCTTTATGATGAAGTTTATATTATTTTATCTAATGAAAATTCCAAAAAAAATCAGCCTCTTGAATTAAATATCTCTAAAATTAATACTTAAGGGTAAAAAAAGGATAAGTTCATCTTTAAATGTTTATTTAAAATAATAACAATTTTTTAATCTTGATAATTCATTTATAATATTTTGAGTCTCACTAAATAATTTAAAAGGTTTTTCAAATCTCACACATTATTTTTTCAATTAATAGGAAAATAAAATAAATGAAATCAAGATATTAAATGTAATACATTTTTATTGATTTATTACATAAATTTTAGAGAAATATAAAGTATATTTGGGATGTGTAATATTTTATTTTTTAAATTCCATTACAATAATTATGTATTTAAATTTTAATTAAATGAATTGAGTCAAAAATAAAAATAATTATATTTTACGTTAAATATTATTTTATTAATTTTTTTTTAAAATTAGAAAACTATTTTAAGAGGGAAAATTGAATTAGAAATAGATTATAATATCATCCCTTACATTTATGAGATAATTTATAACTTATATGAAATATTATAACCCATTATGATTATTTTGTTTACCGTAGTTATGTTTAAGATATGATAATGATACAGTTAAACCCAGCGATAAGGGATAAAATGGCACCAAAACATATCTCAATTTCATTAAATGATGATATTTATTAATTTTAATCTTTCTCATTAAATATATATACATTTAGAATCATTTTTCTTTATAATTAATTAGAAATATTTTAAAATTCTTAATTAATACATGTGTTTTTTCCTCTTGTACCATTGGACACCGCTTCTATATTTTCATTACAAAACATTGATCCATCTTACTTCACAAAAACCCACCAATTCTCTAATAATAAAACCTATACATAAAATAGAGGTAATGGTTATCTTAAAATTCTATAAAAATGGTATTTAGTAATGGATCTAAAGGAGGCCTTTTGTAGTAGATGAGATTAGAGTGCCTTCATTGAAAGTCAAACTTAAGGTACATTATTTTTGTTTCAACAGAAATTAAATCAGGATTGCTTATGCATGAATATCCATTGATGAAATTACATGATCCTTTCATGATTTTTTCATATTTTCTTCTCCACTGGTTATTTCATGACACATCATGTTTTCCATTCACTTTCTTTACTTTAAGTACTCAATATACTGAGAGAATGTTTCTAATAAAGACAGACATTATTTTTCAATTTGATCAAAAATAATTTTCATTCATGTATTTTTGTTCTAAAAATGTTTTCAAGAAAGTTTTTCTTACTCTCCTAATATTTTTAATTTTTTACCCAATTATTCATTTTATATAATGGTTTAAATAAAATATTTTTCTCATTTTCCGAATGAGGTACATTAGTCTCTTTTACTAACAAATTAGAAGGAATATTTGTTTTATCATAGACATCATTAATGGAATTTCCCAAAACCATGACCAATATATTCTTTTTAAGTATAAATTACAAAAATCCAATGTTAATTTTAAAGAAAAAACATCCATTAATATTTGTAAATTATTTAGATTTTAAATATTTGATTTCTGACGGATTGGGTTATTTTCATTAAAGAATGTTCTGATGATATTTTAGAGAAAATTTTCAAATATGAAAAAATCCTTGGATATTAATTAGTATTAACTATTTATATGATCCAATTATACCAAAATTATTCTTTATATAGATAGATTATGGTTGTGAGGATGAAATGTCAATGAAACTGATTTTATTTTCCATGGGTTTAGTGATGATGGATTTTTTAGAACTTCTGGTATATATACATATATATTTATGATTATGTGATAGGTGGTTCTAGAATTATATAACCCTATCATGAATTGGGTAATGATTACTTTTTTATTAGATACAATGGTATACAAGAGGTTATCCCAATCCTAAAGAAAGTGGGTACATAGGAGGTTATCCCAATAATGAAAGAGGTTACACATGATGTTATCCCAATACCAAAAGAGGGTACATAAGAGATTATCTCAATCCCAAAGAAGGTAAATGGGGTTTTTTAAAAATAAAAAACTTTTTATGAATGTCATGGTTTGTAACCTTGATATAATATTTCTAGGATTATTATTGTGAAACACTTATTCCAAAAACATATAAAATGATCTTTTGAAAAGGTTATGTTCTCATAGTACAAGTTTTTCTAAAAAATTTATTGTCAATACGCCTTTATTAACCATAAAAAAAGAACAAATTTTGAAACTGGGAAAAGGGGCAACCCATTAGATAACCTAGATGAAAAAACATACTAAATAAACCTAACAGGAAGACCCATACATGGTCCTAAATTCCTAATAGGAAACATATATCATGAAAAGTACCATTAAAAAGTCCTGTCACCTCAAAATTAAAATAATATAGAAGTGATACCTGTCTAAAATGATGCACCACCCCCCACCACCAAAATTTTGTCGTGTTAGTGCACAAAACATGGAAGTGACCTTAATCGTCCCACACTAACATGTGGTAGGAGGACCAGATGATACATGCTAGCACAAAAATATCTCTTTCGGTCGAGCCACCTGATGGTTCTTATGAGGTATTTGAAATACTATTAACTAGATGCGCCATAAAATTAGACTAAAATCCCCATCCAGAAATCAATGATAGGGTTCCAATCCATCCCCAAAAAATGATGATAGATGCGTGAATGATGGGTGTTAGAACACTAATCTCTCTTTCGAGGATTAACACCTAGAAATATATAAAAGGTGAAGAAACTACTTCAAATGAAACATGGTAAAAATTATGTTCTCTCAATTAAATATGAAGCCCATTAAATAGATAGTCCCATGACAAAAATGCATAAAATATTAGTGAAAGAACTAGAGATTTTTATCCCTCCATTGTATCAATACTGAACCACACATAACAGAGCACAACCTTCAAAGACTTTTGAATTAGTATCCATCTATTAGATATCAACAAACAATGTTATGTAAATTTCATGTTTGATGATATCTAACCAAATCTAACTCCACAATGGAAACCCACACAATCCCCTATCTCCTACTAAATAGATTATACTACCCCTTGAAGAACCAGATCTAGTTACATCCAAAATATCCAACAAACCCTTTATATTGAAATCTACAGAATTCCATTTTCACAAAATATTAGAGCAACATGCTCGAAAATTCCATATCTAAAGATATCATGAGAAAATAAATCATCTGACCAATTTCACCCCATCAGTGAATGTGTCTCCATGACCAAAAGTGTTGAAATGAAGAACATGTAGGAAGATCGCAAAATCGGGTAGAGGAATATTTAAATGCATGTTAATAATGAGAAACCACAATGATAAGCTACCGGCTTCAAGAAAAGACATCAATGATGTTATAATTATTGAATCCTCTTTCAAAATTCTTCTGAAAAATCCCAAACTAGTGGTTGGGATAATGAGAAGATGAGGAAGATGAAATCCACCATGAAGTATATTACATGAAAAACCTAGAATAGAGGGTGTGAGAAATCCTTCAAAGATATTTAGGTTCCATCATGATGCATTTTATTAGGCACCTTTAGGATTCATGGATTATAAACTGCCATGTGTTAATCCATCACCCATGTTTATAATGAAATAATTGATGGTCACAATTTTCAAGGGTTAATATCATGTCCTCATACCCTTTATTTTAATATTAAATTAAAATTGATATCTCCAATTATTACCAATACTATGAGGGATATAATAGAAATATCTTATGAATACTATGTTCATATATCTATGTATCGAAATAAACTCAACCTATAGGATTATAACATGGATATTTATGTTGTGTATTGAATATTCATTTAATCAGATGAAATGTTTATATATAAAAGTATGGGTCTCTATTGTAACTATCAAAGTAGGTTTTAGTAACATTTTGAAACTATGATGACAATGAAATTTTGAGAAATAATTGGATAACCCTATATATATTATAACATCAAATTCTGTGTTAAATAATGGAGTGTAGTTTTCTTTAAAAACATCCATGTTGGGATACAATAATTGGATGTTGTTTATTAGAGATGCATTAAGTTGAAATAACCATAAAAAAGAGACATTCGATAATATATTGGCCATCATTCTAGTGAATAGTGATTATACATGTACCACCCACCTTGTTTGACACTCCCTGGGGATTTTCTTTGGATAATAAAGATTTGTTTTATGAACCATCATGAATAATTTTAATAGATAATGATCATGAACATCCTATGTTAAACATAAAAATAAAAATAATGAAAATATGCTGTAACACCCTAAGAATCTATGAAATATATATTTTTTAATTGAATTTTCTTTCATCGATATCTTGTGTTACACGCAACACTGAGTCTAATCGAACCACAATACACTATTTATATATTATTATTTAAAGTGAGAGTTATGACATAACCATTAAATTGGTGTATATAAATGGTATTAAATAATTTATAAAATATATATAAATGTACTACTAAATATATATTTTTCATAAATTCTTAGTAAATAGTCACTAGTTTTTATGTAAATATAATTTAATCTTAAAAAATATGTTTTCTTCAAAAAATATTTTTGTTGATTTTTTTATAAAAGGTTATAATTAATTTTTGGGCCTTTTAAAATATTAATTTTATAAATTAAAAATAATTTTGAATTAAATATATTAAAATTATTTTTGGATGAATCTTTTATAATTTTTTGCTAATATTGATTTTCCAATGATTATTGAAAATTAATGATTTTTATTAAATACAGTTTTTTATTTTTGGAATGTTAAAAATTATATTTTTTTTGAATATGGAATAAAAGTAATATTATTTCTATTATATTATAAATAATATAATTAATTTAAAAGGAAATAATTTTAGGTTTTAATTTAGTATAAAAACATTTGTATACAAAAAAGTAATTTTACTAAAAAGAGTTTTTAAGCATGAAATATACTTTAATCACAATAAATTATGATGATAAATATTGGTGTCTGATTTTAATGAAATTAATTTATTATATCCTCAAAAAAAAATTAGCATCCATCTAATAATTTTCTAGGCATGGGATAATAATACATTGGGTTTTATGCCAAAAGAATGTATTTTTTAAAAATTCAATTTTCATCACATTTTAGGTACTAATTTTCAATATTATTTTTTGAAACTTATAGGTAATGAATTTGATAAAAATTATACTATTTTTAAAATCATCATGTTTAAATTTGTAAAATAGAAACCTTAATGTTTTTTTTAATATGAATAATAACCATTTTAAAATTTATCACCTCAGTAAAGGTAAACGAGGTTAATCTTGGTTAAAAATATGTTAAAAGGACATAACTATTAATAAAAACTACAATTTAATTATTATTATCAGGCACATATCACCTTAGACTCTAAATGAATTTTATATTGGAAACTTATCACAAAAATTGATGTATATGATATTTGAATAAATGAAATCTATAGAATGTAACTCTCTTAGTTTTAAATATCTCTAATGTGTCAACATATGGAAACAATATATTTTCAAATTGATATAAATTTAAATTCTGATATTAATAAATATAAATCAAGATGGAGATTTATTTATGACTTTTATAAATTTTATCATTACATTTTTTTCTTATGAAATGACAGCGTAGTGTTTCTCCTATTATTAAAAAAATAATCTATGATTTTAAAAATATTAAAATTAATATATTTTGAGTGGGTTAATGTCTTACATGAATTTTATATATAAATTTGAAATAATAGTGTAATGTTAAATAATTATATTCTAATTTCAAAAAAATATGTATTTTAGGAAAAAATAAATGAATAGTATCTAAATTCACAATATTGATATTCTATATAAAATACTATTTGATTTGAATTACATAAAAATCATAAAATGATAAAATATTAGGTATTGAATGATATATGTTCTACTATTTCATAACTTTCCCACTTATAGGCCATTTAGAACTATTTTTCTTGATAAATACATTAATATATTATAATCTTTCAAGAAATTTCCAGAGTTCCCCTCCCCTCAATTATAAAAAGGGTGCCCCTACATTCTCTTTTTCATTCCATATTAAGCCTTATAGATCAAGCAAAATTTGTGGATGTATCTTATAATATTACATATACACATTATATAGGTTCTTGTATTACCAAATGAAAAACCCTAGAGCCCTTAAATGGGGATTGAAGGAGTCGTTTCCAAGTGTATATAATCACCTTAACCGATCATTTTCCTTTCAGTTCAAATTTTACCTCCTATAAATCTATAATATTATTCCTATAAGAATAAATTAATTATAAAAATATTCTGAAATTTTATTTTGATTGTTGAATTTCATTTATTTACCGTATTTCAATCAAATAGTACGTGAAAGTATCGCATGTGCGTACTTACCACTTGTCTTGTAGAAGTAGTGATACAATTAATTTCTCATCACTGTTTTTTATATATTGTTATTTTTATCAATTTAATGTTAATATAAGATACTTATAACATATTTATTCCTCTATAATAATAATATCAAATCTACCCTCTTACCTTCCTTACCATTGGAAAATAATAATGTCACTCTTGCGTATGTATGGACTATAATCTTTAAGAGGATATGTGATTATTTTTAATATCGATTTTACATGGATTGTAATATAGATGAATTCAGATAATATATATTTTATAATAAATATTCGTTAAATATGATTAATTATATAAAATTATTTCAATCCATCTATCAAAAAATTAAAACAATTTTCATGTATATGTACGACACACCATCTCCATGAATGGTGTAATTCGTTTATCTATATGTAATTTTATGAATGAATCTAAAAAAATTTATATTGAATATATATAATATTTATATTTTTAATATTATGGATATTATTATATTATGATCAAAATACAAGGAAAAAAATATCAAACCAAAACTTACATTAAAAGAGATGTAGATATCACTCTCAGGAGTAAATTTAACCAATAATGGTTCACAAGTGAGTGATAAAAAGTTATAAAAAAAATTATAAAGTATTATATATATGAATATTTTTCAGTTAAATATGTACAATATATATATATATATATTATACAATAATTTCCCAGGGATGTGAATGAATCATAACCTCTATTAAGTTATGTTCACCTCACTTTTATTTTTGAGGGAAATATGATATATTCACCACTTTATTCATTTCAGGGGTGTTTATACTTCCCATTAATATATTTTATTATTATTATTATTAAATTGATAGGTATTTACATATCTATATAATTTTATTGCTTTCATGGGTTTTATATTTCAAAATTTACCAATGAGCTAATGGATTTCTGTTTCAATTTTATTTTAATAAGGATTCTTTATTCTTGAATATGTTTGTGATTTATAAAGTGAAAATTTTTTCTTCTTTTATATGTGTTTTCAATGATATTTTAGCGAAATTTTTAGATATGATAACATCATTTGATGGTAATTTTGAGTTACTGGTTATGTGGTCCAATAATACCATTCTTACTCATTATCTAGATGGTTAATTTTTATATAGATGAGATATCATAACCAAAATCCCAGTATCATAGATCTGATGTATTCTCTTTTACATAGGCATGAGATACAAGGAATCAAATAGTGAATTAATGAATAGTTTAATAGTCTTGGTAAACAAGATACATAGTTGAGTCTTATATTAAATTTCAATACAAAAATTACAACAGAATATTTTTTCAAGATTAACATTATTCCCAATAGAATATCCTTTCATAACAGTAATGGTATAATTCACAAATTCTTGGTGAAATAATACAATATAAGGGTAAGATAAAATCCACCTTAAGTGTTAATTATAGTAGAATATATCATGAATCAATAAGAATAATCAACATTTAAAGGTAAGTAACCTAATACACATTCCATACAAATGATAAAATGAGAACGACATACTTACCGAGATAATATCAATGAAAAATTCTCAGGGATAATAATAAATTTGGAAAGGTAAATAATTTAAAATAAAATCCATTTAATCAATAACATGACTATTACATTTGGATAAGGTATAATCAATATGGAAGGAAAATAATTGAAAAAAAATACATTTAATCAATAAACTGATAATGAAATACATCTTCAAATAAAACTATTGTTAAAATATTATGGATAACAATAATAACCTAAATGAACACAATGATTAATTATTAGACGTCATGTCTTAGGCACATGATACCTCTACAATCAAAACCAATCACAAGATGGTTCAAACTAAATGTAGAAACCCAGTTAATGATATCTTATTAATTTTTCATGTAATACCTACAATTAAACAAGAGGCTATATAATTTTGTCCCCCACTCATCATTTTAAGTCCAAATCATTCCTATAATATCAAATAATCAATTTAATTCATGAATAAGGACGCCATAAAATGAAATATGTGTACTTGACAAACAATATGGATTCTCAATATTTCCCCAGTCATTCAAACCACATTCAAAGTAAAAATGATGTATGTAAGAATGAGATATTACTTAATAAACAAAAATATCCATGAAAAATAATAAGGATATTTTGGTGAAATTTAATGTCTAATAACCACAATAAAGTGAATATTTCAAGTAATGTTAATGACTATCAAAATGAATCTTGAAAGTGAATGTCAAAAATTCCCTTGGTTAAAATGATCATAAACCATATATATAAGTAATAAGGATATTATAAATAAAAAATATACCAATTTGAGTAAGAATAAAGGGTTTTTGTCAACGATGAAAATAAATATCATATAAAGATCTTTTAAAACATTTTTGATGAAAAGATGCTTTTCATTGTGAAAAGAAATTTTTTTAAACATAAAAAAAATTCATAATAAATTTTTCTAAAAATAATATTGAAAACATATAAAGTAATAATTATAATATTTTGATTTCATGATGGTACAAAATTATGTACATGTTATACACATTAAAACAAAAATTCCTTTTAAATTTTTGGTAAAAATCGAAAAGTAATTGTATTATAAATGACACAATATTCCTTTAAAAAAATTTATAAAAGTTAAAAAATGGGTAAAAATTACTTTAATAAGTAGTTTTTATAAGATTAAAAATATTTTTAAAAACATTTTTAAAAAACACAATTTTGAAAGAGAACAGATTTCCATCCGAAGAAAGAAATGAATATATGTTTTATTAAAAACAATGTACCAATTAATTTAAATACAAATTAGTGAAAAATGATAATATTACATGAAAATATATTAAATACCTATATTAGAATAAAATTAAATGGGTTTATTAAGAAATTTTCACATAATTAATTTAACTGATATTTAAGAATAAACAATCGTGATTAGAATGAGATTGTCAAATAATCCCTTAAAATAATAATAATGTTTATGTTATGATTAATAAATTAATTTATTATGTGTATAAACATTAAATCAACAAAAAAAAGTGGATGTAAAATATAATATAATCAAATATCATTACACAGAAAATCATTTCATGACAAAATCAACGAAGTTGAAGTTTAACTCAATTAGTGGAAATTGAGTTAAGAAATTCTTTACCTCATGCTTCCTTTTGATTTATAATTATCTTAAATTATATATAATGGTTTTAAACATGTAATTAAATTACACCAAGGCCATATTAATATTTATAAAATCATATATTATCCTTTTATTACATCTTATCGTTCCTTCATAAACAGCCGCCTATTAATTTTATTATTTCAGGTGTTAATTTCCTTATTTTATCATGCATGTTTCGTTGTGAAATATCTATTACATGAATATAATATATATTTTTATCATATAATTAACAATAATATTTACCCAATTACCACATTTATGTGTCAATAATAAGAAAAATGAAGTACAGTATGATCATTGGGACAGTAAGTCGTACGTAAGCATAAGTTGTGGTTCAATTTTCAATGATCATTGTTGAAAGGAAGTAATAATATTTTATCTTTAAGTAATGATAATTATATCATATATACCATATAATTTCATTAAATATACTTATATATATCATTCATGTAGTGTGGGATGATAAGAGAGTCATGTTGCTTTGTGAAGTGGTAGTCCACACGTACACGAACGACGATATCATCTTTAAGTGAGTGAAAAGGATATAAAAATTATATATATTATCTTTATATAATTAAAAATATATCATGAATATAATAAATATGTCATTTATATAAAAAAATCATAAACTTCTACATTATTAAATTTTTTTAATGTATTTTTGAAAGAACTATCACATCGCTTTGTGAGGAGGCAGTTCATCGTATCCACCAGAAATGCTATCCCATCCCCATTAAAATAGAATGTAAAAAAAGTTATATATGATATAATGAAGACAATAGTCTAAATAGAATATAAATATTATATGTATAAACTTTATATCTATCATAATACCCAACCATGAAATGTGGTAATGGAAGAATGAATGACAACGGTTTGTGAGGTAGTAGTTTGTCGTACACACAAACTATGATTTTGTAACCCATGTGATGAATTTGGAGATTGTTTCAGGTCATGAAATTACAATTAAATCATATCAGTATGTGTAATATAATGATTTTATAATATAATTTTTTTAATAATAATTGAAGGGGTGGAGAAAGAAATAAAATAAAGGTTCTCATTGAAGAACTTTACCTATTCTTCAGGTATCCTCTATAGTTTTGCACTAATTCCTTCCTATGTTGGATTTATTACAAAACCAACGATTCTAGGATGGGTTATAGAAAATTGGTAATTTATTTTTTATTTTATTTTTGAATCCACATTGGTGTGAATTTGTTAGGAAGGGAGGATGATGGTGGACTTTTATAAGTGAGTTGATTATAAAACTAGTACTTTTTTAAAATGATTCAATCATACTTTTGTTTTTATCATCCCAGAAGATTCCAAATATATTAATCATATAAAATAGAATATATTAGGCATAAATATGTCTTTAAAAGTGGTTTTTTACAAGTTGGTATGTCATTTCAACCCTTATCCTTTTATTTTAACCCTTGGTAAATCATTTTTTACCATTACTGTGAAAATTAATTGTTACCAATTCCACAATTAATTTTGGGGAAAAAATTTGTTGAACTTATAAAAAATTATAAATTTTGATGAATAATAATATTTAATCTACATTTCCAAATTGAATTCATATAAATAGAAATATTTAACTTAATATTAATCCACCATACGAGACGAGAATGCAGATTTTTGAATGGAAATTTTCCAAAAGTTTACAATGTTTTTATATAAAATTCAATATGAAAATTATTAAAATCCCATAAATATTATTAATTAATATAAATTAGAATTATTTTATTTTAAAATAAATTATAATTATAATTTAATATTATAAATTATTTAAAATAAAAGCTAGTTTTCAATTAAAATTTAGAATTTTCACTATTCATTAAAAACAAAACAATTTAGGGAACCCAAAAAATTTATCCTTAAGATAATTTTGGTGTTTTGATTTAATTTTTTTTTTATCATATAAATTTTATAAAACTGGTATGGCATAATTTCAAATTGCATGTGAAAAGTGTGATTAAACAATCTATTGGAAAAATACAAATTTTTCAAAAAAAATATTTCTTTTAATTTTTAATGACTCTTATTTTATTACTAATCAATAGATAACTATAATTTTTGATAACTTTGTTAGTACTATTAACACCCAAAAATTTTATTTCTATGTTCTAACTATTATATCAAATAATAATATTTTAATAATATTTTATATTTCAATTAAACTAGTTGTTGCATGTAACAAAAGCTAAATGGAATGTCATGTGAAACCCAAACCAAACCTAGTGTTGTGTGTAATACAAGATATTGAATATATTTAATTAATTTAAAAATATATATGTCATAAATTCTATGGGTATTATGTTTTCCTTCAATATTGGTGTCACATTTTGTATATTCTATCAAATGAAATGTTATTCATTTAGAATTTCAGGGGTGTTTCATTCTCCCAATATTAAACAAATTCCAACCTCTAAATTTAAACATGATCTTGGTAGTTAAGGGTTAGATATTTGGAAGTAACAATATTTTTAAACCACATAGTAAATGGATTAGTAAAATATCATCTAAATAAGAGATAATGGAAGTACTAAGGCCATATGGAATAACACATAACTAGATTTATAAGTAGAAGAACATTAATGGAAAGTGAAGATGTGGACATGTAATAAAAGTGTATGTAATTATAGAGAGTTATTGAGGTCATTGATTATAGTAAATATCATTATAAATGTAAATTTAAGGCCCTCAAAACCATAAATCTATTTTTATTTAAAATTCATTCTCGTTTATAAGAAATTAATATAATAGGAAATATTTTGGTTTCAAGGTCCTTGTTCCAATAGTTAAGGAATTATTTTTCTATCAATGAATATAATGAAATATACTTACTTGAGAAATTTATATTTCAAAGATGCACTTTTAAGCTTTAGTTGTGATATAGTTAATTTTGAATTCATCTCTTTCTCCAAAAAAAAATTTCTAAAATTAAATATTTTATGCCTAATGAAATAAAATTCAGTTTTAATGGATCGTAAGATCCACCAGAGTGAAGATCCTTTATTCCTATCTTAAATTATTTTCCAACCCTAATATTGTTAGAAAAATGTTATAAAAAATAATAAATAAATCACTATATAATAAAAGTAACACTATTAGCTCATCATTAACACATATATATATATATTGTTTTAAATAACATAATGACATATTAGCCAATACATTATGTAATCTAGTGGTAGACACTAATCCCTTATCATCTGTTAGTCATGGGTTCATTCCCTATATCCCTTCCATAAAATGTTGGTTATAAACCATCATGTGGGTTGTCTTAATCTAAAACCACATTAATATAATTAATGTATCATTTTAAAAAAACATTGATGGACATCCTTGAAATAAATTTTATTATTAAATAACCTTTTAATTAATGTTTTCAATATAAACCCAATACATAAATACTTCATCCATTTGATTTTCACATAGGTCACTCCATGGTCTAGATTTATTCATTTATAAAATGTAATTGACTCATATAATTCCTAGGTTATTCACATTTAATATAATGAACTATAAATAGATCCCTATGATAAGATTAATTTTCTCCTGTCATACTCTTTATTTTTCCTCAGTAATTATTTTCATTATTCCATTATTTTACACACAAAAAAACATTTTCATATTCATTTGAGGCCCTTTCTTATGTGTCTCCTTACACATTATATTCATTATGGAAATTGATCATTCTTTCTCCCATAGTCTCCCCCACTCAATCTCTTAGAAAACTCCATCATTCTCTCCTTTGCTGAGTTTGAGTGTTGATTAATGTATATATTGTTAATCTAATTTTGGGAAAAGTGATTAAGAATAATAATGATATCATTTACTCTAGTCATCATCCAATTTATTTACTCATATTCACTACTTTATCATTCATATAAAATGTTAACATGATTTTTTCGGGTTCCAGTAATTGACTATAAAATGAGTGTCAGCAACAATAATCATAGTTAAAAATCCATATAATCATTTTTAAGACATTTAGATACTAAAATCTATTTTCACATCTAAGACACCATAGGTTTAACCTAGGTCATTTATTTGTCTCATATATTCATAAACTTTATAATGGTTTGTAACAAATAATTTAATTATCCTATATTTATTCCTCAGGAGTGTCAAATCGGGTACACAGTAAGGCAGGTTTCCATGCACCAGGTGACGATCAAGTTATGCGCAATTCACCCTTTTTTAGTGATTACCCTTAGAATAATTTTTTACAAAACCACGTCCACATGTATTGTCATGATACAGATGTATTTCCTAGTAGAAATACATAATTTATACCTCACTAAAACTCTAGGATGTTATTCTTATACACAATTTAAATTATTATCATAGGGTTGTAATCTGTAATATATATTTTACTAAATATAGTTCTCAAGGTTTCTACTATACCTAATCTATTACCAATAGTAATGAACCAAACCCTAGTAGCTCGTATTTGGTGTTTACATTATTACATTGGAACAAGATATCAGGAATTGCATCATGAAAGACCAAATAGTTTATTATTATTGGTAAACATAATTAATACATGATTCTTATAATATATTTGAAAAAAACATACATCAATTTTTTAAGAATATCATTATTACCTCTAGAAAATAAAACATGTCAATAATGTTACACATCATGAATTCATGGTGGGGAACCAAAATAAGGGAAATCCTAAATTTTCAGGAAGGTTTGAGTACAAAAAAAATCTATCATGAATAAATAAGAATAATCAACATGGAATGGAAAATAACTGATCAAAAATTCCATAAAATAAATAAAATAATAATTAAGTTGATCCATATATAATATCAATGTTATGTTTTCCAGGAAAACAATAAACATGGATAGTTAAATAACTAAATACCCATTTTATTTAATCAATAACACAAATATCATAAGTTTATAGGGGAGAATCAATGTGGAAAGGTAAATAACTAAAAACATATTCCATTTAATCAATAAAATGAGAATTAAATGTATCAAGAGATAATAACATTATGAAAATGGCATGGATAATATTCATTACAGAAATTAATACAGTGTCGAATTATTGGAAGTTATGTCCCAGGAACATGAAACCTCTACTCTCAAGATCATTCACAGGACGATTTAAACTATAGGTAAAAACTCGTTTAGTTATATCTTACTAATTTGTATCAAGAGACTTGCTGATGAATCGAGAGACTATATAAGTTTGGGACCCACCCATCAGTACCTCTCCCAATCATTCCTCATATATCAAATAATAAATTTAATTCATTAATCAATATATATTACAATTAAATATCAATATTGAAGAAAACATATGGATTATAAATATATATCCAGTCAATCAAGAAACATTAAAATTTAATCTTCATTTATATGGTTGAGATATGGTTTAATTTTTAAAATGTTCAGTGATAAATAATATATATATATTGGGGATGTTTAATTTTTAATGGTCCTAAGAATGTGAATATTTAATTTTAAAGTTAATTAGTATAAAAATTAATGGAGAAAGTGAATTTAAATACATTACTTGGTCAAAATGATCAGAAATCGTCCATAAAATAAATAAGGATAGCAATGGTGCAACATATACTCATTGGAGTAAGAATAAAGGGTTTTTTCATTGATGAATAGAAATACCCTAAAAAGATCTAGAAACTATTCTTGGGGAAAATATCCATTTGTTTTTGGAAATAAGTTTTTTTAAAACATAAAAAAATTCAAAATAATTTTGTTTGAAAATAAACTTAAAAAAATATATATAATCATTAAAATATATTGAGCTCATGGTGGAATAAAATTATGTACATGTCGTACATTTTAGAACAAAGATTAATTTCCCATTTTTAGTAAAAGAAAAATGAAAATTGTTTTGAAAAAGATATAAGATTCCTTTGAATACATTTTGAAAAAAGTAATACTGTATAAAAATATCTTCAATAAATAATTTTAAAAATTATAAAAACATTTTTGAATTTTTTTATAAAACATGGTTTTGGAAGAAAGCGGATTCCCGACCGAAGAAAAAAATAATGTTGAGTTTTCTTGAAAATATTTTTTCAATTGCATTATCTACCACGTAGTTTTAATGTAGTACTATTAATTGAAAATGTCATTAATAACTATAGTAGAGTAAATTTATATGGTTTTATTTATAAATTTTTATGTATTTTCCTACAAATGATATTCAAGTATAAATAATTTCGATTAGAATGAGATTATGAAATAAACCCTTAAAATGATCATAACATGGAATTGAGAATTAAAAAATCAATCAGTTTTGTGTATAAACTATAAATATATATATAAATATTAAGTACAACATTATATAATAAAAATTAATTACACACATAATCTTTTCATGACAAAATCAATGATGTAGATGTTTAACCCAATGAGGGGAAATTAAGTTAAGAAACCCCTTACCTCATGCTTCATTTTAAAATATCATTATTAAAATTTATATATATCAGTTTCAAAAATGAATTTAAGTTACAAAAAACCATATTAATATTTATAATATCACATATGATCCTTTTATAAAATCTTATTACCCATTCATTAATAATCCTTCATTATATTCATTGTTTCATGTGATAATTGCCTTGTTTTCTTATGCATGTTTTGTCCTGAAATATCTAGTTCTTGTACATAATATATAGTCATATAATATTAATAATAATAATTACATAATTATAATATTTTATCATCTATTATTCTAAAACTTAAGTATGATATAATCATAAAGATGGTATGTCATATATAGACATGAATAACATTTTAATTTGTCAATTATCATTATAGAAAAATGGATGGTAATATTTTATCTTTAAAAAATGATCATAATATCATATATAAAATATTATTTCATTAATTATACTTATATATACCATACATGTGGTATGGTGATGAAAATATAATAACATCGTTTCGTGAAGGTAGTAGTCCAAATGCACATGAATGATGTTATCTTCTTTAAGTGAGTGAATAGGTAAGAAATAATATTATATATATTATCATTCTATAATAATAAATATTTCATTAATATAATATTAATTTTATTTATATACAATATTTTCATTTATATTAAACTTTTTAAATTCCATGTAAATTATTATTAAAAGTCAAATCACATCGCTTCGCGGGTGGTAGTCTGTTGTACAGATGAGAGACATTATTATATCCCATATGGAATGGAATGTAGAAAAAGATGAATCTGATATAATTACCTTAGAGGTATAACTATGTTATAAGTAATATATATATAGTTTATATCCATCATCACACACAATCATTAAAGGCGTTAATGGAAGAATGAATTGAATCACTTTGTGCGGAGGTAATATGTCGTAGACACAGAAGATTATTTCATAACACATTTGAAAGAGGTGTATATTTTTGTATGAATTTAACTTATTATTATTGAATAATATTATATGTAATACAATTTGGTTATAATATTATCATTTTTAAAAAGAATTAATGGTGGTTCAGGGAGAAATAAAATAAAGAGGCTCGTTTAAGGACACTACCTCTTCTTCAGGTATCATCTATTGTTTTTCACTAATTCCTTCCTAGGTTGGATATATTCTGAAACTATGGATTATAGGATGAGGGTAAAGATGATGGTAAGGATGATGGTAAGTGAATTGGGTTGGTAATGGAAAATCAATAGAGGCTTTAAGGTGTAATGAAGATAGCAGAGTGGGTGGCCTTTTATAAGTGAGTCGAGTGGAACACTTGTAATGTTTTGAAAAGATTCAATCATACCCAAATTTTTATTATAAAAAATCTTCAAAAATTGGATATTATCAAACCTATAATATATTATATTTAAATATTTCAATTAAATTGGTTTTTTACACGTTTTTAGGTCATTTTTAACCATTATTTTCTTAGTTTAACCCCTGGTGAATCGGGTATTACTGTTACTATTATAATTAATTTTTACTACATTAACTATTAATTTTGGTCAAAAATTATTTTCAAATTATAAAAAATTAAAATTTATTATTGTTCAAAATATGGATTCAATTTCTCTCAATTCAACTCACAAAAATAAAAATTTTAATTTAAAATTATTCCTATATACACTACAAGAAATAGGTTTTTTGAATATAGTATACCAAAATGTTTAAAATGTTTTTATAAAAAAAATAAAATATAATTTTTTTTAAAATGCACTAAATTTTATGAATCTATATTTAATTGAAATAATTTTACTTTAACAAAATTAATAATAAAAATTTTCATTCTAGATTATTTAATTGAAAATTCAGTTTTGAGTTTAAATTTATTTTATTTCACTACTCATCAAAAATTGAAAATTTTCAGAAAAATACCATAAATTTACCCTAAGATAATTTTGGTATTCAAATTTAAAAAATATGTGTATTTTTTCATCTAAATTTTCTAAAATTATAAAATTTTAATTTTAAATTAAGTTAGCAAAGCTCGATTAAAACATCTTTCAGAAAAATAATGTTTTTTCAGAAATGATTTATTTTATTTATAATTATTCTTATTTTATTCCAAATCGATATATCACAATAATTTTCATAATTTAATTATATTTTTTCATACCGACCATTTTATCATCTAGATTATAACTATTATATTAAATAATAATATTTTATTAATATTTCAATTCCATTTAAACTCGGTGTTGCATGTAATGCAAGCTAAACTGGGTGTTAAGTAAAACAAAATAAAATCCTAGTGTTATGTGTAATGAATAATATTAAATAAATTGAATTAATTTAAAAATAAATATAACAAAAAATCTCAGGGTGTTATTTTTTTTTTCTAATCTTAGCGATTCATGTTTCATACTCTATCAAATGGAATCTTTTTCTTTTAGAATTTTTGGGTTGTTTTATGAGATGTTGGTAAAACATAATTACTTTACATGGGTTACACTATGAATTTTACGAAACTGGTTTTCTTTTCAAGGGTTATTATTTTATGTTATGACTAAATTTTTATGATATTTTGAGACAAATATGTATAGTTTCCATTATACGAGGGGGGGTTAAATTTTAAACCAAGAATAGTGGTTGTGCTATAACCAAGGACTGTGGTCACATTATAACCAAGGTCAGGCGGTTTCAAAATTATATAGACATCCAATGAAATTTATAATTTTTGATATCTAATGAGAATAATAGTATTATAATGGAGAGTAAACCACGTTTAGTGAGGTAATCATCCCTTATGATATTCATGATAGAGAACCTTGACTTCAATAATGGTTTTGGGAGTGAACCCAATCAAAAATGATAGTACTTAAAGTATACCTTTACGACTAAGGAAATGATTTTCTATGTTAATTTGTATGCCACAATTCCATTTATTATTCTAATGTTATACCCTCATGGATAATGTTATTTGATTCTTTCATGATTAATTTCTTATAATTTCATATGATTTATGACGTGATTGAATTTTATGTTCTATGATACATATGGTATGTATTTTGAATGTTAAACTCATGTTATCATTCCATTATGATCATGTGATGATTTTTTGATCGTTGATATCTCCTTTATTTACCCTTACTTACCTTATAAAGTCTCCCCTTTTTTATGATTTATTTCCCCATGTTATGAATAAATGTTTTAAGAATGATAAAACTAGAAGGGTTCTAGTTTTGAAGGACATAATGGTAGACACTTATAAAGACATTATTTATATTTCTAGGTTTCAAAAGATATGATACCAATAAGATTATTGAATTGATAATTATCATGATCAATGAATATTCATCTGATAAGATGTAATATCTATGTATTAAAATCATGGGTCATTATAATTTGTATTAGATTAGGTCCTAGTTAACCATTGGAAACTGGGGTGTGAAAACGTTGGTGAGAATGCTAGGGATAAGTCAAAATATAGTATAATATCAAAATTGTTTTTAATGATCATGGATAACATAGTTTAAACCTAAGATTTCATAGATTTAAAATTAGATTCAATGATTTAGACATCTTATAAATTATTTTTACCTATTTTATCTATGACAATTGTTTCTAAAACTATGTTTTTGTTTTCAGATAATGGATGGAACTAGATGGATTTTTGTTAACAATGATAGAAAATAGAATTATTATCCTTGGGATAAACAACATGAAATGGGAGCTCGAATTTGAATACATGTGATTATTCCTAACCAGATATCCTAACATATTAATAACAACACCAATAGTAACCAACTTTTAGAGCCTCCAAAGAATATACTGATAGATATCATTGAGAGATCAGTTGGTTGAGACTATGAATGGAAGAAATATAATCTTCTTATATATAGAAAATGTGGGAAGAATCACTCAAGTGAATGTGTTGGAGGATTAAGAAGAATTTTTATATATAGATTCGAAGGTCATAGAGCATGTAATTGTCGATGAAAATTTAATTGTTTGATGTAGGGAAATGAAGATCATCCAAAGGAACCATTTTTTGTTCAATTTATTATATGGGGGGAATATAGTAATTATCTTATCTAATGTCATATTCCATTGGTTAACTACTAGATCTTGGAAAGATATATACGCTCCCAGTATTTTAAGTCACGTGGTTAAAGAATTTATGTATCGGGATTTAATAATTATATGTTTGATATTTCGAATATAAGATACTTTAACCATCTAATGATTGTTTCATAGTAGTTCTCTATAAGGATTTGAAACATTTTTTTAGGGTTTTGATAACTATGGATAGTGATTTTGTGGTAAGTTAATAATTATTAATTAGGATAATTTTATGATTGAATTTAATGGGATAGTATTGGTGACCTATAAAATGGGTAATTGTTTGATGAAGAAGTGATTTAGATCATCTCTTTTGATGTTTACTAAATTTTCAGATTTATGGAATATATTCAATGGATTAATATTTTAATTGAGGAATAAGGATCCCATTAGTTTTTAGAATCATATATGGGATCATTTGAGGTTAACATAAAAGTTAGGGATAAAATCATGGGCTTATAATTTTGAGAATGATCATAACATAAAAGGAATCAAAACCCCCTTTTTAATTTTTTATGTGATTGTATTTTTAATTTATTTGAAATTTTCATTGGGTATTGTTAAGAATACTCTATTGATGTTTAAATATCCATTTAAGGTTGATATTCAATTTGATAATAATTTATTTATGGTTAACTAGATTAGGGGATATAGATGATCTTGATGGTTGAGAAGTCTTTCATTGACTGATTTATATTTTTATAGATATTTCTAGTTGACTAATAGATTTCATGTTATGTTAGTATTTAAATTTGATTCATGATATTTTTGTGAATTTTACTACATTAAAAGATTATATAGTGATTTTTCATGATGATTAAAGATATTTGGGAGATGTTTAATTAGGTTGAGGTATATGTAACCCTTAGGTTTAACAAGTTATTAAACAAGAATGGTTATTTGGGAATAATTAAATTATAATTTTAAATATGTATGATAAAGGGTATGATATATCCTTTGAGATTAAATCATTCATTAATGTTGAGGTTATTATAGTAATTAAGGCTTTGTTATTATTCTTGTATTTCTTTATATGATGGTGTATTAATTTGGAGAATTATATTTTTCTAACCATTTTTTTAGTTAAAACATAAAAATATGAATAATATCTTGATATAATTTTTCAATCCATTATAAGATGATTTTAGTTCTTTTAGAATAAATTTTTTTTCAAATACTTATCATTTGAAGTAATATAATTCATTTTTGTAGAAATTGATTAAAGGATGAAATTATGATTATCAACTAAGTATATTTCATTTTATCTTTTTTATTGATGATAAACTAATTCCTCAATTCAAGGAAAATGATATTCATAAAAAATTTATTTATAATAACCACTAATTTCGATGAATTGATGGTCATTTAACCCCTTACAAGTTAATGGTTTTTTATCTGTTAACATTCTCCTAAATATGCTCTATATTACTCTTTATTAGTCCATAGGCACCCGTTTTCTCTTCCACATACATATTTTCAATCCAAATAATTTAAAACTATTTTGAGTCCTGGTTTTGTGTTATTTTAGATTACCTTCATATTTCTATTTATCTCTTATCCAGAGGAATTTTTACTAATCCTATTTTCACAATGTGGGTTTCCACAAATGAATTTTCAAATACAACATCTTTGATTACCAAGAACAATATAAAATTGTGAGGATGAAAATTATTAAATTGAGGTAGAATATAACACCCTAAAATATTAAAAAAATAATTTTTTCCCAATTAAATTTAATTTCATCGATAAGTTTCATTACACGTAACATTACGTTTCAATGAACCATGATATAATATTTCAAAAAAATTATTTCATGTGACAGTTCCAACCTAGCCATTAAATTTCTATGTATGAATAATATTAAAAAATTTAACCGATATATGAATATTTATTATTTTATATAAATTTATATATATACTAGTAGAAAATAATCAATCAATTTTTAGTAAATTCATTTTATTCTTTTAAATTATATTTTCATCAAAAAAATAGTTTTTATTTATTATTATAAGAAAATATTATTATTAATTACTAGAAAATTTAGAAATTTTATTTTTTAATATTAAAATCTATTTTTAAATCACCATATTAAAATTATATAACAATTATTTTGTGAGAATTTTGTAAAAGGATTTATTTTCCATCGAATAGTGAAAACATCTAAATTTTATTAAAAAAATTATTTCTATTTCAATAATGTACAAAATTAAATTTTATTTACAGATGGTTTTAAAGTAAAATTAGTTAATTTATATTTTATATAATATAATTATTTTAATTTATGTTATTTTATTAATTTAATATAATAAAATTTTTATATGTAAAAAATAAAATATAGAGAAAAACTGTTTTTATGCACACAATGTGTTTTTATCTTAATAAATAAAACTAATCACTACTGGTGAATTGTTTTAATTAATTGAGTATATTATAAAATCAATTTTTTTTTAATATTCGTATAATATTTTTCTAGGAATGAATTAAGCATAAATCTTGTTTTATTCATTAAATGTATTTTTCTAAAACAATGGTTTCCCCCACATTTTGCTTAAATATTTTTAAAATTAATTTATATCACTTATAAGAATTAAATTGGATAAAATGTATTCCACATTTTATATTGGTAGGTTAAATGTTCTTTTAAATTTATCATTTATTTTGGGTTATTATGAATAGTTACAATGGTATAATTTATCACCATGGTAAAAAGAAAATTTGGTTAATCTAGGTTAAAACTAAATGATATGGTCATAAATTTTCATCTTAATTCTTATTAGATGAATTTAATTGTAAACATATCACATTAGTCTTGGAATTTATTTTTATAATGTACAACTTCCATGAAAATTACCTATATAATATTTAAATTAATAAAAGTTACAAAATGTTACTCTCATAGTTTTAAATATCACCTAAGAGTCTACACAGAGAAAAAAAAGTTTTGAAAAATTATAAATATCTATTTTGAGATTATGAAATTATTTTTGTGATTCTTTTTTTTTACTTTTTAAAAACATTATAATAACTTTTCATTCTTATGAACCACTAGAACATTATTTCTCTAATTAATAAGAAAATTAATAAATTACATTAAAAATACTAAAATTAATATACATTAAGTGATTTAAACTGTGAAATTAATTTTATAGGTGAATATTTCATATTAGTTTTATGTTAAAAAATTATATTCCAATTTAAACATTTTATGTCTGTATTTTAACTCAAATTAAGTGAATAATGTAATAATGAGAAATAATGATATTTTAGGAAAATAACTTTTCATTACAATACATAAAAATATAAAAAAAATTAAAATAGAAAAATGGGGATATGATACATTCAAAAAATTAATCCACATACCATTTATAATTCATTTCGAACATTTTTTTATAATGACATTAATATATTTTCATCTTATATGAAATTACAATAGTCCATCTCCCCTTAATTATAAAAGGGAACCCCTTTTTTCTCTTCTTCAGACCACATTGAGACTTATACCTCATCTAAACTCTATTAATTTCTATTACCCACAAACCAATCCACATTATTGAGATGTTTTTATTCCAAAAATACCAACCCTAGAGACATTAATACGAGATCTAATTGAGTCACTTCAAAGAAGAGGTAATCACCTTAATCAATTATTTTCATTTTAATTATTATTTTACCTCATGTAAATCTATTATATTCCTCATAAAATAATAAATTAATTTTATTAAATATCACTAAATATTAATATGATTATTAAACCACCTTCAATCGTTATATTTCAGTCAAATGGGAAGTGAATGTTTAGCTTGTGTGTAGGCACGACTTGTCATTTATACATAGTGATACAACCCATTTCTCATCAACATATTTTATGGATGGGAATTTTTATGAGTAAAATGTTTATATATGATAGGTATGACCTAATTATACATATGGTATTACAATATCTTATCAAAATTATTACCTTCCAAACAATTGGAAAATGATAACATCGCTCGTGCGTACATATGTACTACCATATCAACGAAGTGATGTGGTTGTTTTTCATTTCCATTTAACTTGGATGGATATAAAGATTTATTTATTGAGTATATATTATATAAATGATATTAAAATTATTCTTTAATGTTGATTTATTATTTTCCTTTGTTTTTTCCATCAATTGAAAAATGAAAACATCATTTATGTAGAGTATAACATACCATCTTCATGAACAATGTAATTCATTTTTTTTCTATCTCTTATTTGAAGAATGAAAATAAATATCTATATGGAAAAAATATATAATATTTTTATAATTATTAACATTCTATATATTATTGAACATTTATCAAATTAGATGTTCCATAACTATCGAACCAAAACATACATGAAAGAGGAAACATATATCATCTGTAATAGAGATTTTAAAAAATAATTATTAATGAAAACGTGATAAAAGGTTGGAAGTAAATTATAAATGGAATTATATATATTATTATGATTCTTTATAAGATGTATAATAAAAAAATTCTTTTGAAAAAAAGGTTCCAAGATGTATGAAGGATGTCGGGAAAAAGGTAAGTGATTTACATCTCTCTTTTATTTCCATGGGACACATGCCATATTCACCAATAATTTATTTTATGTGGTGAATATACTATATATTTATATATTTTATGATTCAAATTATAAATTTTATTTTTGTTTAAATATCCATCCATTCTTCTTTCTTTCATGTAGATTCGGATTCAAAAGTTCCCAAAGTAGTACGGGGTTTATTTTACAAACCTATTTTAATCGAGATTGTTTCTGGTTGAATTTCTATTCGAGTAAATTATATAACAATTATCAAATTAATCCATTTAATTTTCATATCCTCCTATTATTTATTAATAAAAAATATTTTCATTTCATTTTCTTTTCTTTAAATACTCATGATACTGAATGAACATTTTTATGGTAAACCAACTGTGTTTTACTACTCAATCAGGAACTTTTTTTCTCATATCCATTTGTCTATAAAATAATTTCAAAAATGTTTTTAATATTATCCTATTAATTCTTATAGAAATTTTTACCCATGATTTATGTTTTTTCAAAATTTCTTAAGAGGGATATTATTTTTCTTTTTCTGAATGATGTACTTTTTGACTTTTTACCAAATTGGTGAAAGGAATATTTTATTTTAACTTATATAGTATGAATAGAACTTATTAATTCATTGACTTCTAAATGTTATGAATATTTATTTATAAGTCTCTATGTTTCATTTAAAATAAAGTTTTTTGATAATATTTTAAAAATATATAAATTTTAAAATAGATTTTAAAAGTGGATGATTGTTTTCTTTCACAGCCCAACCCACAAAATATCACCTAACGGATGATGGGTTTTGTTTCACTACACAAAGATTAACTCCAATAGTCTAGAGGCTATAGAGAAGTATCAAGTAGGAATATCACACACGTTGGAGGAATTTTGCAAAATTATATGTATGAAAAAACTCATCTACAAACCAATACAATTATAAAATGTAAAACAACACACCTAATACCAATGCATGCATAACATATATCCCACAATAAGATCTTGAAAAATACACTTAAAGAGATCAACTATATAAATAAAATCCCTACCAAAAACTATAGAGGATTGAAATTAACTCAGAAGGATGGGACTACTATCAAATAAAAACCCGGTCAGAAACTCCATCTGTATAGACCAAACTAAGGTTTTCATGGACTTATTACACCTAGGACATAATTGAAAGGTCTGACATGGGTATAAGACATGACATATGTGAAACAATTCCTTTCATGGGTGAGTATACAATACCTAGTTAGAAACCCAAAAAATTAATAATCATAAATAATAAAGAGTAGTCATTTGAATAGAAGATATTCCAACAACATGAGATAAATTATAATAAAAAAACTCAAATATACTCATAAAACATTCAAAGTCATAAATATGTATCAAAAACTTCTATAACCATGATACAATTTGAGGCTTCATTGTAACACTCATTCTGGGAGAACTGACATCATGATCTATGTTATCACTAAAGGTTCTCATCTTAGTGGTCATGGTCATCAGGCCTCACCAATAACTACTCATTGGGTGTCATAATATCTCATAATTTGTATAGGGTATAAAACCCAGGGCCAGCAGTATAAACCACAAACACTACTATATTTTTCTTCCAGATATGAGATATGACACCCCCTGCATAGTAGTCATGCCGATACCACAAACCTTGCATGGTAATGATAAAGGTTTCCACTATACTTACTCAAGGGATAAACCAAACTATATCTCATAATGGACATATATATGGGATCAAAATCCTATTCCAAGTACATAATTCATCATTGTACCATTGTGGGAAATGACCAAGGTATCACACTCAACTGAACCTGGTATATACTGATGAAATAAAATAGAATACATGATGTGTAACATGGGTACACAGTGTTTCATTCCAAACCCAAATCTACGTATGTATAATTCCTCACAAGGTACATGAACTTGTATAAATACATCATGTCCCTTAGGGTTAAATGATGTATAGAAATCGAGCTGGAACTCACCATGCAGTCTTCTTATTCCTGGTTACACTTGGTGGTGCATGTGTACTTCTTGGTGTGCTCGTGAACTGTGGAAGCATTCGAGTACCAAGAAGATACAATGAACTCAACCTATGAACATGTTATTAGAAATTTATCTACTCTTGAACTCTCAAGTTACTCACAATGCTACCATCATCTGGTCAGACAATGTGTGATATTTAATTTTCTATGGAAACCCTCTCACCATAATCCAGGGTCCCATACATTGTGTATATCTAGATTACACGCTATGTAACATGGTATTTTACCAAATTTAGGGGTTCTCCAACATGTATTCTCAAATATATTTCATCTTCCAATCCAGTGAAGATTTCACATAGAGATCATGGATCTCTTCCAACCGACCATTTCCTGGACTGAATATCCATTTCTGGCCATCCCAACCCATCAGAAATCCGTTATCAGTGCATGTTCTATAACTAGAAGTGAAAAATAAGGATAACATGAGAAATCAAAGGAATTTTATCCCCCCTAAATCACCCTCCATCATTGTGTCACCTGATCATGAACCACACCAATGATACTTATCCGCTTCACCAAATAACAGTCGTGCAATGATCGAATACTTGGTATTTCACATACCATAGGGGAAGGAAATTTCCAATGATGAAAATAGAAGTAAATGGAAAATAAAAAAATAAAAATAAAAAATGAGTAATGAACCTTGGATATTTTTTGGGTTGGAATCGATTCGTTTCTATTAGAATGATGAATAAAGAAAAAAATAAACAAACATAAAATCAAATGTAAAATAAATCAACTATCTATCTGTGAATAAATTCGTGTAAGTTGAATTGATACATTTCTAAAATGGATTCAAAAAATTGTTTGAATCCACTGAATACAAATGTTGAACATATATTTTGGGTTTATCACTAGTTAATAATATCATGCATTTACATCATTGGCATGATTTATGAACTCCACTACACACTGATCGTCGATCCATGATCTAGTCATCATTCTTCCAAGAATTATCCTCTAATTCCCCCTCTATTGGTCTGTAAGGTTATATAGATTACAATATTATTTAACCATGACATGTTATTTAGATAGTAGGGATTAGGTCAATACTGTTAAACAAGTAAATATATTAAATTAGTTTTTTTATTTATCCTCCCACTACTATGTCGAACCCATTTGTTTGATCCTCTCAAAGGTTATGTCATTCCTAAAGTAAAACTCAAGAATTGAAATTGTTAGAAACCTTAAATTTATGATCTAAGACTATATTCTAGGGTTATTCTACTATTTCAGAAAGACAAATCACTTGTGATATTAATATATTTAATATTTTTTATAACATAAATATTGGGATCACCGAACCTAAAAATCTTATGTTGTCTTGGTTCCTAGCTTTGAAAATATTACGGGATATATTTAAATGTTTTGCACATAAAAAATAGAAAAAGTGCATTCTCCCTAAATTAGGGATTTTCTTCTCGAAAAGTGAAAACAACTACCCAGAACAGTGTCGGTACTGAGATCCCATCTCGGTCTCCATCTCCCAAGATCTCTCCCGATGATGCCCATGCTTCCATTGGATGAAAAAATGGAATTAGTCACCCACATAGGATCCTCTCTAGTCGATCCTCAATCTAAACCATATACAATATAATAGTAACTCTATCTTCAATTTACAATTCTCCCCAATCAATAACATGGGACAATTCATGCACATACCTCCTCAATTAATACATATGGAAGACATCGTGCACATTGTTTAACTGTAGCAGTTGGGCCAAGTGATATACCACCTTGTGAACCTTCCTTGATATCTAGTAGGGGATGATGAATCTCAGAGATATCTTGGAACACCATCTAAATCTCCACATTACATGTCATTATGAGACTTTTAGAAATACATGGTCTCACTCCTAGAACTCCAAATGCCCCCATATTTGGTGCGTATAAGACTATTGATGGCTCTATGTAGTCCCAATACTCTCTTGTAAGATCTTCACCTTCTATTTCTTAGCCAACACCAACTCTAGGATCAAGTGTTATGACTCACCCATAAATTTAAAATATAGTGGTGGCCTATTGGGTTTCACACAAAAGGCCTCTAATGGTACTATACAAGGGGTGGAATGGTAGACTATTTTCATATGAAAACTCAACAAAAGGAAGTTTATCCTATAAACTATATCCAAAATCCAACATATTGTCCTATAGAATTTCTTCCAAAACCTAAATGGTACTCTTATTTTGGTCATCATTATGGGGGTGATATTTCATGCTCAAATTAAAATATGTCTCAATGGCCTCATCCAATATTCTCCATAATCATGAAGTGAAAATAGTATCATGGTATGAAATGGTCATCAAGGTAAAATCGTGGATCTAGACTATCTACTTCATAAAAAGGAATATCAAGATCTCTAATAAACTCTTCTCTTAGATAACTAGGATGTATGCTGACTTGGAGAGCCATTCTATGATCACTCATATGATATTGTTTTATCTAAAAATCCATGGAATCTCATTAATTATGTATATATATATATATAATTCCAATTTCACTCTAGTACCTCAAGGGGTTGAGTTAGACATTTCAGAACCTGGTGATCAGTGTTTACCAACTAGCAGGTGAGGCAATGAGGGACAAACTCTACTTCACCTTTCCTCATTCCAAGTAACCAAAAATGACAATATAGGTCCTTTATAATCTTCACCACACCTGGGTGTACTTCCAAGGGGGTATATGAAACTCTCTCATAACCTCCTCCTGTAATACCACTACCACTATCCCACATCCTATAAAATATACAACATGTTCCTCACCACTTGAAAGTGCATCATGATCACTTACATTTGATATCTATGTCCTTGAAGTCTCAATGTTAGTATCTCCTTTGTGATCCACCCTAACACACTAGAAAAGTGGTAGGATAACAACCACTGACTTTATATATGAAAAAACATCTCTTCCACTAAATAAAACTAAAATGAGGCTAAGTAATCTGAATCCTTGATCCATAACTGAGAGAAGGATCTCCTACTAAGATCCTTTACCAACATGTTTCCTTTACCAGGAGTATATGATATCTCAAATTTAAAATTTAGGTGAAAATATATCTGTTATCTATAACACAAGTTAAGATCCTTATGAGATAATATATACTTCATACCCTTGTAGTCATAGTGGAAGATAAATCAATCACCCATGAGGTTCTTTCGCCACATCATCAGGATGAATACTGTTATAGAAAACTCAAGATGATGGATGACCGAGTTATTCACATGTATTTTAGACTATTGTGAACCATAGGAAATCACAACCAACCTCTACATTAGTACAAAAACAAGTTTTCTCCCAGATACATTTTATAATAACAAAAATAAACACCCTCCTCTATAAATCTCAATTTGGGGGGTTTTCATGAACCTCTTAAAAAACTCATAAAAAGAATATTGTCACCTCTCCATCTAAACGAAAGGCCACCCATTATGGTTAAAAGTTTCCAAATTTTCCAATATCTAGGAGAAAGAAGGCGCAAATATCATGAAATATCCTAGAAACCAATGGAGTCTCTACACCTTTGTCACACACTTAGTTGTCTCACAAGATAACATTGCATCCACCTTCCTTGTTTATACTTATACACTATCCACTAACATGAAATGTATAAGAAAATAGACCTCTTAAATCCATAACTAACACTTATAGAGATTTACATAAAGCTGGTGCTCTTATAGTATGTCTAGATCCATCCTCAAGTGTCTTATTTTTTGCACATCATATTCCATGTACCCTTTGATATCATCAATGATGATCAATTCAAACTCATCTATGAAATAAAAAATGAACTAGATAATGACTTCCATTAACACGATTGGGGTGTTTTTTATGCCAAAAGGCATCACTATGTACTCATAGTGACTATAGATACATCTTTATGTCATCATTGCTATATATTTATCTCTTACCCATAGCTGGGGATAGCTAACTCGAAGGTCAATATTTAAGAACCATCATTCCCTTATCAATTTAATTAAGAGGTCTTCAATAATTAGTAGTGGACACTTATTTTTCAAGATCACCTGTTATAGGCACGAATAATCTACTCCCAACCACATGCTCACATCCTTTTTTTTGTAACACAATATAGGTGGTGCCCAGAGGGAAACACTTGTTCTCATAGAGCCCATCATATAAAAGTCTTTTAACTATATCTTCAACTCTCAAATCATGGAAGAATACATCTTATATTCTTGTGTAGATAGCATGGATATCCTATAGAGCATGTCATTAAAAAATACTATCTATCAACAGGAAGGTAAGTCTAAAAAATCCTCTAGTAAGACCTCTGCGTACTCTACCAACATTGTAGGAAACCAATATCCCATAGTATCAACTTATCTAAGAGTAAGGATAGTTAAGTGGTGAGTAATTGGAAACAATCTGCTATGTAATATCTCATCCTTCACTACCTGAGTTTTCATCTCATTCATAAAGGAAAACATTTACCCTTTATTGTGACCACACCACATCCTCAGTCTGAATTTTTTTATCTAGGCATGAATTGTGGATAACCAATACATACCTAATATGAAATTGTAATGACTTATAACTAATACAAATAAATCCCATAATAAACACTATCCTACAAAAGTGAGGCTATGATGTTCGAGAAAGTGTTTGATAGATGAGTTATCTCTGGCCAAAGTCTCCAAGAGAATGGGTTAAGGAAAAGACTCAACATGAATCTCAATGTCTATAAATAATTAAGTTGAATGGAATGAGTGGTTCACACCCATGTATACCAATTGTAAAGATAAGTGTAGAGAATACAATTATTATTCCTCAAATTATCTCAGTAGCCTCATGGTTGTAGGCCTCCACTGCCAACAGTTGTCTCATCCCCTGGCCAGTATCTCCCCGAGCCTAGTGTAGACCACCTAGTGATAGAAGGGGAAATAATTAAAACCATATATCATGTCTTTATACTCTACATACTCTAATTTCATGGAATCTAACCTATATACCTCCCTATTGCTACCTCTATCTATTTCTAGGATGTCCATCAACCATATCATTATTGGTTATATAACGGGTCAAAAAAACACTAGTGATATGTCCTCAACCATCTCATGAGAAGAATCTCATATCACTCATATGAATTCGGTAATAATGAGATCTATGAACCACCAATCCTCTATCATGGGTTCATCTTCTGAAAAGTATTTCATGTACAAATCACTATAACTTCCATCAGATACTATCTACTGATGTCTCTACTCTTGAAAACCCACTACCAACACAAATTATCGGTGTATTCTCTTCTAGGAAGATATCCACAATGAAATCCTTCTCAAGTACTCCAACATATGTGGTAATTCATAGTGATATAACTCCACCCATGATATCTCATCATAAGCCTCACAAACAATTATGAGATCTGAAGAAAAAATCTCAAATTATACATTGAGAGTATATTGAGAGGCTGGTAAACCTTAACGAGTACTCAGACTTGATCATTATGTCCAATGAAAACTATAAAAGATCATAGAAAACAACCCGTCTCAATGAGGTTATATAAAACTCCTCTCTAAAGATACACTTGAAATATTACTAGGAGAGAGTTGTCTTATCATGTGATTGAGTCTCCAAACTCCAACATCACCTAGTGTATCCCTAAAGAAGAATCACTACAAGGACTATTATCTGATATTTGGGTGTCCCCGAAAGGACAAAAACAATGGTGGACACCTCTTTCTAGTATGTACCCACAATATTTATATGTTGAACTGAAGAATGGTTTCACAATAATTGAATATTAAAAATTAGTATAATTAAGATCCAAGGAAATTGATCATAATTAATGTTCAAATAAATGGGTAAGAAAGGAAAAACAAATAAAATGAGGAATGAACATCAGCCATTATTTGGGTTGGCCTCAATTCAATTCCATTATAATGATGAACATAGAACCAAATAAAGAACCATAAAATCAAATGTAAAATAAATCAACCCTCGATTAGAGAATAAATTCTTGTCAGTGCAATTTATTTTTGTTTATCATGGGATAAGATAACCTATTGAATCCAAAAAATAAAAATTTCAAAACTAGTGTTTGGATTGATCAATGATGAAAAATGATACTACAGTAATTTTTCTATTGAGATCCATGAACTCTAATGCACAACGATCATTAATCCATGATTTGTTCATCTTTCCTTCAAGAAAGACCCTATTATGTCTCCTCTCTAGGTCACTATGGTTATGCAGTTGACCCTAAAATTTTCTAATAATTGGTAATTTATAGAAGTGGGATTATAACATGTAAATTAAACAAATAAATAAACTAATTTTATTTATTTATTTATGTATATCCAATACCAAGATGAACCTAAGAGTATGACATGATCCTAGGTTATTTTTAATCTATGGTAAAACCCGTACTCTAAACTCGATTACAACCTCATAGTTTAGATCCAACCCTCTATTCTAGAGTTATTCAGATAATTCTAGAAAAAAAAATTTCACCGGATATTTATGCCTTGAATATTTTTATAATATCAATTTTTGGATCATTGAGCCTTGGAATATTTTTTTTAGCACATCGATCAAAAACAATTACAATATATATATCAAATATTTACATAGAAAAATAGTGACATTTCATTTTCTTCAAGAATTATTTAGGTGATGTTTTGAATATATATTCTTATATATTAACAACCTTTGATTTTAATTATTATTTTCTAGGGATATGATCCAATGATAAAATTTTTACTCTTTATTTAGTTGGTTTATGTTTATGTTAGTGAAATTTTTATGAAACTCATTTATTTTCTATGGTTTAAGATATTATATTTATGAAAATAATTTTCATTTCATGGGTTAGGATGTGATGATATTATAATTTTTTATGATATTTTGGAATTCATATGTGTGGTTTTCATTATGTGATGGGTGGTTACATTATAAACAAAGGATGGTGGTAATTTTATAACCATGTATGAATGTTATATTATATCCAAGGAGAGTGGTCATGTTACAATTTATAATAGGTGGGACCAAAATTATATAGCCCTAAAATTCATTGGGTAATGATTGATATCTCAAGAGATAAATTCAACTAAAATGGGGAGTGAATCTAATTCCATATGGTCTTTGTCCACTATGATAATCTTGGGAGTGATCCTTGACTACAAATATGGTTTGGGAAAGAACCCAATCTACTATGATAGTATTGGAATTGAGCCTTGACAACTTATGAAATGATATTATTTTCTTATGTGTATGCAAAAGTCCCATGTCTTATGCTAATGTTATTTTTTCATGGATCTTGTTCTTTAATTAAAATATGATTCTTATCTTATGAAACCCCAATATTTATACCATGACATAATATTCTCATATATGATTTGAAGGGTATGTATTTAAAATATTAAGATCATGTTCTCGTACCCTTTTGATCATGTTATGGTAATTAAATCATTGATATCATCCTTTTTACCCTTATTGATCATCAGAGCTCCCACTTTATTTTTTTTCTTTCCCCAAGTCATGAAGGAACCTTTCAGAAATAATATTTCTTTGAATGGTACTAACAAAATGGGATAATATTATGAACTAGTTTTTTATATTTCTACATTTCTAATGATACTAGGATAATATGATTCTAGCATGGGAATTTATATTATGTAGTGAATATTCATATAATAATATGTAATATCCATGTATGAAAATTATGGGATGTTATAGGATGTTTTGTGATTTTAGAAATACTTTGAATTATTTTTATTGACTAATAACTATAACTAACAATTCAGGATAGTTATTCTAACCATTCTGTTTTTAGTGAGGGATAGAAGATAAAACCATAATGTTATGGTGGTTACATGTATGATCAAATATTGATGTACCCTATTTAGGACTATTGTATGAGTTGTTTTATATTTGTAAAAGACTCAATGAATGTTAATTCAAATCCTAAATGGTTATATGTTGAATTAATAGTGTAACCCCATAATAGTAAGAAGATAGAATCACAAGTCTATGACTTTTCTATGAATAATGATTATTGAAACTTACTTTCGGAAAATCTCATAATTTTACCATCTAGTTGAGTTTTATTTTTTCTTAGGCATGGATTTACCTTCAGTAAATAGATCTCTCATTATTTATTTGGGAATGGAAGTCAAAATATATATTCTAGAATAACATGTGATCATATATCAATATGATTATAAATATGAACTTTCGATGGAAATTTATTCCATCGTATGGGTTTTTATTATTATTAAAAAGTTGTGTTTATATAAGATATTCAGGGGGAAAATAAACCTCAATGATATAACCGGTTGTATGGGAGTTTGTTGATGTTTTCCAGAAGGGTTTCATAGTCTTCCTAAAAATTGTAAACATGTGATTTAAATAGAACCCATACATGGTGCTATAACTATTTCATAGAATCTATATATAATGGCCTCAATTGAGATAAAGGAATTGAAGAAGAAAGTCTAGGATAATATTTATAACTTACTCATTTACACATGTTTATCACCTAGGGGTGAGCCAATTATTTTTTAAGAAGAGGGATGGATCATTGGTAGTTTTTATTGATTATAGAGGACTTAACATGATCTCAATCAAGAATTAGTATCCTCTATCTCGTATGAATGATTTTTAATCAATTATCAGGCGAAAAATATTTTTCCAAGATAAATATTAATTTTTTGTATCATAAATTTATAGTGAATTAGTTGTATATGGACAATACAACATTCCATATGATTTATAGACATAATTAATTTATAGTAATTCCATCTGGACTTACTAATTAACCTTTAATCCTCATGGATTTAATAATGTGGTACTTAGATATTACCTCGATAATTTTGTTGTAGTATTTATAGATGATATTCTTCAGAAAATAAGGAAGAAAATGAATATCACTTGAGTATTTTTATAAAGGCACTAAATAAGGATTTATTAAAAGAAAAATTTACAAAGTATGATTTTAACTATAAAATGATTTATTTTTGGGTTATATAATCTCATGTGAGGGTATATCACTACATCCATCAAAGAAAAAATTTATTCAAAATTGGAGAAGACTAACCACTATGACTAAGATCTGTAGATTAGTTGGATGGAATTTATATTATTGAATCATTTTGGAGAATTTATCACATCAATAAAATCAACTTGTAATGTTTAATTGAAAGGGATCTAAGTTCCTCTGGATATATGAATGTGAAGAATACTTCATGAAATTGAATGGTAGTTTATTAAGCATAATTGTGGTGACATTTCCCTGTAGTGGATAAGGGTTTTTGATCTATAACAATACATTGAAGAATGTAATATGATGTATCCTCATGCAGAATAATATGTCGATAGCTAATGACTCGTTCTAATTAAAAGTTTATGAGAAAAATTACCAACCCAAGATTTGGAGTTAGCTTTGGTAATTCTTACATTAAATATATAGAGAAATTATGTTTATAGAGAATGATGTGATATATCTATTGATCATAAAAGATTAAAATATATATTCACATAGAAATAGATGAATAAATGCTTGATAAGATGGTAGGAGTTTATTAAATATTATAAATGGTCAATACATTACCATATAAGGAATTAGAATAAGGTGGAAGATGTTATGGGTCAAAAGGATCATAATAGATTATCTATGATGAGGATAAAGAAGTTCCAATATTTCTATATTTTCATAGGATGGTTATTTAAATCTATAAAAATGATTTTAAATCTTAACTTCCTCAAAAGAGTATTCAACCATCTATCCAAGAGAATATTAAAATTGCACAAAAGAGAGATGTAATGTTAAAAAATTAGGTCAGAAATATTTCCATGTTCAGCCATGAATGTGATGGATTGATAACTATTAAGAAGTATGTATCTGTCCTGTCTATACCAAACTTGAAGAAGGAGAATTTGGATGAATCTCATAGTTCATCATTACCTTTTCATCCATGATGTATGAATATGTATAGAGATATAAAAGAGTATTTATTATGGGAAAAAATTAAGAGAGGTATTACAATGTATATAACTTGGTGCACGGTATTTGAGTATGTTGAGGCTAAGAGATAGAATTATAAAGGTATGCTATAAGAATTACCCATACCATAATGGAAATTGGAAAAAATCACAATGGATTTTGTCATCAGACTCCCTTTAATGTATAAATTCCATAATGCTATTATGGTTATCGTTGTTCACATTATGAGGTAATCAAACGTAATTTCTATTAGATTAGATTTTTCACTGAATAATATTTTCATAATACACACTTAATAAGTGTTATGGTCTCATGGTGTACAATATTCTGTTATATCTAATTGAGATTCTAGGTTTACCTTAATGTTTTGGGGAGTTTTCAGGAGGATATGGATACATAGTTGATTTTTAATAATAATTTTCATCCACAGATATATTTTTATTCTAATATGTTTGTTAAAATCCTAGAGGATAAGATAAGATATTTTACTATGGATTTCAATTGTTTTTGGGTTCAACCCCTTCCTTAAGTCATGTTTTCTTACAATAGTAGACTTTACTCAAGCATTCAGATTGATCCTTATGAATCCCCCTATGGAATGAAGTGTATAACTACAATGTACGAAGATAATGTTAGTGAAAGGAATCTATTAGTACCTGATCTAGATAAATAATTGATAGAGAATATTAGAGCAATTTATTAACACGTCAAGGAATCTCCGAGTCGACAAAAAAATTATGTTGAAAATGATTAATGATATATGGAACAAAATCATATTGAGAAGGTATTCCTAAAAAATTATCCATGGTGTTGTGCCAAAGTGATTGAATTTGTTGTGAATAACATGTCAATGTGTTCCAACTGATGCGGTACATCTTGAAGAATGATGATTGAAGAAGAATCATAAACTCGGATGATTGTTGAACTGGTATTAAGTTCCAAGACTTGTATCAAGGTGATACAATGTCACAACATTGTTAAAAGTCCATGCATTGTCTTCATAATGCATAAGGAATGAAAGGAGAACCATCCACATCTACTAAGTGGATGATGTGGTCTAAATAAGACCATGAACTATCTCTTATTGCATGAGGATTTGAAGATGATCCAACCTCATCTCTGATTGGATCATTGAAGAACACTGAAGAAATATTTGATTCAAGAGAAACGATTAAAGAATAAACTTACGGAATTCCCTCCAAAGTAGAGAATAAATGTTGAAGAGGAGATGATGAATTCTAAAGAAGAAGAAAAGTTGAAGAAGAGGAGATTGGCATGAAGAAGACTTGTTCCTACTTGTTTATTTAACCAAGTATACAAGGTTGAGCTTATGCAAAAAATATTCCAACTATTGGGCCAGCCTTAGGGCCTCAACCAAAGGAACATGTGGGACTAAGTCACCATGCCCATGGGGAAACCGCAGGGGCCAGCCCAATAGTGGTCGGGCCGTGTGTAATCCCGAGCCACGCGGAGGTCAAGCCTGTGCATCGTGGGCGCCAAGGGCACGCCCATGAAGGAGCATAATGGGCGCTAGAGCGCACCCGCAGGAGAACCGGTGCGGGGCGGCACCGAAGGAGGGAGAGGAGATTTTTGAGCCATTGGTGGGAGGAGCTGTTTGTTACACCGTGCAAGAAATGTAGTGCGTTTCGATGTGGGATGATTTTTTAAAACGTGGAGGAAATATTGGCCACTCATCCGATCACGCATCTGATCGCTATCGTCCACATCATCTGCGGCGCTGCATTATAATCATAGCCATCCGCGATCATTAAACGTGGATCCAATGGCCATGGAATCTTCTTCTACCTCTCTCCGAGCCGAGGACTCCCCGCGACACCTCCCGCTAACTAGAGGCACCCGAATGATGTAGATGGAAATCCCGACCAACCCCTATGATGAAGTTGTATCCTCCAGTGTGTTCGTCTCCTCTTCACGAACACATGCATGCATTAAAATTTGCATGCATGAAATGAGATGAAGAAACTCGAAGGAGCCCAAGGAAAATGAAGTTTCCGAGGGTGCACTGTAAGTTGGATGTACAAGGAGAAGCCCTGTATTCATTCTAAATTGTGTACATGAGATGTACTCACTAATAAAGAAGGAGTACATGTTGAATGATTGATACCATGATTCTCGGCCATATCTTGATCCGCGTTTGAAGATTTCAAAACGCCACATATCATAGACATTCAAATATTTGAACCTCGTGTCTTTGTTCAATCTCCTTGCCTATAAAAAGAGGAACATGTGTACGAGAAAGCATGATGTTATCTTTGAGAGAGAGCTTATATTTCTCTAAAGAAACAGAGCAACCGCGAACCCACTGGTTTGGAAAAGGCAGAAAGGTTCCGCGCATCCCGGCTGCGTGAAGGAGATCTGTGCATCCCTTGTGCAGAGAAGAGGAGGAGTCCCGCAAAGCTTCGTTCAACGCGAAGGAAGAATCGCGCTCGAGCGCGACTGTGTAGTCTGGAGACATCCGAGGCTCTTAGGGGACTGCTCGCGCAACCCTTGCGCGAAAGAAGGAGGATGGGGCCACCCTGCGCACTCCCTTTGTGCAACAGGAAAAAACTGAGCTGCACATCCTTGCGTGCCTTCTGCCAGCGGGACTTGAACGGCAGTAGGTGTCTCTGCACCCTGCACGCCTGTTGAACCCAAACACTTGCACGGTAGAAGATAGGGGAAGGCCGTACACTTGCGCGCCCTCCTTTTAAGTGAGTTCGGGTGAAGTAAAGTATACACTCAACAATTTGGGTTGTGAGGGTGGTTGCAAAGAAGAAGGCTGAGGCTTGCACATATATGAGTGAAATTTAAGCGGTTTGTGAAGAAGGCCACGATTTATTGTGTGCACAAGTGGAGAGGGAAGGATTGCATGTATGTACTTGCATGAAAGTTGTATAAAGGTGTGAAAACTTTAAGAAGAAGAAGAGAATGCATTTATGTGTGTGTATGCAAAAGAACTATTCATTCTGAGAGAGTAGTATTGGTGATCAAGACCAACAAGTTCTCCCTGTTGAAGCTACTTGAAGAATTGAGCAACACATTTGAAGAAGAGAAGTGAAGCTGTGAAGAAGAAGATGTTGAGAAGTTGGGGGGTTTAACCAACTTGTAATTGGGGGTATAACCAATTACCGTGTAAACATCTTCTGGCATAGTGAATAATCGGTGTTGGGGAGTGTAACCAACATAGCAAGGAGTAGGACTTTGTACCGAACCATGTAAATCTTTGTGTTCTCTGTTTTCACTATCACTGCACCACAAAAAGAGTAGATCTAGGCCTTAACCATCCACAGAGGTTGAATTGATCATTCAATGGGACAAAATTCTTAAAAAGAAAAAGTTATCACGGATTCACCCCTCCCCTCTTAGTGATCACAACTGATCCATGCATTTCAATTGGTATCAGAAGGAGGTTGCCTCTATTAGGATCTACTTCTGAGAAAATGGACATTCTGAATTCTATTAATAGTAGGGGTGTTCCTACATTCGATAGGAAGAATTACCATAGCTGGAAGAATCAGATGTTACCATATCTTCTATCTCTCATCCTTGAAGTCATAAATGCAGCCTTATTTGGATTCCTTCCTCTTGATAATGAAACTACTATGACACTGGATGAGAAACGAAATATGGAAGTCGATGGTAAATCTCAAAATTCTATCCTTAGTCCACTCTCAGAAAATGTATACACAAAAGTCATGGGACTCAAGAATTATAAAGAAATTTGGGTCAAATTGGAAAGCAGTTACAAGGGAAACATGAAAGTCAAGGAAGAAAAATTACAAATTTGGAAAATCCAGTTTGAAGATATCAAGATGGGAGAAGAAGAAAATATTGATGCTTATTTCACAAGAGTCAATGAAATTTTCAGTAACATTTGGGGCTTTGGAGAAAAGTTGGAGGACTCAACATTTGTTAAAAAACTAATGAGAAACTTTCCTAATAGGTTTGGCCCCAATGTCTTAGCATTAGAAGATAGATATGATCTATCTCTTGATGAACTACACAAAATTCTCATTGCATATCAAATGAGTAAGATCCCAGTATTTAAGAAGAAGATAAAAGATGAGATGGCTTTTGAGTCCATGAGACAACTCAAGATAAGAGATGACGAAGTCTTAGAATCAAGTGAGTCTGACAATGAAGAAAAGGATGAAGATTTCAACCAAATTACTTCTCTTTTATAAAAAAGGTTTGGAAAAAATAAATTCAAGGGAAAAGGGAAATTACCACCAAGGTGTTTCAATTGAAAAAACATCGGACACTTTCCTGTTAACTGTCCCAAGAAAATATCTAGTGCTACAGAAATTGAAGAAGAAAAGTCACAAAAGAAGAAATGGAGTAGAAACCCAAGAGAAGGAATCATATCTGGTGCAAGAAATAAAAATTTTGTTCGAGGTGAAAGAAGAAGCTATGTAAGCAAAGAGGAAGAATCGGACTTCACTTCAGCCAATCAATCAGAAGAAGAAACAAATTTTATGGATCATGTGGAAAAAGGGTTTGACGCCTGCAGTAGTGAAGATGATGAAAGTGAACGAACAGATCTTGAACACATATTGAAAGATGAATTAGAGGATTTCCTTGAGCAAAACAGTAAACTCAAGAAAGAGGACAAATTGTTACAAAAGGAAAACAAAAGGATGACAAAGGAGTTGGAAGAATGTATGAAGAAAGAGACAGTGTACTTTCATGAAATCAAGAGACAGAAACTAAATATAGCTAAGCTGGATAAGATTGGAAAATCTCTTGAAGAGAAACTTCACCTCAATGAAGAAGAGAAATTAGTGACATAGTCCAAGTGGATTGAATAATAGAATAATATGAAAAAGATGAGAGAAGACTTTAACAAGGCTGTTGAGGTCAAGGCAGAATCATCTTACACTGGTGCTCAGAGGCAGGTCAACTCACCACTAAGTAAATCCCAAAATACATCTGTTATTTCTAACAATGCAGGTTCAAAGATAAAATTGAGGCAAACATGGAATGAAAAAACTTTTGAAAAATCATCTTCAATGGAAGAAAGGAAATCCCCCGGAAGGACTACTCAAATCTTGGACAGACAATTACAACATGACTCTTATCAGCGGAGAAGGTCAAGGTTCAGAGGCTACTGCTAGTGTTGTGGTGTGTTTGGACACAAGGCCTATGCATGCTAGTATAACATGTCTCTTCCAAGTACGAGGCATGAGTCAAGGGGGAGATATCCTGAAACCCAGAGTGTATTACAGAAAGCATCAAAACATCCAATTCAGAACAAATCTGACTCTCTGGGTGAAGCTTATGAAAGATGTGACCAACAAGGTCATAGAGCTGATAAATGTATAACTATTATTCCTGAACAAAGATTCAAATACATGAAAGTAAAAGGCATTTAGGAACCCAATGAAGAAATCACATGCTTTGCTGAAGTTACTCTAAAAGACAGCAGTAAAACCAAGTCATGGATTCTTGATAGTGGATGCTCATCACACATGACTGGTGATACAAAAATTCTAAGCAAGATAGAATGTCATGAGGGTGGAACTGTGGTTTTTGGAAAATATTTCTCTCTAAAAATCAAGGGATTTGGAAATGAAATGATTGAAACAACAAATCTAAAATCCAATGATGTGTTATTTGTTGAAGGATTAAAGCCCAACCTTCTGAGTGTAAGTCAATTATGTGATGATGGACATGAGGTATTGTTCAAGAAAGATTCATGCATCATCAATAGCTCAAAGAATGGACAAATCATCACTCAAGGTAGAAGAACCACTGGAAACCTGTTTCAAATTGGTGAGCCCATCAATTCTTGTTCTCTTAGTTCTAATGATAAAAATAATCTATGGCACAGAAGACTTGGCCATCTTGGTCAAAGGAGTATGAGTAAAATTCTAAAGTACAATATTGTACGAGATCTACCCAAATTAAAGAGAGAATGAGAAGAAATTTGTGACACATGTCAGAAGGGAAAACTGATCCATAGTTCACACAAAGGAGTAGATATCATGTCTACTAGGCCTCTTGAACTCATCCATACAGACATATGTGGACTGATGAGACAAAATTCTACAAGAGGAGATCTTTATTTTATAACCTTCATTGATGATTACACTCGGATGACCAACTTCATGTTCATGAAACATAAGTCAGAGCCAATCACAATGTTCAAAAATTTCAGAAGGCAGGCGGAGAAAGAACTAGGACTCTACATCAAGAAAGTAAGATCAGACAATGGAAAAAAATACACTGGTGATGCCATTGAAAGCTTTCTGGTCAAGCATATAATCAAGAATCAATACAGTACACCATATACTCCACAACATAATGGAGTGGCTAAAAGAAATAATCGAAGCATAGTCGAAATTTGGAGGACTATGTTAGCTGAGCACAATATCTCTATGTTTTTCTGGAGAGAAGCGGTATGCACAACCATACACATACAAAATAGATGTCTTCTAAGACCAGAAACACAAATGATAGCCTATGAAATGTGGTTTAACAGAAAACCAACTATTAAATACATCAGAGTCTTTGGCAGTCCTTGCGTCATCAAGATTAAAAACATTAACCTGGGAAAGTTTGATGAAAAAGCAGAAGAAGAAATCTTCATGAGTTATCTACCTGATGGAAAAGGCTAAAGATGCTAGAATAAGAGGTTGAACAAAATGAGTTACTTCAGTGATGTCAGAATAATTGAAAACAACACCAAACCATACATTGTGGATAATGATGACTCAATGAATGACACAACCTTGGAATAGAAGAATGAATAATTTACTGATCTAACACCAACTGCTAGTGAGATAAACTCTGAACACACCAGGGATGAAGAGTAAGTTAATGAAAATGAAATAAAAAGATACAACAAATTGAAGAAACATGTCGACACATAAAATTTCCTTGGTGACCCATAGTCCTCAGTAAAAACTAGATGAAGATTGAGACTAGAAGATCAGACTGCACTGGTTTCTCAAGTTGAACCTCACACAGTGGCTGAAGTAGTTGAACTCGAGGAATGGATACAAGCTATGCATGAGGAACTCAATCAAATAGAAAATAACTCCACATGGGATCTTATGCCAAGGCCCAAAAATAAAAATGTTATTAGGACAAAGTGGGTTTTCAGAAACAAACTCAATGAAAAGGGTGAAGTTTCCAAAAATATGGCCAGACTCGTATGCATAGGGTATTCACAAATGGAAGGAATCAACTTTGAAGAAACCTTTGCACCAGTTGCAAGACTGGAAACTATCAGAATGTTCTTAGCAGTTTCATCACAAAAGCAATACAAGGTCTATCAGATGGATGTGAAATCTGCATTCCTAAATGGAGATTTTGAAGAAGAGGTGTATATAGAACAACCAGAGTGATTCTTACTGGATAAATATGGTAGTATGGTATGCCGATTGAGAAAACCTTTGTATGGATTGAAGAAGGACCCTAGAGCCAGGTACTTCAAATTGGATGGTTGTCTCAAGAACATGAAATTTGTCAAAGGAACAGTTGACAGTAATCTATATGTCAGAGAAATGGCCACGGGTACCCTCATAGTCATTATCTATGTGGATGATATCATTTTTGTGGGTGACAAGGAAGGAATATGTGAAGAATTTGCTGATCAGATGAAAAGAACCTTTGAAATGACCATGCTTGGTCAAATGACATATTTTCTAGGATTTCAGGTGGAACAAAGACAAAACTCCATATTTTTTCACAAGAAAAGTATGGATGTGACTTAGTGAAAAGGTTCATAATGGAGAGTGAAAAGGAAGTCTCAACACCCATTTCTGTTGGAACCAAGCTATGCAAGGATGAAACAGGCAAAATGTTGATCAGAAAGAGTTTAGGAGAATTATTGGCAGTCTCCTTTATCTCATGGCTTCAAGGCAAGATATAACCTATGCAGTGACTTTGTGTGCCATATTTCAAAGGGACCCAAAAGAATCTCGCTTATCTGTAGCTAAAAGAATCCTGAGATATGTGAATGGAACCCTCAACTATGGAATCTTATACAAACACAGTATAAACATAAAGTTGATGGGATTCACATATGCTGATTGGGCTGGTAATTGTACTGATAGAAGATCCACATATGGTGGAACCTTCTTTCTGGGAGAATGATGTGTTAGTTGGTACAACAAGAAACAAAATTATATAACTTTGATCACAGTCGAAGCAGAGTATGTGGAAGCTACACATGCATGTACAAAAATGATTTGGATGCAGGTGCTGCTAGCAGATTTGAGAATTAAAGATGAAAACCCATTGAGAATATTATGTGATAATCAAAGTGCAATTGGATTGTATAAAAATCCAATAAAACTCTCCATATCCAAGCACATTGATATAAAATATCATTTCATGAATGAAAGGGTCTCCAGTTGAGACATAAAGATAGACTACATTTCTACTCAAGATCAGGTGGTGGATATATTCACCAAAGCTATACCTATAGAATGATTTGTTAAACTACGGATGAAACATCATGTTCAGCCTTCTCCTCTCACTTGAGGAAGAAAAAGGCCCCTCCTTATTCCCTAAATTTTTATATTTTTGTACTTACATGTAGGGAATTGCAGGAGATGAGTGCATTCCTTAAGGGGGAGCATTGGTAGTTGAAGTTGGGCAGGATCAAGCGGTTATACATTTTGGGTATGACTCCCACTAATATCTTTGCATTTGTTGGCCAATAAGGGGGAGAAATCATCAGCACACACATGGTGAAATTTTTAATGTTTTCTTAGGAGTATTGAAAACCAAATACAAAGGGGGAGATTGTTGGGCCCAAGTGATTGAATTTGTTGTCAATAACCTGTAAATGTGTGCCAACTGATGAGGTACAACTTGAAGAATGACGATTGAAGAAGCATCATAAATTCTGACGATTATTGAACTAGTCGTAAGTTCCAAGACTTGTACCAAAGTGATACAATGTCACAACATTGTTAAAAGTCCATGCATTGTCTTCATAATGCGTAAGGAATGAAAGAAGAACCATCCACAACTACTAAGTGGATGGTTTTGTCTAAATAAGACCATGCACTATCTCTTAGTGCATGAGGATTTGAAGATGATCCAACCTCATCTCTGATTGGATCATTGAAGAACACTGATGAAATATTTGATTCAAGAGTAATGGTTGAAGAAGAACCTTCGAGAATTCCCTCCTAAGTAGAGAATAAATGTTGAAGAGGAGATGAGGAATTCTAAAGAATAAGAGGAGGTGAAGAAGAGGAGAATGGCATGAAGAAGACTTGTTCCTACTTGGTTATTTAACCAAGTATACAAGGTGGAGATTATGCAAAAAATATTCCAACTATTGGGCCAGCCTTAGGGCCTCAACCCAAGGCACATGTGGGACTAGGCCACCACGCCCATGGGGAAACCACAGGGGCCAGCCCAATAGAGGTCGGGCCGTTTGTAAGCCCCAGCCACGGGGAGGTCAAGCCCATGCAGCATGGGTGCCAAGGGCGTGCCCATGAAGGAGCATAGTGGGCGCTAGAGCACACCCGCAGGAGAACCGGTGCGGGGCGGCACCGAAGGAGGGAGAGGAGATTTCTGAGCCGTTGGTGGGAGGAGCTGTTTGTTAAACTGCGCAAGAACCGCGGTGTGTTCCGATGTGGGAGGAGTTTTTAAAACACTGAGGAAATCCTGGCTGCTCATCCAATCGAGCGTCTGATCACAGTCATCCATCTCATCCGCGACACTGTGTTATAGTCATAGTCGTCTGCGTTCATTAAACACGGATCCAATGGACGTGGAATCGTCTCCTACCTCTCGTCGAGCCGAGGACACCCCGCGACACCTCCCGCGAACCAGAGGCACCCGAACGATGTAGATGGAGCTCCTGGACGCCTTTGATGAAGTTGTAGCCTCCAGTGTGTTCATCTCCTCCTCATGAACACATGCATGCATTAAAAGTTCATGCATGCAATGAGATGAAGAAATTAAAAGGTGACCGAGGAAAACAACGTTTCCGAGGGTGCACTGCCCATTAAATATACAAGGAGAAGCCTTGTATGCATTCTAAAATGTGTACATGAGATGTACTCACTGAGAAAGAAAGAGTCTACATCAAATGAAAGATACTGTGATTCTCGGCCATATCTTGATCCACATTTGAAGATTTCAAAATTCCGTATATCTCGGGAATTCAAAGATTAGAACCACGCGGTTTCGATCGATCTCCATTCCATTAAAAAGAGGAGCACGTGTAAGAGAAAGCTTGCTGTCATATTTGAGAGAGAGCTTCTGTTTCTCCAAAGAAATAGAGAAACTGCGAACCCACTAGTTTGAGAAAGCCAGAAAGGTTCCACATAGCCCTGCTACGTGGAAGAGCTCTGTGCATCCCTTGTGCAGAGAAGAGGAGGAGTCCTGCAAAGCATCATGCAATGTGAAGGAAGAATCATGACCGAGTGTGATTGTGTAGTCCGGAGCCATCCGAGGCTCTGAGGGGATTGCTCGAGAAGCCCTTGCATGAAGGAAAGAGGACAGGGCCACCCTACGCGCCTGTTTCACCCAAGCACTTGAGCGGTAGAAGATAGGGGAATGTTTTACACTTGCGTTCCCTCCATTGAAGTGAGTTCAGGTGAAGTAAACTCTACACTAAAACATTTTTGTTGGGGGGTGGTTGCAAAGAAGAAGGATGAGGCTTGCACATATATGAGTGAAATTTAAGCGGTTTATGAAGAAGGCTATGCTTTAGTGTGTTTACAAGTGGAGATGGAAGGATTTCATGTATATACATGCATGAACATTGTATAAAATGTGTGCACACTTTAAGAAGAAGAAGAGCACACATTTAAGTGTGTGTGTATGCAAAAGAATTAATCATTCTGAGAGATTAGTGTTGGTGAGAAAGACTAACAAGTTCTCTCTGTTGAAGCTATTTGATGAATTGAACAACACATTTGAAGAAGAGATGTGAAGCTGTGAAGAATAATATGTGGAGAAGTTGGGGGGTTTAACCAACTTGTAATTGGGGGGTATAAACAATTACCGTGTAAAAAACTTCTGGCCTAGTGAAGAATCTGTGTTGGGGAGTGTAACAAACACGGAAAGGAGAAGGTATTTGTACTGAACCTTGTAAATCTCTATGTTCTATGATTTCATTATCACTACACCACCAAAAGAGTAGATCTAGGCCTTAACCACCCACAGAGGTTGAATTGATCATTCAAAGGGAACAATTCTTAAAAAGAAAAAGTTATCACTAATTCACCCCTCCCCTCTCAGTGATCACAACTGATCCATGCATTTTACATGGAATAATTTTTTAACATTCATTATGAATTGAGAGATAATCCCTATCTATATTTCCTTCTTTGACATTATTTATCGATTAGGAATGGTATCTTATCACTTGATGCTTCCACCAAACCTCTCTTATGTCCATGATGGGTTCCTTTTATTTCCACTAATGAAGTAAACACTTGATCCATTACAATTAATGAACTAAAAGGTAATACCACACTATTATGATCATTACTATGAAGAGAAACTTTTAGAAATATTTGTATTATAGTTATAAAGTGTTACGTAACTAGAAAACTCACCATGTTCAGGATCTCTAGAGGAATAAGAAATTCAATGAAGCTAATTTAGAACCTAAGGATGTGTGGAAACAAAAATATCCTTTTATATTGTAGTAACTGAATTTAAAGTGATGGATTCATTTCAATAGGGGGTATAATATAGAACCCTAATAATATATGATATATTTTATTTCAACTAAATTTAATTTAATCAATAGTTTATGATACATGATAAACCAAGTCTAAATGAATTATAATATAGTATACCATTATAATATATCCATTAAATTGGAAGATAAAATAGTAATAACTTCAATTTAAATATTATTTTAAATTTTTTTCGTTATATCAAATATAGTGATAAATAAGTTTTAATTTTAAGAAATGTGTTTACATTCTTTTTTATGAAGAAATTTTTTTTATTCCTTTCTATGAAAAAATAATAAAATTAATGTATCTAATTTTATTAAATTGATTTTAAATAATTATCTGTATATTCAAAATCATCGTATCAAAATTAACTTTGGGTGAAAATTTGGGATTTCTCTCATAAGATTGACTTTTCGATGAATAGTAAAAAATACCGTCATTTCATTTCATTATATCAAGTAACATAAAGGTCCCATTATAATTTTATTATTCACAGAGTGACATATTATCCACCTGATTTATAATAATCTAATTAATTACCTTTTCATTAAAAAATTATGATTTTTATATAGGTTAATTTGTATGCTTAAAAACACATTTTAAAAACTGTTTTTCATTATGTTTTACTCAATTGTATTAAAGTTGATTTCTGACACATATATTCATTGAATATTGAAAAATAGATACCATATTTGGAATTAGGAGGCTCAAATATGTGAATGTGTACACTTTTATTTATGATCATTGTGAATAGTAATCATTGTAAATAATTGTCACCTCAGTTTGGGTAAAATCAGTAAAAAAAGGTTAAAACAATGGGGTAAGATCTTCAATCAACCCAACGCATGACTCCATTACAATGGATGGAGTAGATATCCAAAATTCTAATATATAGATTTTTTGTTCCATTTTCCCTACATAATAAAATTTATATTAGTTTAAGAAAAAAATTGCAAAATGTCCCTCTCTTGAATTTAATATATCCAAAATTATTACATAAGGATAAAAATAAGAAATGTTTTATTATAAATGATTATTTTAAATAATAATAATTAATTTGGTTTATTATGGTGAATAATTTAAAAAAAATTAGTGATTGAATAATTGCCTTATATGATTATGCAATGCGTCCACCATATTTATTTACCAAGTATAAAAACAAAATAATTGATTTTAAGAAAAATACATGTAATATATATTGGGATATTTTTTGTGTTAAAATAATATTTTTTATAAATATAAAAGTTTAGGTATGTGTGAAAGTTTTATATTATAATTTTATAGTTATCTATATTTCATTAATTTCAAATTATATTAAAATTGTAACAAATGACATTAGTTATATTTTATGTCAAATAATATTTTTTCAATTTTTTTCAAAATCATTAAAATATTTCATGAGTACAATTTGGATTAGAGATGATAAAAAATATAATAACCAATACATTTATAAGGTAATTATTAACTTATAAAAAAATTTATAAACCTTTATGATTAAATATCCCATTACCATGGTTAAAGTTAAAATCATTTAATGAAAGAGTTATAAATAAATATATGGTTTAAAATGACTAAAAACATGTCTTCTTTTTCGAATATGATTATATTTATACCTTATCCTCTTTTTATTCAAATATATGTTTTTTTAGAATCATTTTTTAGATTTTATTGGTTATATTTTTGTCCTTTGGTAATTCCAATCTTGTCGTTTCATTTACTTACAAAAATATTCCCCTTCTAACATTTATTAATGCAACATTGAGCCTTCTATCTCAAAAAACCCTACCCAATTATCTTATCAAATTTCATAGAAAAATATTTATGTTAGTTTCTTCTTAAAAGTACATTCAAGTGGCCCTTAAAAACAATATAAAGTATGCCTACCGAAGAAGAGGAGGTTAGAGTGCCTTCAAAGAAAGTCAAACTTGAGGTAAGGGATTTAGGTTTTGATCTCATTTTAATTGGGATTTTCTATTAATAAATTTTAATTTATAGAAATTATACGATCCATTCCTCATATTTTTTTAATTTTCTCTTCCTCTAGTTCATTCTTAAGAATAATTTTTTTTCATTTCATTTTCCTTATTTTATGTAATCAAGATACCAATAGTATGTTTAAATGAAAATTTAATTCACTTATATCTTTAGTAGAAATGCTTTTTCTTCTATGACCATGATTTAATAAAAATCAATAATGTTTTTACTATTATTTTATTATTTTATAATTTCATTTTTACCCGATTTTTTCTTTTAAAAATTTATTTAAAATGAATCTTCCTGTCATTTTCATAATTGAGTAATTTTGACATTTTAATGAAAATTTGGAAGGAATACTTTTTAAACCTACATTTATTGAATGGAATTTCAAATAATCCTAGAAACTCATTAATTTGAATCTACATTTATAAGTTTATAAGTTTTTTCCAATGAAAATAGTTTCATTAATATTTAAAATCATTTTTATTTTAAATTAGTGAATTCAAAGTTAAAATTTGTTTTTTCCACTGAAATGTTCTAGTGATCTTTTAAAAAAATCATCTATGTTAACATCCATTTTTTTTACATAGGTTTTACTAGAGATACGATCTAATGATACCATATTTATTATTTTTATGGATTCTTATATTTATGATGATGAAATATCTATGTAACAATTTTTATTTACCATGAGTTATGTTATGAACAATGTTTTTATGATCTGATGGTATACATATGAATAGATTTATTATTTTTGTGGTGGATGGTGATATAATTATATGTACCTCTAATTCATTTGGTAGTTATCAATCTTCCATGAGGTCAAAGGGAATGAAAGAGGATATCCCAACCCCAAAAAATAGTATAGACATGATGTTATATAATGCCTGAAAGATGTTATGTGGTAGATTATCCCAAGACCAAATAGGGTGCAGGGGACGTTATCCTAATCCTAAATTAGTTACAAGTGTAGTTAACCCAAGACTTACACTTTATGGATATCATAAATAGTTACCATATCAGAATATTTATATTATTATGATTATGACATACTTATTTAACAAATTTATGACAGGGTCTCAGGTAAATGTTGTGTTTTTTTTGGATCATGTTATTTGATTTATTTATGATCCATGTATTATAAACTAAAATAATTTATTCCACGACTCATGTTTTTTATTTAAAAATTTATCAGTGTGATTTTAAAATGCTAATCGCATGTTCTCACACCCTTTATGCACATTATATATTTAAATGTTCCTTGATATCTACATGATTTACCATCACCAAACCTCTAGGATCACCCATTAATATGTTTTATTTTTCCTAGGATATGAAGAAATATGTTATGTAGGATGTGTCTTAGAAGTATGTAATTTAAAAGAACTATTTTGGGGAAGCTATAGATATCTTATGAAAAAGGGTTTTATAAATAAATGTTTCCAAATAAACTAAACATATATGATTTTGGTGTGGATAATTATGTAATTAATCAAATATTCATATAATAATATGTAATATTTATATATGAAAAATATTGATTTCTGTAGTTTCTCTTAAATTGTGAACACCAAACCATGACCTTTGGATAGGAACCCATGAAAATTTCCAGAACTCATCCCAAGTCACCTTATATTTATTTGGGAAGCAAAAAACATTATTGGGCCCTGAAACATATTTAAAAACACACCTTTATGATGTATAATCATTCAAAATTCCATTAGACACTTCTATTAAAAATAATAACCATCCATGAGTTTGAAAATTCAATATTTTTAATAAATTCGAACTTTCCCATACATGTGGCGTATTAAAAACATCCCACTCTAACACAAATCATCCTAGTGAAATCCGGGTGGTCATTTAAAAAATTTCTCTGATTTACATCAGTTACCAATTAAACTTTAATGGCCATAATCTATCCTCAAATTTCTATTTTTCTTCGTGAGAACAACTTGATTTTTGAGATCTTAAACCATCAAATAGTATCCAACTCTTGAATTCACCAATAAAATGCCAATATTTTGCTCTCCCATCCCCATAAACCCTAGGACAATTGATTTTACTTCAACTATGATATAAAATAGCCTATGGTGCTCCCCAACATCATATGTATATAGAAGAGTCTAATTCCAAGATTCAGTACCATCATCATTGTAATTTACTATAAGAATAGAATACTAACATTCATCAAGTAATCCATTTAATTTAACCCTATTTATTCACTCAAATATAAATTAAATTATGTTCACACACAAATCAAACACATACACCCCTGATATATACACCCTAGGGTCATATCACCATGATCAGCAACCAACTCCACACTATAGGATGATCCATGCAATCAAGAAACTGGACCATTTTCCAACCCTCATAGCCCAAGATTTTTCCATCATCGAACATGATCACTAAGTTGGGATGAGACTTCTCGCCCCTAGGTGTAATTACAATGTGTCAAAAACCCCCATAGAGAGATCATAAAAACATTAACCCAAGGATTCCATCATAATGACAATTGATAATGAGGTTCATGACCTTAATGATTGCATATCCCACACCCTAATCCTTGTCACATATCTCTCCATGAGTGCCGACTCAGATAAGTCTTATTTTAATCCCCCACATGACACTCCTCTGAAGAAAAACTCTCAAATCCATCATATTATTCACATTCACCGCCATTGAGATTATCCCAGAATGGGCATATCAACATACTAGATCTATCCACATTCTTGTTCCCAACATATTACATCATGTCTCTCATAAAATAACATCAGGAAACTATTCCCATAAGCCTTTCATCAAAACCTCGTTGTTTTTCAGACTCCACACGGCTTGTTTCTCATTTTAGTACCTTAGGAATATGTACCTATGCAACCTAACCATTATCCAAATGTTACAACACATTCCAAACAAGCACTCCCCCCTTAGATATTACCACAGTTCAATGTTTTCATGATCCCATGAAACATGATCGATGTACAAAATATCAATCTACATCAATCCACACATCATAAAAATGTAACCTACATCACCATGTCACTATCCATGGCCCATCTTCATTACAATCCCACTAAGAAATGATCACCCGTGGTTATTTTTTGAGACCATAGTACCTATCCGAAATGTATTAATTTATTCAATCACATTAATCCTAAAAATTATACTAAAGATCCATTGTTCTTATTCTTACACTCATCATCTTCTAGAAGGTACAAATTAAGCCAGTAGGTTCATGCACCTAACCAGTCCTACCCTTGAAAACATAGATAACTACATAATCACTAAAAAATAACCAACCATAGGGTGATTTAGATTTAAAGAGGAAGAACATGTTCCATGTTATTTAAACTGATTACCCTTTTCAAGGATTTCCTTACCCAAAAATTAGAACATACTCACTCGTCTTTTATTGCACTAGGTCTACATCACATGTACATACATTCATAATGAACCCCAGGTGTGTAAAGCTGTACAATCTGGATCACCCCTTATGATTAAATATTTAACATTGGGTTTATCCACACCATATTGGTTCTAGCCCTATCACTCTTGATGTCATCCAATGAACCTTCTAGAAAAGACACCAAAGAGTCAACAGGGCTAGGCATTCAAATGATCTAACCCTTCAAGGGACTAACCTAAAAACAAAAATTTATCAAACGAAAGTTCTTATCACAACACCTTAAATCAACTATCATATATATACCGCAAACCTAATAGAACCCCAGGAATCAATGTTTTTCATGACCCAACACATCGAGGCACACCAAACAGTCGGTAATCCAACCGTGACACCCCAATACTTCCTTCAATGGGCTAGGTGTTAGAGACTAGTGTTGAGTAAGAATAAAACACGCATGGGAGGCCTTAGCCTAAATAATCTTTAAACACACACACAAAAACATCTCCAAACACCAATATAATTAAATAGGGAAAGATACAACTAACACCACAATGCATGAATACAAGTAAATCCCAAATCAGAGTATGCCACAAGTATAGTAATGAAAAAGAGACAAATACAATCCCATAAGAACTAAAAAATAGTCCAATATTATAGTACGGTGGGGAATACTATCAAATGAAAATATCGGAGTCAACTATTATCAGTCTAGATCAATTATGATCCACCTTCTTCTGGTCCACATTAGACTCTATTGAAAGGCTTATTTTCTCTATAACAAATGACATGTTTGGAATTTTCCTGTGTTGGTGTGAGTATCAATATACCCAGTTGGACACTAAGAAATAACCAAAATATCTATCAAGAGATTAAGCTCATAAAAATGGATAACATCAATCTGGATTTACAAAATATAGACATCAAGTTTCAGTGAACATAATAATGAAACTGTCACTCTAGAATTCGTCTTTAGACTTCATGGTTACACTCTTCTGGGAGAACTCACTCATCGGGTCATGCTAGCATTTAAGACTCTCAAATAAGAGGTTGTTTTCATCAAACTTATCCATGAATAAGAACATACTTTAACTAATAATATGTCTATACCCAAGTGATGTATCACACCCAAAGCCAATGGGGGATACCTAACCCTTTCCAAATTAACCCACTAGGATGGGGATCACACATCCTAATAGTTAGTAACAGGATTCCAAACCCAACATAGGGATGAAGGATTGAGTATCACAAATTTTTACATCTACTGGGAGACTAAAATCAGTCTAGGACTAAGCCACTGAGTGGATCAAAAATGTTATGCTTAGGAAGGGATACCGTATTGTAGTATCATTGGGATAGTCCAAGGGAACATACCCTACTGATAATATGTAGGACTAAGGAGAATGAGGGATTAAACTAATTATATAATCTATAAACAGTGTGTTTATGGAGTACACAGTGTTTCCCACTAATATCATCCCAACCAAAGTCTATTCCCAAATTCTTCACCCTATGCTCTTGTACTATGGTCATGTCTATGTATACTGACCATGCCTGTGTACCTAGCTATGTTAGAGTACTTTGGTTGTGCCTACATATTCTAGCCAAGAAAATTTACCTAAAATTCCCATTCCCATTTACCTATAGAAAAAGGTTGGCTCACATATATTTGGTTACATGTTGTTATATAATTACATATGTGCATAAAACTAGTTATGCTGAAGGGGATCACAGAACATGTTTCCTTACAAACTAAAAACAATGGAAATCATGATTTTTTAAATTCATGTATTATTCACAAGTATGCACCCATTAAACCACCTCTTACAAACCAGATAAAAATTCTTCCAAGGAAATTAGATATAATATTGGATGAATTCGAAACATCACCGCTCGATGGATTCCAACAAACCAATATGATTGTTGATCATCCCTAATCACATAACATCATCAAAATCCAAATCCTATGAAATAAATGTTTCAATTACATCCCTAATATCCCACATTTATCAAAAAATAAATATGTTTCCATAAATCATGATTTTAAACCCACCGAAATGATCTATTTATCTAGTGATTGACTACAGAATGGTCAGTTTCTAGGTATTGTCAAACCATAGGTCAAACAGAAACACTAAAAATGAACACTCAAAGAACACGAGAAGAATGAATAAACAAAAAAATTAAGGAATAGAATATGGAAATTTCTTATTTTATTCTCAATACAATTATTGATATACCATCTAATGCAAGGAATAATCAAGGATTAAAAAATATTATCAATTCCATATTCTAGGAAGAAAAATAAATACCTTCAAATCAATGATTGACCCATGAATCATTTTTTAGTAGAACATATTCACATTGGACATGGGATAATAAAAATGGGGATTAAAAAACACAATCAAAATTCATACCATGATATTGGATCAATCACTAATGAAGAATGGATGTGTTTCATTGTCATTGTTGAGATTTAATAACTTTGTTGGCACTAACAACTCCTTGTAAAACTAATCATAGATCAATGATCACTCTAAGGTTTATGAGGATAACCATAGGGGTTTCCCATAAAAGAATTTAAATATAGAGGATTCGGTCCCGAAATATTAATAAAAAAATAATTTATTTATTTAATTTATTTTTCTATTATTTTTTCATTGATTTTACATAAACAAAACACCTAACATGAATAATGGTTATATGATACCTAACGAAAAACACAGATTCTAGATTTGATGGATGCCTCAATTTTACCATCTAAGAATCTATTCATGAGTTATTCCATCTTGTTAAGAAGATTGTGCACACATCGCATAGCATATTTAATAATTTTATAATAACATCACCAAGAATCCATGATACTTATAATCCTTTAATGTCTATATTCTTAGAAGTAAAAATATTATTAAAAATATTAAAAAGTGTTTTATTAGAATAAAAATATCATTTAATCTTCATAAATTTAGGTTTATTCATCTAAAAATCAAAAATCATACTAAAAATGTGGATATTGAGTTGGAATATTATTTTCCTACTCCTAGGTGTTATATTGATGATTCAATTGATTATATAATAAGTGAACCATGGGAATAACTAACATAAGAAGGGTCTTCTCCTAATGATCCTTGATCTCTACTGTGTACTCTAGGAAAGTATCTTTATCAATGATGTCAAGAACACCACAGTCGATACATACGTTGGATTTTGAACATTCTTCCCCATCCATGGCATGTAGAATACATTATGCACCTAGTATAACTAAAGTTATAGGGCTAAGTGGAATTCCACCTCACCAACCCTATACAGTATCTAGAAAGTCATTATGAATCTCAAATATAGTTTTTCACCATGAAGAAATCTCTAAATCACTTTCTATGGTGAGACATTTAGAAATGTGTGGTCTCCCTCATCCATATCCAAAGACCTATATCAGTAGTCCTCATAATATTTATGATGGCTCTATAATGACCTCAACAACTTCCTAATGAGCATCATTTTCAATGTTGTATCTCTCACCAAACTTGGGTCCATGAGTGATGACTCCATTGGATCATTCAATCATATTGTTGACCTATAGGATCAAATAAAAAATGCCTCAAATGGTTCCATACTAATTATGGAGTGGTAATTGTTGTAGTATGAAAAAGCAGCTAGGGGTAGGTGATCCTCCCAAATTTTTCCAAATTCAAACCTGAAAGCCTAAACCATTTCGTATAGAACCTGAATGGTCTTCTCATTCTGGTCATTAGTTAGGGGTAAAATTTTCTACTCAACTGCATTTGAGTCCTAAATTCCTCCTATCGTCTTCTCCATAATCATGGAATGAAGGGAGCATCGTACTATGAGATTGTTTTCAACTGATCCATATAATGCTGGACTATGTCCAACAAAAACAATAATCACATTCTCTCAATAAAACCCTACTCTTAGATTTCTATGTAGTGGGATGTGGTTGTGAGTTGAATAATGATAAACAAGAAAACCTTATAAACACATATTGATCAATGGTGTCCTATAGCTAAATTTATGGAGATACCTTTCCTCTTCCAATCAAGGGATTAATTCGAACAAACTTGAACCTAGTGTTCTGTATTTTCCTAATTACAATTGAGGCATAGAGAAATAAACATATCAATAAACCTCTCCATTTGTAGTTACCAAAACTAATTTCTAATATCCTAGTACATATTTTCCACACTTGGATATACTTCTAAGTGGGATGTAGGAAACTACCTCAATACCTCCACTCAATGTGAAACTAGTTGAATCATCCATACTTGAAAAAAGAATATGTGCTCCCCACCTTCAAAAAATCCATCAGAAGAATGAGAAAAGGATATTTTATCATTAAATTCATTGCAAATGAAATCTCCAGGAAATGACTCTTGAACACACTAGAGAAGCATTAGGTGTAACAACCATCAAATGGAGGTAAGATAAACCACCCCCATCTACTAAAGACAACTGAAATGAATCCAACCTCTCTTGTGAATCCCTCAATAACAGTGAACATGATCTCATAATGAGAGCATATTCCACCATGTTTCCCTTCTTTAGAGTGTAGACTTCCTAAAATTCATAATTTGGAAGGAACTCAATCCATAAACTTTGTATCGTGTTGAGATAATTTTACAAAAATATATAATTGAGACACTTATGGTTAGAATAGATGATAATATGCTAACCCATAAGGTAGTTTCCCCAAGTATTTAGTGTAAAGACCACTACTTCCATCTCTAGATCATGGTTCACAATGTTCTTATCATGTAATTTCAACTATTGTGACCCATAAGAAATTAATTCATAATAATACATCAGAATACATATATGCCTAGTTCCAAAGGATTCACAAAACACAACAAAATCAACACCCTCCTCTAGTACTCTCAAGATTGTGGGACCTCATCATACACCATTTAATCCTCTAAAAATCCATATGTTACGTGTCTATCCCAACAAAACGCTACCCCTTTTGGGTAAATGTTTTTATGGGTGATGAAATCCTAGAGAAATTTGTCACGATTCGATGGAAGTATCCTACCAACCTGATAAAGCTTCATAACTCATTCACTCTCTTGGGTGGATCCCAAGGTAGAACTATTTCAACCCATTTTGGGTCCACAGATACTCCATGTTTTAAGATGACACATCTTAGGAAGTGTTTCTATAGAATCTTTAACTGGAACATAGAAATATTCCCATAAATATGGTTATCCTAGACTATGTATATAATTAACCTTAATTTTCTTATGTGATATCCCTCAAATGATGAGTACATGAGGATTTCACTTAAAAATACTCTCATAAAACGGTCCAAGAAAGGATGAAATATTCATTTTTATGTCTCATTAACACTACTAGGGAATTTTTCATGCCATAGGGAATCACTGAAATCCCATAGTGACTATAACAACATCAGAATTATATTTTTGATATATCCAAATCTCAAACATAGAGGTCGTGATACCCCAAATTGTGTTCAGTCTTTGTGAACCACCTCACCCAATTAAACACCTAAAGAGTCCATTTTTGTTGAAAAATTTATATTTATTCATGATGTTCATCACATTTAAGTAAAAATATTCCACCCATAGCCTCATGATAACATCATCCTTCTTGGAGAACAACATTAGGGCTACCGAGGAGAACAAACTTGGTCTGAAAAAGTTAATCCTATGAAAATTCTGTAACTTCACCTTCATCTGTCAAAGCTCTATAAGATTCATCTAAAATGTCGATATAGATATCAAGGCTGTTCCTGGGCTCAATTCTAGTCATAAATCAATCTCTTGGTGGGGAGTTTATTCCAACATGTCATCAAGGAAGACATCCTCATAATCTTTCACCATGGTGGGAAACTAAAAAAACATAACATATTTTTATTAAAGGTTAATATTTTAAAACCTATGAGTAATCATTTGTACCCTCCTACATAGAATGAATCCTTCCCTTCATGGGTTCCCTTTTCATTGATGAAAAAATATCTCATCCCATCAACTGAGACACACCACATACTCCTCTGGACAAAATCAATCTATGCATGAACTATAGAAAGAGATTCCATACTTAAAATGATGTTATAAATCCTGATTATTTCTATGAAAGTACGTCCAATAATATTCCTCCTCCAAGGGTTAAGTCAAACTATCCAAAAAAGTGTGTGATCACTAAATCACCACAGGTTGGATTCTCCAAATAAAATGGTCAAGTTATGGACTCCACTAAATTATTTTAAGTTCTCAAATAAGGGGTATGGAATGAAAAAATTGGATAATTCCAATATCTATAAATATTGTATCTATGGTATAGAATACATAGATTATACCTTGAATAAATCCTGGAGTTTCTATTTCAGAATCCTATACAGCAAGTAAAAACCCAGGGCCCTAAACACTAACTTCTTGAACCTAAATTGAACTACATAGGGGTGGTGGTGGCGATAAATCAAAACATCAACCACCTCCTACTACTCTCCCAACTCCTTTACCATGTTCTCCACCTTTTTTGTAACATTCTGATATTTTAAGAAATATATTAATCTCAATTAATTTAAATTATTTGATAGATTATGTTACATACAAAAAAATATATAACATTTATTGTGTAGAACACCATGTTTATCTTTCATTGAACATAACATTGGGTTTCTTCCATAACTTGTATTACACGTAAGACCGAGTCTTACTGGACAACAATAATCTATTAATATTATTTATTTAATATAGTAGTTATCACCTAGATATTAGAATATTATTGAATGAATATGATTAACTAAATTTTGAAATCAAATTTTACACATTTTTATAAATTAATTCAATTTTTACCAACTAATTATAATTCAATATAATACCAGTTGAATACAAATGATTTGTTTCTATAAAAAATTATTTTCTATGGCCAGAATTGAATTTTATATTAAAAAATTAAATTTATAACTATTAGTAAATATATTAATGAAATTATATGTTATATATCTAATAAACTATTTATTAATTTCATTAAATAGGTTTGATATTTTTAAGGTAAGAATAAATCTAATTTTAGTCATAAAACACTATATATTTTTACAAAGAAGTTTTACTGCCTTTTAATGTTCCACATATTTTAAATCTAGTTTTTTTCACTTTTATATTTTTTATTTGAAAAAATAAACTTATTTTTTAAAATTTTAATATAAAAATTTAGATTATGCGAGTTTTTTATTTTTCTGAGAAATTTCATATTTTGATGAATAGTGAATGACACCGAATTCTAATTGAATGTTGATTTTTCATCTAAATAATTTATAGTGTCAAATTATATTTTTAGTATTTTTAAAATTTTAATTAGATAAATTTTGTGTCATTTAAACCAAATTAGTTCATTATATTTTATTTCACACTGAAATTGGATATAAATACATTTTGAACTTTTGAACTTTTCGTTTTAATACCCCGATTTGTCGTCCCATCTAGAATATTAAATTTAAATTAATTTATTCCACTTATGTAATTGGAATTTGGAAAAATTATTTCAATATTTTGAATCAAAATAATATATCATGTGTATTAAGTTCAATATATTTTTTTACCCAAAATATTAGGGAAATTATTTATATTTAATTATAACATTTGATGTAAAAATGTGTTCACTTAGTGTTTAAACTATAAAATTAAGTATAAAAATTTCTGAGAAACATGTAAACTATTTTTAAAAAAAAACTTATTAGACGATATCCCCTATTAGAAAATTATTATCATTATTTTAGGATCATTATATAAGCTATACTTCCTAATAGTGTTATCCATTTTATAGTTAAAATAAAGCCAATACCCTTCCACTATAAAAAGGCACTCAGCCTAATAACTTCTTCACATATATCAAGCCTTTTTTCTTATAAAAAACATACGAAAATACTATTTAAAAATCCATAATATCATCCTATAATCCTAAATTTTGGGATAAATAAAATCAAGTATTTCTTTTGGTTCAAACCAAAAGGAGTTACCTGAGAAAAGAGGCAACATTCTTCAACAACTACTTTTATTCTTTCTTTATCCACCCATTAAATTATTATTATTAAATTATTCCATAATAAACTTAGTATCCTCAATATACTAATGTTTTTTTATGTTAGTGTTTCAACCTACACCTACCCACACTTCCATAAAATGGGTAATAAAATCATTGTTCATGTGTACGACAAACTACGACCTCGTGAAATGATGTTGTTCATTTTTTCTTTTCCCACCTCTTACGGTTGGTAGTTATGATTTATATAGTGTTTTGATATAATATATATGATATTTATAATATATTAATACTTCTTAAATTATCATTTAACACCTACCTTCATGATTACCATTTTGTGGGAATACGATAACATCATTTGTGTCCATGTGGACTACCGCCTCCTCAAACTGATGTGATGTGTTCACCATTTACATAGAATTTATTAAGGATGGGTTTAATAAAAATATATTATATAAATGAGTGATTTATTATATTCATGAAATAATTATTTATCTTTACATGTAATATATAATTTTATTATTTCCATTTCACATAATGAAAAATTGAAAAAGTTGTTCATTTATGTGTGGACTACCACCACCTCATAGCGATGTGATCCTTCCTTTTTCATGCCCACATAATAGTAATGAAAAATATAAGTATATATAACTAAATAATATTGTATATGTGATTTTATATTCATTATATAATGACAAATTTTTCTTACCTCATTTCCATAAGGATCATTGAAAAATGAGAACATTACTCATGCATACGTGTGACAAACTATCTCCATGATCGTGACATTGGTTTATTTTTCATAATCATATTTATTATATGATTTTAAATGTATAATTTATGCAAAAAAGTGTTAATTATTTCAGGTATATTATTATTTATATGTTTTAATAATGACCTCATTGACCATAGTTGACCAATCAATGTCACTTTTGACACATTTGTTGAATATGGTTAAAAATGGACTTTAACGGTATTAATTATGTAATTGTATATAACTTATTTATAAGTGAAATAAAATTATTAATAAACTTGGAACCAGATAAAAATAATTTAAATAACAAAAATATTTTTATTATTCATTAAATATAGAGGAATAGAATAACAAATCAGACTCAATGTAAGGGATTCTTCTCTAACTTTTACATTCATTGGGAATACACCATAACCACCACTTATTTATTTTGTGTGTTGTACGTACTTATCATATTTTATTTTATATCATTAATAAATTTATCTTCATGGTATTTAATGTATCATTTTATATTATTTATTTCCCGGGGCTTATGATTCAAAAGTTACCAAATAGTAAGGTTTTCGTCTCTCACTTTTTCTTCTATGAGGAATACACTATTTTCACCACATAATTATTTTTTTGTGGCTTATCTACTTCACTTTTTTATATATTAGATTATTAATTATTTTATCTTCATGGAATTTAAATTGTTATTTTGTTTATTTTTACTTTTTGGGTTTCTAATTCATATGTTTCCAAAAATTTATGGGGTTTCTTCTCAATTTACATTTCATTGAGACTTATGTATTAGTATGAAGATATTTACGTTTATATAGTGTATATAATACCATATTAATTGTAATATCATGAGTTTAATTTATTTAATGATATTAAATGTTTCAATTGATGTAATTATTTCACAAAATTTATGATTTATAAGTCCCTCAATTAGTCCGGGATATCTTAACTCAATTTAAATTCATTGGGTTAAACTTCTATGTCATTGGTGATATTGTTACAATAATGTATGTGAACATTACTATTATTTTGTTATTTTTTATTTCCAGTTTTTTTATTTAAAATTATCACACATAATTATTTTATTGATTTATTCTCACTCAAACGATACAATCATTGTAAGGGTTTTTCTTATCTGGTTATTATTTCTATAAGATATATTCTATATCTGCCACTTTTTTGTCGTGTATATTTTACTGATTAATGTATTTTATGATTCTTATATTTAAATTTGTGGAGCACTACATATCCTATTAATTATATATCATTCATGTTGTTTACGGTTTCAATGTTACCAAAGCAGTAATGGAATTTTTGTTATAATTTTCTTTCTTTGAGACATTTTTTATGTTATACACCTATCTTATTTTATGAGGTATATATACTATTCACTTGAAATTTTATATCAAAAATATCTTTATTATCATGAAATTATATGTTTAATTTTAATTTTATTACTTTATATAGATTAATTATTCAAATGATTCAATGTGGTATGGGATGCTTTGGAATGATTAAATATTACTTTCCACAAGAATGTTTTTAAAGTTATTTTAAGGTAATTTACATTCATAAATATCAGAAACCATTACTGTTAATTATCTTCAATTAGTGATATTTTGTACTTATACCATACTCATTTATTATTTGGATAGATTATGTTTGAATTAAAGATATTATTATCAGATCTATTTAGTTTTAACGAGTTGATTATATCATAAATAGATTGTTATAAAAACCATTTTCCATGAGTTAATTAAGTCATAAGGGTGTCCTTATAGAACCAAATAATTTTACATGGGTTAATCATACATCCAAGATATTATTTTTAAATTCATTTATTTACCATGGGTCAATAATTTTTTAATGATATTGTTTTGGAACCCATTTCTTTTCTATGGTTTAATCATGTTTCAGAGATATTATAATTGAAACTTTTCCCATTTCATGAGTTAATAGTGATATGAAACGAATAAGGGGTTTTCATTTATTTTTTATTTATTATATTTTTATTTAGTTATTGTAAATTATAAATAATGGGTTCACCAATTAGTGCAGGGTGATCCCTTTATAGCTTATAATATGGGTGCACCCAAATAGTACTTTTAAGCATTGGGTACTCTAGAGATGGAATTTGCCCATGTTATTTATTCCATTTGTAAGGGTTCTTTAAGGGTTCATTGATATATTTTTCCAGGATACCTATATGTTTTATCTAAGTTTTTTTGTGGGGTATTTATGTTTCTTTTTAACATTATTGATATCATATGGCTCTTAATTATTGATTCTTATGACTCTATATTATCTTAAAGAATTATTTAATGTATTTTATGATCCTTGTTTTTATGGTTATTATTTCCTTTATGATTAAATCATGCACATTGATTATGTCATCATACCCATGTGTACTTTTATTCTCATTGATGACATTAATTTTTTAATGCTTAGGTTTCCCCTTAAATAGCATTTATACTCACCCTTATTATGTTTCCTTTTACATAGGTTTTAATGAATATTGTTGGAAAAATTATTTCTATAAAGGATTTCCCATGTATGGGTTGGATGGACTAATATTAAATAAGAAAATATGCATAAAATGAGATATGATTTTCAACTTTATGAATCAGTTGTTTACAATTCCATGTTGATGTGAATTATTTATGTTAGAGATTTTCCTAATTCTCTAAAAAATATAAACCTAAAAGGGCCTCTAGTATGTAAGTGATACATTTTTTCCTTTTAATTTTTTAAATTTTACATGAAAAATTTGGGTTGCAAATATCAAAATCAAAGATGGGAATGTAAAGTTATAGATTTTAGCACAGGATCCAGGAGTGTAGGTTATTGGATATTATAGTTGGTTTTAGATGTTGGTTTAGATAACTTTTGATATTGGGATGATTTCATGATGTGTAAATTTAAGAGTTAAGGATACCATCATAGTTTTATAATATTAAGTATGATTATAAGTTCATTATTGTAGAATCCTATTTTAAGGGTTTTACGTTTTAAAATGTTTTGAGGTTATTAATGACATTTCAGGAAATAGTTTATTTGGTTCAAGTATATGAAAAAAAAATTGTTTAAAATGAAGTATTCCATTATATTTATAAAAAATAAATTTTATAATATTTAGGACCTTTAGGATTCATAGGAACTAGGATATTATGTTAATTATTGGTACACAAGTATTATCATACAGATAACCACATGATTGAAAGGATATTTTGTGACTAAGTGACTAATGTTACATAAAAATAAGATATCCATATTTTGGATTGAAATATGGAAGGTATGAGATAACACTTGGGTATAAAACACTCATTAAATTTAAGATTATTTTTTTTATTTGGGATAAAGGGTTATTAAATGATTTAGTTTCTTCATTGGTTGTTGATATTTAATGTTGAATACTATTATTTTTTCTTCATACGAAGGTTTGTTCATATTGGTAATTATCTTACTCTATTATAACCATTTTGGTTGTGGTTAATATCTAAAGATGGATGTAAAATTTTGATTTTACCTTCTTTGGTTGTGAATTCATTAAAAGTTTATTTGAGTGCATCAAGAGTAAAATATTAATCTTCAATACTCATTATTTAGAAAAAAAAAGATGATTTTTTTTTGAAATTTACTATAGGGTGAAATTCTACCCACTAATTATGCATATTTATTTATTTTTTATTAATAAAGTTAGTAATAGATTTGTTTACATCTATGAAAAGGATCATGAAACAAAATTATTATCATAGTACATTCAATTCAGATGAACCAATGGTCTTTTGGATCATCATAGATTTATGATTTTGAGGTCCTTAACATTCAATTGATCATTCAGTAGTTTATGATTAATTACCACTATCACTCTCTATTCATATTTATTCATTTCCTCTATTCCCACTTATGTTCACCCTTTGTGGAATACATGTTATGCATAACTTATAGTGAACATTTATGTTTATATCTTTCAATTTTTAATAAGATATTTTATTTTCTACTTTTATGATGTTGGTTTCAATAAATAAATTATAAATTTTTTAATACTTTTCTAACGAAGATAAATTTTGAAGAAAAAATTCATTTTAATGTCATGGGATGTAACATCATGATATTTTATGAAATATCCACATTCAAATTAATTAAAATTATTTGATTACATGTATTATATGAAATTCATATTTCATCTTTCCTTGTACACAAAAGTAATTTTATCTTTCATTTCACCTAAAATTGAGTTTTTAGGATAACTTCAGTTACACACAAGGTCAAGTCTTACTGGAAGATAATATACTATTAATATTATTTTTTTAATATAATAGTTATCTCGTAGTCATTTGAATAAAGGGAATGAATAAAATTACCTAAATTATTAAATCATATTTTACGCATGGTTATAAAGTTAATTAATTTGTTATAAATTAATTATAAATAAAAGTAAAAACCAATTGAATATAAATGATGTTTTTTTAAGAAAACTATTTTTATGGCCAGAATGGTATTTTATCTAAATAAATCAAATTAATCACTATTATTGAATAATATTAATGAAATTTATTTTTTTTATATAATTAAATTCTTTTAAATTCATTAAAAATTTATCATTGGTTGAAGATAAGAATAAATCATAATTTCAGAATAAAAATGGTATATTTTTTACATGTAGTTTTAACACCTTTTAATGGAAAGTCTATTTTAATTATAATTTTTGAAACTATTTTAATTTTTATTTGAATAAATAAACTTCTTTTGTGAAATCAGAATTCCCAAATTTACCTTTGGTAAATTTTGGGGGTTTTTATAGAACATTCATATTTTAATCAATAGAAAATGACACCCAATTTTATTTGAAACATTTTTTTTATCTAAATAATTTATATTCATAAATTATAAGTATAATTAAATAACTTGTTACTGATTTAACCAATTTAAGTCATTAGAATCTATTTCATGTAGAAATATGATATAAAAACATTTATAACTTTTGAACATTTCACTTAAAACACCCTTATTGTCGTCCCATCTTCGTGATTAATTTTAAATTAATTTTCACCACTCATGTGACTGGAATTTATAAAAATTTATTCCCTATTTTGAATAATAATAATTTATAATTTATAATAACTTCTATATATTTTTTTCTCAAAAATATTACTAAAAGTAATTAAATTTAGTTATAATAATTAACATACAAATGAGTTTACTTAGTGGTTAAACATTAATCTTATGGGTAAAAATGACCAAGATACATGTAAAAACCCTATTATTGTGAAATTATTATACTATATACCCTTTTTATCGAATTTTCATCATAATATGAGTAACATTGTTAATGGGAAACCTCCCAATAGTTTTTACCTTTTTATATTTACTAAAAAGTCACTCCACCTCCAATATAAAAAGGCACACATCCTCCATGATTGTTCACACCTCTAAATCAATTTATATCATCCAAACCCTATAAAAATATGCTCAAAAAATTCTAAATCTCATCATGTAATCCTAAATTTGAGAATAAATCATACCATAAAAATACTTTGGTACAAACCAAGAGGAGTTAAATTAAAAGGTGGTAAAATTATTCAACGATAACTTTTGTTTTATTTCTTTATCCAATCCTCAAATTATTCTTATTAAATGAATAAATAAAAAACATGGTACCATATATTTTCTGAGATTTTTTTATTTTAATATTTCACCCTTCACATATACATATTTCTATAAAATGGGTAATGAAATCATAGTTCGTGTGCATGACGAACTATCGCCTTACAGAACGATGTTGTTTATTTACTTTACTGCCTATTATTGTTGGAAATTATGAGGGTAACACTGTTTTTATATGATATATATTATATTTTAGATATATTTATACTTATTAAAGTATTATATAACACATACCAATATGATTTCCATTTATGGGAATATGATAACATCATTTGTAGACGTGCGGACTACCCCCTACTCAAAGAAATATGATACGTTAACCCTTTACATAGAATGTATTAAGGAATGGTTTAATATAAATATAGGATAACAATTATATTCATAAAATAATTACATATCTATAAATATAACTTATCATTTTCTTATTCGGATTTCATACACTAAAAAATTGATAACATCGTTCATGGACGTGTGGACTACCGCCTCCTCGAAACTATGCGATTCTTCCTTTCTCATAACCACATAATAATAATGATATATATAAGTATATATAATTAAATAATATGAAATTTATTATATAATTTTCATTATAGAAATTTTATCATTAATTAACTTCTTTTTATAATGATCATTAAAAAATGAGAATGTTACTCATGAGTACATATGGCATACCATCTCCATAATCATAATGTTGGTTAATTTTTCATAATAATATTTACACTATGATTTTAAAATTATAATTTATGTAAAATTTTGATAATTATTTCATGTATATTATTTTTTAGATCTTTAAATAATGACCTCATTGACTGTAGTCAACCAAACAAAGTCAGTTTTCACACATAATCTAAATATGGTCAAAACATCCAACTTAAATATTATTGATCAAGTAATTGTATATAAATTGTTAATAAGTGAAATAAAACTAATAATAAAAATATAAAAACTAATAATAAATTAAATAATTAACATAGTTTTATTATTCAAGAAGATATAGGACTAGCATGACAAATCAAACTCAAGGTAAGTGATTCTTGTCTCACTTTTTCTTTCCTGTGGAATGCGCCATATAATATACTTATTTATTTTTGTGTTTTGCATATAATTTCCATATTATATATAATATCATGAATAAATTTATATTCATAGTATTTATAGTTTCATTTGATGTTATTTCTTTCAGAGGGATCTTGATTCAAAAGTTACCATGTAGTAAGGGATTTTTATATCACTTTTTATTCTATAAGGCATACACTATTTTCACCACATACTTATTTTTTTATGTATCTTCTTGAATTTTTATGTATTAAATAATTAATTATTTTATCTTCATGTTATTTATGTATTTTATTTTATTATTATTAATTTTGGGGTTTCCAATTCATATGTTTCTACAGTTTTAAGGGGTTTCGACTTAATTTACATTACATTGAGACTTATTTGTTATTATACACATACATATTATTATGGTGTATCTACTACACTTTGAATTGTTATTTCATGAGTGTAATTTATTTCATGATATTAATTTTTTCAATTTATTTTATTCATTCATAGATCTCATGATTGAAAAGTTAATCAAGTAGTGAGTATTTTCTTAAATCAATTTCCATTCACCAAGTTAAACATCATTGTCAATGGTTATATTATTCAAATAATATGTTTGAAATTACCAATGAATATATTATTATATATGTCCAAAAAAATGGATTTATAATTTTCATGCATAATTTTCTCGTTGATTTATTCTCACTCTAATGTTATGATCATTGTAAGTGTATTTATTTTCTAACGTTTTTTGAGATATATTACATATCCACCACTTATTTATATTATGTTGTTTATAAACTGCACATAAGTTTTTTTTCATGATTATTATCCATAAATTTAAGTTGATTTATATATCCTTTTTATGACATCTCTTCCTTGGTGTTTACGGTTTCGAAGCTACCATAGTGGTAATGTAATTTTTTTCACAATTTTCCTTTTTTGAGATGTTTGATAACATATACACTTATCTCATTTTATGAGATGTACATACTGCTCTTTTTTACAGGTTAGATCGTGAATATATTTATTCTCATGATATTAAAAGTTTTATTTTAATGTTATTACCTAATTGGGATTGATTATTCAAATGTTTCAAAGTTGTACGGGATTATTAGGAATTTGTAGTGACTATTTTACTCAATGATATTTTAAATGATATTTTAAGGTAATTTACATTCATCAATATTAAAATCCCTTATTGTTACTTATAATCGACTATTATATTTTTTATATATGTGATCCTTATTCATTATTTGGATGGATAATGTTTGTTTCTAAGAGACTATTTTGAAACCAATTTATTTTAATAGCTTGATTATGTCCTAAAGATATTGTTTTGAAACCTATTTATTTTCCATGAGTTGAGTAAGCACTAAAAAGAACCCACTTATTTTACATGTTTTAATTATGTTTCAAAGATAATTTTTGGAATCCCATTTCTTTCCATGGTTTAATCAATTTTCAATGAGATTTTTTTTGAACTCATTTCTTTTCCATGGGTTAAAAATATTTCAAAGAGATTATAATGGAACATGTTTCATTTTCTGAGTTAATCATGTTATGAAAAGAATAAATGTTGTTTCAATGATTTTTGATAATTTATATATATATTCTATTCTTATTCATTATAAATTATGGGTGCATCTAGATAGTGTCAGGTGATCCCATTATAGCTTATACAATGGGTGGGTCTAGAGAGTGATCTGATGTATTGGGTACTCTAGAGATGGAAGTTGGCCATATTGGTTATTTCATTTGTAAGGGTTCTGTAATGTTTCTCCAAGGGTTTAGTAAGGGTACTTTGGGATGATGTTCCATGATACCATTATTTTTTATCTATGATTCCTATGGGTTTGTGATGTTTCTTTTGATTAGTATGGATATCAAACAGCCTCCTTAATATTGATTCTTATGACTATCGTTTTTTTTGAAGAATTTTTTTTTAATTTCAATTTTTTGATGGTTATGAGTTCATTTATGATTCTCTCATTAACCTTGATTATGTCATGATTCACTTATGAACTCTTATGGTCATTGTGACATTGATTTGTTGATTCTAAAATTTTTCCTTACAAAGCATTTAAAATCACCCTTTTAATGTTTCCTTTTCATCATGTTTTAAATAATGATATTCAATGAATTATTTAAATAAATTATTTGAAAATTATGATGTTGATTATATAAAATTAAATAATAAAATATGGGTAAATGGGATATGATTTTTAACTTTATAAACCAATTGTTCATGAGTCCAAGTTGATGTAAATTGTTTATGTATGAGTTTTATCTAATTTTATAAAACTGTAAATTTAAAAGGTCATCTTGTATATAAGTGATAATTGTTTTCATTTATATTTTATAATGTTTACATTAGAAATTTGGGTAAAAATTATCCGCCTCAAATCAAGAAATGTAAATTAATGGATTTCATCATAGGATCACAGAGTTGAAGTTCTGTTTTGTTATACTATGGACCTCTCAACTCATGGGACTAAATCTACCTAGGAATTTCATAAACCATATCCTTGTCTACACTTGTCATTTGGGAGAATTTTTTAGGATATGTCCTCACCCATCATAATACTACCTACACCTCTCCCTCAGCTGACTAGAACCATCTTAAGAGCCCTAAATTTCAAACCTCTTATCCAGATATTATCACCTGAAATGCATCACACACCCAAATCCCTATGTATTCCATCGACAACCAGATTCATTGTTTTCATATATAAAGTTACCACTACTAACACCAACTATCTATGAATTCTCAACTATAAATCTCTCTTCTACAAAGGTATTCTCTAGAACCCTAGTATAAGGTAGAATTCAAAGAGATACAAAATCATCACATATATCTCAATTAATACCATGCTTGAAGGTATGTGATCAAATATATGCATCACCAACCAAATCTATAGAGTATCATGAAAGGATTGATAACATTGAAGTATACTTTGCAACTAACATGATGCCCTTATATAGCTCAAGATTCTCATGAATATGTACTACTCACAACATTTCTAGGTAGAAATCCTCACTAAAGGAGTTCTCGAACTCTATCTAAGATATTATCACCGCATCATGTTCCTGGGTTACCAAAATCCACTATCTCCCTATGGATCCTTGGATAATTCTCACTACTAATACCCACATTTGATTGGGATGGGTTCTAAGAAGAAGTAAAAAACACTCAACAACCTCAAGAAAGTCATCTACTGCATTAGGTTTTGGTTATCCCCAAAACCTAAGTGGTATTCATCTCCATAACTCATGATGTACACTCAACATATGCACACAATCTTCTATTACTATACTAGAATACTAATTCACTATGATTGGTGGAAAAATCGGAAAACCCCCTCAGGTGTACAACCTCTAATAAATCACCGTGAACTGACAACTCGTCACTAGGAATATCATGATTACCATATAACTATATAATCCTAACTAGATATCATCATATAGGAATCCTACAAAGGTTAATCTACACAATATCCTAATAGTATAACTAGAGTGCTGACTTAGTAAGGAAATGGAAACCCCAACTCATTCATATATGATGCTTGTATTTTTTTCTCTAAAAACCATTTCCTACATGTACTCAGTCAATAAGATGTTTATTAGAGACCTAGTGAATGGATACTTTTGTCTTGATACCATAATTGTGTTCCCAATACTGAGAGACAAAATCGAGACCCTTTAACACTATTTCCCTAACTCCTAAACCTAACCTCAGTACTAGAATATCTCCAAAACCTGGCCTTAAGATAAAGAATAATTGATATCAATATGCCCTAACTCAACCCACCAAGGGCGGCCTAATTGGTGGAAAGTTGAGTGTGACACCCCAATCCCACCTCTAATAGTCCAGGGGTTAGAAACTAGTGTTGAGTGGGAATATAACGCACATGGGAGGACTTGGACTAATGAATTTGGACATATAAACACATATCAAAACACTAATATAATTATATAAGGAAATATATAATTGATATCAAGATTCATGTTTATAACTAAATCCCACATCATTTAATGACACAATTATGGGAAATAAAAAATTAAAAACACAATACTGCTAAAAATGCTAATGATTCCCACATTATTGTGAAGAGGTGAATACTATCTAATAAAAGTCCATGAATGGACTATGATCTGTCTATCTCATCTTTTCTCCACCAATTCCTCATCCACCTATGACTTTTACAAAAATCATGTTGTTTTCATAAGATACAACAAATGTGGGATGATCTCATGAAAGGGTGAGTATAATCATACCTATAAATAAACCCATTAATAACTAAAAATAAAACATAAAGAGAGTAAAATCATATCACTGATAACATCAAATAAGATATACCCTAGATAGACAACACGTTTCAGTGAAGTTCAAAACATACTACTAGCCTAGGATTAGACATGGGGATTCAAGTTAATAATCATCTTGGAGAATAAAATCCTTGGTTATTTCTAACATTTAAGGTGAACATCAATAGAATCCATGAAGAGGCACACACTAGAACTTAAAATATGTCGATGCATAAGAAGGGGATCTCACCTAGAGCCAAATGGGGATACCTAACCCTATATGGATTAACCTTTCAGGATGGAGAAAACATGACCTGATTTTCGATTATGTGATACATGACCAAAAAATTAAATAAATGATATAGGATCATTCCCTAGTATACAAAAATTGTTACATGACTCTCTCAAGTACTAACCTACTGAGGAGATCACTAAACCAAAGCTCGATACCATATTCCTCATTATACCTTCATTGTGATTGACCAATGGAATATACTCTAAGGATATATATCTAGACTAAGGATAATGAATGATTAAACCAACAAGGGAATAGGTACATAGAGTGAATAAAAATAAATGGTGTATCCCGCTAATCATTGAACTACCAGATTATTTTCATTCATTCTTCATCCCATCATTCTGTACTCTAGCCATGCCCATACACTCTTGTTGTGCCAATATATCGAGCAATCGCTGAGTACTTTGGATATTACTATATACCATGGCCATGTTTGTGTACCTTTTCATGCACATTGATATGTTCCAAGAGGTACATGTTGGGTTTCTAGTATCAGGTCACACAGAATGTGCTACATATCTCTTCATATAACCCAATCCACCATAAATGGGGATAACACATCATGGGTTACTCCAAACCATAATCTATGTAGATAATAGGTTTCCATATTCATATTTTCTTCCCATATATCTAAAAAACCTTCTCCTTCTATAATAAAACAATAAAATCCACCATGGATGTCATATAAAAGGGTTGGTTGAACTTGAACCATCACCGTTGTTTGTATTCTGGCCACCTAATCTATGTGAGGACCTTCACTCATCACACTAAATCATTGAACTATAAATCTCACAAAAAAAATATCTTGGTTCAAGACCTGATATCCCTTAATATTCATCATAACATGATGGTGAATCCAATCATGAATCCAAAAACAAAAAAATGATATGTTGTTCTAAATATCAACTTTACAATAATCAGTATCCAATTGAATTCAAACTGATAGTTAAATAGAAATACAAACCACGAATTCTCATAGATTATGGTTAAAAAACAAGAACCAAAAAATTAGATGAATGAATATTGGAAACTATTTCAGTTAGCCTCAATTTATTTATAGAGGCAACATTTAATGAATGGAATGATCAAGGATTAACAAACAATATCAATTCCCAATTATAAGAAGATAAATCAATAAATATAAATAAATTCTCAAATTGTAAATCAATTTTTTCATAGAATTGGTCTGTATTCAACAGGGGATATTAAAAATGGGGATTAGACTAATAAAAACAATTCTCTTACATCATTAATGGATTAAACTCTATTTATGTATAGTTTTTCTCCATTCTCATTGTTTATATTTGAGAACATTTTTAGCGAGGATAACTCTTTGGAAAACATATCATGGATCCATGATTTCCTTGTGATTCGACAATCTATTCTCCATTGTCCTCTCTAATACCAAGTTTTAGGTCACTAACCTTAGTGTTTTTTCACAACAACATTTAAATAAATTTGATTGGGTCATGGAAACTTAATAACAAATAATTTTTTTATTTTTTATTATTTCTCACATGATTGTACTTAAACAATATACCATAAAAACAAAAGGTTATGTTGTTCCTTTGGTAAAAGTTTCATTCTGTAGTAAACGAATGTCTCATTTTTTCCATCGATGTCTCTATTCATGAGTTATTACAATATTTTTAAAAAACCTATGAATGTGTGATATAATATATTTAATAATTTTGTTATATTAACATTGAGATTCCATTGGCCTCGAAATCCCACACCAACATCACATCGAAATCTGAAAATATTTATTAAAATATTATTTTCTTTTAGAAGGAATAAAATAAATTCATTATTGTTTTTATAATCTAAAACATCTACCCTTACCTCATGTATATAAAGGTACTCACAAACTCAACAGACCCCACACATGGGTTACCCTCTAAGAACATAAGGTACCAACTTTCTAACCCAGATTCATAAACATGAAAGGTCACTGGGCTATCCCACCTTTCTGATACATCAATCCTTACTCTGTCTAAAACTCTTAGGATGACACTCACCCCCCATTCCAAATCCATACGGAAAACAACATTCTATGATCCAACAATGAGGCCTCGTATATGAACTATAACATAACTGATTCTACCCATTTATAGGTCATGAAAAATCCCCAACTATAATTTGATGCCACTACACACTACCACAACACCAACCGAATAGTCCACAACTCATATGCATTATACAGCCTAGCAAGCCTCTCAATCTCAAACTAAAAAAAAGGTTAAGGTCATAGACACAAGTATTATGAACACTAAAAATCCGAGATGTTTGAAATAAAATAATTTAATTTACTCAAAATACAAAATTTATAATGAAAGGATCCATATCTTAAAACAATACATTGACCATCTTATAAAATTTCCAAAAATTATTAGGTTTAGAATTCTATAGTTTTAGAATTATATAATTCCACCCAAAGGTTATATAGGAAATCAACATCTATGATGCCTACGGGAATGTTATTTAATCAAAACCATGACTTTAAATCATTTATACCTAACTATTATCCAGTAGTCACTTAAGTAGTTGGTCAAGAATAATGCTATCATAAACTTATATAAAAAATATATAAAAGTATGAAAATAATTTCAATAATATACCCACTCAATTATAAATAAGTAGATATAATTATCAAAAAACATAACCCTAGATATTAAATAAAAAACTTGCACACATGTGACTCAAGAAGCTATCAACTATAAGAAAACATACATCCCACACGGTCTATATTTACCCCTATCTTAACCATAATAACACCATGTTATCAGGGGGTTATGATCACCCCCTCGGGATGACCATAATATCATGGATTCCTTTGAAGCCATGTTCACCCAAGGATAACTATAATATAATTTAATTCCCTTTGGGGCGTGTTCACCCCCATGTTAAGAATAATATCAATTCATCCCTTAATGGTATGTGTTTAACCTTGGGATAACTTTAATGTCAAAAACAAAATCATTTCTTTCTTTTTTTAAAAACCATAATGATATTTTTTTCATTATTCATAAAACAAGGCATTCACCAATATAACCAATTTGATAAAAATATTTTCAATTTAACAATTTTAAACAAACCCCAAACATCTCATTCATGTCAAAATCATATTCATCCCTTCCATTTTTTAAACCAATGTAATTTATCATCTTTAATTTGTATTTAGAAAACTCAGTTTCTAGATTTACCAAACCAATTTAAATTTTAAAAATTACCAATTCAAATACCACTTCACATTTAATTATTTTAAAAAAATATAACCTATTTATTTACAAGGTTCACCACTTGGGTTCATATTTCATTTGGGTAAAGGTAATATAAAATTTTATGTGTCTATGGTGATTCCATTATTAACACGTTTAATTTTACTGGGTAAAGGCATGACCAAGATAGATCAACCATACAATGAACCACTAGAATATTAATGAAAGGATATAACATAACTTGAAGGGACATCCTACCTTATTAATGAATCATTGAATTATTTAATTCTAATCTCAACATTTTGTGGCCCGAGCTTGTCCATGATCAGCAGCCAACTCTCAAATAACCAAAGTCCCTATATTGTATCCAAAAAACCCACAATAATTAATTATAATGAGATTATAATTTATTGAGAAATTTATAAACAAAAATAAAGTTATCACATGTATGCTTAAATTACCATTTACTCACTGGATTCCCCCAATTCATTAAACTAAATCTAACACTTCACCAATGGTCCTTTTAATTCCTCAAGTATTAACTGAGGTAAAGTCCCTATAAACTGAAACCAAAACCATAATAAAAGACATTTAATTAAAACCAAAACCCTCAAAAACTCACCCAGTGATATAAATTCAATGAAATGACTGAATAGATCATGAAGTAATTATCGTGGGACACCCTATATCTAGGAATCGAATAAGATTCACCATCTTAGGATGATTCCACTACACTTCTGTGGAATCATATCTCAAATATCTAATTGGAATAAAAAATAAATTAGGGATAAAGAATGAGAAGGGGAAACATAATAATAAATTTTCCCCTATATTTCAAATACACATGGAAGATGGAGAATCAAACCCAATATTATTGGGATTAACCAAGCAGGATAGGGAGGGGAAATAGTTCATTTATGAAGAAGCTAGGTTTAAAATGGGAGCATAATGGGTATGTTTTGGGTTAATACTCATAACAGTAAAATTATAAAATACCAATTTTTAAGGGGTCTCATGGATAAGACACATTATTTTCTAATTTATGCACCAACTATGTAGTCATCAATATCCCAATAACTCCACCCCAAATAGTTATAAAACACTATTTTCAAATTATGTTCCAACTCTGAAAATCTGATCTATGCACCTCTCTAACAAGGAATATAGTTTGTCCAAAACAATACACAAACTATGATCTATTTCCCCATACCCTTTACATCGAACATGTTTTCTTTTAAGCTCTCATGGTTTAACTTATACCATGAATTTACCATGTAAATCTTATCGGTACTATAAAATTCAAATAGAAAAAACTCTCTTCTCAAGGTGTTTCATGGTCTATCCTAAACTGTGTCCACCAAACTATGAACTTTGGTTAGAAAATATTGCAAATCACCTAAAATCATCATGAAAACTTGAGGCTTATTCAAGAACCCAAAACACCCCTTTATCTCTAAACATTATTCAAAAACATTCATTTATGAATTATAATCATTTAGAATTCATTTTTTTAAACCAAATTCAACATATAGTTTATCCACTAGTTTAAGATTTCAAAAAATTTAAAAATTCAAACCTTACAATAATAACATTGTATTAAACTATCCAATTTACTATATTCATTCAGTGGATAATATTTTTATTATATAGGATTTGGGCACATTTCAAGTAAATTTTGATTCAGTTTTCAACACCATAATAAACCAAAAAGATATTTGAAGTATTGTTTGATGGGTAGATAACTCACATGAAGAAAAAAAGTTTAAAAACAATCTAAAAATTTTCAAATAAAAGTTGAAAACATATATAAATAATTATAAGATTTTTTTTGAAGGTGTGACTAATTAGGTTACTTCAAAAATTATTATCTCACAATTTCTTTATATCCTAAATTATTTTTATTGATAATACTCTAAATTTTATAATGAAGAATGAGAAAGTTAAGTAGAATCCATTATCTATTTAATTGACATGGAAAACCCAAATGGAAAACCTACGGATCTTATATTGTGTATTAACTTCCCATATGAAATCATATTGGAATCATATAAATGAAAAAAATGTTAAAGTATGGATTGGTGACCTTCATAAATGATGGGTTTTTCAATATAAAACGAGTTAGTTCCATGGTATTCGGATGGGATATATTAAAATAGAAGATAATACTAATTGTGTTTAGTTTGAAAAAAAATACTAAATGTCTCTATATAGTGATGAAGAAAATAAATTACCTTTTTTTAAAGGGTAAATGTTTTATAAAAAATTAAAATGTTCGATATATTATAAAAAGTGTATAAGATACATGTGGAAACTTATTTTAGGTTGGTGTTATTGAAAATTATTTTTACATGAGCATGAAGGAAGACAATCATGTATGTAATCAAAAATTTGGTTATATTAGAAAATGAAAAATAAGTAGCTGACCTATGGAAAGTATTTTCATGGTTTGAAAATGATGAAGATAGAAATAAATATCATTCTCTCTATATATCAAAATCAAATTATTGTTAAATATCTACCTAAGAAAGTAGAGATTCAATTAACACTATCATTATAGGTCATTAATTTTCATGTTTTCAGGACAATGAGAATTAAATCCAATAATAGGTATATTTAGTTCACTTATTTTATGGATAATTTCACTCATATTACATGAATTATTTTCATAAAGTATAATTTTGAGGACTTTTAAATTCGTATTGTTTTTAAAAAATATATATTTAATGGTAGTTTTGGTTTCTCTGTGAAGAAGTCGAAAATGACAAATTTTATTGAATATAGAAGTGAAATAATCAAATAATATCATAGATAGAATGATATTTTTCCAGAATTTAAAACACTATAGACTAAAAAAATAGTTCTATTTAAAGTACTAATTGAATATTAGTGGGAGTAGATTTTACCATGTTCGTGTACTATAATATTACTTGTCTTTTCTAGAAGGAATATATTATCACATAGGTTAACATTCAATACAAATGTTTGTGCCATCCCAATTCCATTATGTTACTATAAGATATATATTAAAACAAAAACTCATTCATGTAAAACATCAGGTTATTTTAAATCCTATGTATTTTAAAGCTGAAGGGCGAAAACTTTGGGAATTTTGAGAAAATAGTACTTGAGTATTTCATCATTATTTATCCTCCAGATAAAAGATAATATGATTTTTAAAACAATAATATTAGGAATAGTGAATATAATACTTATGTGGAGATATTTAATAGATAAAATTATAAAATTATACACTATGATACAAATTTTAGAAGTGATGGTGATGAGTAAAAATTTATTTAGAAAAATAATGATTTTTATGAAAATGATTGGAGTTTAGAAAAACAAATATCATCTAATTAATGATTCAGTTATTTATTTTGATTAGGAAAAGTCTAATTAAACTCATTAAATTTTGTAAATTCATTTTTTGGTATAATATATACTTTGAGACAAAGATCAGTTGATTAAAACATTGAGAACATCGAGGAAAATAATGCATACCACGTTATTTTCTCAAGTGGAACATAGAGATGTGAAATATGATTTCAAGTGTGAATATGGATTTTATATTATGAATGAGAACATAGATCAAATAAAAAATATTGATACATGTAATTTGAATACAAATATAGAAGAAAATAATGTTATAAAAAACAATGGGTGTTATGTGAAGAGTTGAGTGAAAAAGGTGAGGTAATAAGGAATGGAGAAAAATCACATGAGAATGGTATTCACTAATGGAAGGAAATGATTTAGATAACATATCATAACTATATATAATTCTTATTACTATTATGTTATTTCTTATTATTAATGCATAAAGTAAATATATAATATTTTAAATGGATATCATGTTATCCTTTCTTGGTAGAGTGTTAGAAGATTAAATGTATATTGAATAGAATGATGAATTATTTCATAGAAAATATGGTGGATATGTTTTAAAGTTATATAAGGATCTATTTGGGATAAAAAATTCAAAAAACATATTATTATAAGTAGAACACATTCTTAAAGAATGTGAAATCCATGAAATGAAGATAGGGAAACTTACTCTACATTTATGAAGATAAATTGGTGTATTTTTGTTATTATCTATATAGATTATAAACATATTCCGAAAATTATTCTTGTATTTATGATAGTTTTTATTTCATAATGATGAATATTTTTGAGATGTTCATGCTTGGACACAAGAAGTATTTGTTTTTTGGAAATTTTTTGAAGAGAAGGATCATATTTTTTATTATTAAGAGAAGTTTTCTTGAGAACTAAAGAATTTTAGAAGAGAATACTCAAACTAGGTTTCTACCCCGATTTCAGAAGAAACCAAAGTATAAATGGTAAAATAATTAAAAAAATTCAATTCAATATATTTTATAAAAATTATTGATATTTTTCACTACTTGAATGGTTTGGGATTATATTATATATATTCTATAACATTTTGTTTCAGATTTTAATTTATTCAAAAACAAACACATCTTGTATCAGTAGAAATTATTAATAGAAACATCAAAGGAACTGTGAATTATAGTTTGAAATATGATTTCAATGGAATTCCCTATCTATTTAGAAAAGAATATATTGATTTTTCTATGAATATGGATGATATAACATTAAAATATTTCATTTTTCCTTCTTAAAAATAATTGTGTGGCATGACACACAAAGAGAAATAATTCAATGACCATTAGTAAAGATGTGGTGAATTATGTAGAAGCAAAAAAATGATATAAACCAATTAATTTGAATATAGACATAATTAGAATATCTCAGGGTGTGTGTAAAATTTCAAATTGTCAAAGGATGTGATAATCAACGATCTACCAATTTATTAATATTTATAGTTCCACATTCTTTATGGATTCAAATCAATGATAATAACCACCTTATCAAGGAATTTGTGGATAAAGAAGTGTCTAGGATGGTGTTTTTTTCCAAGCAATCGATAAATAGGGGATAATTTCACTAAGAAACTACTAAAAGATAAATTATAGAAAATAATGTTCATGATTGGAGTTCAAAAAAATAAACTAGAATCTATGGTATAGTTATTTCATCCTCTGTATTCATGTATTTAGATTTATATTTTTAGTGGGGGTGTAAAAAACATAAATTTGAAGAATATATTTGTCCTCAATCAGGAGAATATATTGTGGATGTTTTATTAAAATGTAAAATCAAATAATTTATCATATATTTCTTGAATAACTTTGTGGTGTTTATAATTTCTTTTGTTAATAATGTGTGTAAAAAATTTATGCATTGAAAATTCAAGGATTGTTTTGAATAGTTGTTAATGTGGAAGTTGTGAATGAAACCAAAGAATTAGTGAATTTGAGTTACCCTAATTAAAAACATTGGTATCAATTTTCATTATTCTTATTTCCTACACTATGTATTCTAATGTTGGGTTAGAAAAGTTCAATGAAAATTCATTGATAAGTTGAATGGTTAATTTATAATATATGGTTGATAATAATTTAACAGGTCTATTTGTTTCTTGAGTTTGATAGTTGATAAAGAAATCTAATGGTTGATTCTTGAGATTGGGATAAAAGAGATTTTTGAGACTAGAGTGTAGATAGAGTTTACTAGAGTTGAATAAGATGATTATCTAATTAGAAAAGTGTTTGTCAAATGGGGATTTTGCTTAAGTGGTGTGAAAGAGAAGTGGATGTTATATGTGTTATCTTTCTTGTAAACATCTCAATATAATTTTTCAAGTACAAATAATTTCATTAAAATCCATGTGAAACAACTAAATTCATGTTATTAAAATCTATTTTTAAAGTTTGGACGATCATAGAGGATATTAGTATTTAGAAGATATAGTTCATGTGAAGTTCTATTATTTTATACAGGGCCCCACTTGAATGGTAGCTATCACAACACACAATTTAGAAATACATAAAAATTTTATATTGACTAATCCGTTCATTCAATAATAGAAGTCAAATATGAAAACGCTTTGGAGATGTTCTATTACAATGTGATGTGATTTCATAAGGAAAATACCGTTGTTTTATATTTTCGTACTACTTTCAGGGAATAATTATTTACTCAATATCATGTAAAAGTCAATCCATATGGAAAATTAAAGAGTAAATAATAGTTTATTAGGAAAGAAATTTTTCACCATAAGGAATCAATTTACACCATGTAAAATTGTATCAAATTATAGTGATAATTACATGATAATTAGGATCATATATGTAATTAATGTTTTTGATGATCACTTCATAGTGTATTTGGTCACACCAAAACTAAAGAGGTGGGGTTTCTTATGATTAAAGAAAAAATATGTGATTTTATTTTTAAATTTTTTCTATGTTTTGATATTGGTAATCATGAAAAAATATAAAATATTCTACGATAAATAAAATAATAAATAATTTGAGTTTTTTATATTGTTACCATCCTGGTGGTTTAAAGGATGATTCAATTTTATTCTTTTCGCCATTTATTAATATATAATGGCATATATAAGTCATGGTTAGATCTGAGGTCAATAAAATAAGTATTATAGGTTGAAATCAAAGTTAATTAGTTTAATATGGATCTAAAAATCATATTCAGAGAGTATGGGGAGAGATAAAAAATCATTTCAATTTAAGTATAGTGAATTATATATGAATAAGAAGAAGTATAAGGGTAATAAAGAAAAGATAGAGTAATAAATAGAAAATAAACTGATGGAAATTTACCTTTGGTAATGAATCAATTATTATATCTATAAAGAAATTTATATATTTGTTTTTTCAATGATTCATTATATAATTTGGATTACACATTTTTTATCATCATCTCTAGAATAGTCCCTGCTCATTTGTAACCAATATGGGGATTGTAGTGGAATGTTTGATTATGATATTTACTATAACATTATAATGATTTACTTACTGTTTTGAGTAATAAACCTTACAATAATATATAGTTCCTTTTATTATTATTAAATTGAATTTTGGTGGATTGTGTATAGATATATTTTAATTTACATTAGTTGGTTTCAATTACTATTTAACTTAAAAAGATTATCTGAAGTGAATTCATTGATTCACCCCCACTTAGTAAATTATCATAGTTTACCTGGGTTCTTTTTAATTTATATATATATATGAGAATCATGTCATAACCTAGGATTCATTTATACAATTGTATCATTAAAATAAAAATGTAAACAATGATCTATAATTGGAATCATTTGTGAATTTTTGGAAATGATGGCAGAAAAATCTCTATATAGATGGATTGTAGTATACACAAATCATAAAATCATTAATATCTAAAACAATTTATGGTGTAATCCTGGATGAAAATTCAGGTGATTTTTGGTTTATTCATGTACCATTGGATAGATTTATGGCTTGTGGTTCTCTTGGGTGGAGTTTTAATAAAATTTTGAGAAACAAATACTATGCACGGTTGGCATAGGGTTAGAGTAAACTGTGAGCCCAACAAAGCTAACCATGCGGACCCAGACAAAGGGGATGTACATGGATGGCACACATATTGAAAAAATAGGCCCCCAAACCCAATTTAACATGCATACCCAAATATTTAGGGGTCACACAATTGGTTCACAGTTTGTTAAACTAGACACTCTTTCCTCGAAAACTATATGCGTAGTTTTATTTTACCCAATAATTTATTTTAAAATCCCCTGAACACCCTCGTTTTGAAATTTTCTTGGTATTCAATGTTTTTGAATGATTCCAAATATTTCTATATTGGTTACAAGACCATACGACCTTCGTTCTTCAAGATTCAAATACCAATTCGAAGATCCTCTCATCTCCCAGTAAGTGAACCACATCCCGATCCTTATTCCACCTATTCATCCTTATTCTATTAATGGATTTATTTCTCTTTTTCTTTATATATAATCCTATTTGGTTATATATAAATCTAGTATTGTAGATCTAAATATGTATTGATAAGATGTTAATATATTTGACCTTGGTTTAGGTATTAGATTGAAATCTCAGATATACGACATTGTGCTACTCGAATTTTGGGGATTTCTATTGAGTGAACATCCATCAATTAATTGATGTAGGTTTTCTAAAATCTAAATCCCATAGTTATGATTTACTTATGTATATGAAAGTTTTATAATTTATATAGTTGTTTATATATTATAATCCCTATTTGAAATAATTTAATGTTGTAAATTAATTAATTGTGATGATTGTGAAATTGTGAGATTTATGGATCATTGAATGAGATAATTAATTGGATAATTAATTATTGGATTTTTATATTACTAAATTTAATAATTAATTATTGTAGTTAATTATGATGGAATTGAGATGGTTGAATTGGGTACTTAATTGTGGAATTAATTATGGGTTTTTTGTATTGCGAATAGAGATAATTAATTAGGAAATTAATTATGGGAAACTGAGATCTTGATTTGAGATAATTAATTAGGGAATTAATTATGGGATACTAATGCCATGAAATGGATAATTTATTAATTTATTAATTATAAGACATTGGAATAATCTTTTTGAATAATTAATTGATTAATTAATTATGATATGTTTTGTTTGGGAATTGAGATAATTATATGATGCATTAATTATGAGTTAGTGATTAATTAACAGGTGAGTTAATTAAATAGATTTATGTGCTTAATTAATTGGGAAATTAATTAAGTGGTTTTATGTGGAGACTAATTTTTGAATTAGTAATGAGGATGATATGATTAATTAATTGGAAAATAAATTAATGTGATATTGGGGTAAGAGGTTTGAAGTTGATCAATCATTATTAATGTAGTGATATTAAATATATGATAATGTAGACAATATTGATTAACCCGTATAAATGAGATATATAATATGTGTGTGAAATGATAAAAGGTAATATGCTCAATCAGTCAATTATAATGAATGTTAACATGGTTATTCATATTTTGTGAATTATTTGAATGGTTACATGGTCATTCATCTATGAAATAAGAATGGAAACCTGGTTCTTCAAATTGTGTGATTAAATTAATGGTAACATGGTATTTAATTTGTGAAATAATAATAGAAACATTATCATTCAAATTTTTTGAATAAATGAATTGTTACATGGTCATTCATTTGTGAAATAATAATAGTAACAAAGTCGTTCAAAGTGTGTGATTTAAATGAATAGTAACATGTTAATTCATTTGTGAAATAAGAAATGTAACATGGAAATTCAAATACTAGTTAAACCCTGGGGAAAGATCGGATCTTAAAATGGTAAAAATTAGGTACTAAGATACATGTATCTATGGGAACATAGGGTTTTTATGTTATTAAATAGAGAATATTTAAAAATGTGATAAATTTTTTATTTGTGCATTATAATTATTTTTATTACAATTGCATACACTATAGTTGGACAGATTTTTTTAGACATCGTTTTTGATGTCCTACTAAGTCTTACTAACACTTTATTCGGGTTGTATGATTAGTACCTAAATAAAAATTATTGTTGCAGGATATGCTAATAGAAAAGGCCATGTGTTGGATTGTGGATTGGGGTTGGAGCATGGATGAGGGGACTGGATGTAGATCGAGAACCACTTGGGATCTGTTTTTGTCTTTACTTTTAGTTTAATTTTTAACACATTGACACTTACTATGGAATGACTTATATTCCCTTTTAGTAAAATATTGTATTTTTTGTTTTTGTTATCTTGTGATATTGGTATTGTTCTTCTTATATATTCTTTCGCATTTTTTTATTTTTACCTACTGTTGATTTACTCTTATAAAATCGGGTATAGTATCCCATTCATGATTTACTAGACGCTCACTTCTAGTTAGTATCCTCTGGCCTATGAGGAGATGTTCTATAATTCATGTGACCAATAGGCTCTAGTAACAGTTGTGGGGAACCCGACTCATGAAGTCATAAATTTGTATCAAATAAGGTTTTATTCTTTTTCTTTTGTATTACTATTTTGGGAAAGGTAGATATGAGACTAGGAAGAGTCAGGGCTTGGTAATGATCTTGTTCATGGGAGTTTCAAAACCATGTTTAGGGGAAACATGAGTACTTAGAGTGAGAATATTTTATTTTTTTTCTATTACAATTGAATATTATTTCACCTTGGGTGATGTACTTATGGCGTGATGTGATTATTGTTTTTGATAATTATTGAGTATTGATTTGTGTCCCAGAATAGAATGACATTTCATTCGTATGAGTCATTCTAGGTACATATAATTATTATTACATGCATCATTTTAGGCATTCATATAAAATTGGGTTATGGGTATGTCATCAAATATAAACTATTTTCTTTCATTGTGAAATTGAAATGAAAATAGTGTCTTACAAGAGATTGTAAAATGATGGAAAATGAGGATAATAGTGTGTCTAAATGAGAAACTTGAATATGTTAATGTGGTTACCCTTATAAATTATACCTAGGTATAGGATGGTTAAGGGTAGTGATAAAGCCTGAATTTTGACTACGTTGAGAGATTTAGAAAAGATACTTTTCTTTTATGTGTTTTGATATTCCCTCTAATGTAAAATTTGATAGCATGTGTTATGAATCTAGGATCTAATGTTTCTGTTTTTCATTATAGAGATATGCCTCTATGATGATTTTTGAGAGGATGACCAGAGGACATAATTGTGGATAATCCTCTGGTGGTAGAACCTAAGGCATTAATAGTGTTGGGGAGCAAGAAGGAGAGAAACTCTGAGGGAACGTCACTCATTTCATGAAATTTAATGAAAGAAACATTGATTAGGTTGTGAAAAGAATGTCTAATTTGACTAGGGAGTTTCACTTGCATCACCTTAAACCTTTAAAATAGAGGGTGGACATGAATGAGCTGAGTTTTGGGTTTAGTCCATCGAGATGATACTTGACCATTAAAAGACTCATGCTCTCATAGCTGAAGGGATCCTGATAGAGGCTTCCAGTGCAAGAAATTTTGTTACCACTGGATGGTCAGAAGGTGTGACTTCTGAGAGTAGGAAGCACCATTATGAAAACTTTATCCAGGGTTGTGGGAAGAAGATTACATAGACAGGAGGTTCAGTTGAGTAATACCTTACTAGAGTGATCGTCCATCAGTGTGGTGGGATGAAACATTATCTTAGGAACTGTGGCCACCCCCAGTGAATCTTTGAGCCTATAGAAAAATTGGACATCTACAGAGGTTCTGCAGAATCTTGATGTAGTTAGGTAGTAATGAAGGATCTAGATAGAAACAGGGTGATAGAAGGGGATATTCTACACCATATATGTATTGAAACTTTAGTTCCACCGGTAGAGTAGTTATAGGAAGTGGTCATGGTTATTTTAAGAAATATTTCCTACATCCACAGAGTAGTGAAACTCATGGGAGTTAGATAAAATCATAGGTAAGGGGATAATATTGCTGCACGCTATGAAACCTACACTTGTGTATAGAGAGGTTGGACCATAAATAGTGAGAGTTACTGTACTTATAGATTATATAATATTTGGTGCCGTATTTAATACTACTCCTCTCATTCATTTATATATGCTAAAATTTTAAAGCATTTGATCCTAGATGTGATGTTGGTGAGCGAGTTTATGATGATAGATACAGCTTTGGTTGTACATTTTAGAGACATCATTGTGTGCAAGGGATGTTCTCTTGAGATAGGTGTGTACCATTTTCTATGGGACCACTATATTCATGATATGAATGGATTTGACCTAATTATGAATATGGAATAGCTAGTTGCATACTGATCCCACATAGACTATTACCATTGGGGAGTTACATTAATATCTCGTAATGGTTCCCATTACATTCACTAGGGAGAGTGTGATATCTAAGTGGGCTTAGTAGGGCCAATTACTCTCCAATTGGGAAAATCACAGCCCAGGCTTCTAGAATATTGCTTGATGATGGGGGTGTTAGGAAAAATGTTCTTCCACTAGTAGTGGAACTATTTCAGAATGTCTTTCCAGGATTCTTCTTAGGTCTGCCACCTGAGGGAGATGTGGAATTCACTGTTGATCTCATGTTGGGGGCTGATCAAGTATATATTCTGTTGTACATAATGGAGTCGATGGAGCATCAAGATCTCAAGACTCAATTGGAGGAGTTTCAAAATAGAGGGATTATCAATAAGAATATGTCACATAGGGGATCACTTATATTTTTTCCAAAGAAGCTAACATGAGTTTACATTTGTGTGTAAATTACCATAAGTTGAATAATATGAAAGTGAAGAACTAATAACTTCTTCTGCATATCGTTGATCTGTTTCACCAGTTGATAGGGGTTTGTGTGTTCTCAAAGATCAACTTTATATCAGGGTATCATAATATGAGATTTTCGACATCTAATATATTGAGGACTACTTTTAAGAGTAGGTGTGTAAATTATGAGTTTTTTTAATTCTGTTTGGGTTAAAAAACGCACCATTAGTGTTTACGACATTGATGCACAAGATATTTCATCTGTATCTAGATTAGTTTATGACGGTGTTTGTGGATGACATCATGGTGTACTCTAAGACTCATGATGATCATTCCCAACATCTTTACATCGTCCTGAGTACACTATGAGAGAATCAGTTATATGCCAATCTATCTTAGTGTCAATTTTGTATTGACCAATTACAATTCTTTGGGAACATAATCTTGGAGGAAGGGTTGTCAATGGACCTGAAGAAGGTTCAGAAATTGTTTTTTGGGATCATCCCAATAATTATTTCAATATATGATGTTTTTTGGATTGGTTTTATGTTATAGGAGGTTCATCCATGACATTCACTTATTGGAAGCACCACCTTTTTTATAGAACAAGAAGGGGATAATGTTTGAGTGTATGGAAGCGTGTGAGAATGCTTTCCAAGAGCTGAATCAGCATTTGATGTTTGCACCAATTTTGATCCTTCCTGAGTGAGGTGAGGAGTACACAATGTATTATGACTCCTCTAGGATCAGACATGAAGCTATTGTGATGCATTTAGATCGATTTTTATCTTATGGGTCTTAGTAATTAAGGTCTCATGATCGAAATTACCATAGTCATGACCTTGATTTGACATCAGTGGTATTATATTTTACATTTTGGAGACACTCTCTCTTGTGAGAAAATTTTACAGTTTATATGGACCATAATATCTTGAAGTATATCTTCATGAAATGATATTTGAATCTTTGGTAGTGGATATGGATTGAATATATGCCTTATTTTTACTTAAAACTGGAATATACAGACATGATGAAAAACATTGTGGCTGATTCCATGAGAAGGAAAACACTGACTCGAATGGTTCAAGATATGAGTGTTTTGGGAATGATGATTACTTTACTGGATGAAATGCATTTGGTGGTTCAAGAGAGTTAAGAGCAGATGACTCTGGTTTCAGTTGGAATGGAGTCTACACTTTTGAGATGGATTAGGGACATAAAATATGAGGATCCAGATTTCTTAAACATGATGGAATGATTTGAAGTTGGGGAGATACCTTCGTATTGGTTGATAGATATGGACGAGATCATCTATGTGAAGGATCAAGTTGTTGTACCTATGATCATACATGAGAATCTCATACAGAAATTTCATGCCTTCAAGTGGGTTGTAGATATGGGCATGAACAAAATGTATCGTGACCTACGTAGATTGTTTTGGTGTTCAGGCATGAGAAAAAAGATAGAAGGGTCCATACCATGATGTTTCACCTGTCAATAGGTGAAGGAAGAGCATCAACGAACTAGAGGAATATTATAGTAATTTCCCATTCTTGAGTGTAAATGTGTTAACGTGACTTTGGACATTGTGGTAGGTATTTCAAAGATTCATTAGAATAATGATGCTATATTGTTTATTGTGGATCGATTTACCAAATTAGAACATTTATTTCCAATATGTGATACCTTTATAGTAGATCTATTGGGATAACATTATCTTAGAGAGATATGTTTTCTGCACCGGGTAACACAGACAATAGTTTTAGTTCATGATTCATGAATTACTTCACACTTATAGAAGGAATTGCAGAAATCACTAGGTACACAGTTATTATTGAGTACGTATTTCCACAAAGAGACCAATGGTAATTTGGAGCTTACTATAAGGGTGATTGAGGATATTTTGTGGGCATGTTTGTTTGACTTTGGTGGGTCTTGGGAGAGACACTTGGCTTTAGTGGATTTTTCCTATGACAGTAGTTATAATGAAAAAATATATATGGCGTCATACAAGGATATTTATGGTAGGCCATGTAGATCACTAATTTTCTAGATAGAGGCTTGTGAGTCAATGTTGTTGGGGCTGAGTCTTGTACATGAGACATCAGAGTAGGTGCAGTTGATTCGGAAATATAAGGATATAGCTTAGTGTAGATAGATGTCATATACAGATAGAAGATAAAGAAACCTATACTTTACATAGGGTGATAGTATATTCCATTATGTTTCACCCTGGTTGGGTCACCGTAGGATATGAATTCAAGGCAAGATAGAACTTAGGTTTATTGGGCCTTTTGAGATTGTGGAGAGAATTAGGAAAGTGGCATACCGATTAAATATTCCATAGAAATATAGTTCAATTTATGATGAATTCCATGTGTCACAAATATGTAAGTATCACCCCTAACCATCTCATGGGATCAATTTGGATGATGTTGACTTAGAGATGGATGCTTCCTTTGAAGAGCATCTGATACGTGTGTTAGATCATAGTGAAAAGGTGTTGTGGGGAAAGACAGTGTCAATAGTTCATGCGTTATGGAGACATGGATATTTACAAGAGGAAACATGGTAAAGGGTAGCATTTATGAGGGCACAATGGAATTTTCTTTTTTTCTTGAAATCTTAGAAAATATTGGATGTACAACTTAAGGGTGAGGTGTTATATTGTGGGGAGATTTTAATATCCATTCCTTTTCTGGAGTTATCTCAAGAAACAATTTCGGTAATTTTTGTTTTACTTAAGTACATGTGGATGGAGTTATGACATGGGGTGTGTTTGGGTGGATTTTCAAGAAACTTTTTAGAAAAGGTGACTTTTCATGGTTTGTGCACAATTAGAGTAAACTGTGCACCCAGCCTAGCTAACCATGCAAACCTAGGAAGAGGGTATATACACTATTGGTGCATAGTTTGAAAAACTTTGCACCAAAACCCTGTTAACTATACAACCCCAAATAATTAGGTTCCACACGGTTAGTGCATGATTTGTTAAACCATGTATCCCTTCCCATAAAACTGTGTGCATGGTTTTATTTCACCTAAAAATTTTTTATAATCCCCTAAACTTTTAGAAAAAACATCATGTCATCCTTGTCTTGGGACGAAATGTTTTTGGGAGATTCTAGAGCATTCTAGAGTGGTTCCAAGGCCATACAATTTCTGTTATTCAAGATTCAAAGCCTTAATTGAAGATCCACTCTTTTCTCGATGATTTGATCTCATCCTAATCCTTATTCCATCTATTCTAACTTGTTATCTTGATCTATTGGTGGATGTTATTCTCTGTTTATTTAGATCTAAACCTAATAGGTGAGATGTAGATCTAGTATTATAGATCTAAATCTAGATTATTATATCATGATATATTTGATCTGGGATTAGAGATTAGATCTGGATCTTAGGTCTATATCATTGTGCTGCTCAAATTTTGGGGATTTCCATTGAGTGAATGCCCATCATTAAATCAAGGTTGGTGGTTTAAAGTCTAAATCCCTTAGTCATTATTTGATTGTGTATATTAAATTTATATAATTTCTAGATTGTTTTAGAATATATATGCCATAATTTAATTAATTAACATGTTAAATTAATTAATTGATATTATTATGAAATTGTGAGATTTAGGGATCATTGAATGATATAATTATTTGGATAATTAATTATAGGATTTTGATGTTACTAAATTTAATAGTTAATTGTGGGAATTAATTCTGATGGAATTGGGATGGTTGAATTGGGTAATTAATTGTGGAATCAATTATAGGTTGTGGGTTTTGTGAATAGAGATAATTAATTGGGAAATTAATTATGATAAACTGAGATATTGGTTTTAGTTAATTAATTTTGGAATTAATTTTGGGATATTGATTCCATGAAATTGTTAATTAATTTGGAATTAATTATAAGAATTTGGAATAGTCTATTTGATTAATTAATTGATGAATTAATTTCGAGATGTTGAGTTTTGGAATTTCTATGGTTAATCGATGCATTAATTTAGAGAAAGTGATTAATTAATGGTTGAGTTAATTAAATATATTGATGTGATTAATTAATTAGGGAATTAATTATGTTGTTTTATGTGGAGACTAATTGTCAAATTAGCAATGGGGATGAGATGATTAATTTATTTATTTATTAATTAATGTGATATTAGGTTAAGAGGTTTAATTTTGATTAATCTTTCTTAATGTGACGATGTGCTATATGTGATAATGTTGTTAATGTTGATTAACCTTGATAAATGAGATACATGATATGTGTCCGAAATGGGGAATAGAAACATGCTCATTCGACAAACAATCATGAATGGTAACATGGTCATTAAAATTCTATGATTAAATGAATGGTAACATGGTTATTAATTTGTGAAATAAGAATGGTAACATGGTTATTCAAATTTTGTGATTAAATGAATGGTAACATCATCATTAATTTTTGAAATAAGAATGGTGACACGGTAATTCAAATTTTGTGATTAAATGAATGGAAGCATGGTCATTAATTTGTAAAATAAGAATGGTAACATGGTCGTTCAAAGTGATTGATTTAAATGAATGGTAACATGGACAATCATTTGTGAACTAATAAAGGTATTATGGTCATTAAAACACAAGTTAAACGTTAGGTAATGATTAGATTCTGGCATGGTCTGAAGAAGGTATTGCGGCACAGGTATCTATGAGAACGCAAGGTTATTATGTGATTAAATAGATAATATTTAATATTATGATAAACTATTTATTTGTGCATTATAAATATTCTTATTGCAAATACATACACTATTGTTGGTTGGATTTATTCTATACACCATTGGTGGTGGCCTACTGATTCATACTCACACCCAATTTGGGCTGCCTGATCAGTACCTGAATATACATTATTGTTGCAGGATAGGTTAAGGGAAAAGGACCAAGGTTGGATTGCTAATTGGCATTGAATATTGGATGAGGGAACAATACAAGGCTCAATACCCTCTTCGGTTTCATTTGTGTCATTACATTCACATTCATTTTAGAAACTTTGACATGTACTTTGGAATGACATGTTTTCCCTTTCAGTTGAATACTGTATTTGATTCTTTGGATATCATGTAACATTGGTATTGTTCTGGTTATATATTCTTATCCAATGATTTATTTATTTCCTGTAATTCCCCGACCCCAGTTACCTAGACTCGGTGCATTATTACATAACATTTTCATGATCACAAGAAAGATCAAGTCTCGAAAGACATATTAGTTTAGTTGTCTTGGAAACACTAGATACATTCATAAAGTTTACATTACATCATAAATTGAAAAATACAATAACATATTGTCACCACACTCATGTCCTCTTATACTATCCCTATAGTTCATTCATAAAATACTTCTTCACATCCTGGGAAAAATAAAACATAGAATGGGGTGAGCTCAAATGCCCAGTAAGGATAAAAAGATAGAGGAGACTTTCATAAATAATCTTAAACATTTAAGGTAATGTATAACTTTAAAAGCCTTTTAAAACTTGAACTTCAGAATAATATGTGAGAAATAAAATGAAATAATTCCATATACTTATTCACATGGATATTCTACTAGTCGGATAATAACATGTAATATTAATAACCACTTTCATAATGATGGAATGCATAATGCAAGACTATCATAACCACATAGTCAAGGCCTCGTGCCAAGACTACAAATAAGATTTTTTCAAGGCCTTGTTCCAAGATACTAGTTTGTCACATGAGACCTACCGATGCATCGAGGAGCTATAGTGGGCTCCACCCATCACTTATTAAGTCCAATGCATTCCCATATGAAAAGGTTTAAACATATAATAAACATTCGTATTAAAACTAGAATACGAAATGTAAATACTTAATCTATAAGCCATGAATGGTATACAAATAACACATCCACAGTCACACATATCACAAAACCTTCAATACAATATAGAGTTTTGTATCATAATAAATCAACTTCAAATAAGCTTAAAATCTATCAATGGATGTTGACATAGATGAAATCAAAACTATTTTAGAGAAATATATCTTTTTTTTAATTCATTTAAAAGTTACATTATTATAAAATAAAACTTTTACTTTGAAAATTTTCTTATAAGCTTGTAAGGGAAGCTTCGAAGATTTTATAACAATGGAAAATAGCCGCACCTGCTGCAGAAGTTAAAAAAAGACATTCTTACCTTATTTCTGTCGAAAAGGTTAAAAAGGGCCTTGTTTGGAAAATGACTGAAATATTCCTTTATAAACCTCTTCTAAAATTCAAACAAGGGTATAAATTACTTTAACACATATTATAATAAATAGTAAAATGGTTTTGAAATACATTTTTAAGAAACATGGATGTGGATGATAAAGAAGTCCTAGTAGATTATTATGTATAAAAAACCTCGGATATTGAAGAGATTGCGAGATAAACCCTTTCCTTGTACTTTTCCATGGTTGAGGGTAGGTTAAACTTTTTTATAATGGTGAAATAATTTTTATTAAATTATACAAGAATCATATACATTAATATGATATCATATAAGATCTTTTAACATTGATTTGTTAATAATATCTTAATATTATCGTTGTTTCAGGTGTCAACATACTCGTTTTATTTTATATGTTTTGTTCCGTAAGCTGTGTTTGTCATGGATAGTTTCTATCTTATTCATATCCAGAATGATATCAAGTTCTTAAACATTATTTTTAAGTCATTAAATGAGAATTAGTCTGGAATGGATACGATGGGGATTTAATCTCATCACGTTCTTGGAGACGGTAGTCCGTACGTACGCATGAGCGACAATATCATTCTTTTGATATTAAAATAATATATAATTGGATGGTATATCATATATACAGAATAATTATCATTTCATATTTATTATTTTCATGAATTACACATAATTATTAAACTCATCCAAATAATAATTTATTGAATAACAATTACACCACGACGTGGAGACGGTAAGTCGTACGTACACACGTTTGGTGACATGTCACTCAAAGGATGGATAGAATAATGAATATGGTTGTAACATATTTATAATAAAACCCAAGTATATATAAGATACTGGAGTTATTATTTCATTACGGGAATAACAAGGAAAGAAGAAGTTGAAGAAGAAAGGAACTCGAAAAAGGGTGGTGAAAACATTTCCTCTTCTTCGGGTTCTTCCTTTTGATTTGATCAAAAGGGCTCCATAGGCTGGATTTTTGATCAAAATAAGGCCTCTAGGTTGAATTGAGGGAAGTTGAAAGAGTATTTGGTCAGGGGTTGGCTGAGACAAAAGGATTTGAATGTGTGAATTAGTGAGAAGGGGGAGTTCCCTTTTATAAGAGGGGTGAGGGGCACCTTTGGAAAAGCTAGAAAGATTATTTTTTAATAAATTCATATTCAGTTTATAATGGCACTAAAGGGGATTATTTAAAGATTAAGTTGGGGAGGGGTCCAAAACCACTCAACCAATAGAATTTAGACAGGTTTGGGTCATTATATTAACCTTATCGTTTAGTTTTAACTCTTTGTTAATTAGTTTGACACTTACCATGTCACTTTGTATTTTTATCTTATATAGTTAATAAACTTACTATATACCTCCAAAGAACCCCTAAGTGGTCCATTAATGATACACCTATCATAAAATAAGTATCTTGGACGAACCTTAGATTTTTAGGAATTTAATATAAACTAATAATATAATATTTGATTTAAAAACTCTTTTATTGTCAATTTTGACACTATTGGGTATTTTGTTTTTTATAAATTCATAACAACATTATTACTTCGAACCAAATTTATATAATCAATATTAACATATAATATTAACCTAAAAATTAGTTTAATTCATAAAAAGTATCAAATTACATTTATTTTGATATTTAGAATGTCAATTATTTTAATATTTCATTAATTCGGTAATTACTGCATCACCATTGTGTCATAAATAAATTAAATTATTTAATGTCTAAAAATTATAAATAAAATACCATTATGTAGGAAATCTTTTTATATTTCTAATTAATATTTACAATCGAATTTATCTTATGTGTATCCCTATATTAAAAATGTTTTAGTAAAAAAACGTTGATTTTAACTCTTTTAACTCTTCTTTGAATTAAATAATAATAAATGTCCTAATCTAATCCAAGTGGACCTAAATGATAATATTTTATTCCTAAGGTTTTTTTTGGTCGAGATACCCTTGTCCAATATAATTAGTATATGTGTTAGGGTAATATTAATATCATTTTTACCCTTAATTATCATATTTACTTTTAACCGTGGTAAATAAAAGTAAAAAGTTACTATTCACCAAAAATTATTTTCATCTCATTGAACCACATTTTACTCCTTGATATTAACCGTGTCTCTCAGATTTTATAACTTCCACTCACAGAAGCGGTAAAATTAAGGTTTATGTGAATTTCAAAATTCTCCTACTAGGTGGGTAAAAGACGGCGAAAAGTTCAACAAAAAATTGTATATATCTAAAATTATTCTAAACTAACTCCAATAAATTACATTGATCTTATATAGGTATTATGTATCTATTTTGACCTTAATTAAATTTATATAAAATAAATAATTATTTAAATAAAAATTTGGTTTTAAACTATAACTCAGTGTTTTTCACTATTCATCAAAAATTTAAAGTGTTTAGACAAATACCAAAATTTCACCCTAGGCTGATTTAGATATTCCAAATCCAAAAATGAAGTCCATTTTGAAATATAAAATTTATAAAATTTCAAAAAGTGGGTATTACTATTCATAACGGCTAGTTTCATTGGTTGTGGTGTGTGTGTTAGAACTCAAAGTTGGGTACAACACACGCTACTATATTATTCAAAGGAAAGCGTACCATGGAAGCTTTTGGTGTTACATTCTCCCATCCATCAAATAATTTCATCCTCAAAATTTCTAGAATACTACCGCATGAAAAGACTCGGGTGGTTCTTCATCATAAGTTCCTCATGTTCCCACGTTGCCTCTTCTATCTTATGGTTTCTCCATAAAACTTTTACCAGACGAGTCATCCGGTTTCTCAGTACTTGTTCACTCGTATCAAGAATCCTGATGGTATATTTGCAATAAGACAGATCCGGTTCTAGTTTTAATTCCTCATAGATGAGTACATGCGTTGGTTCAGGCATGTATTTCCTCGACAGTGATATGTAGAACACATCGTGAACTTTGGAGAGACTTGGCGGCATTGCCAAACAGTAAGCTACAACCCCAATTCGTTCTAGAATTTTGAAAGGTCTGATGTATCTAGGACTCAATTTACACTTCTTACTGAAATGTATAACTCCCCTCCATGGATATACCCTCAAGAATACATGATCTCCTACCTGAACTTACAAATCCTTCCTTCGGTTATCGGCATAGCTCTTCTGCCTACTTTGAGCTGCTTTGATATGGTTTTGGATTACCTTTACCTTTTCCATTGTTTCCTCCACCATTTCTAGGCCTACTAGTTTTCATTCACCAACGACATCCCAACATGTTGGTGTGAGACATCTCTTTCCATATAACGCTTTATATGGTGCCATCTGAATACTTGAATGGAAGCTATTGTTATATGAAAATTTTACCAGAGGCAAATATTGATCCCTCATACCCTGAAAGTCAAGAGGGGAGGATCTCAACATGTCTTCTAAGGTTTGAATAGTCCGTTCTGATTGTCTATCTGTGTGAGGGTGGTAGGAATTGCTCAAACGATGTTCATTATCCAAGGCCTTCTGAAGACTCTTCCAGAATCTTGAAGTAAAACAGGGATCACAATCAGAAACAATCGGTAGGGGTACTCCATGAAGTCTCACAACTTCATTAATATATAGTCTTGATAGACGTTCCAGTGGTAGATCTTCTCTTATTGCAAGAAAATGTGCTGACTTGGTAAGATGATCAACAATAACCCATATTTCATCATTCCTTCTAGGATTATTTTAGTAGCCCCATAACAAATTCCATCGTAATAATGTCCCATTTACACTCCGGTATGGAAAGAGGTTGCATGACTCCTCGAGGCTGTTTCCTTCCAGCTTTCACTTGTTGACAAACCATACATATTGATACAAAATCAGCAATCTATCTCTTCATGTTGTCCCACCAAAAATGTTCTTTCAAGTCTCTATACATTTTGGTTCTCCCAGGGTGTATAGAGAAATTGGAACTATGAGCATCCTCCAACAATTCCTTTTTTAGATCAGGTATATTGGGAACACAAAGTCTCTCCCCAAATTTCAAAATTCCATCTTCATACCCATAGTCATTCAATCTCCCACCATTAACAGCTTTAATATTCTTTTTAAATTCTTCATCATCGGTCTGAAAACTCTTAATCCTTTGTAGTAAAGATGGTTTGGCTACCATTTGAAAAATCACTGATGTTTCACCTTCCATGGTTATTCCCATGTCCATCTTCACTAGATCCATAAAAATTGGATCCCTTTCAATTCTCATATTGTTAAAAACTCCATGATCTTTTCTCCTCAAAGCATCTGTCACCTTATTTTCCTTCCCCGGGTGGTAGTGTATCATAAAATCATAATCCTTGAGTAATTCAAGCCATCTCCTTTGCCTAATGTTGAGTTCTTTTTGTGAGAAAATATACTTCAAACTCTTCTGATCAGTATAAATATCACATTTTTCACCATAGAGGTAGTGCCTCCATATCTTCAAAGCAAAGATCACAGCTGCTAACTTGAGATCATGAGTAGGATAGTTTTGCTCATTAATTTTCAACTGTCATGATGCATAGGAAATAACCCTATCATTCTGCATAAGGACACAACCAAGTCCTTTCTTCGATGCACCACTATAAATAACGAAGCCATCATTCCCAGATGGTAGTTCCAATATTGGATCATGGACTAATATTCTCTTAAGTTCTTTGAAACATTCTTCACACTCTTTTTTACAAACAAATTTAACCCCCTTACGTGTGATCTTTGTTAATGGGTTAGCCAATTGGGAAAAATTCTAGACGAAATGTCGATAATAACCTACTAAACCAATAAAACTGCGTACCTCAGTTATACTCGTAGGTGCTGGCCATTCTTGGATTGCCTTGGTCATAGATGGATCAATAGTGTTTTCATCTTTAGAGACAATATGGCCATGAAAAGAAATCTCATGAAGCCAGAGTTCACACTTGCTAAATTTCCCATATAATTCATGTCTTCTCAGAGACTTCAGGATAATGCGCAAGTTATTTTCATGATCTTCATAGATTTTTGAGTATACAAAGATATCATCAATGAGTACCACCACAAAATCATTGAGATATTCCTTGAAAACTCTATCCATTAGATCCATGAATACACAGTGTGCATTAGTCAGCCCAAAAGGCATTACTGTAAACTCGTAATGCCCGTACCTTGTTCGAAATGCTGTCTTCGAAATGTATTCCTTCTTTACACACAAATGATGGTATCCAGATCGAAGGTCAATCATTGAAAAGTATTGAGCTCCATGTAGTTGGTCAAATAAATCATCAATGTGTGGTAGGGGATACTTGTTCTTTATTGTTATAGCATTGATCTCCCTATAGTAGATACATAACCTCATTGATCCATATTTCTTTTTAACAAAAAGAATAGGGGTCCCCATGGATAAACACTAGGTAAAATAAATCCCTTATTACTCAATTCCTCTAGTTTTTTCTTTAGTTCAACGAATTCCACGGTGGCCATTCTATAAGGGGTCTTCGATATAGGCCTTGATCCAGGAATTAAATCAACAGAAAACTCAAATTATCATTCTGGAGGATGTCCAGGTAAATCTTCCAGAAACACATCTACATATTATTTCACAATAGGTACATCCTCTAATTGAACATTCATTTCCTCACCCAAAGTCATTTCTTTCTATTCCTCCCCAATAATTGAATTTAGTTGAGCTACTGGGGTGGATCTAGATAAGAATTGTGTGGTGATGATTCTACTCTAAAGATAAGGTGTTCCTTATCATCATCATCAAAAATAGTAACCTCCTTCTTATTACAATAATTCTTTGCCTCATGGTCTGAATGCCAATCCATACCAAGGATTGTATCAAACTCAATCATAGGTATGATGATGAGATCAGCGGATGATGAACATTTATGTGCTCTAATGGGGACTGATTCATAAAACTTTGTTGCAATGATACTTCCCTTAGGAGTTTTAACTGACTAATCCCTTGTTAAATCAAATTGAAAATATCTAATTTTCTTAGAAAACTAGGAAGATATGAAATAATGTGACGACCCAGAATCAAATAATGCATTTTATAAACTTGAGGAAACCATTAAATTACCTTCCACCATGTCTTTCGGAGCTTTTACCTAAGCCGTAGTGATAGTATAAGCTTGGCCTTGATCCCTTGGAATTTTCTAACGTAAGTTTCCCTGACGCTTAGGACATATATTTGCATAATGTCCCATCTCCCTGCAATTGTAGCATTGAAAATCAATATCTTCCTTCTTCCCCTTGCAATCACGAGCTTGGTGGCCTTTTTCACCACACTTGTGACAGACTCCCATTCATTTTAAGCAAGTACCAGGGTGTTTTTTCCACATTTACTATAGGATGGATATTCAACTTTTCCCTTCTTCCCCTTATTTCCATTCCTAGATTGATTAGTAGATCTCTTCTTCTCTTGCTTTGATTTAAAGTCATAAGACTTAAATAATTCCTTTTCTATCTTGATAGCACATGAGACAATCTCTTCGTACGATGAGAAGGATTGTGAGACTAATTCTCGATAGAGAAATGGTTTTAACCCATTAAATAAATAACCAATCTTACTTCTTGGGTTACGTATATAATCTCCACCATACCTTTCTAACCTCGTAATGTTAGCCTCATACTTTGTGACATTCTCATCCTCCTTTTGACATAGACTCAAAAATTTCTTTTCAATATCTGCTCGATGGTCACGAGGAATGTATTTTTCTAAAAACAGATATTTGAACTCCCTCCATTCCATATATTATACTTCATCATATTCCTTCGTGTTTTGAATCAATGGCCACCATTGATCAGCATCTCTAGTGAGGCGATAAACTGCCATGACAAATTTTTCCCTTTCACTACTCCCCAAAGCTTGAAATATTTTCTCTAGGGAACTTATACATTGCTCAGCTACTAAGGGATTTGTACTCCCATTGAACTTTGGTGGTTTTTTCCTCATGAAGCGATCTAACGTTGATCTTCTACGTTGTGGGTCAGGGTGCTCCATACAGGTAAGGTTATTATTCATAACCTGGGTGAGTTGTCCCAGTATGGTGATTAGTTGATCAGCACCAGTTGCATCAACAACTCCACTATAATTATCTTGAGCAGGAGGGAAATCCATACATGGAGTGTGTGCATTGATACAGTTTCCATTTTTTCCACTAGGTTCCATTTCTAAACAATGGCATAAACTAGATTAATTTATGAATCAAAATACATAATTCCATACTTATAAAACACTTAACATAAATTGAACTATTTATGGATATAATCCATAATCATAAAAATATTTTCTTTGAGGATGTATATACTCATAAACCTTTCATAATGATTTGTAATGAAAATGAGAGTTATCCTAAGCATATCCCCCGGGAGTGTCGTAACCAAGAGTGCAGCAAAGCCCGTTGCCATGCACTAGTTCCCGTTTGAGTCTAGCTCAAAGCGGTGTTTTTTGGTTTTACCCCTAGGTACATATGTGCTAGAGCCGCCTCTACCTGCTCGTATCCATATAGGGATGTATTTCTCGGAAAACTCACAAAATCTCTACAATACCAAAATTCGAGGAAGTTCTTCTATACTAATCCTCAAAGTCCATCTTAAATCTATGTGCTCTAATCAGAGTTTATCTAAATCTAGCTTCCAAGGATTGTACTAAACTTCCCCTGATACCAGTTGTAACACCCCGACCCTAGTTACCCAGAGTTGGTGCATTATTACATAACATTGGCATGATCACAAGAAAGATCAAGTCTCAAAAGACTGATTAGTTTAGTAGTCTTGGAAACACTAGATACATTCATTAAGTTTACATTACATCATAAATTGAAAACTACAACAACATCTTGTCTCCACACTCATATCCCCGTATACTATCCTTGTAGGTCATTTATAAAATACTGCTTAACATCCTGGGAAAAATAAAACATAGAAAGGGGTGAGCTCATATTCTGAGTAAGGATAACAATATAGCGGAGAATTTCATAAATAAGAATAAAAATTTTAGGAAGTTTATAACTAAAACAAAATCCTTTTAAAACATAAACTTCAGCATAATATGGCAGGAATAAAATGAGATAATTCCATATACTTATTCACATGGATATTCTACTTATCGAATAATCACATGCAATATCAATAACCACTTTCATATTGATGGAATGCATAATTCCAGACTATCATAACCACATAGTCAAGGCCTCGTGCCAAGACTACAAATAAGATTTTGTCAAGGCCTTGTGCCAAGACACTAGTTTGTCTCATGAGACCTACCGATATATCGAGGAACTATAGCGGGCTCCACCCGTCACTTATTAAGTCCAATGCATTCCTATATGAAAAGGTGTAAACATAACATAAACATTCGTATTAAAACTAGCATACAAAATGTAAATACTTCATCCATAAGCCATGAATGGTATAAAAATAACACATCCACAGTCAAACATATCACAAAACCTTCAATAACATATAGAATTTTTGGATCATAATAAATAAACTTCAAATAATCTTAGTATCCATCAAAGGATGTTGACATAGATGAAATCAAAACTATTTGAGAGAAATATCTCTTTTTTTGAATTCATTTAAAAGTTACATAATTATAAAATAAAAAATTTACTTTGAAATTTTTCTTATAAGCTATTAAGGGAAGCTTCAAAGATTTTATAACGGCCTAAAATAGTCACACCTACTGCATAAGTTAAAAAAAGACATTCTTACCTTAATTCTATTGAAAAGGTTAAAAAGGACCTTGTTTGGAAAATGACGGAAAGATTCCTTTATAAGTCTCTCATAAAAGTAAAACAAGGGTATAAATGTATTTAACCCATATTCTAGTAAATAGTAAAAAAAATCGAAATACATTTTTAAGAAACATGGATGTGGATGATAAAGAAGTCCTAGTAGATTATTACGTATAAACAACCTCGAATAATGAAGAGATTGCAAAATGAACCCTTAAATTGTACTTTTCTTTGGTTGAGGTTAGGTTAACCTCTTGTATAATGTTCAAATAATTGTTATTAAATTATAGAAGAATAATATTCATTAATATTATATCATATATTTTCTTTTAACATTGATTTTTTAATAATATCTTAGTGTTATCATTCTTTCGGGTGTTAACTTACTCGTTTTCTTTTATATGTTTTATTACGTAAGCCATTTTTGTCATGGATAGGTTGTATCTTATTCATATCCAGAATGATATCAAGTCCTTAAACATTATTTTTAAATCATTAAATGAGAATTAGTCTTGAATGGATATGATGGGGACTTAATCTCATCGCGTTCATGGAGACGGTAGTCCTTACGTACGCAAGAGCGACAATATCATTCTTTTGATATTAAAATAATATATAATTGGATGGTATATCATATATACATAATACATATCATGTTATATTTATTATTTACATGAATTTCACATCATTATTATACCCATCCAAATATTTATTTATTGAATAACAATTACACCACGACGTAGAGACGGTAAGACGTACGTACGCACGTATGGTGACATGTCATTTAAAGGATGGATAGAATACTGAATATGGTTGTAACATATTTATAATAACATCAAAGTATATATAAGATACTGAAGTTATTATTTTAGAATGGGAATAAAAAAGAAAGAAGAAGTTGAAGAAGAAAGGAACTCGAAAGAGGGTGGTGAAAACATTACCTCTTCTTTGGGTTCTTCCTTTTGATTTGATCAAAATAGCTCCTTAGGTTGGATTTATTATCAAACTAAGGCCTATAATTTGATGTAATGGAATTTTATAGAGTATTTGGGCAGGGTTTGGCCGATCCAAAATGCTTTTAATGTGTGATTTAGTGAGAAGGGGGAGTTCCCTTTTATAAGAGGGGTGAGGGGCACCTTTGGAAAAGCTAGAAATATTATTTTATAATAAATTCATATTCAGATTATAATGGCTAAAAAGTAGATTATTTAAGGGTTAAGGTGGTGATGGGTCGAAAACCACTCAAACAGTAGAATTTAGACGGGTTTGGGTCATTATAGTAACCTTATCTTATAGTTTTAACTCTTATTTAATTAGTTTGACACTTACCATGTCACTTTGTATTTTTATATTATATAGTTAATAAACTTACTATATACCTACAAGAGACCCCCAAGTGGTCCATTAATGATAGAAATATCATAAATAAGTCTCATGGACGATCCTTTGATTTTTAGGAATTAAATATAAATTAATAATATAACATTTGTTTTAAACACTCTTTTATGTCTATTTTGACACTATTGGGTATTTTGTTTTTGATAAATTCATAATAGCATTATTACTTCGAAAAATATATATATAATGAATCCTAATAGGTAAAATGAACCTATAAAATTAGTGCAATTCATAAAAAGTCTCAAATTACATTTATTTGTATATTTATAATATCAATTATTTTAATATTTCATTAATTAGGTAATTACTGCATCACCATTGTGTCATAAATAAATTAAATTATTTAATGTCTAAAAATTATAAATAAAATACCATTATGTAGTAAGTCTTTTTAGTTTTCTAATTAATATTGACAATCAAATTTATCTTATGTGTAACCCTATATTAAAAATATTTTAGTAAATAAACTTTGATTTTAACTATTTTAACTCTTCTTTTAATTAAATAATAATAAATGTCCTAATCTAATCCAAGTGGACCTAAATGATAATATTTTATTCCTAAGGTTTTTTTTGGTCTATATACACTTGTCCAATAGAATTAGTACATGTGTTAGTGTAATATTAATATCATTTCTACCCTTAATTACCGTATTTACTTTTAACCGTGGAAAATAAAAGTAAATAGTTACTATTCACCAAAAAAATCCATCTCATTGAACCACATTTTACTCCTTGATATTAACCGTGTCTATCATATTTTTGAAATTTCACTCACAGAAGTAGTAAAATTATGTTTTATGTGAGTTTTCAAATTCTCCTAGGAGGTGGGTAAAAGACGGTAAAAAGTTCAAAAAAAAAATTTATATATCTAAAATTATTCTAAACCAAATCTAGTGAATTACATTGAACTTATATAGGTATTAATTATCTATTTTGACCTTATTTAAATTTAAATAAAATAAATAATTATTTAAATAAAAATTTTGTTTTAAACTATAACTCTGTGTTTTTTCACTATTCATCAAAAATTGAAAGTTTTCAGAAAAATACCAAAATTTCACTGTAGGATAATTTCGATATTCCGAATCCAAAAATGAAGTCCATTTTGAATGATAAAATTTACAAAATTTTAAAAATTGGGTATTACTATTCATAATGGATAGTTTGATTGGTTGTGGTGTGTGTGTTAGAACTCGAAGTTGCATACAACACACGCTACTGTATTATTCAAAGGAAAGCCTACTATGGAAGCTTGGGGTGTTACATTTTCTCTTGTGTTTTACTCTAATAAATGAGGGTATAGCCTCCCTGTCATGACTTACTAGACCATCACTACTAGTTGGTAGTATAATTACCCAACCTTAAATGTCACATAATCTTGAGTCAAGTCAAGAACTCACATTGAGGATATTTTTAGGTTTAGATTTTTAGATAATTGGCATTAACATCTTTATTTCATCTAAAATATTCCAATGTTGAAACTTATATTCTATCCAATTTTTTAAAAAAATAATACATCTTACATAAAACAACAATTCTTTTCTTGATAAATATATTTTGGAATTCTTTCTTTCTCTTAACCTTACTTATACCCTGTGAAATAATTTTAAAAAATTTGGGATGAGGATTAAAAGATCAATATGGGATATAAAATAAATAAAGGAAAGAAAACATTAGTCCATGAATAAATACAAGTAAATTAAATCATACTTTTCACTTATAAAACATAAGCTCTTTAATAATCCTCATGAAATCATAACATTTATGAAAAATTCAAAGAAGTCATAATTAATAAAGGTATCTTGTGGAATAGATATCATACATACATTATATCTTTTATAACCACATAGGTAGTAACCGTCGTCGTTACGTTTGGAATACCGATCATATTATATTCCTTAAATATCTCAGGAGAAACCGTAACTTTTACCTCTGTCATGTTACCCAATGCATTGGAGAGCTATCACTGGCTCACCCACCCTAGGTTTTTCATGGATCCACCCGTGTTTTTTATCACATAACCACCAATTATGTATTCAAGTAACATTGCATAATCATAACACATAAAATATTGAAATTATTCACATTTCACTCATCAATCATATGAAATCAATAAAAGATAATTAAATATTTAAATCTTTTCCAAAACCCCTAAAAACATTTAATGAAGTTATTTTTGAATCAAAGTGTCCCATACCACTTTAAAATTTTTAAAGGAATTAACATTTTAAAAATTTTATTTCCATATAAATAAATACATAAAACAATTTTGAAAACATGTACACTAATGAGAAATATTTAGAAGAATAAATATTTAAAACATTTAAAATGATGTTTTAGTTAAACAGTCTCTTACCACTTGACTAAATACATCAATAAAAATAATCAAATAAAAACATTAAATGAAACTTTATATTTCATGAGAATATATAAATTCATGATATAAAATGTCAAAAGGTAGTATATACACCATATAAAAGTGAATTGTTGTATAAAAACAAATAAGTCTCAATGGAATATTAATTGAGACGAAATCCCTTACTAAGATTTTATCCTTATATTAAGGATAAATCAATGACATAAATATGTGTTACTAATATAAATACTCCCAATATAATTTCATATTTAATTTAAAACAATCATAGGTCATTCCCACATATTTTTGGAAAAACAATACCAATGACATGAATATTAAACTCAATGAATGATTATTGGGTTTATATTCCACTTATAAAGTTCATATAAATAACATAAGAATTTATCAATAGGGTGATTATTTGTAGCAACAGTATATCCACACAAAGTTAAGTGTAAATTACAACATAAATAAATAAACATTTACTCCACATATAATCATGGAATAATATTATCAACAAAGTACGCGTAAAACCCAAAGAGTGGAAATTGAGTTTAGAAATTCCCTTAAAAAGATCATTTTGTTAATAAAATAGATCGATTATTTGTATTGAATATAAATACATATAAATAAATTATAAATAAAATATAGGATTTAAAAATTCATTTCTCACATAATCATAGCATGACATAATCAATAAGTATAATATTAACCTAAAGATTGGAAATTGGGTTAAGAAGTTCCCTTATGAAACTTCCGCAGCCTAATGATGTCACTTAAAAATTCCGAAAATGAGTTTATGATAAATAAAATGGTATCTCATAACATGTAAATAAATTTTATAGAAATAATGATATATAATAACATATCCCAACATAAGATAATGGAAAGTAAAAAAGATAACATTAAATAATTATTTTAATAAAATAGGAGGGTGAAAGGTTCCCTTACATTAAGTGTGACTTGTCTCGTTTGTTCGTTATATTCCTGAATAATAAAATTAGGATAATTTATACTTTCTTCAGAACCATTTTCAATTTTATTATTCATTTTATATCACTTATTTCCATGTTATATAAATTATATAACTATTTGAGTTTATATCAGACATTTGGTAAATGTTCGGTACTTGAGTCGAAAATGAAATTATTTTGATACAAATTATCCATGTGGTCATAATTCCATTATCTCCGTAATTATATAAATTATTTAAATATAATATATATATAAATAGTATATATGTATTTTTAATATTCCATAACATCTAGAGATAATAAATGAAATGCACTGTTCATGGAGACGGTATGTCGTACGTACACGTGAATGCTACTTTCATTTATTTTTTATATTAAAGGAATGAAAAATAAAAGATAAAAAGGTATATTATAATTCCATTATAATGTAAAATTTTATATATGTTAAATAATTTCAATATTCGAATCCTTTATATGTTTCATTTATGGCATTAACATGTCTTGTCACTTTGAGGGGGCGGTAGTCCGCACTTCCTCAAAAGGAATTATTATATTTACACATTTTGGAAAGCATAAAGGTATGATGTAAATAAAAAATACCAAAGAATATATAAAATTTAAATATAATATATAACATATATTAATAATGTTACATCATAATATCCACCATGGGAGGTGGTAGGAGAGAATTGAACAATCATCGTTTCGTGAGGGAGTAGTTCATCGTACACAAAAAATAGTATGTTCATATACGTTAGATGGAGGTGTGTGTAAGTGTAGTTCGAATAATTCTCATAAAAACATCCTAGTATATTGAAAATACATGTTTTTTCATGAAATAAAATAATAATAATAGCATGGTTAGTGGATAGTTAAAATAAAGTAAAGGAATTTGAGAGAAGACATTACTTCTAAATTGTGTAACTTCTTTTGATTTGAGCCAAAAGGCATTCTTGAATTGCATTATTCAAATTTTAAGGATTATAGGAGGAAGTGAGGTATTATTTGGAGATTATTAGAGTATAATTTGGATGATACAAGGGGATTGAGAGATTTTTGTAAGTGGGTAGATGGGGTGGCCTTTTATAAGAGGGAGGAGGGGATCTTTAGAAAAGTCTTGAAATATTATTTTTTTATAAATTTATTTTCGGTTTCAAATGGACCCAAAATCATTTATATCAAAGATAATATGATTTTGGGTCTAAAATATTTCTACTTATAGGTTGTAGAAAATTTTTGGTCACAAAACTAACCTTATATTTTAGCCTTACCCCTTAGTTAAAAACATTAACTCTTACCATGTCTTTCTATATTTTCATAATATATGGTTACTATAGTTACTATAAAATTATCAGAGAACCATAAGTGGATAATTAATGTAATTTATTATATTATTTAATTTATTTGGGCTAATATTTTAATTTTTTTACTATTATATCATTTCATAAAATTGTTTTTGTTTTAAAAACTCATTTATGTCAATTTTGACACTATTTAGTAATTAATTTTTGTTAAACTTATAACAACTTGATTCCTTAAAACCAAAGGAAATAACTCAAATATATTATTTAAATATCATATAAATTTTTTTGGGATGACATAAAAAATAATCAAATAACATTTATTTTAATATTTATAATATCATTTATTTGAATCCTTTATTAATGAAGCAATCATTTCACCATCATTGTGCCATAATTAAATTTATTTATATAATGTTAAAAATTATAAAAAAATATCATGATGTATAAAATCTTTTTAAATTTATAATGGTTATTTATAGTCTAATATATAACTTATATATCCCCATTTAATTTTTTTATTAAAATATACTTGTTTATGTTATATTTCCCATTTTGTTAAATTAAAAATAATATAATGTCATTTTCACACCCAAGTGGATCCCAAAAGCCAAAATTTTGGAATAAGGAATATCATGGTCAGAAATATATCATATAATAGTATTATAACACGTTTTAGGGAGGTTTTATACTATTATAATATTATTTGATAACTCTTATTTTCCTAATTTACCATTTAACCATAGTAATTAAAAATAATGAAAAAAGTTACTATTCATAATGTTCAAAAAAAGGTTCCTATTTATAAAATTTGGACCTTATGATTCTAAATATGGAATCCATTTTTGAAAATTCAAAACTCATATATTATAGTAATTAATTTCAAATTAATTCTCGTTGTCAAAACCAAAAACCATGTTTTTAAGAAGTATAAACTACCAAAAGATGGACATGCATTTATGTCCAATTTCATTGTGAAATTACTTAAAATGGACAAAATTGGATAAAATAATAAAAAAATATTCCATTTATACTTTAAAACCATTAAATAATATGATTTGTCAATATAAATTATTTAGATGTAAAAAGGTTTTTCAATTAAACGGTAGCGTATTTTTATTATTCATCAAAACATGATAGTTATGAGAAAAATATCAAAAAATCACCCAAAGTAAATTTGGATGTCCCTAATCTAAATAAGAAGTTAATTTTTTAAAATATAACATATAAATGTGTCAAATAAAATTTAAAATGGGTTCTCTATCAAAAGTTCGTAAAACTGCATTATTAAAAAAAATACTTCTTTTATTCGAAAATTTGAATTTATTCTTATATCATATCTAGAAAACATATAAGAGGAATTTAAAACATTAAATTGAATATATAACATATATTTTTTATTTTATATAAATCCATAAATAGTGATATGATTTTATAAACACAATTATTCTCTTTTCAAAAGGCTTTCATAAAAACAGATCCCTTATATTCAATTTGTTTTTATTTCCATTTATAAAACATTTGGTGACCAAAGAATCATTATTTTAAATTTTTTAAACCATATTTTCATAATCCAGTTTATACTATTCATTCCCTTCATTCTAATGTCTAGGCATTAACTACCATTTAAAATAATAATAATAATATTATATTATTTTTCGGTATAACTCAATATTGTGTGCAACATAAGATTTTAGAGAAACCCTTTATTGCATGTTAAGTACACTATCATACAAAGTGTCCCGATTAACATAAAATTAATATATTATTCATAAATATTAATTGATCTAAAAATTTATTATTTAATAAATACATGGTTCGTTACAGGTAGCCTCTAGCATATGGGGAGGTGTGCTTGAAATCATGTGACCGACCACATTTAGGCATCGTTGCATGGAACTTGGGTCGAGGTGTAACAAAATCATATATATATATATACATCAAATGAGATTTAAAATGAGGAAATAGTGATTGATTGAATATATAGAGTCATTTTATTTCAAACTACTTTATTCAACTAAGAAAAGGAATATGGTTATGGATTCCCTCAGTAGGAAATCCTATCCTTGGAGGATCTTGAGGAAAAATAAGAGTTTAAATTGATTTAAATTATAGTTTATCTCAACTTTATAGTCATTTTTCATCATTATAGGATGTGTTGTTACCATCCAACTCTTGCATCATCTATTTTTTAATTATTAAAGGATTCTGAAAAGTCTTATCAAGATTATATTATAATAATATATAGATTTAAAGGTAGGGAGATTTATAAAATATAGTCTCAATATTTTGAATCCTTCTACTTATTCATTGATGGATTTCGATTCCTTCAAGTTTGACTGAATAAGTCAAGAGGGGATATCACTTTTCTTGATTTTTTTATTCTTTTTTCCTTTATATGTATAATTATACTCATATGTAATTTGAGTTCCTAGGTATGGAACCATATATAACTAGTTTGTTTATAAATATATCAATTGAATAAAATGAAATCTAGATAGTAATGACCTTTTGATGAATTACAACCACTCCTTGTACCGGTGTATAATTATGAAAAAAAACTATTGGTTTTCATAACTAGATTACTGATATTCATGATAGTTTGTGATATAGTCTGTTTGATTGTGTAATCCTTGAATAAAAAAATATATCATTCATATAAAATAATTTACTAATGAAAAAGAATTTATAATATCAAATGTACTCGAGACAGTGAAACTAGATGGGGTACCTATGAGTATTTTCTTTGATTAGAACTTGAGGTTAACATCAATGTATTTGTAGAAGTTTTAATGATCACTTGAAACATAAATGTAAGTGAGTAAAAAATAACCCCCATATATAGATGGTAAATATTTATAGACCTTTTACATTCTAGAGGATATGTTTCAGGCCTATTTTATTTAATTTGGAATCTCTTGAGAAAATCATTAATTATTAATAATGTTTTTTAAAATAATTGTTATCAATTGACCATTACGGTGAATCCTTTTGATGTTATATATCATATACCCTATTGTTCCCCAATTTAATGGATAAAAATTAATGTGTCCTATTTATTTAGACATAGCATAGTAAAAGATAGGATTGCATGTGAATTTTTTTTGATAATGGTCCAAAATTGAGTAAAGAATTAAAAAAGTTATTTGTAGATCCTAGGTGGTGAAACATGACAATCTATGATACTAATCATTAATTTCTAGAATTTTCTTATAATTTAGGTGAATAAAATATAAGGAACCAAAAAATGGCTCCCTACTTTTTCAAACTATTTTCTATACACTAATTTATCAATGATACAACCAAAATATTTTTTGTATATCTATGTTTCAATTATATATATAAGGTGTTATATTTATCTCAGTTGATGAAATATATACCTAATCCTACTCATGTTTTTTCAAATTATAATAAAGAGATAAATGTAGAACATTTGTATATGTATAAACCAATTGGTATCATTGATGGAAGTCATAAGTTATTAAGTGGGAAGGCCAATAAACTTGTGTATGTATGATAATAACATAGTAAAAATCCGGATGAATCACATAATCAATTGATATATATTAAATCTATATGTCTAAAATTATTACCCAGATAATCTTGAAGATCCTTCTTAAAAATGATAAAATTGATATTGGTGAGTCTATAATGGCCAATGTCATCCATGTATATCATTTTTTAATTAATTTTCTTTTTTCTACTCAAATAACTAATTGTAGGTTCAACGTAGATTAATGAATGACTTAAAGGGAAAAGGAGGAAAAATATTTAAAAAATTGTAATAAGTGTACAATATACCCAGTGACATGGTTCCCTATATCTTGTGGTATATAGTTGAGATATATATCTCACTAATACTTTTATTGAGTACCCAATGGGTTCTCACCACATACTTAGTGGGTAATGGGTGGTCTATTGTCCCCTAATCAATACCAAGTAAATTTCAAATGACTTTTTAATAAATGATGGAATAAGTAGAAATATTTTCTAACTGAGACCTCTTATTATTTTTTGGTGTTAATCTACTCATATATTTGTTAAATGATCACCCATCCTTTCACTACTCATCTAAGTGGATCCAACCACTAATAATTCATAAATCTATCACCACACCTAAATAACTTACTTACTCCAGTGATATTTAGGTAGGTTAACCCTGATGCATACAAATTTTTTACTGTTTATCTAGAAAATAGTGAATTCACTAAGCTTACAATGGTCAAACATTCTAAAATCCATCAAAGTTGTTGCATATCTTCATTTTTTAATTGTCAATTAGAACTTAAGAGGTTCTTTTGTTGGTGTCCACTCCTCTTTCACAAGCTATTATAGTTTTATAATCTGTAGTAACCTATGGTAGTGTGAGATATAACTAAAAATGGAGTTCCTTAGAAAAAAATATTTCTAAATCATTAATTATTAAAATTAAAAATTAAACCAAAATATTTTTTGACATTGATTGGATTATATTATGTTATATCATGATTCCTTGAGTTTTAACACACGTATTATCAACAAAGATAATATAATTAAATTCTATAATTATGTGCTATCTGATATGTGTAGAATTAGTATTGTTTTATATTTCTTATAATGATTCCTCATCAAATGGAAGTGGTTGATTTCAATATGTATATGTCTATATATATATATATCCTATTATAAGTTTATGGTGTATATTATTATATTCTCTACTAAGAATTTATGGGGATCTTAATAGTGTATAGATATCTGTCAGTGTGTATGTGTTCATGGTTATTTCCATCTTATATTGGATTTAATTTCACCACCACCTTATAATTTAAACATGGATCGAGGAATATATTTACATTTTCTTTTTCTATGATTACCTAACACTGTAAAAATAATCTTTTACTTTTATAAAAATCATATCACTGTTAAAACACAATTCATGGATACAATGGTTTTTTGTATTTTGATAATATATATATATATCTTAATTCAAAATATTTCATACAATTGATTTATAAAAATAATCACACATGAATCCCTTCTTCTCATAACTATATATGACCATTTCCAATGTAAATAGGGAAACATTAGAACATAGTGTGCTCAAACACTTAGAATGTGATAAAAATATCAATAATACATATAATATTCCTGAAAATATTACAAAAACTAAAGGATATTATTATGTACCAACCTTTGTGCCACTAAAAGGTGCCCCGAGCCAGTTGTCAACATGCCCACAAGCATGCCTCCCTATACACCAGAGGGTGATGAACAGTAGAGAGGGTCCGGTAAGTCATCCTTGGGGAGACATACACACTTTGGTCAGAATAAAACACCAACAGAAGGAAACAACAATAACCAAGTGAGGAAGCATATAAATAACCCAAAAAAACCATGTCATATGATATTCAAAACAAGAAAATACAATACTAAAATGAGAGTTAAAACATGATATGACAATGAAAATGGAAATTGTCTACAATGAAACTAAATGTAAGGACACAATTAATACCATGTGGGTTCTAAACCATGGTTGGTTCCCTCTCCCATGATCTAAACCCAAACAACAACCTATCCTAGGGCATTTCCTTATCCTCTCCTGAAACCACAAAGTCGACTTGGGTACCTATCTGGCAGTACAAATAGGGTGTGAGTACAACTCATTAAGCCACTACAAATAGTAGAAAAATCAATTCCAATCAAGAGATAGTGGATGAAACTTTACGAATCAATATATACAGTGCATAATTAAATAGTTATCACATTATCATTTAATCTTTAATCATCACATTTGGCCCAGTTTCATTTCATATTTTCCATTGGAATCAACATTCATTATTATCATTCATTTAGTGCTGAACGTTATGTCAAGCACCTCAAATCTCATTCAGTATAGGTCTCCATGCCTAAAACTCCATATCTCATTTGGTGTAGGCCTTCATTCCTAGCACCCCAAAATCTAAATCTTGGATAACTATTATGGAGGAACTCTATTTCCATGTCCCATCTTCTAATCAGTTTAAAACTCCATGTCTAGCACAAAAATAATATCTGCAATTTAATCATTCTTTAATTCACAATAATTATCCGCATAAATCCATTACTAATCTAGTGATTAGTTAAACATTTCAAAGTCCATTATTTAACTCAACAATTAACTAATCACATAACCAATTAATTAATTCGTTAATTAATTAATCAATCAAAACAATTCTGATTCCATTATTAATTCATCACAATTAATTATCCATATCAAATCTCAACTTTTCATAATTAATTATCACATTTAATTATCTTTGATCAACATCATGGAACATAAATAATTCTCAAAATTAATTATCTTACATATCCAAACATCATTTCATATTTAATTTTCCCCAATTAATTATCTTAACAAAATCAATTCAATATCTCAATTACGAAATCTCAATCCAAAACCAATATCCAAAATAAGACTCCATTTGAGAAACTCCCCTTTATTTGTTCTGTGATTCAATTATCAATTAATCACCAAGGCAATCACAAGTCAATTCCACATTCCTAATTACTCTAATTTAAGAAATCATTTTTCAAGGGAAGCTAGAAAATCCAAAAACTAACATTCACATATAAAATCCACGACTATGGGTGCTAGATTTAGACCACCTACCTCAGTTTATTAGAGGATGATAACCCAATGGAAATCCCTACAATTTTTGCGGCACAACATCATCGATCAATAACCTAATCTAAATACCTAAACCGAAATTATGATCAAAGGCATCAAGGTATTGAAAGTCTATATCTAGATCCACAATCATAGATCTAGATATTAACTCATCCTTTTAGATCCATGGAAAAGGTGGATATATTCCATGAAATAATCAAACAAAGGTATAGGACTGAATGGGAGAAGCAATGGGATGAAATACACTTACGAGAGAGAGAGAAGATCTTTAATCAATGCTTTCAATCTCGAAGAACGATGTTCAAAGCTCCTTGGAATCCCTCCAGAACGATCTCGGATCACTTAGAATTTTTCAAGACTAATCCAAGGTCAAAAATGGGAGTCTTGGGGGTTCTTTTGGTTTTAAAAAAATATTTTCAGATAATTAATCTTGCACGCAAAGTTTCCTAGTCTAGGGTGAATGGTTATGGAAAACCTTGTGCCAACTGTTTGGACCTCTCTATCTAGGTTTGCATAGTTGGCCAGGTCTAGTCACACAGTTTATCAAACAATGAAAAAACCGTGCAGATATCTCTTTACAGGTTTGCACAGTTTGCACGGTTTAGCTGCATGATTTGTCAAATTGTGTGCAAACAGTGCACATCCCATTTTTAGTTAGTTATCGATAAAAATCACCCAATTTCACCATTTGACATTACTCCAAAAAAATGGTACTCAAAAACATCAAAAGTACTTAAAAATGCACTTGAGATGACTATAGAAATGGCTGGGATCATACAATATCTCCACCTTATAATAGCTCATCCCCGAGCTGCTCTCCCACTTTTCTCTAAGATTCCGAGCCAAAAATATTGGGTCATTAAGACCCCATGTCTTCTTCCCATTCCCATGTTTCCTATTGAACACTTCCATGTCACCATAACACTTGAACTAATGGCCCAGTCTTCCCTTGTAACACGTTCTCACTACGACCCAACACACATATCAGATTCTTCTCAAAGGACGAATCTATCTTGAGGTCAACCTCTTCCATATAAATCACATGAGAAGGGTCGGGGTGATACCACCGTATTTGTGACATATGAAAAATATCATGCATAGCACTGAATTTGTACGGAATGTCTAATCGGTATGCCACTAGCCCGATTCTCTCCATCACCTCAAATGGTTCTACAATCCTGGAAGTCAACATGCCCTACCTATGTATCCTATGGTGACCCACTCCATGTGACACCCAAAGGAATACACGATCTCCCTCTTTAAATTGTAGGAGTCTTCTCTATTAATCATCATATGAATTCTGCCTACTTTGAGTCATAGCCATACATTTCAAAATCAACTGCACCTGCTCCAATGTCTCCTAAATGAGACTCGGTCCCAATAGCTCTCAATCACCTACCTCTAACCAAGGAATAGGTGATCTACAAGGTCTGACATAAAGTACCTCATATGGTTCCTTCTTTAAAGTTTCCTGATGAATTTTTTAGGTGAACTCCATTAAATTCATGTTCTTCTCCGATGAACCACCAAAATCAAGCACACATGATGGTAGAATATCCTCTAACACTTTTATGGTATGCTCCGACTTCCCTTATGACATTTGGTGTAAGGTCGTACATAAAAGAAACATATGTACCAAGAACCTTCTGTATTCCCTACCAAAATCATGAAGTAAAGTGTGAATCACGATATAAAACTATTGTATGTGGCATTCCATTCAAAAAAACAATCTCTCGTATATATAGTACTCCCAATTGTTCTATTGTAAAGGTTTCCCTAATAGGATAGAAATGTGCTACCTTCATTAGTCGATCCACAATGACCCAAATAGAATGATATTTCCTATGTTTCTTTGGAAGTCCTACCATGAAATCCATAGTCACAACATCCCACTTCCATTTCGGAATAGGCAACGGCTGAAATAGGCCTCTAGGTCATTAATTCTATACCTTCACATTTTGAAAGGTGAAACATCTTGTTACGAACCCTAATATCTCCTTTTTCATTCTTGTCGACCAAAACTATCTTCATAGGTCACAATACATTTTTTTCACCCCAGGATGTACCGCCCACTTTGAGGTATGAAATTATTGCTTGATTTCCTCTCGCATACGCATAGGCACAACAACCTGAATTTTCACATTGATAATTTCATCCTCATATATTATCTAGTATGAAGGTGTCGCCCCACCTTCAAGGCTTTCCCTTGTGGCTAAACACTCCATATCATCATACATTCTATCCATGATATGTCTCAAGAATGTAGGTTCCACTGGTATAGAAACTAATTTCATCCTCTCCTAACTCTCATAAACAACCACAATCATTTCCCCCCAGCAAAGTTAACGTCTTCCACTATGAACTCGAATCATATACCAGCTGAGTTTGAGTTTTCCTGCTAAATTAATCAGCTACACTATTCCCCTTTTTGGGTGTATATGCCAGTTCAAATTCAAAAGAATGCATATACTCTACCCATCTTCACAAATAAATATTAAAGTCACGTTGTGAAAATATATACCACAAGATTTTTTGATCCGTAAAAACTGTAATAGTTTCACCAAAAAATAGTTTCTCCGACACTTAAGAGCATAAACAACTATTTCCAACTCAAGGTCATGCGTAGGGAAATTATTTTCATGTGCCCTCACCTGCCAAGACTCATAAGCAATGATTCAATCCCTTTAAATCAACATAAATTTGAGTCTGATCCCAGAAACGTCACAATACATCGTGTAATCCTCACTCAACTTATGTAAGATCAAAATAGGTTCTGATGTCAAGCGCTTCTTTAACTCATAGAAATCATTCTTTCATGATTTTATCTAATCAAAATTTATCCCTTTCTTTTTTAAACCTAAAAGTGGTGGTGCTAATTAGTAAAAGTCTTGAATGAACCTCCTATAATAACCATCTAATCCCAAAAATCTTTGGATATCAAACACATTCATGGCCCACTCCAAAGAAATCACAACCTGCACTTTTTCTGAGTCCACTGTCACACCATCTTTCGTGATGATATTCCCCCAAAAGTGTACCATGTTAATCCAAAACTGACATTTAGATATCTTGGAATATAACGGATTCTCTCTTAGTGTACCCAAGATGATGTCAATATGTTGCGAATGATCATCATGAGTCTTAGAGCACACCAATATTTCTTATACAAACACCTCCAAAAAATGATCTAAGTATGGATGAAAGTTCCTATTAAACAACACCAAATATATTTGTGGAGAATTTGTTAACCCAAGCGGCATTACAACAAACTGATAAAGGCCATACCTACTTCTAAAAGTATTTCTTGGTATATTAGAGGTCCAAACTCTCACCTGATGATAACCTGATCTCATATCGATATTTGAGAACACACAAGCCCCCTTCATCTAGTCAAACGTATCATCGATATGCGAAAGAGGATATTAGTTTATCATGGTCATTTTATTCAACATTCGGTAATCGAAACCAATGTGTAAAATCTCGTAGGCCTTCTTTGCAAACAATATAGGTTTTCCCAAAGGCAACGTATATGGATTGATAAACCCTTTATCCTCCAACTCCTCCAACTATGTTTTGAGATCTTGAAGCTCAATCAGTTCTATTCTATAAGGTGTAATAGATACCAGCTCAGCCCCTAGCATGATCTCTATAGTGAATTCCACATATCTCTCAGGTGGAACCCTTGATAAGTCTTTAGGAAAGATATCCTGAAATAGTTCCACTACTTTTGGAAGAATGTCTTTTCTACCACTCCCATCATCTTGAAAAAGAATATGAATTTGGGTTTTGGGCTCTTCCAATTTTTCAGTTATTGGCCCAGCTCGGCCTGCATGGATATCCCATTCTCCACAATTAACACACTGGTCACCCTTAGAAGATAAAAAGTACACTTTCCTGCGGCAACAGTCTTTATGGTCTTGGTATGCTACTAACCATTCCATACCCGAAATCAGCTCAAGGATTGTTATATCGTGGAAATTGTTATCCCAATTAAAAAAATAAACTCTGATCTCTAGAGAACATCCCTTTCATAAACATATGTCCACATACCGTGTTCCGAATGGTGTATTGATATTCATCACCTCGCTTATGGACTTCACCTCCAGGATCAAACCATTAACAAGATTTGTATATATAATCGATTAGAGGAACTAGTATCAAACAAAAAAGTAGCAAAACTAGATGAAACTATAATAGTTCCTCTCTCTATCGATGGACCACCCTCTCTCTCCACAAGTGTAGATTTCACTACATATAATTGTCCTTCCCCTCTTCCCTATGGTATCATTTGACTCCCTTGAGTAGAACTACTCTGATGACGTGGGTGTCCATACCCTGAATCCCCACATCCTCTAACACTACCACTTCTTCCAATAGATTTCCAGCAACCAGACCTATATGGTGTAGAAGACCCCCTTCCCACACTCCGACTCTGAGCAGCTGCTCCCTCAACACTAGCTTGTCGCTGATTCTTATAGAACTTCTTTAGGCACCCCATCTTTCCATAAAACCAAAACTCCACTCGTGGTACATGACAATATGTATGATAGTGTCCCTACCTACCACAATGGCGGAAAGGCACATGGGTAATATCTGGTGCCACTATTCCTCCTGGATGTCCAGCTTGATTTACACTGTCCCAACTAAGGTTTTTGTAATGGTGCTTCTTGCTCTCAAGAGGTGAACTCCCAGATCATCTAGTGATAGCTACATGTCTCGTACTAGAAGCCTCCTTAAGGTTACCCTCTATAATGAGAGATTGATTAACCACTTCTGAGAATTTACTCTGCCTAAATATATTTACTTGGGACTTAATTTCACACCTAAGTCCATCCTGAAATCATTTTTCCAAAGAAGCCTCTTCTGTCACCAATGTTGGAGAAAAACACTATAAATATGTGAAATGTTTAGTGTAATATATTATGGACATTCTTCATTGGGTAAGGTGAATAAAATTTAAATCATTATCTTGTATCAGTGTCTATAGATATAAGTGATCCATGATCTTCTCTAGAAAGTCCTTCCATAACATATCATCAGTCTTTCCAGATCGTACCTGATGGTCCCACCAGCGCTTCACTGAACCCCATATCATATAAGAAGCCAACTTGACCCTCCTCCCAGACAGAGTCTCAAAATGGTCAACTGTTATCTTTATGGATTCAATCTATAATTCATCACCCACATTTACACCCTATCTAGTAAAAGTAAAAGGGTGTTGCGGCTGAAACACCCTTGTTAACTCAGACATGCTGTTCAAAACCTACCTTGGGTATCTCTCCATGAATTTCAGGAAACAAGAAAATTTCTCCTGAAACTATTCACATTTTTCTTCAGCTTTCACCAATGGTGCCTCATGTTCCCTTTCTGGGAGTTTTTCCAAGCCATACCCCTTGATCTATCCCTCAATAAGTGTCGTGGAGGCATATCTCTACAAATTCAAGCACACATATTAAGTCTCATAATGCAACATTATACCATTTACGTAAGAGAAGAACTTATCAAAACAAGTTTCAATATGTACTTTCCCACTTTTCATTCCACACAGTCAACACTGAGGCCTTGTCACTATCCTTAACCATCCTACTCCGAGGACTTTCTTAACAATGGTATATGCATTTTCATTAATTAATCTAACCATTAATTAATCACATTATCTCAAATTAATTAATTTAACAATTAATTAATTAATCATAATCATTTCATCAATGAATGTTCTCATTAAAAACCCATGTATTCATATTTTTCATCATTATTTCCATCTCACAACAAGGGAAAACAGTTTGAGTTCAATAACATACCCATAACAAGTTTTCTTGTGAGTGTTTAGAATGATGCATGTCATAACAACCCTGAGTGTCTAGAATGATGCATGGAGACTCAAGTATTGTGATTATTTTGGCCATTAATCAAAATTCAACAATTTTCAAAACTAATATCATATCTCAATAGAAGTGCTTCACCTAAGGTGAAATAATATCTGATTGTAACAACAAACAACAATCACAATAATCCCACCCTGAGTACTCAGATTTTCTACCATAAATAGGTCTGCACCTCCCACACACGAGCTCATTAAAAATCCTCATCTTTTCTGAGTATCATGTATTCATTTCCCAAAATATTAATATAAAAGAATAATAAAGAAAATAAAACTCTTTTGATACCACTTTGTGGCATCCCAACCTGGGTTCCACTAAATGGTTCCTTGTGTCAGTTGGCCAAATGCCCTCAAGTGCACCTCCCCATACACCAGAGAGTGTCGAATAGTAGAGAGTGTCTGGTAAGTAATTCTTGGAGAGATTATACCCTCTTTAATTAGAATAAGTCAGAAATGGAAGAAAACAAAAATGACCAAGTGTGGAAGCCTATAAATAACCAGAAAAATACTGTGTCATTTGATATTCAAAAAAATAAAATACAATACTAAACTAAATGGTAAAACATTATATGAAAATTCCAAGGTCATGTGTCTGAAATGAAACTAAAACTAAAAACATAATGACTCCCATGTGGGTCTCGAACCACATCTTCTTCTCTCTCCCATGCCATAATCCCAAACAACTACCTATCCTAGGGTGTTTCTGTTTACCTTTCTTGCAACAATACAGTCTACTCAGGTGCCGATCATGCAGCCCAAATAGGGTGTGAGTACAACCCATTTCGCCACCACAAACAATGACTAAAACAAGTCCAATGAAGAGATATTGTATACAGTTTTATGAAGAAATAAATATGATGCGTAATTGAATTGTTGTTATATTATCTTTTAATATTTAATCATTACATTTAGCCCATTTTCAATTATTGTTTTCCATTTCAATCTTCGTTCATTATTATCTTTCATTTGGTGTTGAATAGCATGCCAAGCACCCCAAATCTCATTCAGTGTAGTTCATCATGCCTAACACTGCATATCCGATTCGGTGTAGGTCAGCATGCCTAGAACCACACAAGCATGGATAACTATTGGGGATGAATTCCATATCCAATTACCAGCTTCTAATCAATATAGAATGCCATGTCTAGACCAAAAATATGTCAACCATTTAATCATTTTAATTCAAAATAATTAGCCACATCATTCCATAACTAATCCAATGATTAGTTAAACATTTCAAAGGCCATTAGTTAACATAATAATTAACTAACAACATAAACCATTAATTAATTCATCAATTAATTAATCAATCAACAAAATTATCATTCCATAATTAATTATTCACAATTAATTATCCATATAAAATATCCGATTTTCATAATTAATTCTCACAATTATTTATCTTTGATCAAAATCATAAAACATAATTAATTATTATAGTTAATTATGTTTGATCAAAATCATGGAACATAATTAATTCTCACAATTAATTATATTATATATACAAACATAATTTCATAATTAATTTCCCCCAACTAATTATCTTAACACAATAAATTAAATATATAAATTAAAAAATCTCAACCCATAACCAATATCTAAAACACATATCTATTTGGGAAACCCCCTTCATTTTTTTCGTTATTCAATTATAAACTAATCACCAAGGCAATCACAAGTAAATTCCACATTCCTAATTACTCTAATTTAGAAAATCAATTATTAATTGAAGCTATAAAATCCATAAACTCACATTCACATATCAAATCAATTAATATGGGAGTTATATTTAGTCCACCTACCTCTGTTTATTGACGGATGTTTGGCCAAAAAATCCAAAAAGTTCATATGGCACAACATCATTGATCATGCTTCGAATCTAAATCCTTAAACCAAAATTATGACCAAATTCATGAAGATATTGCAAATATAGATCTACATCTGCAATCCTAGATCTTGATTTCAACTCATCAGTTTAGATCCATGGAAAAAATGGAGATCTTCAATGAAAATATCATAGAAAGATAGAGGAATGAATGAAAGAAGAAATTCGATGAAATCCACTCACTGGTAAGAGATAAGATCTTCAATCCGGGCTTTCGATCTCAAAGAATGATGTTCGAATCACCTTGGAATCCCTCTGGAAGGCTCCAGGATCACCTAAAATTTTATGATCTTGAGAAAAGATTAAAATATGGGAGTCTTGGGGGTTTGAGTGGGTTTAAAAATAGATTTTCAGATAATTAATCTCATGTGCATGGTTTCCAGGGAAGGGTCACATAGTAAGGGAAAATTGGGCGCCAACCATGCCGACCTCTCTTTCCAAGTTTGCATGGTTAGCACAGTTTAGTCGCACGGTTTGTCTAACTGTGCACAAACTGTGTGGATCTCTCTCTCGAGGTTTTCATAGTTGGCATGGTTTAGTCGCATAGTATGTCAAACTATGTACATACCAGTCACAACCCACTAACATTTAGTTTTTCTTAAAAAATCACCCAAACACACCCCAAGCCATTACTCAAAATCAATGGTACATAAAAACATCAAAATTACCTAAAAACACACTTGAGATGCCTCTAGAAAATTCTGGGATATTAAAAATATTATCAAGTGATAAATGTTATGATTTATTGAATAATATCATGAAATCATAGGATGTGAAATTAGTCTATTTATTCCACAAAAATGATAACATAAGTAGCTCATATACATGGATTAAAATAAAATGGAATTAAATATCACATGAATGTTAATAATAATTCTAAAAATGATACAAAAAGTAATACAAGACTTTATAATCATACTATAAATTCCTAATTCTAATATCATGAAAAAAATGTTGATATTGTAATGAACCATGATTTTCATAATTACTTGTCCTCAATTAAATACCTTTTAAGTCTCTTGTTTTACAATAACACAGAATCAAATGAAGAAATATATTGGATTAATGAAATTGTTAAATATTAACATGAAACTATATCTATTAAATTTTTGGGTATAACAATAATTAAAAACTTTATAAAAACCATAAAATTGGTATAATAAAAAAATTAATTTTGTTCTTATAAGATATATGTCTCTCAAAATTGGTTTTTTCATTATGAGAACACATATTAAAAATAATTTTTTACATATTTATAAATTGAATCAAATAAAATGATTTCAATATTTTTAATCAAAATTATAAAATTTATAAATGTGTACAATTTCCTTTTATGAATAAAATTGAGTTTCTAAGGTAAAAAATATTTACCACGGTAAAATAGTTATTATTCCAAGAATCAAACTTTTTAAATATGATTTATTTTAAAAAATTAAATTTATCTCTTATAAATTGTTATTTAAATTATTTTGTTTAATGACATATAAAAATAAATAAGCCCTCGTTTAATTTTTTTTATGTTAAATAATATTAATAACACCAATCAATTAAAATATCATATCTCTATAAAAATGAATGTCAACACATTATATGTTTTCATTTAAAAGTAAAATTTATCCTATTTAGAAATTTAATCAGGATTAATGCCAAATTAGTATTTATCATACTGAAAAAATTTAGAAGGTTCATCATAAATTTTTAGTAATACAATAATTACTATAATTAATTTCTAATCAATATTAATAAAGAAAAACATGGGGAAAAGGAATTATATCAATTATTTTCTAATTAAAATATTGTATAAACCTTCTAGAAGGACTTCTTGGGTATTAAATTAATAACCACATGTGTCACCTACCATTTAACAACCAAATTCTTGTAACTAAAAAAATACACCTAACACCCCATGTGATTCCATTCATACCCAATACCTATCTTTATAATCCATGAAAATCCCCTATTATCACCTATAAAACAAGATCACTCCCACACATTCTCTCACTCATATAAAATCCAAGGGATTTATTCAGGAATTTAACTTCCCTATAAAACATTGAAAGTCTCCCAAGGAGTTAATAGTGCTCTATGGAGTCCTACCAATCCTTAATATTTAACTTAGCAAGGTAAGATTTCTCCTCCTCCAATTATAGATTAAAGTGCTTATTTTTGGAATAATCCATTTGAGTTTCAAATGATTATACATTCATATGTTATTAATTATCCCTTTAATTTAAAAATTGTTCTAAATTAATGACATACTTCCCATCTATATTTAAAACCATTCTTTAAAATTTTTTGTATAGAAGTTATGATTCTAAAATCACTCCTTGATTCTCTTCATATTATTCTTAATTCAATCACTACATTTTATTTAAATATTTTAATATAAATGTGATTATTATTTAACATGTTCATCATAAATCATTTCATATACTAATAATTCCATATTAATTAGTTATTATCTTTCATTCTTATTGATACATTTCACAATCCCTTTTTATATAGTCATTATAGTACCAAAATAATTCCACATTTTTCTGTCTCCATATTGCCAATACTCCACTCTAATATCATTAAAGGGGGCCCATATAAATAATTTTTAATAATTTTTATTCTTATAGATTCTGAAATAGGTTACTAAGATTTTTATTTTTATTATACATGATGTTAGAATGTGATCATCTAAGAAAAAATTAAAGGTAACAGTTTCATCAACTAAATTTTTTATTCATTAGGTCAGAGAATTATTTAATTGAATATAATTATTCAAAAATTCCTTGATCATACTATTACTCTATATTATATGGTGTTTCCTTTTCAACAATATTGAAATTAATACTAATTATCAATTACTATTTATTTTCTAAAATGAATTATGAATTAAAATTTTACTATTTGTAATAATAACTCCCACTTTTACCAATGAATCCTTCCTACCATTACCATGTTTTCATTCCAACCAATGTTCCCATAAATTTTTGTAATAGTTAACATATTTATATGATTCAAAAAATTATTATTACCACATTTTTTATAGAGAGTTTAATATTCTTTTTAATTATGTGGGTTTTTGAACAAGGCTATTTCAAAAAAATGGGGTTTCTTTCCTTTAACCAATAAAAAACTTTATTCTCCAGTATAATTTCTTGAAAACATTTATTTCTTTTAAAGTATATATTATTTTAATGTATTTATAATATGGTTTTCAAAAATTATTCTATTTCTCTTCTTAAAATTTTGTTTTTTGGAATTAGTTTACCCTTCATATTTTATAACACTTTTTAAAAGGTTCAGTGAAAACGTTCGTTTTTTCCACTTATATTTTTCCTCCATGATTCATTTATTATGAATTAATGTTTTGATCATCATATATGTGTTAATATATTATTATTACTTTTTTAAAATTATATTTTTATGTCTTATGATATCTTAAGTTTATATTATAATAAAACCCGTTCTTTTTTATTGGATCTTTAAGATATTTTTATGGTTGATTATAAGTGGAATGAATATGTATGGATTATGAAAGGTGTGGTTCTATATATCCCACCCAATGCATTGGTTTGTGTTTATATATAATTGATATTCATGCATGGATATAATTATTTTTCTCCCATATATGTGGGCATGATGGGTTTTCTAACATTTTGAAGCATAGTCAAAATGAGTTTGTTAACCATGGCGTGGAAATAATTGGTTTTATCACAATAATATTCTTATGATTCTTTTTTGACCAAAATTTCCATGTTTTTTATGAAGTTATTAAAAAAATTAATGTTTTTTTAATTTCAATTAAATTTCATGTTTTCATGATAATTTATTATTTTTAATGTATGCCGCACTTTAGGTCATTTTCACATGTTATATATTTTATCTTTTATGCTTAATTAATAATCCATTTGTGATATTAGGTTTCCATAACATGTTTCACGATTATAATTTGTGGTATTATGATATTTTAATAGTATATTTATTCCCTTCCCCATGTTGTCTTTCACTTTTTGATCTACTACTTTATGATATTTTTTTACCTTATTGACCATTTCAGGTCACCCATTTTTTATATTTATAATTCTCATGTTATAAAGATGAATATTTCAGGAAATTTATCTAGAAAATGTTCTATAGGAGAATGATTATGGAGAAATGATGTCAAGTATATTTAAATAATATGTTTATGTAGGTAATATCCATGACACAAAACCATTGGGTCCTTGGGTTGTGTAATTGTTTGTGAGATGAATTATTTAAATCATGAGTTAATTATACTATTTTTTGTAAGTTTATCTTTGGTCTCCTTAGGTATAAACTAATTAATGAATCATGTTTGTATCATGGGGACCAACCAATGCATTTATGGGATATAGAATCCACGCCCCCACATAAAATAAAATAATTAAAATGCATTAATAATAAAAATTAATGTCTATAATATAAATAAATGACTTTTCCTTAGTAGTCACAAACATAAAAATTAATATGTTATAGATAATTTTCTATATATAAATAATGAGTATTAATATTATATATTTTTCATCAATAAATACAATATTAAGACTTTTTGTGAAAATACATCTATAAAATAATTTATTATATCCTATTTAAACCATATATAATAAATTGAAATATGATTGAACTGGTATAAATTGACAAAATAATAATTTCTTTTCATTGAATCCAAGTTGAGACATAAAGAAAGGTTGGATATCAATAGTATTGTTGGTTGGATTCTAAAAAATTTTAAATGGTGGAGTTAGTTATTTTTAAATGAGTTTGATGGGATAAAAGTGAATTTTTTCTAAGACTATATTTAATAATCATGGGGGTTCACCACTTCTATATTATAATATTATATATGAATTTGAAATCAACAAAAGTCACATAGGATTCCATTCTATTGTTGTTGATGTAATGAGAATCCTCCACCACTCACTGATTAATGTTACTTAGAACTAATAATAGAAATTCCTAAATATATAATTGTAATCCTTGAAGTTTCTTTTTAATAATAAAAAATGAGAATTAAGTCAATTCACTCAACTATGTTTGTTCTATCACTTACCTCACAACATGAGGACCCATTTCACATTTTTTAGACATTTTCTAATGTGGTTATCAATCATAAGTGTGTGTGTGTGTGGGTCACTCCCCATGATAACCTCATTGAGATGGAGATGGTATAAATATTATTATTTTTTGGAGATCAACTCTAATTTTTACCTAACATCCATTGTTAATTTTTAATTTATAATGAACATATTCCATATGATTCATGTCAACATCCAGTATCATTTCTTCATACACTAACATTTGTTTTCTATTCACCATCAATATGAGAGGAATTATGTTGAGAAGAAAGAATTATAAATTTCACACTCATAAAGGTTTAATAAATGTTTATTTTATTATCTAAATATCCCTAATTTAACATAATAATACTTCTTAGTAATGAAATAATCAAATATAAAATGAAGTGTAGTGGAAGATAAATCTCATTTGATCATTTTGAGGTCCATTATAAATATTTTAAACAATTCTTATCCATGTTCTTATAAATTCAATAGAACTCCATTTGAATCTCTTCTTCATTTTATCATTCTCCAACACTCCGCATATGTGCCTTCTATTATCAATAGCCATATTATCATCTCTACTTTTCCTCACTATTATTATATTTAATCAATACTATTCATTTTGAACCAAATTTTATGATTTATGAATTTTTTATTTGAAATGTGGATAAAATACTTGTGGAATACTCGATTACATAGTCTTCAATAATTTTTTATCCCAAAAATTTATATCAATTATCTTTTCCTTCTTGTAATGTTGATTAAAACATTACCATATGTTGTTAGAGAGTTTGGTATAGGTAATACTAGATGTTCACTTTATTTTTGTATGTGTTTCATTTGTATAACTGTGTATCTCTATAATTATTCATTATCTTCTCATTCCTTCCTTAAATTCCCTATGCATATGATATTAATTATCCAAATAATATATTTTTCATTTTTGTAGGAAATGTTAATTTATTATTATTTGTATGGGTTACTGTATTTCTATATAATGTGATCTTATGAACAAATTCATGAATCATTGGGAGGATTTGATAATGTCAAGAAGGTGTTTAAATTTTTTTTTGTGATTATGGTCTTATTTGAAACTTTAGATTATGCCTAGTATCATAAACTACATATATTCTCTATGAAGGTTATGTTGGTTCCTTAAAAGTTCATCAATGTGTAGGGATGAATTACACTCAAATAGAGTGTTGAAATTCTCCTTATATTGCATTGATTTTAGAATTTTGATCATATTATAAGGCCATGTTTCATGTTTTCTCCTTTTCCATTGGATTTATATTTTAATTTTGGCAGGTAATGTATTCGTAACTTTTAACCTAAGTTTCTCTTTTTTCAATGTATTGTTACATGGTAACATGAGAAAGCATTGGGTTTTAGGCATACTCCAACCCTAAAACACATGATATGTTTTATCCTCGTATTCTTCCTCTATTTTTCCCTTGGGATATTGTTTTCCAATTGATTATTATTCATGAGTTGGCAAAATAAATGTTGTAAACATTACACTACCTGTGTGTGATTTATATTCCTTCTTATAAGAATTTGTTAGTCCAATTAAATTAAAAATAAAATAATGGATAGATTAATTGAATAATAGAATGATTTATTCCAAATTAAAAAATATTCAAGACAAAAATTTATAAATAAATATATTTTAATGTGGATGTTGTATTTCTAAAGAGGATATTTTAAATAAATACATAAAATGAATCAAATATATAAATAAAATAAAATATTTATAAAATTGTAAATAAAAAACCCAAAAAAGATGAAATCCATTTAAAACTTTAATGTTGGAATAAAATAAAAAACATTAGTCTAAAATTATATTTTATGGAGATGTTTTTAGTTGTCTATTCCAATATTAAATTTAGACCATATCCAATTTCAATCTTAACATCCCAATTTTCGGAATACACATCAATAAAATGATATAATTATAATTTATTCAATATTTAATTGTGTTGTTAAATAGTTTATATGTTTTTATAGCTGATTATTAGTTAATAAAAAGGTAGTTATAGGGTAATCGATTTATAGGAATTTAATTTCAACAATACCATGTATACAATGGAATTTATATAATGAATAGAAAACTTGTTTTACAATAGTAAAAGTTATGAAAATGTATAACGACCAGAATATAACATAATTAGAATTCAGAAAATATAATTTAAAATTTTTATTATCATGGATGAAAAGTTATTAATATGAAGATAAGAAATTTAATATTAATTTACTAAAAATGCCTATGATTTTATATAATGTTGTGATATTCGAAAATAAATAAAAAGAATGACTTCTACATCATTTTCAAGAAATCACATAAGGATAAGAATATTTCCATTAAAATATGGTTTATATTTTTTAAAACATATAATAATTCCCATAAAAATGAACCCTATTAAGAAATAAGTGAATATAGAACTGAAATCCTTAAAATCATTTTCATAAATTTTGGTAACATTATAATAAAACACTGATATAACTCACCTTAAATATCATTTTCAAAAGATAAAATAATGGATTATGAAACATTATTTTAATTTTTAAATGTAATTAAAATAGAAAATTGAAAAAATAAAATTCAAAACTAGAATAAAATGAATCTAATGATAATATATTATTAAGAATTTTAATTGAATATATTTTTATCATTTTTAATATTTTGAATAAACCACATTGATTGAAAATTTATAAAATCAGATTTCAAATTCAATTAAACTGAAATAGGAGAGTTTTAGAAAACAATACTCATTTAACATATAAAATAATGATTTATGGTGAGAAATAATATATATGTGTTTGTGTATGTGTGTTTGTTTAAGATAAATACCCAAAACAATGAGTATATGATTTTTCATTACACTTTAATTTATTTATGAGGTATGAATAAACCATAAGGTGTATTTTGTTAAATAAATGAAATTAATAATAAAATAAGTGGAAGTATTTTATGATACATTTAATGATTATAATTTATCCATGATATTAGAATAATGTTCAAGATGAAAGAGTTTAACTCAATGGATAAAAAAATCATTTTATAATCCCCTTACAGTGCTCATATCCAATATAAAAGTTCATGGAAATGAAAAATATCTAATAATTAGTGGTGAAATGTATCCTATCAAACACAGATATTTATTAAACCCACAAAGGAAAATCTATAATTGTAATGTTAGGGAGGATTTAAATAGTGAATCCCCCAATCATTACCGTAAATAATTTTTTTATATAACAATGGGATTGATCCAATGTTGGAAAAAACATTAATCCCATTAAATGATGATCCCCTTTATGGAAATGTGTCAATTTAAAAGTTTGATTCTCACAATGACTGTTGAATATGCAAGGACTCCTTCACCAACTATCTAAATTTTTAAATGGTATAAGAAACATACCATTCAACCATAATGAATTTTTTTAAAAAAATATTTTATAATGACTATTCAGTTTAACATGAACCTCTAAAAATAGGGGAATTTATCTCTAAAATTGGTGATCTTTTGAAATATGGTTAGTGTTTCAAGGAAAAGGTTATTCCCATTACTAAGGAAAATTATGAAGGCTAATGGGGAAAAATTAAATTGATCTTAGATTAGGTCTCCACTTCACATAACCCTAACCATACCAGATCTACATGTGTAAAGTTTGAGGGCTCTATATAGGGGATTATAATTCTTTAAATTTCCTTTCATTTTTTTTGTAATGAATATATAATCCAAGCATAAGATATTAATAAAAGAAGAGAAACTTTCACCAATAGAACACTGGTGAGATCCCTCATGAGAGATGATAGTTTTATCCTAAGTATACTAATATTAGAACCTATATCACCCTGCCATACCTTATTTAAGGCTCCTAAAATATCCCAAAAATTTGAATAAAATATTATTAATTATATATATGAAATTTAATGTAATTTTAATTGACATATTAAAACCATTAATATAGGATATCGTTAATCAAGATAAATTTGGGATGAATACCTAGGGAATTTAACAGAAAATACTGGAAAAATCGAGCCTATTAGTATTCATGAAAATATTACTTCTCAAATATATTATAAAAGAAGAAAAAAAGGAATTTTTAGATAATATAGGTCCCCTAGTATTGGACAACCATGTATGTTGAAAAAGCATGTCTACATAAATTCCAAATAGGAAAGCTTATTTTTAATGATATCATTTTTCTTGATTAATTTTCATAAACTACCAATTTATAAAAGATTATTATTCTATCAATATAAATTTCTAATATATATTAAATAATAAGGTGAAGTAAAGTACACCTAATTATTCTATTTATAAAATATGCTATTATTTTCCAACTCATATTTTTATGAGTCTTTAAAATTCATATTTTTGGAGGAAATGTATGTAAACCTTTTCTTTTAACTAATTAATTGAATTAAAAATTATTAAAGGGGGTTTAGTTGATAAAATATTTTTTTTTGATAAAAATTGATGTATCTATTCACAATGATGTATCTTATGTTCTTTATAATCATTTCTATAAAGCTTCTCATGTTTCACCAAAAAACAAGATGAAGTGGTTAGATTGTTTATATCATCCACAACCACTACAAGTTTCATATTTTAATTGTATCCCTATAGATTTTTCCATTTTATATATATTCATACCAGAATAAACTGAAATTATTTCATGGTATCCTTTATGTCGTGGATATAGATTCCAGTACTTTTATATGGTTTTACAATCTTATCCCAACTAGTAAAATATTATATTTTCTATACGTGAGAATCCAAAAGGAAACTTTAAAAATTATTCTCAATATAATTGATAATATAATTTGAGACATTAATCACATAGAGGATTTTTATAGGAATTGAAGATATAACATTATCAATGAGTAACTGGCTCCCATCATGAGACATGAAATAATTATTCTAGTTAGTGACTCTCCGAGCAATATTACATGCTAAAGGATTAAAGTGTTTGTTGTTATATCTCAAATTATAGAGTTGATAAACTAAGAAATATATTTCTAATTAATTTTTAGAAAGTTAAATTCACCTCCTTATCATATGGACCCTTCTATATGTGATGTTTGAGTAGAAATACACACTACTTTTATCAGTACTCATCTTTTACCCACTCCAAAAGTCATACAGATCAAAGATCTGATTGAATTCCAATATTTAATATTATTTTATATTAATAAATCCCATAATTTAATCTAAATATAAAATGTAGGAGATACAGGGTTTTTTGAGGTGGACCCTAAAGAAACCCACTATATATTTATTCATCATAGAGATGTTTGAACTATAGAAGTGTTCTTGTGCTAGTATAACCAAGGTAAATGATATGATATCTCCCTACCTCAACATTATAGTATAATTTAAAAAATATTGTAATATTAATAGATATATAAAACTATGGAAACTTAAATCAATGAAAAAATATATATCAAAATGGTACTAGAATTCCAAACAACTAATGAAAATTCCTGACAATGTTTCATTCCATATGGTCATACATCTTCTCTATATCCACCTTTAGGATAATGTTTCCTCATAATGATTTTCTCTCTAAATCCATGGTTATTTTCTAATACTACGAAAAAACCTTGGATATTACTCTCATTAATAGTCATTCAATATTATATTGGTATAATCTGTGGGAGGAAGGAATGAAATCTTTCATTGAGGATATTTTACCCTATATATTAAGTAAATTAACACATACTAATAAAACAATAGTGTTTGAAAGAATAAGGGTGGTTAACATATGGAATAGGGAACCTGATGTGACTATAAAACAATCATAGAATATATCCATTGTTGATGAAGTCATTCACAACTATAATAAACTCCACCTTAATTATGTCAAATGAATGTATAAAAAAATATTGTCTAAAAACATCAAATAGAGGGGTAATTTATTTCTTATGGAAATTTTCTTCTCTAAAATTTTCATTAGATCTTGGGATTCCATTGATAAATACATTATTCATAGGTTTTATAATAAATTTAAATCCATTGACTAAATAGGTGCTGAATTTCTTATTATGGTAACACCAACTATTATTTGGTTTACATTATGATCTATTGAGAAATTACTTAAAATTTTCAACCTCTAGTTCTAACGTCCCGGTTTCGGAAGCCACCTAGAGGCACCCCGTACCCGGTTGGTCACATGGCCACAAGTGTATTTCCCCAAACGCCAGAGGCTACCGACTAGCAATGAAGGCCTTGGGTGTAATAGTGGGGATACTATGACCTCATTGGAAGTGTGACACAGTTGAAAGGAAAAAATACCCAATAGCCGAAGCAGTAAATATACCAACAATAGTAAAAACAAAAGACTGGAATAAAAAACAACTGAAACATATATATAAAGTATACATGGTACTAGTGTCTAAGAAAGAATCCAAACAAATCACAATGATGGAATACAACTATTCATAAACCAATGTACAAAAGAAACAAATGAACAACTCTTCATCATCGCAATACTAATCTTGGTCCCATGCTCTCCAGCTCCACAACAAGTCATGTACCTGAAGTAAAAGGGTGCATTCCCTTGTCTATACCTACAATAATATAGTCTATTTGGGCCCAAAAGAATGGACCAAATAGGGTGTGAGAGTAAATCCCAGTAGGAAACCACCTAAATATCTGTGCCTAACAGTCAGTGAATATATGGCATGTAAAAGAACAGAAGTAGTAAACAAGAAAGTACTCAGCAGAACAATTACACATATCAAAAGCAACTAATCAAGTACGATAACCCTCTGGTTCAGTTATATAAATATATAAAGACTCTATAAGGAATCATTCACGGTCAATTCCCCCTAATATTCCAAAGTAAAACAAGACTCTTTAAGGAAGTTCACATGTTCAATTCCCCTTATAGTTTAAGGACAGTTAAGGACTCTCTAAGGAAGCTCACACGATCAATTCCTCTTATAGACCCAAGGTCAAGGACTCTCTGAGGAAGCTCACATGGTCAATTCCCCTTATAGACCCAAGTGGTTCAAATAATTCAAAGACTCTCTGAGGAAGCTCATACGGTCAATTCCCCTTATAGTGTAAAGTGCTCAAAGACTCTCTGAGGAAGCTCACTTGGTCAATTCCCCGTATATCCTACTACATCAGGTTCTCACAGCCATGTGTAGGTCAATGACATAGAAATAAAATATGGACAAATTAATCCTATAGAACTACTTGGTTTACCAGTCTACAACATATCAAGCATGTTAAAATACAAACACTCCACCCTATAGAACTAGGCATGGAAAATAGGCAAGGCGGCCAAACAGCTAAGCATGCCAATGGTCGTTAATAGAACATGCATGGGAAAAACATCCAAATCATATCAGTCAACCCTTATTCGTAACCAATTAACCTCTACACAAGAATAAAAACATGGAAGGAAACCAACAGGGGTAAAACAGTAAACATGCAATATCCCGTTCAAGGGTATTGGTGAAAATTGCACATAATTCTCAAATACATTCAACGGAAAGGCACAAACCGCATACCTCGGCATTGGGAGAACGATATACCCTGGATTCGGCCCTTGGATCAAACTAGAATGCGGTAGATCTACAAAAATGTCTACAACATTCAAAAGAGGATAACTTGAGGAATAAGATGAATCATGAAATGAAGATCAAGAATAAGAGAGTGCTTACCGAGGCGATCCCAACGCAACTAGCGGTGTTCAATTCAGAGGACTGATGCTCGCTCGGGGTTTCATTGAAGATCTGTAGCCATACGGAGCTGTCAGTCGAATGGTACATAAAAGGAGAGCATTCTGGCGATTAGACCTGACCCCGGTGCTTTTAATGAAAAAAGAAAGTACAAGGTGTGTACTTTTGAAGTACATGGTGTGTACTTTCCTTTTCTATACCCTGTTTTAGGAAACTTTCAGGTCACCCCACACGGTTGTGTGCATGGCCACTACATAGCCAGTACCTGGCGACCATCAGTAACCAAGTACATGGTGTGTACTCATATAAAGTACATGGTGTTTACTTAGAAAATTTCAATAATTTCCTCTTTTTCTCAAAAACGACCAGAAAAGGAAAAATATACTTGAAAAGAAAGTCTGGGTTCTTTACAAGCTTCCACCCTTAAAGAAATTTGTCCCCTGATTTCCCAAGCGTGGCGTATAAGAAGAAACCTCGAATAGCTTTGTACACTGTGCTCGTACATCGGCATCCCTCTCCCAAGTCTCATCATGTAACCACTCGTTCTACCATAACACTTGTACTAGAGGAACATACCAGCCATAGAGAACCTTTGTACTACAATAAACAATCTGGATATGATGACCCTTGAACGACGCATCCACTTTGAACTTAAACTTCTCAGGTTGAAAGACATGAGACGGGTCTGAAAAGTAATGTTGGAGCTGAGAAACATAAAAAACATCATGCATAGCCTGATACCTATGGGGTAACTGCAACCGATAGGAAACTAACCCAACTCTCTCCACAACCTCAAACAACCTTATGTACCTCGGCGTAAGCTTACCCTGTCTCCTAATCCTCTTGTGTCCCAATCTTGGGGTGACACGTAGGAAAATAAGATCTCCGACCTTGAACCCCAGAGGTCATCTCTACTGATCGGCATAATAATTCTATTGAGACTGTGCGGTAGCCATCCCCTTCTGAATCAACTCTATCTGTTCTATGGTCTCCTAAAAAAGACGAGGTCCCAGGAAAGCTGCCTCTCCTACCTCTAGCCAACATAAGGGTGATCTTCATGGCCTACCATACAAAGCATTGTAAGCTGTCGTCTGAATAGTTTCTTGAAAACTATTATTGTAGGAAAACTCCACAAGAGGTATATGAATCTTCTAATAACCTACAAAATACATGATGCATTCTCAAAACATTTCCTCAAAGACCAGAATCTTATGCTCGGACTGACCATCTGTCTGGGGGTGGTAAGCTGTACACAAAAGTACCAGTGTACCCAAAGCCTTCTGAAGCCCCTGCCAGACCCAAGAAGTAAAATGGCCATCCTTTTATGAAACAATAGAGTGTGGAACTCCATGCAGACATGTAATCTCACGGATTTATAGCTGTCCCAGCTCAAAAACATTGAAGGTCTCCTTTATCGGAAAGAAATTATCAACCTTAGTGAGTTTTTCAATGACAACCTAAATTGTATCATTCCTTCGAGGCGACCTCAGAAACCCTATTATGAAGTACATCGCGACGTCATTATACTTCCACTCATGAATGGGTAACTGCTGTAGAATCCATGCATGTCATTGATTCTCTACCTTCACCTAATAACAGGTGGAACACCTCATAATGAAACCAGAAACATCCCTCTCATACCTGGCCACCAATACTAATGGTGTATATCATGATACATTTTGGTGACACCAGGATGAAATGCCCAAACCGAGGAATGAAAATCTCATATCATCTCCTCACGTATATCTGTTGTAACCCATATGTGCCCCCAAAAATAAAAGATCTCATCCTCGCCTATAATCGGTCCATGAATAGGGTCCTCTTCTGACACACTTTCCCGTAGAACCAGGACTTCAGAATCTTATAGCTACCTCATTCGCACTCAATCAAGATGAGTAGAGGGAAAAGCTATAAAAGAAAGAAATGTCTTCCCCTGACTATCATGAACCTCCAAATGCATCTCAGAGAATAGAGCCATAAGCTGCCACTCATTGTTGGCCTCCTGAACTGCCTGAATGTAGGTCCTCCTGCTCAATGCATCAGCCACTATGTTTCCTTTTCTAGTCATATAGGCAAGCTCAATGTCAAAGAACTGAAGGTATTCAACCCACCTTCACTGTCTCAAATTCATATCACACTGAGTGAAGATGTACTTGAGACGTTGTGGTCGGTGAAAACCAAAAAATTCTCTCCCAGAACATAATGTCTCCAAAAGAATAAATCATGGACAACAATAGCTAACTCCAGATCGTGTGTCGGGTAATTCCTCTCATGTGGCCTCAATTGCAGAGACATGTACGCAACAACCCCATCTCCCTATATAAGTATAGCTCCAAGACTAATACCTGATTCATCTTATTAAATAGTATAGCTATTTCCCGGCTCTGAAAGACTAGCATCGGTGCTGAAGTCAACCTCCCTTTCAGCTCTTGAAAGGCTGACTCACAAGAATCTGAACACAAGAACATTGAACCCTTCTTAGTAAAGACCTTTAGGGGCACTATTAAGTGTGAAAACTCATAAATTAAATGATTATAGTATCCAGCCATCCCTAGGAAACTCTATACCTCAAAGACGTTCTTCAACTGCTCCCAAGAAACTACTGCTCTCACTTTCTCTTGGTCTATTGATACTCCTGCCTCTATGAAAACATGAACCATGAAGTGAATCTGATCCATCCAAAAGTGGCATTTTGAGAGCTTATCATATAACTGATGCTATCTTAGTGTACTCATAATGATCTCAAGATGGGTTGCATGGTCCTGTTGAGTGTGAGAGTACACCAAGATATCACCTATGAAAACCACCACCAAGTTATCGAAGTATGGATGGAACACTCAGTTCATCTATTCCTTGAAAACTGACGGTGCGTTCGTGAGACCGAATGACATAACCATTTTCTCGTATAGATCATACTTACTCTGGATTACTGTATGAGTAATATATGATGGTCTAACGCGCAACTGATGGTATCCAGACCTTAATTCAATCATTAAGAACACTCAGGATCCTCAATTCTAATCAAAGAGATCATCAATCCTAGGCAAGGGATATCATTTCTTGACTGTCAACTGGTTCATCTTCTAATAATATACATAATGCCTGAGGGTACCATCCGCCTTCTTCGCAAACAAGACAAGAGAACCCAAAGGAGAAGTACTGGTTTAGATGAAACCCTTTTCATGCAACTCCTCTAACTGCTTCTTGAGCTCATGCTAATCTAGTGTAGCCATCATATAAGGAGAAATGGGCACCAGTGTCGCTCCTAGAACAAGCTCAATAGAAAATTCTACCACAAACTCCGGAAGAAAAACTGAAAATACTTTGGAAAGACATCCCTGAAATGATCTACCACTAGATGAAAGTCTAACTGTGAAGTCCCCTGGTCATCCTGATATAGACTAGCAATGTTGGTTGTAACTTATCCCAAAACATGATTCTCTTTTCCTGCTCTTCTCACTTGGAAATCCCATTGGCCCTTATGAAGAAAAGATTCACCTTCTGGTGACGTGAAACTCGCCCTACAGTGATAACAGTTGATGACTTCCTGGAATGGAACTAACCAGTCCATCCCCATAATGAAATCATAGCATATAATCTCTAGGACATAGAGGTCCCATAAGAAGTGACACCCACCAACCAATAGAGGGCACTCCCTGTACTGATGTACACTACCCGTTCTAGTCCCCAATGGAGTGTCTAGCGTTAAGATATCGGTAGAGGAAAATATATAGAGATCAAGGCTCTCCACAATAAGAATAGATATAAAGCTATGGGAATTACCTGTATCGAAGAGAGACGAAGCTAAAATTGAGTCTACTAAGATCATACATCAAACTATAGAGGGTTCGGGATCCTTCTCCTACTGGGTCTGCTCCACTGTAAAAGTATGGAATGTACCGTGGCCATGTGACCATGCTTGACCACTCTGAGCTGATCAAACCAGATGTCACTGAAATCATGGTGACTGAGCACCATGGCCATGACCTCCACCTCAGCCTGACCAGCTGGAAGAACTCCATTTCCCAGAATGGTGATAAACTGGTGGTGCTGCTCCTGAACATGAAGTCATAGAAGAACCCATGTCACCAGCTGCTAGTTAGAAGATCTGACAGAAGTGCTTAAGGTGATCCTTATTGCCACAACATCGGCACTCCACTGAGTCTCTCTGGAAATGTTTCCTCATATTCCCACCCTTCCCGCACTAGTAGCACACCACCTGGATACCAGAAGATGCCTCTTGCCTACTCTGATCTCCTCATGTAGTCTCCTGGCGCCACATCCTGCTATCATTCGATGTAATACTAACTCTTGATTCCAAACATCCCTCGCTCACAACTCTAGATTCACTCATATTATTCTCTATAATCAGTTCCTGGTTGACGATAGAAGATATCAAAGTCAACCTGATGATGTTCACCTAAGATCGGATGTTGTGCCTCATTCCATCATCAAACTTCTGTGCTAGGAACAAATCATCTCCCCCTATAAAGGGTGTAAAGAACTATCACTCAGTGAAGTGAGTGGAATACTACAAAACAGTAATATTAGCCTACTCTAGAAACATAAACTCTCAGGCTCGATCGGTCCTCATGGTCTCTGGATAGAAGTAATCATAGAAGATGCACCGAAAATCATCCCAATCCATCTTCTGTTGGCGTCCCGCCTGTGAGATCACATCCCACCTCCTCTTGGAAGAGTCTCGAAGCATGTAGGTAGCGAGCTTCATGCTTCTCTCTGAAGGTATTTATATATGCTAGAAAATTGTCAGCATGGATTTTAATCATGACTCTGCAGCCTGGGGACCTATATCCCCTCAGAAAGTGGGAGGATACTGCTGTTGAAAGACCCGCATCAATTTTGCCATCGATGGGGAAGGAGGCGGTGCTACCTGAAAGGTAGGCATCATCCTCATGAAACCCTCTCTGAACTGTGAATCGTAACCTATGTTGGGTAAAACAGCTGGTTCCAAGGCTGGAACAACTGTAGGATCTGCTGGAAGTCCCTGATCAGCCATGTCTGGTGTCTGATCACCTCCTGGCAACTGGTGTACAACCGGAGGACATCTCGGCAGCATGACTCTGCAAGGTCAATAACACACCTTAGATCAAGATTATTGAGGACTTAAAACTAGAAGTTTAAGAAGATAACATGAGAAAGAAAGCACCATGATTTACAAAACATGACTACAGTGCGTGTATAATTCTTACACGATGTGTTCCCTTAATTGAATTACATGGGTGTGTACTCCTGCCAAAATTGGTCGTGTAACACCCCAAACACACGACGTTTTGTCTTAACACATGGTGTGTACTTGAATCATATCACCCTGCCTAATTCCTTCTACATGGCTATGCCACACGGCTCTCCTAAGACAAGACTACACGACATGTTCACTGTAGACACGGTGTGCACTAGACAAGCTTCACCTGGCCTGTGTTGTTAGTGACACGACCTGACACACGGCTCACACTAAACAGTGTGTTCAAGGTATACATGCCTTGTACGTGAAAATATAACACTGAACTGTGTTTTTATTGATACTTCCTAGTACCTGGGTCAGACTACACAGCGTTTTCAATCCTGATAGAGCGTGTATAGCTTAAGGTTTATCCGTCCGTGTTGTTAGTTCCATGGGTGGACATAGGTTCTACACTACATGGAGTGTTCGACTTGTACACAGTGTGTTCCTACCATACTTTCCCCATCCCATGTCTTTGTCTAGACGACCTTTGACACGATTGTAGACTACATGGCTTGCACATAAAAGTACACAGCATGTACTTAAGAAAAACAGTTTCTTCCCAAACAGAAGAACACATGGTGTGTATTAAACATTACACGACATGTATTCTGGGTTTTCCTAGATAGTAAGCCTCATAAACTACTCTGTAACCCAAAAAACACTGAAACGAACGTTGAAAGTTCCAAATTCTGATCCATGAGGGATCACACTCCCCACATGTCAAATATTGGCATCTTATACATCTTATAAATAGGGATAAAAGTGCAATGATCTACCAAATTCTGGTTCATGAGGTCCCACAACACCTCAAGAACTAATGTTTGGCATTCATTCAAACAAAACCTTATACACAATACCCTGTCAAATATCCAGCATATATTTTTTTCAAGGCATCTATCACAACAACATGCATATACTACACAACATCTATCACAACAACATACAATCGCTAATGCATCCTAAATGGCATGGAAATAATGCATGACATGTGATTTCTAGAAAGTGCCTATATGATGCATGAGATGGAATACCCTCATCTTATCAGGTTGCAACAGAAATAGAGCCTCAATAACATCAACGGTAATAGCACAAAACATGTGAATCACCCAACGGTGAAATCAAATCAACTGTAAAATTGCAAACCAGACAACATTGCAATAACGAGGTAGAGTGGATTTTCTATATACATGGGTTCGCTAATCCCATGAACATCTTATTACAAAATACCAATTCCTTCCTATCCATGGATAAAGGCTCCAAACAGTAAGTTAAGAGAAAATAATTCCTTTGATTCCAATTTGTAACATCCTGGTACTGGAAGCCACCCTGAGGCACCCTGTACCCGGTTGGTCACATGGCCTCAAGCGCATTTCCCCAAACTCCAGTGGTTGCTGACTAGTAATGAGGACTTTGGTGTGACAGTGGGGAAACGATGCCCTCATTCGCAGAGTAACATAGTGGAAAGGAAACAAATACACAATAGTGGAAGAAGTAAATATTCCAACAACAGTAAAAACAGAAGACTGAAATAACAAACAACTGAAGGACATATATAAATGATGCATGGTAACAGTGTCTAGGAAATCATCCAAACAAGTCACAATGATGGAATACAACCAGTACTAAACCAAAGTAAAAAAAATGATCATCTCCTCATCATTGCAAGCCTAAGCTTGGTCCCATGCTCTCCAGCTCCATAGCAAGTCAAGTACCTAAAGTTGAAGGGTGTTTGCCCTTGTCTATACCTGCAATAACATAATCTGTTTGGTCCCAAAAGCATGGCCCAAATAGGGTGTGAGACTAAATCCCAGTAGGCCACCACCAAAAGATCTATTCCTAACAATCAATGAATATATGGTAGGTAAAAGTACATAATCATTAAACAAGAAAGTACTCAACAGAACAATTCCACATATCAAAAGAAACTAATCATTTCATGGTAACCCTCTACTATAGTTATATAAACTTATAAAGACTCTCTAAGGAAGCATGCACAGTCAATTCCCCCTTATAGTCAAAATATAAACAAGACTCACTGAAAAATATCACACAATCAATTCCACTTATAGTCTAAGGTCAGTCAAGGACTCTCTGAGGAAGCTCACACAGTCAATTCCCCTTATAACCCAAAGGACAAGGACTCTCTGAGTAATCTCACATGGTCAATTCCCCTTATATCCCCAAGTGGTTAAAATAATTCAAAGACTCTATGAGGAAGCTCATACGGTCAATTCCCCTTATAGTCTAAAGTGCTCAAATACTCTCTGAGGAATCTCACTTGATCAATTCCCCTTATAGCCTACTACATCAGGTCCTCAAATCCTTGTGTAGGTCAATGGGCATAAAAATGAAATATGGCCAAAGTAAACATATATAACTACTTGGATAACTGTTCTACAGCATATCAAGCACGTCAAAATACAAACACTCCACCCTATAGCACTAGGCATGGAAAATAGGCAAAGCGTCCAAACGGCTAAGAAGACCAATGGTTGTAAACAGAACATGAATGGGAAAAACATCCAAAGCATAGTATTCAACCATTATTCAAAATAAATTAACCTCTACACAAGAATACAAGCATGGTAGGTTACCAAAAGGTGTAAAATGGTAAACACTCAGTACCCCGTTCAAAGGTATTGGTGAAAATTGCACATAATACTCAAAGACATTCAATGGAAAGGCACAAACCACCTAACTCGACGTTGGGAGATTGATATAATCCAACATCAGCCCTTGGATCGACCAAGAATGTGGTCCCAACACAACCGATGGTGAGAGCTTACTGAGGAAGAATGGGAATGATGAAATGAAGGATAACTTGAAGAATAATGGGAATCATGAAATGAAGCTCAAGCAGAAGAGAGATCCTACTAAGGCAATCTCGACACAACCGGTGGTGTTCGATTCAGAGGACAGATGCTCGCTCGGGGGTTCATTGAAGATTTGTGGCCATACAGAGCTCTCAGTCAAACGAGACCTAAAAGGAGATTATTCTGTCGATTAGACAAGACCCCAGTATGTTTAATGAAAAAAAGTACCTAGTGTGTAATTTTGAAGTACACGGCGTGTACTCGCCTTTCCTGTACTCCACATTAGGCAGATTCCAGGTCACCCCACACATCCATGTGCATGGCCGCTACAGGGCCGGCACTCCTCTACTAGTGGTAACTGAGTACACGGCATGTACTCAAAAGTACATGACATGTACTTCAAAAATTTCAAGAATATCCTCTTTTTCTCAAAAACAACTAGAAAAGGAAAAAACACACGTGAAAAGAAGGTCTGGGCTCTTAAACTAGTGGCCCAAGAGTATTAACAACATTATATGTTCTAAAACCTTTAAATTAGGGATTTGGTTTCTTAAATACAATATTTATTTAACATAATATGAGAAGTAAGCAATATTCTTATCACCTATTTTTCATCCATAGATCCTCAGGTTTTTTCTCCCTTCTCATTCCTCTTTGAGAAGTATATTTAAATTTTGTCCATATCATAAAAACATTTATGTAAAATTACATCAATTAATCAATTATAGTAATCCTAATCTATATCCAGAATTTCCTTCATTAGTCCCTCAGATAAATTATTATGATATTATTGTTATTTTTTCAGAACTGTGAGAACCACCTTATTACATTATTAATTTTCAAAGATATAAAAATTGAAAGAGAAAGTGTGTAGAAGTTGAAACAAACATTTAAATTTTCCATCACTTTTAAATGATTCAGAATCACCTAATGTGGAAATTGAAATTTTGAGAAATTGGAGTAACAAATTTACAATCACAAAAAAAAATTAAATGATCTATAATATAATAGTTTTACTGGATAAATAAAGTAAATATAACATTAAAATTTTAGATTTAAATGATTTTGAAAAGTTTAATTTAAAAATCTAAAGGATCCACTAACCATATTCAATTAATATGTGTAACATTTTCAATCAACAAAACTCTTATCATTTAATATAAAGCTGTAAGATTGCAAATACTCATATACATATTAACCTAGCTCCTAAAAAATAAACACTTATCTATCTTAATGATCCTAAGATACAATTCATATCCCTATAAATCATCAATATATATAAAAAACCACAAGACCTATCCACTCCCCACTTTGATTAGGAGATTAATAACAAGAATTATACCTATGTTCCTTCCAACATGAAGATTTGAATAACATATTCCAACCCATGGAATATATTTTATCATATTAAAACAAATGAAAATTGGATAAAACATGAAACATTAGGTATTTTATACTCAATTCATTATATTTTGAACCACTAAGAATACATTGTAAACAAATAGAAAACATAAGAAATCAAAAAATGAGATAGTACACAACTCTCCAACCAAGATGAATTAACAAATTATCTTATTATCATTAAACAAAACCTTATTATCTGTTTATTTAAAGTCCCAGAAATTCCATGTATTGTTTTAAATTATATGGGATTTTTACAAGTCTGCGAAAATTCACGGTGTGAGATTCCGAGGCTTGGTGTCCCAGAATTAATTTCTGAACTTTTTTTAAGTACATTCAGAAAACATGTGAGTGAGTTTTTGTAGCTTTTGAACCGGTGCTCAGAATTGAAATCTGAGGGTACCGTTGAACTCGCAGTGTCGACATTCTCTTAAAGAGACTTTTAGCTCAACAACAGTTGGTCAAGGGTCAATGTTAGTTTTCATGTTTTTTGGGAAAATAAAAATAAAATAAATAATCACATTTATTTTATTTTTAACCTCCCAATTGAATTGTTGGAGGTAAGGAGCAACTGATCTTTAAAACCCCCAATTCAATCCATGGTGGTGGGGACCACCCGAACCCCTCTTAATGGGGTGAAACCTTTAAACTCCCCATTAATTTATTTCTCCCATTTAATTGAGCCAATTAGCTATCCTAGCATCCAAATAATTAATGGCCAACTCTTATTAAATTATTTAAACATTATTTAATAAGTGGGTTATTTATTTTTGGTGGGATTTGGGAGAAGTGTTGGAAAAAGGGAGAAGCTTGGGATAATTGTGGAGAAACTCTTCCTCTCCAATGAGAAATGCCTGTCTAATAAAAATTTGAGGAAACTGGACCCCATTCCGGATCGGAAACACCTTGCGGAGGCAACAAACGCTGACATTCTCCAACGACTTCGACTTCTTCCTCGTGACATCCTCCTACAGAACCTTCAAGGTAGGGGTTTTGTTGTTCTTTGTGGTTTGCATTGAATTAATCCTATTGATCCACTTACTACTGGTCTAATGCATAGGTTGTGGGCCAAACAAACACGGCCTGATCCCTCCTCTGTTCTTCATGGTTGTCCTATTCATCGCGGTGGGGAAAGGTGGCGGTGACACCCAGGCCAGCCGCATGGAACTGGGGCGGTGTGCATTTGTGCCGCTGGTAGAGAAGGAGGTTGCGTGGAGGCTAGAGGGTGGCTGGCTATTTCTAGCCATGAAGGTGGATAAAGGGTGGCCAGTTCTTCGAACAGTCGTAGAAGCATGGGCTGCGTGAACATGCAGCACCGTTGGAGGAAGTGGTTGTGGCCTGCCTGGACGCAGTGAATGGTGGAAGTCATCTGGCATTTGGCTGGCCATGGAGGGGCAGCGACGCACGACCACACCTGAATGCGGCTAGGGTGGACCCCACCGCGGGGCGCCTGACGTGGGCTGGTCCAGACCCGGGTCGACCCAGGCCGGGTCGGACTGGACCTGAGACCAACTGGACCCCGAGTCACCTTATTGGCCATAACGTTGGCACTGGGAATCCGTTTGACGAACCGCCTATGGTTCCGAAAACCTTGGATCGAGACGGTCTTTCTGGTATACCCCACTCGAATTTTGGATTAAGTTGGGGTGTGGCCTGGTTGGATCGAACACGAATCCAACCGGGCCCTCATGAATAAAAGGCCAATAATTTACAGACTGGGTGTCTGATTGACGCACCGTCTCTTTCATTGAGGCCCCTTTTATGTGATGGTCCTTTGGAATACTTCTTCATTGGAATTCAGGGCAGTTTGAGTATCTTCCTGTGGCATGAGGAGAAGACCCTCCCGGAATCAAGCACGCTTCGTGCCGGAACCTTGTAGTTGGTTGTAACATGAGAAATGGATCCTATGTGGTATATGCATTGGGATCCTTTGTGGGTCTTTGAATGCGGGTACCACATGGATACACTCTAGGAATCCATTTGGGGATACTCTAGGATCATTCGTGGGTCTGTTGTACTAGGATCCTATGTCGGTCTGATGATGTACTTGGATCCTATGTGGGTTTGATGATGTACTAGGATTCTATGTGGGTCTGATGATGTACTTGGATTATATGTGGGTCTGATGATGATTTAGGATCCTACGTGGGTCTACCTCATAATATAGTAATATTATTCAGTAGTTACATCTAATCATCTTTACTACTGTAACTAAGTTATACCTAGAGTGAGCTGAGTCTTTACCTTTTTATAAATCTTCTATGTGGCGTACCTTTGTGGTACTTAACTTCATGGTGATACCTTTGTGGTATTCTTCTATGTGACGTACCTTTGTGGTACTTAACTTCATGGTGAAACCTTTGTGGTATTCTTCTGTGTTGCATTACCTTCGTTTTACTTACCTTTGTGGTGTTACCTTCGTGGTATTCCTTCCCTTGTGGAATAGTTGAGCTTTGGTCTTAGAGTTGGGCCTTGATTTTCCTCAAGAATGATATTGGTATACTTGATAACTTATGTATATGTATTGGAATATACCTAAGTATGGTTGACTATTGTTTCCATGATTCTTGGTTTATCCTTTTTGGATTTTGTGAGACCGTTGAGAGTCTCGGGGTCCCTACTGAGTATCGTTATACTCACTCCTGCACGGGCTATGCCCCCACATTGTTGTGTTTGGTGTAGATGACCGACATCACTGACTGAGGCCGAGAGTACCAGGACTAGAGGTATCTCAGAGGTGGACATTGGAGGAGGAATACCGCAGATATGAATGTTCGAGAGATGTACCTACCCTTCAGGTAGGATCCTTGGTGGGTGTTCATAGGAGATGTTCAGTTTACTTGTACCTTCCAGTTTTCTTGTACTTTCCAGTTGGGCTTGTATTATGGCCCCTTTCACTTACTGTACACACTGTTTTTACTATTCAGTTTACTCGTGTTTGTATCTTTTTGTGTGATTGGTTGTGTGAGTTTATAGGTTATAAAGGCAGTGCCTTCCCAGTTTTAGGGAATATGCTTTTGGTGCTAGTTTTCATCCCCTGGCATATGGAAGGCGGGCTTGGGGTAGTCACAGCACGGGCCCCGGGGGACGGGTCGTGACAAATTGGTTTCATAGGATTCGGTTCTACCATAGAACATTGGAATCTAATATTTTATTTTAACAGCAATAGTGTTATGTGTAGTGGGTGTGGTTATCAGTTTATAGAATCCAGGGTGGGTGCGACGGGTGACATATCCATACATCAGGACCCTGACTTCTGATATCCTGACTCAATGCACGAAAACACTGATTGCATGTGTGTTTTGAAAAGTTTTCTTTGTGATCCCTTTGATTCATCTCACAAGGTATAATTTATTGAGAGTGGAACACCTTTTTACTTTCAGGATTTGTTCACCCAGATAGCCAGCTAGGGATCTGGGTATAGTATGCGATGATAGCCCACCGAGCGACGAGGCCTCCGTGCAAGGTCCTCTTTCAGTAGAGGCACCAGCGATACCATTACCCATTAGTCCACTGATGCCACCAGCCCCAGTAGCAGAGGGTGAATTCCACTTGATCACGTTGCATGAGTTCCAGTGCCAGAGGCCACCGAGTTTCAAGGGTATGACGGACCAACTGGTGACTGAGGATTGGCTGGAGGGTGTGGTGAGAGTCTTTCGACTGGTAGGGACACCATCTGATCTCATGGTGATCCTTGCCACCAATCTTCTATAGGAAGTAGCAGGAAGATGGTGGAGATTGATGCTGCAAGTTCACAACAAGAAGACACTCCTCTGGAATGACTTTGAGAGCCTGTTTCGGGTAGAGTTTGTCATAGTGACCCTTCATGCAGTGCGTATACAAAAGCTTCTTCATTTGCAGCAGGGAATCATGATTTTGGCACAGTACTCAGTGAGGTTCATTGACCTCTCATGTTACTCCACTGATATGGTGCGTGACCCATTCATCTGGGCCCGAACCTTCGAGCAGGGACTCGGGCCGGAGATCAAGGCTTCAATGATTTCTCTCAGCATCCTCACATAGTCGGGGGTGTTCGAGTGATCCCTCTTAGTGGAGAATTTTCTTGCTGAGTAGTCACCTGCAGCATGACCTACCACCGAGCGTCATGTAGCAGATTCTTCTACAGCTGGTAGCAGATAGATGTCACATAGGTCCAAGAGGACCAGACCTACAAGTGGAAGGCCATAGGATATAGGGTCATTTGTGCAGGGCATCAGAGACAGAGCCAGTCATGCGAGGATTAGGAAGTGTTACACATGCGGTGGGTAGGGTGACATGGCTCTTGACTGCCTAACCCACCGTGTGGATGATCAGTAGATGGTCGAAGGAACACCCAGTCAGAGATAGAGGTTCGAATGAGGAGGTCTGCAGGGAGTAGGTAGACATGGATGAGGAGTTGGTCATGCAGTTGGCTGTGGGAGACAATACGAGATGTTACCGCCACCTCCATCAGGTGGTCCGCCCCGGCCATAGGGACCAGGTGGATAGGGGCGAGCTCGGCTCTAGTCTGCTGATGCCTACGACCATGGCACTTTGGAGATGATACAAGGTATGATCTGTGTCTACTCCACCTTATATGTAGTACTTATAGACACAGGTTCCAGTCATTATTTTATTTCTACTACCCTCGTTCGGAGCTCGGAGATTCCAGTGGAGTCTTTGGCTCAATACATACGACTAAATACTCCTACGATAGAGGATTCGATGATTTCACACTGGTGCCGGTAGTGTGATATTACTCTAGGAGGCGAGAGCTTCGGCTGAGATCTCCTGGTAGTGTCGTCGACGCCTTATGATGTCATCTTGGGAATGGACTATTTATCTACAGTCCATGCTCATATTGATTGTATTAGGCGCAAAGTACGATGTGTCTGCATGGATGGTACTAGATTTACCTTCACCGGTGAGAAGAGATCCTTTGCAGCATGGGATGGACTTACCTAGAGGAGAGTGTAGACAATCATTCATTAGATTTCTAGCCTTACCCTCAAAGCGGTTGATGTGGAGAGTCTGAGTTATCCTGTAGTGGTGGACCAGTATGCGGATGTCTTCCCTGATGATGTTTTGGGTCTTCCTCCTTGCAGAGAGGTGAAATTTTACATTGACTTTTACCCCAGGACATCACTGATATCTCCACCAGCATATCAGATAGCTCCTGTGGAGCTTCATGAGCATCGGGTATAGTTGGAGGACTTATAGGTAATGGGGTTCCTTCAGCCTAGTGCTTCTCCTTGGGTAGCCCTGATTTTGTTATCCAAGAAGGAAAATGGGAGATGTATACTTTTTGTTGACTATCGATTCCTAAACTAGGTGACCATGAAGATCAAGTACCCACTTCCGAGGATTGAAGACCTCTTTGATCATCAGAAGGGTGCACAGTGGTTCTAAAAGATATACCTCAGATCAAGCTATCACCAGATCAAAGTATGAGATGAGGATGTGCAGAAGACCACTTTCAGTTGTCGGTACAACCATTATGAACTTGTGTTCATGTAATTCGGTGTGACCAACACTCTAGTTGTGTTCACGGGACTCAGGGATAGGATCTTCCAGCTATTCCTTGATCTCTTTATAGTAGTCTTCATCGACAACATTCTGATCTACTTGGCTACCGAGGAGGAACATGCCTATAATTTGCAAATAGTTCTGGAAACACTCCGAGAGAACCAGCTTTGTGGTAAACTCTCAATGTGCCAGATAGGGATCTAAGAGGTTCACTTTCTAGGACACATCATCTCAGAGGCAGGAGTTGCAGTGGATCTAGTGAAGATCGAGTTGGTACTTTCTTGGGATCCACCCAAGAGTTTGATAGAGGTATGGAGTTTCCTGGGTTTGACCGGATACTACTAGAGGTTTGTGCTAGATTTCTTAATAGTTTTAGCACCTTTATCATCATTTACGAAGAAGGGGAAACCCTTTGTATGGTCAGAGAGATGCCATTTGAATTTTCAGGAGCTAAGGTAGAGGCTGACTAGTGACCCCATCTTGAGGCTTCCAGAGGAGGGCGTTGGGTACGTAGTCTACTGCGACGCATCCGGGACCAGGCTCGGATGTGTCCTAATGCAGGATTGATCAGTTATCACTTATGGTTCTCAGAAGATAAGATAGCATGAGATGAACTACGCTACCTATGACCTGGAGTTATCAGTAGTGGTATTCGCTTTGAAGATGTGGTGACACTATCTGATGGGACAATGTTTTATAGTCTACTCTGATCAGAAGAGTCTCGGTTATATCTTCTATCAGAAGGACCGGAACCTGAGGCAGCGGAATTGGCTTGAGTTCCTCCAGGACTATGACTTCTAGATATTCTATACTTCTAGGAAGGGAAAGATTGTATTAGATGCACTTAGAAGAAGATTTGGTATACAACTTCTTAGAGAAGTGATGGAGCTGCTGGCTGTTTGCAGATATCCTTTGTGGATCGAGATAGAGCAGCTTTTCTTCAGTCTCTGACAGTAACTCCCCCAATTCTTCAGCGAGTCAAGGAGGCACAACATGGGGACACTGACTGCATGGCTCGATGTGCTCAGATATTCACAGGATAGGAACCTGATTGATTTTCTAAAGGTAGGGAGCGCGTCTTCTTTTTCAGAGGACGTACCATGGTACCAGTGTCGTTTTAGGAGGAATTATTGAGGGATTTTCACATATCCCCTCTAGCGGTACATCCAGGAGTGGTGATGATATACCAGGACCTCTGACGACAGCATTGGTGGCCGGGAATGAAGAAAGACGTAGCAGAGTTTGTTTCTCGGTGCCTCACTAGTTACCAAGTGAAGGTAGAGCATCAGGTACCAGCAGGATTAGTTAATCCTTTAGAGGTCCCGGAGTGGAAGTGGGATGGAATATCCATGGACTTTGTGATAGGACTTCCGAGTACATACAGGGGTGATGATTCTATCTGGGTGATCGTCGACCAACTCACCAAGTCGGCCCAATTCCTACCAATTAGAGTGTAGGGTTTAGTAGAGATATTGGTACACCCCTATGTGCCAAAGATTGTGCAGATACATGGAGTACCCTCGATGATTGTCTACGATCACGATTCACGTTTCACTTCCCGACTATGGAATGGGTTTATGGAGGCTTTCAAGATGTAGCTTCATTTGAGCACCTCCTTCCAACCTCATACGGATGGCCAGACTGGGCGGACCATTCAGACCCTTGATGACATGGGACGTGATTTCGTCCTTGACTTTGGTCACAGCTGGGAGGATCACATTACTTTGGTGGAGTTTTCATAAAAAAACAGCTATCACTCCACCACTGGGATGACACCTTTCAAGGATTTGTGTGACCGACCTTACAGATGAACTTTGTGCTGGACTGATCTAGGGGAGTCAGCACTCATGGGGCCAGATATGGTATGGGCTACCACGGAGAAGGTGTAGATCATCCAGGAGCGGATGAAGACTACAAAGAGTAGGTAGATGTCTTATGCAGACAGGAGAAAAAGACCTCTGGATTTTGAGGATGGTGACCACATCTTTCTACGGGTCTCACCCTGACGAGGATTGCATATATTTGGCCAAGGTGGCTAGCTATCACCGAGGTTCATCGGACCCTTTTAGGTCCTCAGCAGAATTGGAAAGGTGGCTTACCGCTTAGCTCATCCACCTAAGTTGCACCAGGTGCACGATGTCTTTCACGTATGCCAACTGAGGAGATATGTGCACGACCCTTCTCATATCATCGACCACGGTGATCTAGACATCAATGATGGGGCGACGATTACAAAGGTTCCAGTGGAGATTGGGGATTGACAGGAGAGAGTCATTTGTGGATGATCGATACCTTTTGTGCATGAATGTTGGTATCACGAGAACCTCTAGGGGAGAACATGGGAGTGGGAGGCTCAGACACGTGCTCAGTACCCCCACTTGTTCCCTTAATTTGAGTTGTGGCTTACGGGGGTGCAAATCCCTGAGGTGGGGAGAATTTAATGTCCTAGAAATTCCATGTAATTATTTTTTAATTATATGGGAATTTTACGAGTCCATGAAAATAGATGGCATAAAATTCTGAGGCCCGGTGTGCCCAGAATGAATTTATGTACTTTTGTTTAAGTACATTTAGTAAATGTGTGAGTGGGTTTTTGTAGCTTTTGAACCTGTGCTTGGAATGGAAATCTGAGGGCACCATTGAACTCACAGTGCCATTATTCGCTTAAGGAGATATTCACCTCGACGATAGTTGGTCGAGGGTGAAATTTGGTTTTCATGTTTTTTGTGGAAATAAGAAAAATAAAGAATAAATTTTATTTTATTATTATCTTCCCAATTGAATGCTCAGTGTTGGAGAGCACCCAAGCTATAAAATCCCCAATTCAATCCATGGTGGTAGGGACCACCCGAACCCCTATTAATGGGGGTAAAACCTCTCAACTCCACATTAATTTATTTCTCTCATTTAATTGAGCCAATTAATTGTGCCAACATCAAGATAATTAATTTCCAACTCTTATTAAATTATTAAAACTTAATTTAATAAGTGGTATATTTATTTTTGGTGGGATTTGGGAGAAAGATTGGAAAGAGGGAGAATCTTGGGATAACTGTCGAGAAACTCTTCCTCTCCAACGAAGAATGTCACTCCAAATAAGAATGAGGAAACCTAACCCAAGCCCGGATCCGAATCACCTTATGGAGGAAACGAACACCTACATTCTCCAACGACTTTGACTTCTTCCTCATGACATCCTCCTACATAACCTTTAAGCTGGGGGTTTTTTTGTTTTCATGGTTTGCGTTGAATTAATTTTCTTGATCTTCCTGCTACTGATCTAATCTGGAGGGTGTAGGCCAAATGAACACAGCCCGATCCCTCCGCTGTTCTTTATGTTTTTCGTGTTCTTCGTGATGGAGAAAGGTGACGGATGGCACTCCAGCCAGCCACACGGAACCGGGGTAGCGCGTGTCCGGGACGTTGGTAGAGAAGGAGGCCGCAAGGAGGCAGAGAGTGGTCGGATGTTTCCAGCCTCGGTGGTGGACAGAGGGCGGCCGGTGCTTCAGCCGACTACATAAGCATGGGTGGTGCGACTGCACGCCACTGTCAGAGCAAGTGGTGGTGGCCCTCCGGGCCGTGAGGGGTGGCAGAGGGTATCTAGCATTTGGTCAGACGTGGAGGGGCAGTGACACGTGACTGCGCCACTAAGAGGAGTAAAGGGCCAGTCATTTCGGTTGTCCAAGCTATACCAAACGGGACCCATGGCAGGTCTCGCGTATTGGCTGGCGACCGAATGGCTTCAGTCGTTTGGTGATTGAAGGTGGGAGGTGCGCGACTCCCCCTCGCATACTGTTAGGGCGGACCCCTCCGTGGGCTGCTGGGTGCGGGCCGGTCCACCCAGCATGGGCCATGCCACCCATCGTTGGCCGGGTCGGACCCGGGTCGACCCAGGCCGGGTCGGACTATACCCGGGCCCAACTGGACCCAAAGTCACCTTGTTGGCCATAACTTTGGCACTGGGCGTCTGTTTGACAAACCATCTCTGGATTCAGAAACCTTGGATCGAGACGTTCATTTTGGTATACACCAATTGAGTTTTGGATTATGTTGGGGCATGGCTGGGATGGATCAAACACGAATCCAACTGGGCCCTTGGGATTAAAAGGCCAATAACTTACAGAACGGACGTCCGATTGACGCACCATCTATTGCGTTGAGATCCCTTTTACATGGTGGTCCTCTAGAATACTTCTTCATCAGACTTCATGAAAGTTTGAGTATCAACCAATGGTTTGAGGAGCATACCCTCCCAGAATCAAGAGAGCTTTGTGCGGGAACCCTGCAGGTGGCTGTAACATGAGAAATGGATCCTATGTGGGTCTATGCTTTGGGATCCTTCGTGGGTCTATGAATGAGGGTCCCACATGGATTCGCTCTAGGAATTCATGTGGGACATCTATATGATCCTTCCTGGGTCTTTTTTACTATGATCCTAGGTGGGTCTGATGATGTACTAGGATCCTATGTGGGTCTGATGATGTAGTAGGATCCTATGTGGTTGTGATGATGTACTATGATCTTATGTGGGTCTGATGATGATTTAGGATCCTACGTGGGTCTGCCTCTTAACAGAGTAAGATGATTCAGTAGTTACATCTAATCATCTTTAATGTTGTACCTAATTTATACCTGGTGTGATCTGAGTCATTACCATTGTGGTAATCCTCTGTGCAGCGTTCCTCTGTGGTACTTAACTTCGTTGTGATACCTTTGTGGTATTCTTCTATGTGGAATACCTTTGTGGTACTTACCTTCATTGTGAAACCTTTGTGGTATTATTTTGTGTGGTGTTACCTTTGTGATACTTACCTTTGTGGTGTTACCTTCATGGTATTCCTTCCTTTGTGGAAGAGTTGAGATTTGGGCCATGAGTTTCCTCAAGAATGATATGGGTTTACTTGATAACTTAGGTATATATGGTCATATACCTATGTAGGGTTGAAAGTTGTTTCCATGCTTTGTGGTTTATCATTTGTGGATTTTGTGATACCTTTGAGAGTCTCGAGGTCCCTACTGAGTATCGTTATACTCACCCCTGCACAGGCTATGCCCGCACCTTTTTCTATTTAGTGAAGATAATGGACAGTGAAGACTAAGGACGAGAGTACCAGAAATGGAGGTAGCTTGGAGGTGGACATTGGATGAGGCATATTGCAGAGACAACCGTCCGAGAGCTATACCTACCCTTCAGGTAGGATCCTTGGCGGGTGTTCATTGGATTTGTTCAGTTTACTTGTACCTTCTTGTTTTCTTATACTTTTCAGTTGGTCTTGTATTATGGTCCCATTCACTTACTGCACAAACTCTTTTTACTCTTCTGTTTACCCATGTTCATATCTTGGTGTGTGCTTGGTTGAGTGAATTTGCAGTTTATAAAGGCAATGTCATCCCAGTTATAGGGAATACGCCTTCGGTGCTAGTAGTCAGCCCCTGAACTATGGAAGACGGGCATGGGGTAGTCACGGTATGGGCCCCAGGGGATGGGTCGTGACATTTTATATCAACTAGTGTAACAAAATCCACAATGGTAAACACATGGAATTAATATATATCCCTCACATTGTAATAATCTCAAAATATCACACACAACATTCAGTTCTAAGTAGTTCAAATTTATTCACAATATTCTATATGTTTATAATTCATAATTACTTTATCTAAACCATATGTTTCATAATTTTAAATAGTGAAAATACTAGAACCAATAGAACTTCATGTAAAAATAATAAAAATTATTATTTTTTATTAGTCAAAGTAATAGGTCTATAAGAATTAATTTTAGGAAAATGGATAAATATTTTTTCCCATTATGATAATAACAAAACATAAAAACAAGATAAACTGATATTAAACAAAGTAAAAAACTATTTTATTCACAAAGATACACTTCCAGATCGATATGAAATAAATTCTTATCCATTTCCCCTTATTAATTTAACCTAAATAAACAAAAAAATCATTCCATTCCTTTAAAAAGATATAACTTCAACATTCACTACTAAATATTATCCTCTAAAAACTTCTCTATCTTAGAAAAATTTGGTATTATCATAAATAAAATTATGACAATTAAAAAATACTAATAATTTAGTTGATAAAAAAAATTTAAATGCTCAGTTGAATAATGGGGATCCTCGTAAGAACAAACCAGATCTGTAGGTGTTGCATAAAGATAGCCTAAACAAAAATCATCATAAAAATATCAATAATATATAATAATAATAATTTCTTAATAATGAATTTGAAAAATATAGGGTTATTTAATAATATATTATACTATATTGGTACCTTCAAGATATTGGTTTCAATTTTGCATGTCACATTAATGATTTCATAAGATATAGTTGCTAAATATATACAAAATTTTTCCTGTTAATTTAATTGAAAAGTATTCTAAACCAACATAATGTCTCATAATAATTCAATATAAAAACATTCTTCCACATTTATTGAGTATTTTTTCCAATATATGAAGAATAATTAATAAGAAATGATAGATGATAACTTACCATTGATCACACCCATCATCTATTAATATATTTTATTTTATTTTGAATCTAATAGATTTGTTAATATATACCAAAGATGGTTTTTGAGTTATAATAAATTCAAAAAGAATATATCATTTTAGGGTGAAAAAATATTCATGAATGATATTATATATAAAATATAAAAAAATAATGATATCACTGGAATTTTATAGTTCTCTAGAGTAGATGATTTAGGACCACACATAAAAAGTGAAATTATACATCTATCTAAGTGTTATATATTTCATTACTGTTATGATTAAACACTTCATATACTATAGTTAATAGGGAATTTACTAAATAAATAACTTCCAAATAATGATTATTACATAGAATTTCTACCCATAGTACCATACATTTCCTCCCAAAATGAAATAAAAAATTTAGTATCAAAAAATGCATGGGTCCAGAAAAGATAGAAAAAAAAACACTTTTGGAACCCTCGTAAATTAAACTCTTCAGTGTTGAATAGATAATATTTCATTTGAAATGTATAATCTAGAAGAATAAAATTATTAGACCTTATTCAATGAGAAATAATTCTTCCAATAAATCCTCCACTAAAATATAGAAAAAATGGTGCACTCATTGGAAAAAAACTATTTTCATTGAAATGTTACTTTATAGAATATTTCTAAACTGATCTTGAATATGGCCTTTATTATTTCAATTTTCCTAAAATATTATAAAAATTCAACCATTTATATGTAAAAATTGAAAAATATTCTAAAGGATTCAGACTTTGGAAAGATTTTTTAAAACTTAATTATATTCATTTGAGTTTGAAAAATAAACTATATTAAAATTTAAATTGGAATTAAATTTCTTAGTAATATCATTAGACTTATAAATATCATACTAATATTATTAAACTATTTTCATTAACTTGGTATACATTTTCTCTCTTCCGGACACTTTTTAATTAATTTCGTCAACTGTTGGATTATCATCCTTATCATCTAAAGAATGTATGTAGAAAAGTTTAAACAAAAAAATTCATTAGAGAATCATATGTTACATTGTCCATAAATAATGGTTATTTATAAATAATTTTAGCCTTAAATGTATTAAACTTCGGTATATCCTTACACTCTAAATAAATTTTAGAAGTTTCATTCATCTCAAGGGAATTATTTCCATTCAGTGTTGAGGATCATAGATATATTATTTCCATCTAATTAAATCTCTGTAATTCAATTCTGGTATTCATTTTTTACGCACATAATATATTACATTTAAAGGTTCCTTATTTTCATCCCATCTTTAATACATATTATATCTATTTGTTATGTCATTCAGAAAACCATTAATGAAATTCATTTTCCCTATAATCAGGTTAAATTTGTAAAAATTCTCTTTTACTGTGTTCTATAGTTCAACCATGCCTTTTTTGAAATATTCATTGAAGTACATGGTTTAGAGTTAGTACTTCTAGAATCATTAGAAGATAGAAAAACTATGTTATTCCATTTCCCTTTCCCAACATCTCACTTCAGACCATTATTATATTATGTAAAAGTTTTATTACGGTGGTAATGACTTGGATTATTAATATATTTCAGGTGAAAAATCAAATTTCTATTAAACTCTTACCAATTCATAGGTTTTTCAATGATCCAATCCACTAGTTGTTCATCTATATTATCCATCTCATTGAGAGATTATGATCCATTCACCAATGTCAGAAAATAATGATGCATTGAGAAACCAATTGTATTAGAATAAAATGAAATGCCTAATAAACCAATCTCAAAAAAAATTACATACCCCAAAATTATAAGTTCTAAAGTGAGAAATTACAATATTCCACTAAATATCATTAATTTGATTATAATAATATATATAATTATAAATATTTGGATTCATAAAATAGAAAAAGAGTATTTTATTCTTTATAATTCTATTTATATTCAAACTTTTCCTCATGCGTAAAGTTTTTTATTTCATTTTCATGAAACTTATATTTATTAACCCTCATCTGATAGTAATAAACTCTATTATTTGTCACCAATTCATTCATTATAACTCTCTAATACTCATACTATACACAATCAATGTTGGGTGTCTTGCTAGGATTTAGATTCACAAATGTTTTGACTGTTAAATCTACTTTTATAAAAAATGATTTTCTATACTACATGTTAATATAATAAAAAATTAAAGAGTAGATATATTACCATATTTTTTATTTGATATTTTAGTTTTAAGAGGTGTGAATTTGAGTTAAAATATACTTACAATATTTCCCACTCTTTGATAAGATTTCCAATCACCCAAAGTAGAATCAGTTATTATGATAAGTCAAAGTAATAATAAAATATAAAAAAAACATAAATTAAATGATTTAAATGACAAGACATGTCACGACCGTCCCTCGGGGCCTGTGCTGTGACTACCCCAATCCCACATACCATATTCCAGGGGCTGGCGACTAGCACCAAAGGCATAAATCCCTAAATTGGGAAGGAATTGCCATTAAAACATGAAAATAAAAGAAACATGGTATCAGTTGGAAACAAAACCCTAAATAAAACTGTATACAAAAGGGGGGCAGAAAAGTGAAAAGGGGGCCTGAAATACAAGCCCAACTATATTATACAAGGAAACTGAAACTACAAGTACTGGAAAATGGGAAAATTGCTCCTGGATTGTCCACCGAAAAATCCTTCCAGAAGGGTAGGTACAGATAGCCTCCACAGCACTCCACGTTTGTCCGTCTCCTCCGTGTAACATCACACCATGTGGTCCACCTCCGGGTATTGTCCAGTCCTGGTACACTCAGCCTCGGTCAGTGCTATCGGTCGTCTGCATCCAACACAATGTGGTGCGGGCATAGCCCATGCTAGGTTGAGTATAATGATACTCAGTAAGTACTTAGAGACCCTCAAGGTCTCACAAATCCATCATGTATAAACCACAAATTATGAAATCAATAGATAACCCTACTTAGGTATATTACCAAACATATACTTAAGTTGTCAAGTAATCCATCTCAATTATGAGGTAAACACAAAAGTTACTCACCCAGCTCAAACTAGGATTTTATTCTAGGGGTAGTATCAAGTAACATCCCCAGTCACACTGTCGAAACCTCATCTGCTGGAGAACTATGCCTCTATCGAGTAGAGTGAGCCTACCACGTCACCAAGGTGCTTCCCACTAACCTTGGACTGCTGAGATACTCCTACTGTCGAGTACCATGGGTCTACTGTGTCACCAAGTCACTCCCTACCATGGGTTTTCCACGTCACCAAGGAACCCCCCCTCGTAGCCTGCTGAGTTAATCCTCCTGTTGAGTATCATTGGTCTGCCGCAACACCAAGGTGCTCCCAAACGTGGGTCTGTCGCGACACCAAGGCACTCCCCACTGGGCTAGTCGAATAACTCTGAGTAGAATCGGTCATCAGTCGTTAGTTCTCATCCAGCTACTAGGTCTCCACACTATGCTCCCTCGTCTCTAGGAGGATCCGCTCAACGAGCTACAGTTCGATGCTCCAACTGTCACGAAGTCCCCCGTAGAAGTTTCTCAAAGGTCTGCCACATCATATATGTCTCAACGCAATAGACAAAGCTTCAATCGAACACCCGGTCTATGAGTTATTATCCTTTTAGTCATGGGGGCTGGTTGAATCAATGTACAATCCAACCTGACCGTATCTCAACTATTCCCCAAATTACAGTGGGGTATACTCAAAGAGACCATCATGCTCCAAGATTACTAGCGTCGCTGACGGTTTGTCAAATGAACGTCTGGTGCCAAAGATATTTCAAAAGAAAGTAAAGGGTTGGTACTGGACTTGGGTTCAGTCTGACCCAGTCGGAACGACCCTGTCCGACCCAGTCTGGGCCAACCTGGTCTGGGTCGACCAAGTCAAACATGTTGGGTAAGGCCTGACCCATTGGGTGGCCTAGCCTGTTATGTTCAGTCATGCCCACTAGACCCGGCCCAGTAGGCCGCATGGGCAGTAAGACACGGTCTCGGGGTTGGTTCAGCCCTGAGTTCCGCGAGGGTGCGCTCCGGCGCAGCTTGGCCCGGAGGGCACGGCCGAGCCGGTTCGGCTCGGGCACCGCGAGGGGGGACATGAGCTGGCTCGAGAGGCGGGCATGGCTAGGGCACCGCTTCAGTCGAGGGGCAGCTATGGAGGCCAGGCGGCCGGTAAGCGGGCCAGCGGGTGGCCGAGAAGGCCGGTAGGCAGGTCGATGAGCGGACGAGTGGCCGGGAGGCCAGGCCGGCATAGTTCGGCACAGCTCGGGCCGACACAATTCGGCGCGGCTTGGGCCGAAACGCGCCAGTAGGGTTCGGCTGGGGCGCACAGCAGGCTGGCGACGGTCGGGAGCCAGGCGGCATGGGCAAGCCGTCAGGTGGCAGGGGAAGTCGGTGGTGGTCTGGGCCGAGGTGGCTCGGCCGGTTCGACCGGTGGATTGCACGGAAAGTGCATGTTCGGCCGGAGGGCCACGGTTCGGCACGGAGCGTAGCGCAGTCGGGGCGCGGCACAGTTCGCGAAGGCTGCGGGAAGTGCGGCCTTTGCCTGTTGCCTTTGTCGCCTTCAATGTTGCTTCGTTGTTACGTCGCCATGCCGAAGATCATCACAAATAAGAACAACGGAGGGGTCGGGGCATTTTGGTCTGGCTCACACCCTCCGCATTTAGTGTGGTAACACTTGTCTCATCAAGATGTAAGAAAGATGAACTTCAATTGTTCTATAACCTCAGCATTGATTCCTTTACAACCGAATAAGATAATAAGGAAAGGAAATTAGTAATACAAATATTAACCCCTACCTTTGATCATCATTCATCGACAGAGTCGCGGTGAAAAAGATGGTTTTGTCACCATTCGTCGCATTTTCCACACACTTCTAATCCCGAGCTCGCACATCGGTAGGATCTGATGAAGGAAGTCGAAGTCACTCCTTTCCGACGTTCTTCATTCTTTTCTCTTCGTTTTTTGTTGGGAGCTTTTCTCTCTTCTCCCAAGTTCCACCAAAATAGAAATGCCAAACAAAATAATAATATATTTTTTTATCTTACTAATTCGTTGGCACAATATTCAAATTGGATGAATTAATTTAATTGGCTCCTCCAAATTAATGTGAAGGATTTGGTATAATAAATTATGTGTTGGCTTAAATAAATAAAGAGGAGGTGGTGGCACCATAAATGGTAGAGGAGGTCAAGGGGCTCCCCCTCATTAATGAGGGGAGTTGAGATATTTTCATCTCCTCCCATTAATAGGGGGTTTAGTCTCATGTGGTCCCCACATTGTAAACTCTCATTGGAGGTCAGGTTCATGTGGGCCCTACCACCAAAACCCCTCATGGAAGGTTATGGGGTGGTGGTCCCACCTCCAACTTCCAACCTCCTTAAGGAGGTTATAGATCAAGTGGGACCCACCTCCAATCACCAACATGGAAGCTCAAAAGAATAAAGTGAAGCTCACTTTATTTTATTATTTTCCACAAAAACCCAAAAACTAACTTTTATTCTCGACTAACTGCCGTCGAAGTGAAAGTATATTTAAGATAATATCGGCACTGTGAGTTCAATGGTGCCCTCAGATTTCAATTCTGAGAACCGGTTCAAAAGTTATAAAAACCTGCTCGTACATTTACTGAATGAACCTTAAAAAACTTCAGAAATTGATTATGGACACACCGGGCCTCAGAATCATGCACCGTTAATTTTCTCAGACGCATAAAATTACCATGTATTTAAAAAAAATCCATGGAATTTTTGGGTCACTAAATTCTCCCCACCTCAGGGCTTTACATCCCTCTAAGCTACAACTTGAACTAAGGGAAAAACTCGGGGTACTGAGAACGCATCTGAGCCTCCTACTCCCATATGCTCTCCTGGAGGTTTCAGTGCTTCCAGCGATTGCACACCAGAGTTATCGACCATCCACATAGGACCTGCACATATCAATCCTCAATCTCCACTAGAACCTCAGTGAATGTCGCTCCAACCGAGGCTGAGTGTACCGGGACTTGGCGGTACCCAGAGGTGGACCACACGGTGTGACGGTACACAGAGGAGAAAGACATATGTAGAGTTCTGTGGAGGCTTTCTATACCTACCCTTTAGGTTGGATTTCCTGGTGAATGATCCAGGAGTCATTTTCCCTTTTTCCAGTACTTGTACTTTCATTTTCCTTGAACTTTATAGTTGGGATTGTATTTCCATCCCCCTTTTTACTTTTCAGAACCCCTTTTGTATACAGTTTTATTTAGTGTTTTGTTTCCATTTTTTACCCTGTTGTGTGTGTTTTCAAGTTATAATGGTAATGCCTTTGAAAATTAGGGATTTACGCCATTGATGCTAGTCACTAGCCCCTGGCCTATGCTAGGTGGGCTTGGGGAAGTCATGACACGGGCCCCGAGGGACGGTTTGTGTCAAATTGGTATCAGAGGAGTCAGTTCAGCCATAGAACTTAGGACTCTGGTATTTTCTGTGAAGCAATATTGTTAAGGGTACTGAGTGTGGTTTTTAGTTCATGGGGTCCAGTGTTGGTGCGACAGCCGATGTATCCGTACACCAGGACCCTGACTACTGATTTCTGACTCAGTACGCGAAAATATTAATTGTGTGTGTGTTTTCAAAAGTTTTCTTAAAGTTAGATCACCAGGTATAATCTTTAACCGTGTCGCATCTATTTCATTCAGGATGCCTCCTTGCGGATGACCAGCTAGAGCCTTGAGAGTTGTATGCACAGATAGCCCACTGAGCGATGAGGCCTTGGTATAGGGACCTCTTCCAGCGGAGGCACCAGTGGTACCACAACTCGTTGGGTCACCGATGCGACCAGCCCTAGTAACAGAAGATGCACGCTGCTTGAGCGCATTACACGAGTTCCAACGCTAGAGGCCACCCAGGTTCAAGGGAGATACAGACCCGTAGGCAGCGAAGGATTGGGTGGAGGATGTGGTGAGAGTCGTTAGACTGTTAGGGACACCTGTCGACCTTATGGTGATCCTTTCCACGATTATCTTTCAGGTGGCAGCAGGAAGATGGTGGAGCCTGATGCTCCAGGTGCATGACGGGGAGACACCACCCTGGGCAGACATTGAGAGCCTATTTCGGGCGGAGATTGTCCCAGCCACCCAAAGTTCAGTGCAGATATAGGAGCTACTTCACCTATACCAGGGTAGCAAGACGGTGGAATAGTACTCAGTGAGGTTCACTGACCTATCGAGCTACTCCAAAGATATGGTACGAGACCCATTATTCAGGGCCCGGACCTTCGATCATGGGCTCAAGAGAGAGATCAGGGCTCCGATGATCTCCCTCAGCATCTGAACGCTGGCAGGGGTGTTAGAGCGAGCCCTCTTAGTGGAGAGTTTCCTTACTGAGCAGTCTCCAGTAGCATGACCCACAACTAGTCAACATGCAGTGGAGTCTTCTACAGATGGCAGTAGACAGATGTCGCAGAGGTCCAAGAGGACTAGACCGATAGGTGGACGAACACATGACTCAGGATCGGTTGTGCAGGGCCCCGGGGGTAGAGACATACATGCTAGGAGCGGAAAGTGTTTCACATGAGGCGGGCAGGGTCACATGGCTCGTGACTGTCTAACCCGTCATTCGAATGATCAATAGACGGTCGAAGGACCACCCAGGAAGAGACAAAGTTTCAATCGAGGTGGTCCGCAGGGAGCAGGCGGATGTGGTAGAGGTGCTGGCCGTACAGCAAGCGTTGGACGAAGTTTCAAGGTGTTACCGCTACCACCACCAGGAGGTCCACCCTGACCGCAGGGAGCAGGTGGATAAGCTAGAGCTCAGCTGTAGGCAGCTGAGGCTTATGATCATGGCACTCTAGAGATTATTTGAGGTACATTCTGTGTCTACTCCACCTTAGCTATAGTTCCTATAGACACAGGTGCCAGTCACTCTTTCATTGCCACTTCCCTCATTCGGAGCTCAGAGATTCTGATGGAGCCGTTGACTCGATCCTTATGGCTAGAGACTCATAATGGAGTAGACTTGACGATTATGAACTGGTGATGGAAGTGTGAGATTAATCTAGGAGGTGAGAGATTTGGTTGGAATCTTCTAGTATCGACATCGAGGCCTTATGACGTCATCTTGGGTATGGACTGGTTATCTACAGTCCATGCTTAGATCAACTGTATTAGGCACAATGTGTGGTGTGTCCACACGGATGGGACCATGTTTACCTTCACCGGTGAGAATGGAGCCTTTGAAGCATGGGACGAACTTAATCGGATGAGGTTTCAGCCGATCACTCATCAGTTGGACCGCCTTACCCTTGGAGTAGTTGATGTGGAGAGTCCAAGCTATCCTATAATGGTGGATCAATACGTGGATGTTTTCCCTGAAGATGTTCTTAGACTACCTCCTCACTGAGAGGTGGACTTCTACTTTGACTTGCACCCTGAGACGACACTGATATCTATACCATCATATCAGATGGCTCCTGCAGAGCTTCTCGAGCTGTGGGTACAGCTAGTGGAAAAGTAGGAGAAGGGATTCATCTATCCCAGTCTTTCTCTCTAGGCAGCCCCGATTCTATTCACCTAGAAGGTGGATGGGATCTTGAGGCTTCGTGTCGACTACTGTCGCCTTAACCAGTTGACCGTGAAGAACAAGTACCCACTCCCAGGGATTGATGACCTCTTTGATCAGTTGAAGGAATCACGGTGATTTTCGATGATAGACTTCAGATCAAGAAATCACTAGCTCAGAGTTCTAGATGAGGATGTGCAGAAGACTTCTTTTAGATGTTGGTACAACCACTACAAGTTCTTAGTTATTCATTTCAGTGTAACAAGCACTCCAGCAGTGTTCATGGGACTCGTGAATAGGATTTTCCAGCCTTACCTTGATCTCTTTGTCGTAGTCTTCATCGATGAAATTATTATCTACTCAACTACAGAGGAGGAGCATTCATACCATTTGCAGGAAGTACTGGACAAATTATTAGAGCACCAGCATTATGGTAAGCTCTCAAATTCCAGTTTTTGATCCGATAGGTTCACTTCCTGGGACACATCATCTAGAAGGTTGGAGTTGTAGTAGATCCAGTGAAGATTGAGGCAGTACTTGCTTGAGATCCACCCAGGAGTGTGACAGAGGTATGAAGCTTCTTGGGTTTGGCTGGTTACTACTAGAGGTTCATTCCAGACTTCTCCAGAGTTGCAGCACCACTATCTGCCTTGATGAAGAAGGGGAGACCCTTTGTGTGGTCGGAGAGATGCTAGCAAAGATTTCAGAAGCTAAGGCAGAGTCTAAATAGTACCCCCATCATGAGGCTTCCATAGGAAGGCGTAGGGTACGTTGTCTACTTCAACGCATCAAGTACCAGACTCGAGTATGTCAGGATGTAGGAGTGAGAATTGATTGTGTATGGTTCTCAACAGCTGAGATAGCACAAACAAAACTACACTACCCATGACCTGGAGTTTGCAGCAGTGGTCTTCACCTTGAAGATGTGGAAACACTATCTGATGGGCGAACATTTTACTGTGTACTCTGGTCACAAGAGTCTCAGGTATATATTCTCTCAGAAGGACCTGATCCTGAGATAGTGATGATGGATTGAGTTCCTCCATGACATTGACTTTGAGATAGTCTATACTATTGGAAAGGTGAATGTTGTAGTAGATGCACTCAGCAATAGATATGGTATAAAGTTTCTAGGTGTGGTGACGGAGCAGCTGGCTGCTTTGCTGATATCCTTTGTGGATAGAGATGGATAACCTTTCCTTTAGTCCCTTACAGTCACTCCCCCACTTCTTCAATGAGTCTGGGAGGCAAAACATGGGAACACTGACTTCGGGACATGACGTACTCAAATATCCACAGGGCAGGCACCTGATTGATTTTCTGAAGGTGGGGAGCACATCATTCTCTTCAGAGGTCGTACTATGGTACCAGTGTCACTTCAGGAGGAAGTGTTGAGGGATTTCCACACATCCCCTTTAGCGGTACATCCAGTAGTGGCAATGATGTACCAGGACCATCGACGGACAGCGCTGACTGAGGCTGAGTGTACCAGTACTGGACGGTACCTGGTGGTGGACCACACAGTGTGATGGTACGTGGAGCATATGGACGTAAGTGGAGTGTTGTGGAGGCTATCTATACTTACCTTTAGGTAGGATTTCCCATTGGATGATCCATGAGCCGTTTCCCCTTTTTCCAGTACTTGTACTTTCAGTTTCCTTGTACTTTATAGTGGGGCTTGTATTTCCAGCCCCATTTCTAATTTTCAGCACCCCTTTTGTATACAGCTTTATTTAGTGTTTTGTATCCAACTCATACCATGTTGTGTGTGTTTTAATGTTATAAAGTCAATGCCTTCCCAGTTTAGGGATTTACTCTTTTGGTGCTAGTCACCGGCCCATGGACTATGGTTGGTGTACTTGGGGTAGTCATGGCACGGGCCCCAGGGGACAGGTCGTGACAAGACACATGTATATCAATATAATAAATTTTACTAGAGCAATAGAGAATCAAACTCTTATAACTATAGATTCAATGAGGGGGGATGAATAACGGTGTAGGGAAATTTGAACTATATTTTATTTTTATTGGGTTATCTTTCTCCTTGGGATATTGTTCTCATATTATCAGGAGTAGTAGTCAACCTATCACATGTTTATTATTCATCACATCCTCACCAAATATTGAATAAATAGTCAAAAAATTAAATCAAGCAATGAAAAAGGGATTTTTATTCGTTCATTTTCACAAAGATATATGCTAGGATGACACATTGATGATGTTTTAATGTGAAAAAATCATGTACTATACTAGTTCATTGGATATTTTGTTATAGTCACTATATTTAAAAGAATACATAAACGTTTTTTATCACTCCTTGCCTTAGCTGAAAAACATTATCTTCTCCTGCATAAATTTCTTTAGGGAGAACCCTTATAGTTTGAATACAGGTAGGTCTCTCCATGATATTTAGTGAAATAAAATTCTTTTTCATCCAAAATTTTAGGTACACTAATGATTAAACTCCATGTCTATTACACTCCTTATTCTGCCCAAATGATTTTATTAACATCGGAAGATAATGGTTAATACAATGTCTCCCTAAAATCATGGTATAAAAAAATACTTCAAATACAATATAATAATTGCACACTAGAATTATACAATTTTTCTTCTTTAAATACATTTTTTAGTACTAATACTCTTCCTTCTTTAAAGAATTTTTCACTATGAAGAATCAAATATGATTCTTGGAATCATTTTGTGCATTTATTCTATCATCTTAATCTCATTAAAAGTAAATCTTCAATATTTCATGGACTCACTTTCACTTCATTATATGTACGAATGTATCAAATAATAATTATTAGGCCTCTATATCTCTCTCTTTATCTCTCATTTTACTCTTCTTATAATATATATGTTGAATAGAACATGAGATATCCCTTCATATTTTGAATATAAAAAATATTCATTTAATCTTGGCGTAAAAAAAATTATCATTAAACTATCAATAATTCTAAATCCAACATGTTTTATTCCTTTATTAGATATTAACACATGTGATATTTTCCAGATTTTAAATATGAAAAAATACATGAATCATCCTCTTTCTATTCTCCATATTGCCTGTGACTTTACCATAAATCATGTCATTAATTATCCAAAAAACCATAAACTTATCTTATTCATATAAAACAATTTTATTAGTCCTGTATTATAATTTTTTATTATCAATTTAATCTGTGTGTGTTCATGTACCTTGTTTTTATGCACACAATCCAAACAAAAAAATTTATTCAAAAATAATATCACAACACAATCCTCCTTCAAAATTGGCCTGATTATATCCAAAATTTTCATTGATGTCTGGATTTATTTCTTCATGGTACATGAAAAATCTGTCTTTATTTAGATCTTTACCTTGAATATCATCTAGACTACCATATTCTACAAATAAAATTACACTTATAATGTGAAAAATGATCCTTATAGTATTTTTAAATTATCATTTATAATGTTATAAAATGATCATTATAGAATGACTCTTATCGAATTCCATGGAATGAGACTTATGAAATTACTCTTATTTAGTTATAAAATGATCCTTATGATATTTCATATACAAAGGAATAACTATTTTGGAGTAAAAATGACTGTTATAGAGCCTTATATGACCCTTATAGAATTAATGAATTGTCAAATCCCTGGTTTAAAGTTTATATATTTTGTGAATTGGGATTTTTTTGGGTTTGGGATGAGTTGGTTGATGATGTGTGGCTTAAAAATGGTAGTGAATTTTCTTATAACAACACTAGTTAGACCATTCCTTGGTGTTGTATATGTTGATCCCATTAATATTTTGTGTACTATGATTTGGGCCAACACACCCAGTACAGTTTGTGGTCTTGGGTGTGGGGATCGGGGAGTCCCCTTATGCACCACAACCAATTTGGCCTCTACCACATGAATGATGAAAAACAACATCCCCATGATATTTCTAGTTTTAGAATTTTTTAAATCATAATTCACCATATATTATTCCAGTGTCAGTTAGACACAATGATGGGGTGAATTTTATCATCATGGGAATATTTTTTAATGTATCCTTGACTCAATGTAACACTTTTATCTAACTAAAATTTAATATTATTGATCCATGGAGTATATCCCTTTCTCGTGACCTTTATTCTACATCATGGAGGCATTTTTGTAGATTTTCATAGTATATCATCAAGGGTTTTTTACTGTCTGATTTAAATAATCCTTACTTGATCTTTTTCATATATTCTTAATTTTTATTTCTACCTAAAGGTTATGTCAAGATAGGGTTCATTCATTACAATTTTTTATGTGGGAATTTTGGTATAGGTTTTTTATTTGTTCATGTAAACACCCCTCCCCCTCATTATATTTTAGATTTCTTTTATTTTTTGAAAATTACTATTGGTTGAAGTATGTGTCCTATTCATATCTCCCTAAAATTTAATTTATAATTTCTCATGATATCATCACATAATATCAATGTATAATAATTTTTTATTCTTATATCAAATAGATAACTCATGGAATGATATTTTCTTGAGATTGGGAAAAAATAGTGAAAATGGGGTTTCTCGAATGGATTGAAATGAAAAACTATTTTTAAGAAATTAGACTTTATTTTGGAAATGGTAATTCCCAATAGGATATTCAAACGTTTTCTTTGATTTTTTAGGATGTTTATTTCAAAAATGAAGGGAAAAAATTTATTTCTTAATGATCATTTCGATTTTCCATTTTCATAAATTATTTTAATGTTTCTATTTATTGATGTGATTAACTAATGAAGAAGTGGTCAGTTGACTAAGGGGATTTTCATTTCCATAATTTTAAAATAATGATTCTAAGGATCAATTGTAAAAATAAATGCTTTAATTTCAAAATGAAAAACCGTAGGACATGCCAATTTATATACAATGGAAAATCATAGGTTTTTTATACTCCATGGTACAAATACCCTTTAAGAAATCAACATATTTTAATATATTAGAAATCATGTTTGTTTTGGAAACCAATGTATTACAACTCTATAATGAGATTTATGTTATTTTATTATACGTGGTGTTGGGGATGAATCTTTATGGGTGCTCGGAGGTGTGATAAAAAAATAGTTTTTTTCTGAAATGATTATATGGAATTTCTATTACATCTAAATTCTTACCAACATTTTGATATTTCATTAGAATATTAATTTGGGTAAGATGGATATCTAGGTACACATGTGCAGTAGTTTATAATTATACTCCATTAAGTGGACCAATGTTGGTTATAGGTAAAACTAAGAGTTGTTTCCCCTTGGTTAGGTCAGGAAAGGTTATAATGGGTGTTAGGGAAGGGTTGATTGAAGTTTATTTATTTTAAGATATATATAATTTTATTCAATTATAACCATGTTAGCTATATACTAGATTGTTCCGCTTTCACCTAGGATTCCATGATAATGATATGTTTATACTTTATAGAGAACTATACTCTTTATTTATTTTGAAAGGTGATATGATTTCTTTCAGGTTTTGGATTAAAAATATTTTAATTGAATACTATGATTTATTTTGTTAAAGGTAAATTAATTATAGTTTTATTCATAAGAAAATATCATATTTTTGAAATTGGTTGTTCTACAGAAAATCTCTTTAATACCTATTTTATAAGAGAATAACATGAAACATATTATATATTTATTTTCAAGCATTTATGAAATGTAATTTTTTAAAAGTGTTATTATAAGGAATAAAATATAGTGACATGCTATGATTTGTATCTCAGCCTTATGAATTATATGTTATTCAGTTTGTTAAATGTAGGAAATTTTCATGTACCCCTCTATTCAGGTTGATGGATGTGGAAGTGGAGTTATTCATTGGAACATGGATGTTGGTAACTGTTCTTGTTCTATTATCTATCCTTATTGATTATTATATTTATCATTGGCTGTCACGACCCGTCCTAGTGGGGCCCGAGCCGGAACTCCCCAAGCCCACCTCCAATAGGCCAGGGTCTGGTGACTAGCATCGAGTAGGCGTACTACTAACATGGGAGGCATTGCCTATAAACCTGTACAGGCGCACACACATCTCCAAGCCCAGAAAGCTGACAAGTAAAAACTACTAAAAGGAAAAGATACATGCAGACACTAAAACCCAACCAACAGAGTATGATAAGAAAGCAAAGTACAGTAAGTAAAACCTTGGGCCAAAAGTACAATCCCACCAAAAGGGAGTCCGTAACAAAGTCCAACCAGTAAAGAAAGGTGTTGGGACTGCAGTTTTTAGCCGTAAGAACACACCCCATCCTGTGTGATCTCGCTGAGTACCGTCCGGTCCCGGTCCTCCTAGAATCCTGTCAAAGGCTAGCTCATCTACACAAGACAGGACATGTGCGGGAAAATCCTGTGCATGGGTGAGTATAACAATACCCAGTAGGACACCCCGAAACTGCAAAGGAAATACAACATGGTAAATACCACAAAAGAAAGATACAGTCAGCTCCACATAGTATATGTCTACAGAACATATAACAAGAATATCTAGATATACTCATACACAAATGACCATCGCGATACCGCCACTAGGATCCAGCTCGAAGATTCCACTAAGCAATAAACAAGGAGAACACACTCCTATGTCTGAAAAAAGAGACGTGAAGTACTCATTCCAAGAGAACACACTCCACAAGTTCTATGAGAACAAGATGCTCAGATGAGGATCACAGCTAAGTCATGGGGTGATTCCAACAACTCCGTCTGAGCTAATCCGCTAAGAAGAGGATCGACGCTCGGGTAATTTTGTTCACGTCGATTCCAAGAACTCTACCTCAGGTTCGATGAATTAATAGAGGATCTGACTCGAAGTCTCACCGAGGGGATTCCAATAACTCTATTCAAAAAATTCTTGCTGAAGGGATCATACTTCTGTATAAAGAAAATGTTACCATAACCTTCAGGGAGAATACCAAGGGTATGAACCCTAAGGAAACTAGTTCATGTCACAGAAGATTAGTGGCTCAATCCATGAATAATTGGTTACACAACGTGTATTATGGTTACACACCGTGTTCCTTGACCCCAGGTACTGCCCATGTAAATGGCCCGTGTCATTCGTCCAAGTCATGTCAAACTAAACTACACGGCCTGTAGAAGAATCACACACTGTGTTCCTTGACTCCGGGTATGGCCCATTTCATTTGTCTTGTCGGATAGAAAGCAACTACACGACGTGTAGAAGAGTCACACACCGTGTCCGAGCACCTGGGGCTCACTTCGTGTATGCTGGCCATGTGCCCATACATGGTCTATGTCTGTGTCCGTTTCGCCTGCCTGTGTACCAGTACACGGGGTATCCCATGTATCTGGCCTGGTCTGGCTAGGGAAGGGTATACACGCCGTGTCCTTGACCCTTTACCCAGGCCGTGTCTGTGTCTCCCGCCCGTGTACCAGTACACAGGGTATCCCGTATATCTGGCCGGGTCTGGACGGGGAAGTGTATACATGTCGTGTCCTTGGCCGTGTACCCAACTCGTGTCTGTGTACTCCCAGAGTACATGCCAGGTGGTCCGCCGATGAACACACACCGTGTAGCCCATACTACATGGCATATAGTCAGGATTTTTCCAGAAGCGTCGTCTTCCACCTCACGTCGCGGCTGAACCTTTGTATCCTCGATTTCTCGTCAGTTCGTCCATAAACTCCAGTTATTGGTTTATTTCATCATACAAACACTGTATTGGGTGTTTTTTGCTCTTAAATCTGATCATAAACATTAAACAATCCATCCGAAGAAAAAGGCCTGAAAACTCGTATCTCCTGATCCGATCTGAATCGTTTGTTGAAACTGTCGTGGAACCTCCGTGACATCGCTCCGGGGTTGGATCTAAAATCTCGGATCATTGCGCCAACAAACAGATGTGCAACGATCAATTTCCTCCAAGAACGAATAGAATTCAATGAAGAACCTGGGGGAGAAAATACAAAAATCAAACCAGAGGGACGAACCTCGATCGTTGTTCGTGATAATGTGAGTTCGTCGTTGTTAGATCAAAACCAAAACAACCACAAAAATCCCCGCAACAACCCGTCCCACAAGAACGATCGATCTGTAGGCTAATCTATTCATGGATTAGTCCGAGTTTGTCATGGAAATCAAAAATGGGGAAGGAAATCAAAAACAAACATCCTACCTGGATCTGCGGCGTTCGTTGGCGAAGATCTGGTCGTCGCATTGTCATCGCCGGCGAAGCTTGTCAAGAACGTCATCGCCGCGTTGGGAGGTTTTCTCCAGAGCCTTCATAGCCTCCAGGTAAATTCAGGGTTATGGAAAATTGTATCCCCGATCCCCTGTGAAATCTCCATTTAAAAATAAAAGCGATTTCGCTATAACAAGTATATAAATAATATATTTTAAATAAATATTTTATTACGGTTGCGTCCAAAAAACCAGATTTCACCACCGACATGTGCCGACCGATGTTAGGCCTCGCCTAATGTAAAATCACTATTCTGAACACAACAGTTCCCTCAGATTTCTAATCCGAGCACCCATTTGGGAGTTATTACACTTTTTCAGGAAAACTGCATGCTTGATTAGTTAATTATTAATTTAAATTCAAGCATTTGTTCCGGTCTCACCTGGCCTCGGAACTGCATGCTGTATTAGATCCTGGTCTCGAATTAATTCCCATATAATATTAAAATTGTACATAGAAAAATCCAGAAAATTCCACAACACCCACCTTAGGGCTTTTACGTCCCCGAAAAGCCAATACAAAGGCTACTCAAAAAGATGTGGGTACTGCACACGAATCTGAGCCTCCCGCTCCCACGTGCTCTCCTGGATATTCTTGTGTTGCCACCAGACACACACTAACGGAATAGCTCGCCCATGAAGGATCTTCTCCTGCCAATCCTTGATCTCCACTAGGTACTCAGCGAAGTTCTCTCCATCATCGATGTCCAGCTCACCCTAGTCGATGACGTGCGATGGATCATGCACATACCTCCGTAGCTGCGACACATGGAAGACGTTGTGTACCTAGACCATCTGAGGAGGTTGAGACAAGTGATATGCCACCTCGCCAACTCTACTCAGAATCTGAAAAGGGACAACGAATCTCAGAGATAGCTTGTCGCCTCGTCTAAATCTCTGCAATCCCTGTCGAGGTGAGACCCGAAGGAACACATGGTCTCCCTCCTCGAACTCCAAGGGCCTCTGCCTCCTGTCGGCATAAGACTTTTTCCAACTCTGTGCAGTCTTCATCCGTTCCTAGATGACCTGCACCTTCTCTATAGTAGCTCTCACCATCTCTAGGCCCATAAGTGCTGACTCTCCTGGGTCAGTTCAGCAAAGTGGTGACCTGCAAGGTCACCCGTACAAAGCCTCGAATGGTACCATACCAATAGTTTAATGATAACTATTGTTAATAGAAAATTCCACCAGTGGTAGGTGATCCTCCCAGCTATGACTGAAGTCAAGTATGCAAGCTCAAACCATATCCTCCAAAACATAGATGGTCTACTCCGTCTGACCATCGGTCTGAGGATGGAATGTTGTGTTCGAGCGTAACACAGTCCCAAAAGATTCCTACAATCCATTCCACAACTGGGATGTGAAATGAGGATCACGATCTGAGACAATCGTGGATGGTACTCTAGGAAGTAGAACTATCTCCTGCACATAGAGGCGTCCCAAACTCTCTACAGAACTCTGCTCCCGTATGGCTAGGAAGTGGGCCAACTTGGTGATTCGATCAACGATCACCAAGATGGCATCTTGTCCCCTTGACGTACATGGTAAACCCATCACGATGTCCATGGATATCCCATCCCACTTCCACTCTGGCACCTCAAGGGGCTGAGTCAAGCTTGATGGAACCTAGTGCTCAGCCTTTACTTGCTGACAAGTAAGGCACTGAGAAATAAACTCTGCCACACACTTCTTCATTCCTGGACACCAGAACTGACGTTGGAGGTCCTGATACATCTTTTCCATGCCTGGATGCACTGCCAATGGGGATGTATGTAACTCTCTTAGAACCTCGTCCCATAGCATCATTGGTACCATTGTACTCCCCCTGAAAAGAACAATGTGCTCCCCACCTTTGGAATATCCATCAACTACAAAACCTGGGGATATCTGAGCAAGTAGATTCTCACAGCTTGCATCCTCGCGATGTGCTTCCCTAACTCATTGTATGGGTGGAGGGGTAACAAACATCAACTGAAGGTAAGCTCCCTCATCTCCATCCATAAGGGAAAACTGTAAAGAAGCCAACTTCTTCGTCGCCTCATCCATCGACTACGAACTGGATTTCCTACTGAGAGAATCTTCCACTACATTCCCCTTCCCATGAGTATAAACAATCTCAAAGTCATAATCCTGGAGGAACTCAAGCCACCACCTCTGCCTCAAATTGAGATCTTTATGAGAAAAGATATATCTGGGACTCTTTTGATTAGAGTAGATGGTAAACCCCTCACCCATCAGGTTGTACCGCCACATCTTCAACGCAAAGACTACTGCTGCCTACTCAAGGTCATGGTTCATGTAGTTCTGCTCGTGTGACCTCAAAAAACGTGAGCCATAGGAAATCGCCACTTGACTCTGCATCAGGACATGACCAATCCCGGTTCCTAATGTGTCCTAGAACACTGCATACTCGACACCCTCCTCCAGTAATCTCAAGATTGGGGGGCTTGTCAGACTCTATCTCAACTACTAGAAAGCCTGGTGGCATTTCTCGGTCCTCGCGAAAGGATTCCCCTTTCATGTCAAAGCTTTCATGGGTGCTGAAATTCTGGATAAATCATGAATGAATCTATGATAGTAGCCTACCAACCCAAGGATGCTTCGCACCTCCGTCATGCTCCGAGGTGGATCCCATGATAGAAATGGCTCCACCTTAGCTAGGTCCACTGCTACACCATCTACTAAGATAATGTGTCCTAGAAAGTGGACCTCCTGTATCCAGAACTAGAACTTCGATAGTTTCCCATACAGCTGGTGCTCTCGGAGTGTGTCCAGAAACATCCTTAGGTGTCTCGTGTGCTCCTCCTTAGACACAGAGTACACAAGGAGATCATCAATGAATACCACTACGAACCGATCTAGATAGGGATGAAAGATCTAGTTTATGAGTCCCATGAACACTTTCGGGGCATTCATCGTGCCGAAGGGAATAACCAAGTACTCATAGTGACCGTAGCGGCATCTGAAATATGTCTTCAGTATATCCTCATCCCGTACTCGCAACTGGTTATAGCCTGATCGTAGATCACCTTTGAGAACCATCATGCCCCTCTCAACTGGTCGAAGAGGTCATAAATCCTGGGTAGTGGATATCGATTCTTCACAGTCACCTGGTTCAAGCGCTGGTAATCCACACATTGCCTCAAACTCCCATCCGCCTTCTTGGAAATTGCACTTGGGCCGCCCAGGGTGAAATGCTGGGTCTCACAAAGCCCTTCTTCTCCAAGTCATCCAGCTACACTCTTAGCTCACAAAGCTCTACAATATCTATCTGATATGCTGATGCTGATATCGGTGTCATCATAGGTTGCAACTCAATGCAGAAATCTATCTCCTGATGGGGAGGTAGCCCGGGGACATCCTCCGGAATGACTTCCTCATACTCAGCCACTACTGCTGGAAACTGGAAACTCATAACATCTGCTACGCCAAGGGCTTCGCTAGACAAATGATAGGATATCAGTTGTGCCTTCCTATGCACGAGTCCATCCTGCGCTGCCTTGGTCTCTCTTTCACCAACAAAAGAGAACCTCGTTCCACCACTGCGAACACACCGCACCCTTCGGCAAAAACAGTTGATATGGGCATGAACTGTGGATAGCCAATCCATACCAAGAATGACATCGTAAGGCCTCAACAATACCACCAAGAGAGACCCAGGCCAACGCATGAGTATCATCGCCTCTCTAGAGGCTGGCTGGATGTGCCCTGTGAACCCTGTATGGCAGATCCTCTATCCTGGGTTCTCCTCTGAAAACATCTCCCACGACTGGGTCCATGGCGTTAGCTCCCTTCTACTGAGGTTTCTGCTCTAGATCGCCCACTACTGACAACTGTCGGTTGTCTCTGCTCTGCCAAGAAGATCTTGACCGCCAAAGCCCAATCGAGCATCCTAGAATAAGTAGGAATGCTTATAGGGATAATGCTAGCTCAGATATCTCTATGGAAGCCCCGCTCAAAAGTACAAGCTCTAAAGTACTGATCTATGACCATATCCATCGAGTACTACGAGAGGTCGGTAAACATTGATGAATAGTCAGCCACCAACATAGTCCCCTGCTGGAGCTGAAGAAGCTCCTGTATATGTACTCCTCTCAGGATAACTGGTGAAAAATCCTCTCTAAAGAGACGTTCAAACTCCGACCATGTAAGAGTCGCCTCGTCGTGGGTCTGGATAACCAAACTCCACCATCATCCAGTCGAGCCCTGCAGAAGGCTCACTACCAGGATCACCTTCTGGTCTACTGGTGTCCTAACCAAATGGAAGACTCTGGTCACTACCTCAAGCCAGTCCTCTGCTGCCTGAGGGTCAGGATCGCCTCGAAACCTGAGGGGTCACTGTCTCTGAAACTCGTGGAGTGCGCTCAGCCTACGCTCCTCCTCCACTGGTACAGCAGACACTAAACACTTCTCCACAGGTGGCTAGATTAATAACACACCACCTAATGGTAAAACTGGGGGATTTGGTCTCTGTATCAAAGCTTCATCACTGAGGGGGTCATCCTCATGATCGAGCTGCTAGATCATAGTGGGTGCGCGTCGCAGAGGAATCCTGTAAGGAAAAAATATGTATCTCAGTTAGTGAGTATATCTGGAGATCTGACTCAAGAAGGACATGGAAACCAAAACACATTCCTATATGATTTATGTACCATTGTTTTCCCCTACAACTAGTATTCTCAGGTTCTGAGTCAAAAAACATGTTATCAGAGTCCTGGTGTATGGATATGTCGGCCTCCCGCACCAAAACTGGGGTCCCTGACCTGAAATCCAAACTTGAAACACTTAATATTGTTGCCCCAAACCTACTCACAGACTCTCGGTCCTAAGGTAGAACCGAACACCTCTGATACCACTCTATCACGACCCGTCCCAGTGGGGCCTGAGCCACAACTCACCAAGCCCACCTCCAATAGGCCAGGGGCTGGTGACTAGCACCGAGTAGGCATACTACTAACATGGGAGGCATTTCCTATAAACCTGTACACATGCACACACATCACTAAGCCCACAAAGCTGAAAAGTAAAAACTACTAAAAGGAAAAGATGCATGCATACACTAAAACCCAACCAACAGAGTACGGCAAGAAAGAAAAGTACAGTAAGTAAAACACTGGGCCAAAACTACAAGCCCACCAAAAGAGAGTCTGAATCAAAATCCAACCTTTAAAGAAAGGTGTTGGGACTAAAATATGTAGTCGTAGGAACACACCTCGGCCTGTCTGATCTCACTCAGTACCGTCTGGTCCCAGTCGACCTAGAATCCTGTCAAAGGATCGCTCATCTGCACAGGACACGACACGTGCTGGAAAAGCCCGTGCAGGGGTGAGTATAACAATACCCAGTAGGACACCCTGAAACCACAAAGGAAATACAACAAGGAAAATACAACAAAGGAAGGATATAGTCAGTTCCACACAGTATATGTCTATAGAAAATATAACATGAATTTCCATATATAATCATACACAAACAACCATCGCGATACCACCACTAGGATCCAGATCGAAGATTCCACTAAGAAAGCAACAAGGAGAACACACTCCTAGGTATGAGAAGAGATATGCGATGTAATCATTCCGGGAGAACACACTCTACAAGTTCTATGAGAACATGTTGCTCAGATGAGGACCACAACCAAGTCATGGGGTGATTCTGAATACTCAGTCTGAGTTAATCCGCTAAGCAGAGGATCGGCGCCCGGGTAAATTTGGTCACATCGATACCAATAACTCTACCTAGGGTGCTAGGAATGAATAGAGAATCCAGCTCTAAGTCTCAAAGAGGGGATTCCAACAACTCTATTCAGGAATTCCTACTAAAGGGGTCATAATCTTGTATAAAGGAAATGATACCAGATCGTTCCGAGAAAAGACCAAGGGTACGGACCCTAAAGAAACTAGTCCAATTCACAAAGACAAGTGGCTCAAGCTATGAAGAATTGGTTACACAGCGTGTAGTATGGTTACACGCCATGTTCCTTCACCCCGGGAACTGCCCGTGTAAACGGACCGTGTCATTCGTCCAAGCCATGTCAAACTAAACTACACGGAGCGTAGAAGAATCAAACGTCGTGTTCCTTGACTCCGGGTACTGCCCCTGTAAACGGCCCATGTCATTTAGATTGTCGGATAGAAAGTAACTACACAATGTGTAGAAGAGTCACACGCTGTGTCCGAGCACCTGGGGCTCGCACCGTGTACGTTGGCCATCTGCCCATACACGGTCTCAATCCGTGTCTGTGTCACCTTTCCGTGTACCAGTACACGGGGTATCTCGTGTATCTGGCCGGGTCTGGCCAGTTAAGGGTATAAACGCCGTGTCCTTGTCCATGTACCCAACCCGTGTCTGTGTCGCCTACCCGTGTACCAGTACAGGAGGTATCCCGTGTATCTGGCCGGGTCTGGTTGGGGAAGGGTATACACGCTGTGTCCTTGTCCGTGTACCCAACTCATGTCTGTGTACTCCCAAACTACACGCCAGGTGGTCCGCCGACAAACACATGCTGTGTATCCTATACTACAAGGCATGTAGTCGGAATTTTTCCAGAAGCGTCATCTTCCACCTCATGCCGCGGCTGAACCTCCAGATCCTTGGTTTCTCATTCGTTCATTCAGATACTCCAGGGATTGGTTAGTTTCATCATACGAACACCATAACGGGTGTTTTCGGCTCTTAAATTGGATCATAATCCTCGAACGATCCATCCAAAGATAAAAACCTGAAAACTCGTATCTCTCGATCCGCTTTGAATCATCTACCGAAACCATCATCACACCTCCATGACATCGCTCTGAGGTTGGATCTACAATCTCGGATCGTTGTGCCAAAAAACAGATGTGCAATGATCGATTTCATCCAAGAACGCATAGAACACAATGAAGAACACAAGGGAGAAAATACAAGAATCAATCAAGAGGGACGATCCTCGATCATTGTTCGTGAAGATCCAGGTTCGTCATCGTTAGATCAAAACCAAAACAACCTCAAAAATCCATGCAACAACCCGACCTGAGCGAACAATTGATCCGAGAGCTAATCTGTTCGTGGATTAATCTGCGTTCATCGTGGAAATCAAAACAGGGAAGTAAATAAAAAACAAACATCCTACCTGGATTCGCGGCATTCATTGGTGAAGATCAGGTCGCTTCGTCATCGTCGCCGGTGAAGCTCATCAAGAACGTTGTTTCCGCATTGGGAGGTTTTCTCCAGAGCCTCTAGAGCCTCCAGGGAAATTCAAGGTTATGGAAAATTGTAACCCTAATCCCCTGTGAAATCTCCATTTAAAAAGAAAATAGATTTCATTGTAACAAGGATTTAAATAAAATAATTTAATAAAATAATTTATTACGGTTGCGTCCAAAAACCAGATTTCAGCACCGACCTGCGCAGACCGATGTTAGGCCTCGCCTAAGGTAAAATTTTTGTTCCAAATGCAACAGTGCCCTCAGATTTCTGATTCGATCACACGTTCGGGAGTTATTCCACTTTTTCAGGAAAACCGCACAAGCGTGTTATTTAATTATTAAATTAAATTCAAACATTTGTTTCGGGCTCACTGTGCCTCGGAACTGCACACCCTCTCAGAGCCTGGTCTCGAATTAATTCCCATATAATAGTAAAATAGTACATTGAAAAATCAGGGACATTACATTGGCCTTGTATTCTAAGATCTTGTTGTTATGTTGGTTTATTTATTATATTTGGGTTTTTATTTTCTTACATTTTATTTTAATATTCTCTTTCTTATTAATTATTTTGTTATGGAGAAGTTATTTGCAATGCATTCTTACTAATGATCGAGGACCTTTTGCAATCACAAGGGGTTTAGGATAACCCTTTGGACTCTACCATGACTATATTGGGTGTCTCGTTAGGACAATACCTATGTTGGTTCACAAAAAAATGTTATCAAATCAGGTTTTTTTATATTTTGACATAGTAATGTTTGGTAGAAAGGATATTGGATTCTCATAATTTTATATGTATATCATGAATTGGTTCTTGATCACCACCCTTTTTAATGAGTCATGAGTTTCTTGGGTTGTTGGGTATGGGATTTCCATTTTATCAAAATTGGTTAATTTTTGTTTTGAGAATCAATTTTCATTATTATTTGGTGAATCTTGAGATGTAATAGAAGTAGGGTGCTATTTAGGGGCATACAGTACCTGCATAGGGTTTGGGGAAAAAAATTCGAGACTTGTAACCTAAGTAACATCCATTGGAATTCATATTGTTATAGTATAGTTAGATATATCATGTGGTTAATCCTCACATTTACATAAGTTTACCATATTTGGAAATTTTTCATTCCTTGTGAAATTTGAGTTGTTTCTGTTTTTTTCATTGAAATTGACTTACTGTGAATTGTGGATTTCTATGAGTACTCTTGTTGTCGGAGATATTTAAATGAATATTTAAAACTAGAATTTTTGAAATCTTATTTATACAAGGTGTTTATTTCTATAAAAAAATATTCATTTATTTTTAAATGATTTGTTAATGTGTCAAAAATGTTTTCGATCCAAAATGATATTTGGTTTTAAAAACATACATAAAATGTTTTGAATTTGAAATGGTATATGGTTTTGGAAATTTAGAAAATATTTTTTCAATTCCAAAAGATGATTGTTTTTAATCTATTTTTAATATAAGGAAAAGTTAGCGTGTTTATTATTTTAAACATTTTCATGTGATGTCATGAAATTTTTACTATAATATTTTATAGATTTTACGTATGAAATGTTTTAAAATGGTTATTTTTATAATAAAAGAGAAATGGGATTTATGGTTGGGAATTTGATAAGTGTTGGATTTTAAATTTTCTTTGAGTAGTGTTTTTTGGTTTAATTGTTGAATTGTGATTTTTCTCATGGGTTCTGAATTTTAGATATTATGTTGATGTTGTTTATACTTCAAATTTTTAGAGTAGGACCCTATATGAATATAAATGGTCTCTTTCATTGATCAATATTTTATTGGGATGGTTATGCCATCTACTCTAGTATATGATCATGGTGTTCTTCATCTATTTACCTAGTGTCAAGATTTAATTTGAGAGTTCAGAAACCTTAATCCTCCTTATTTCAGTGGGAAACATTATTCTCATGATGTAGTCATTTGGCTACTGAAAATTGAGGTTCTTTTAATCCAATTTGAACTTCCTGAATATATTAGGGTAAATTTTACGACTTTGATAATAGAAGTTCCAATTTTTATATATTTTAAGATATTCACCTAAATATTGAAACATAATGATATCTCTTGTGAGATTTCATGGAATGATTCATTCCTAAGTTATTTTATGATGTAGCGATGTTTCCTATAGAATAGAGTTTCATATTCTCCGATAAGGAGAGAAAACTATATTGGAGTATTCATATAATTTTATAATGTTAGTGTAATACATACCTCATCAGTATTTGGTTGGTAATTTAATGGCTTAGTGTTCTTTGAAATGTCTTCAAAACTACAAACCATTGTAAGTGCCTTCTCTTGTCCCCGAATCCGGTGGAGTGGCGGTGAGGAAATCTATCAATGTTGATGAAAATTTTTCCAGAGTTCCAATGGTGTAAAAGGTTTCTTCTTTGTGATGACGTGAGCTATAAAAATTGGAAAATGATGTGTTATAAGTCAAAACCTATGAATAGTATAATTAAAATTCAATCTTGTTTCTTCTCACTATTTTGGTATGTGACCATGCACTTGGTTTTCTATTAGTGAAAAAAGGTGGGACATGAGAAACCAGTTTTTTAAAGGACTCTGACAGCCTATCATACTTGTGTTTATTTGATTTATTTTTAATGGTTATGTAAAGGATCTTCTTATATGAAAGGTGGAGTGAAATATTCCCTCCTTTAAGATCCACTATTTTTTACCACCACAGAAATATTTTTTTTGATTTTTTAAATAAAATCTCTTTATGGATAAGTGAGAACCCTAAAAAGAAGATGAAAATTATAATGCAGCATACCCAAGGGGATCCACAATTGTAAGCACAAGACAACCAACCCCAAACACCAAAACAATGGTATGAGGATGAAAAAAACTACCTAAGTCTGAACCATGTCGAATGACAACCCACCAATCAAACAAGAACACACAAAGCACAACATCCACATTAATCCAGAATAAAATACACATAGGAGACAACTATGTAAGAGGACTAATGAGGGATTCATCAACAGAGCTCTGAAATGAGGAACCATGAGACCACCAACCCTTCATAGACAATACAACCAACCAAAATCACACCTGATAGTTCAACATTCAACTAGCACACCAACATGATCCAAAACATCATAGAATCCTTTCAAAACCAAAAAATGGGGTCATTTGAAAAGGAGCATGATGTAATGGAAGTGGAAACCAAGAAGACCAGAACAATCTAGGAAAAGTAAAGGAAATAAAAAAGAAACTGCAAAGCCTAGTGAAAAGGCCAAACTAAGTCAACTAAACAGTAGAAACCAAAAACAAAAACAATACTAAAACCACCACATTGGAAAGAATATAAGATGATACAAACCACAATAGGGGAAGAAATTGTTGTATTTATTAGGATGCTAAAAACATTGAGGTAATTCATATAATGTTTTATTACATATATTTCCATTGACAATCCCTGGTAGAATGTTAATTTTATTTGGAATTCTCATGACACAATTTTTTTATACTTATCTTCTCATTCTGTGATATAGGACTTATGTTGGAACATTTATTTTGAATGATTGTATATTGAAAATATTGGGTAGGTTTTTCGGTCACCAGTGTCTAGTATTGATTATGATGTAATTTTATAGTAGAATTACCAAGATATGATACTCGAGAAACATAACCATAGATTATCATTACATTTACTAAAACTATAATATTATTTTCCTATTGATACATGATCTATTTTGAGTAATTCAAAATATCTATCCACTATTATCTTACATGATTTATTCTGGTGACTTTTATTGTTGTGGTAATCATTTGAGCCTCTTATTCTAGTGTGATGTCTATGTTTCATCATGTGAAGTGCTTATAGAGACCCATAAATTTCAAACATATATACTACATATTATTAGAATAATATTAATTACATCAGATAATGAACTATTCAATAATCATTTAGGTCTAGTATCTTCTGATACATAAACAACTAGTTCACAAGGGAACTACATCATCTCCCACTATGTTATTCCAAACTATCATCTGTTTTATCATATCATACCCAATTAATTTAATCATGTCCTAGCTTTATAAAAATATAAGAAAGGGTGATCATAGATGAATATTATCGTTATTCAAGGAAGATTTCAATGATCACATAAATATCACATGATCATAAGGGTTAGGGAGCTTGAGAATAATAATTCAAAACTACACCCTACAAAGAATAGATCATAAACTTGAGTCATTAAATAAATATTGGTTTTTTATAATGAATTAATCATAAGGGAATCAATGATCATGATCAAAGAGAGAATAAAATTGGTATAAGAAATAAATTATTGGAATAAAAACATTAATAGAAAATCATTTACATGGTAATCAATTATTACTATTAAGATTATCATACTGTATTGGGTTCACTCAACAAATCATCATAGCGTTCACAGATTACACTAAATACAATCATTGTAGATAGAGTCCCTTGCTGAATTAGGTTTACTCTCTATTACAGTATTATTTATCTCATGAGATATCCATTGTTACACAATTCATTAGATGGATATATTATTCTAGTTCAAACCATTACATAATAAAAATCATATATATATACTCCAAAATATTATAAAATATTCATCATATAATAAACTATCATAAAAAAATATGATTCATAGAAATTTTATCATAACATAACTCATTTAAAATTAAATGGTTTCATAAATTTTTCATCAATTCATCAATGCATAACCCAAGGAAAGAGAATAGGTTTTGTAAATATTTAATCACCATAATTATATATACTCTAGAGAATGAATAATGGTTGTATAGGTGGAACATATCCCGGTTCAAGAAAAAGGAACATAAAATGATGTAATCTTAGATGAAAATAACTTTGAAATATTAGTTTATGTTTTTATTAAGGAAAATATCATTTTTTTACTATGAAATAACTTCTTTAAAATCTAAAAATTTCCAAAATCTTAATGAAAAGTGATTATTTGAAAATAACCCTATAAATATTTAAAGTATTATTCAAACCATGTTTCGTTAATGATTTTGTAAGATTATATTCATTTTGTATATTTTAAACAAAAACATTCATTTTATACTTTTGTAGGAAAATAAAAAAATTACTCATTTGGGAAAATATATGAATATTAATTTTAAAACATTTTGAAAAAAGTAAAAAATGGATAAAAAATACTTAAAAAATTATAGAATAATTATAAAAACATTATTTGGATAATTATTAGAAAAAATGGATATGGAATAAAAAAGTATTTTCAACCAAAGAGAGAAATAGAGTTGGTTTTCTTTAAAGATATTCTTTCAAACTATTGTGTACTCAAATAGAGGAAAATTTAAGAAAAATGTGTAACCTGAAAATATATCATGTTGATTTTTAAATTCATTATTTTCTTGAGATTTAGATCATTAATTTCTATCCTCATAAACTTAATCATAAAAAATCTCAATAAATAATGAGATTTTAACATAAACATTCTTCCCACTTTGGTAAATTTTGAACAATAAGTACAATGACTGAATTAAAAAAATGTAAAATATCATGAAATGAAATATATTGATGATATAATATGTAAATTTTTTTTTCTTTACATCATAAATAATATAGGTTCTTAATAAAACGTATTACCCAAAGAAGATAATTTGAGACTATAAATCCATACTTGGTGTTTCACTTACGTCAAAAGCACTCTAATTTCTTGTATCATAAATTAAAATTTGTTATATTTCTATTATAGACTCATGTAACTACTTATAATGTCATATATGATCTAATTATAATATTTTAAAACCTATTTATTAATAATCCTAGTTAAAAATCACCATTTCTGTGCGTTAAGTCTTTCATTTTTCGTGAGAGTTCTGGTTTGGTAGTTTTGGACCTTTTACATTGACCATGGCTCCATAATCTCCATAATTTTTTTCATTATATAAATATTATATATATTAATTATATATATATATATATCCTTAAAGGATATATATAGGAAAAATAATTACACCATTCATAGAGATGGTCGGTCGTATGTATACGTGAATGTTGTTTTTACTTTTCGGCGGATGGAACAGAAGAAAAGTAAAAATTAATTCAAATTTATATAATTTTTGTTATTATATTATACATGCCTTTTATATTATTTATATTTATATTTAATATTATCCATTTAAAGTGGAATCGATAAACGAAACTTGCCGCTTTATGGAGGCAATAGTTCACACCTACGTATGAACGATGTTATCGTTTTCCAACAGATTGGAAGGTACGAAGGTAGATATGATATTATAAATATAAAATAATTATTATTTCATAATTATCACATATATATATATATACTTCTAATCCAATATTATATCCATCCATGAGAGTCGATGATGGTAAATGAATTACATCAGTTCACGAGGTGATAGTTTGTCGTACACATGATCGACAGTTTTGTTTACCATTTGATGGAGGAGGATATGGATATAGGTTTTTAAAAACATATTAAAATCTAGTTATTTAGTATATGATGATATTATTATATTTTAAATGTTAATACATAATTAAATGAGGTAAAATAAGAAGTATCAAAAGAAAGAGCTTGGTGAAGACAATTACCTTCTCTTAGAAAAACCTCCTTTGGATTTCTTGTTAAGGACCCCAATGTTAGAATTTTGGCAATACCATCATCTATACTAATGATGTTTTAGAGATATTTTTTTCGGTTTTGGTCGAACTAAAAATATTAATATGTGTGAGGAAGTAATGGAAGGAGGAACCCTTTTATAATTGGGGTGAGTGGCACACTTATAATTTTTCAATGTTTTAAAATAATGTTATGTCTCTTTCTTGGATAAATAGATCCATAATAGATCATATTAGATGGTTATAATTTTAAGGTATAATTAAAACTAAAATCATGTCATATGAATGATTTTATTTACTTTTAACACTCATCTTTAGAGATTAACCCCTTGTTAAACATGTTTTAACCCTTACCTTGGTACCCATTTTTTAATATTTTTAAAAATCATTATAAAAAAAATAAGCCGAAATTATTACCAAGTATTAATTATTATGATTCAAAATACGAAATCAATTTTAACAAATTTAATTCATATAATTGGAATAATTTAACTACAAATTAAATCTGAAAACACAAAAAATTGGTTACTCTAAAGAAAATGTTACCTTATGTAAAAAATATTTTTATATCAAAATTAAGAATAAAAAAGACTATAATGAACTTAATTGTATTAATAATAATATATTTTAACTAATATATCTTTTAAAACCATTTTATAAAAAAATAAAATTTTAAATTCTTTAAATGGAATGATAATTTGTAATAAAAATCTGTATTTTCACTGTTCATAGATGAATTAACCATTTAATAAAATTATAAAATTTTCAATATAATATAATATTGAATTTTTTATTTCAAAAATTAAGTTATGTTTTCTAAATAAATTTTATTAAATTTGAAAAAATAATTTTAAAACAAGTGTAACAAACTAGATGAAACTATTTTATAAAAAATATACTTTTAATCATAAAGATGGATTTATTCTTATCTATGTATTGAAAAAATATTTGAAAAATGAAAATAATTTTTAAATTTATAATATATAATTTTCCTTCAAATAATTCACCAGTAGTGATTAATTTAATATATTATGAGAAAAATAGATTTCATGAATAAAACTGCTCTTCAGAAGAAGAAAAAAATTCTATTACTTTCAAATGATTTTTACTTTCACTTATAATTAATTGATAACTAATGATTTTATTTTTATACATGTGGAAACCATATATGTATAATAATTTATTTAGTTCTATTTATACCCACCAATTTAATAGCTAGTGTACAAGTGTATACTATATTGCGATTTATTTTTACATGGGGTTGTTTCTATCACACGATATCAGTGAAATCAAATTTATTTAAAGACAACTATAATATAACATTGTTGGGTGATACATTATAACCCCATTAAAATGAATTTTTTCCACAAAATTATATAACTATAGTTTAAAAAATTAGTATACCTCTGTTTAATTACTTCCTTGGGATCCCTAGTAGCATCTTTGAATTTTTAATTCCTCTAGAGAACTTTATCAATGTGAGTGGTCTTTCTCTGTTGCACTTTATCTCTATGATCCATGATTTCTAACGGTTGTTCTTCATATGAAAGATGATTCTACAATGGAATGAAATATGATTTCATTACATGTTAAGGGTTAGCTATGTACTTTCTAATGAGATATACTTAGAACACATCATAAACTTGAGAGTGGTTCAATAGAAGTTATAGGTGATAAGAATGTTGATAGGGCCAATATACCTAGGGATAAGCTTTCCCATATTTCTAATTCTCATAACCTTTTTATATAGAGAAATTAACTGAAAAAACATCTCACCAACAACAAATTCTATATCACAAAGATATTTTTATTCATAACTTTTTCGTTGACTCTAAGCTACAATGATGTATTGTTGAATGAATCATACATTCTATACTATTTCCTCAACTACATCATGTTGAGATAGATTTATTTCTCCAAATTAATCCTAGGAAACATGAGTTCTATACTAATATCCATAGAGGGCTTCACAAGGATCAATCTGAATGCTTGAGTAAAATATACATTTGTAAATAAACTCAACTATAATAATTTTTTAATCCTAACCACCTTCAAAATCAATATAATAAGATCACAACATATTATATAGGTTTTGATTGGTTCTATACGATTAACTATCTTTATAAGGATTTCAAATGGTATTGAAACTTAATTATGTATCTGAAGCCTACTAAATTATCCTCCAAAACATCATGGTGAATGTGATACTTCATGAAACCAGAAGACTTATTTAATATAAATTCATAGAAAATGATCAAGAATATGTATTATCTATTGGTAATTAAGTGTGATAAATTTATAAGGTAATTTACTACAAGATAAATTAAATTAAGGCCTTTAGATGTTTTGGGGAGTCTGGTGACAAAATAAAATAGTGGAATTTTCCCATTTCCATTTTGGTATGGATAATGGTTGTAACATCCCATTATACATTTTTATATCATCCTTAAATTTCTAACATACTACGAAACTGGATACATATATAGAAATATATATCTTTATATTGTCCCACTATAAATACTCTCTCCAATCTCTTCATATATTTTTACTTCCACGATGAATAGATAACGATGAACTATAATCCCCATCCAATGGATCATTCCTCAAATTTGGTTTGGAAGGAACAGATACATGAAACTATAACCTTATCATTCTATAAGAATCAAGTATGAACTCATTAACATTTTGGAACATCTTTTTTAGTTCCATAACCGCATTTTAATCCTCCTTAATCCCCACATCAATAGATATTTGAACACTCATTTGAAAAAGATAATATATTACCCATTTTATGTTACTAAATCAATTATTTTTAAATCCATAAATGTGGGATATTTAGTGATCCTAATCATAGATATGCTTACATGATCCTTTCAACTCAAAACATCAACCACGTTGTTCTTTTTCCTAGGGTTGTTGTGTATTGAGTAGTCATAATATTTAATGAACTCCCAAAATCTTCTTTATTTCATATTCTTCTCCTTCTAGGTGAATATATAGGATCAGTATATATATCAAATAATTACCCATAAAGATAATATCTCTATCACAATGCAACCAACTAGGGCCCTCCTCGATGACGATAATATGAGTGCCACTACCCAAAGACCACATCTAATATTCTAGGGGTTGGAGACTAGTTTTTCATAGGAATATCATACACATGGGAGGCCATAGATTGTGGAACTTGGGCACACACACACATATCCATCTCCATGTAACAGTTCATAGACATTAACACAACTTATACCAAAATTATTGTATACATCTATATCCTACAATCATAGGGAAGAAAAAGTTCCAAAATATTTAGAGAGTAAAAATAATAACCAATTAAATACTGATAAAAATTCCCAACCATCTCAATAGTAGGGGAATGATGTCAAATGAAACCACTAATACACACCTCATTCAGTCTAGCTCACTATGTTGTGACTACTCTTAGTCCACTTAGGGATCCATCAAAAGGCATGTTGTCTTCATAAGACACAATATATGTGGGAAGATCCCATGAAAGGGTGAGCCTAAAAACACCCACTGGGTTACCCAAAATCCTAAAATAAAAGGGAGAAACTAAAAGGAATCAATACACATAATCCATAGCCATATGGTACAGAATAACCAAGTAAGATAGAACATGAAACTTCATATTGACCACTCCTTAGCTACAAATGACTGGATATATCATCACCACCTAGTATTTCAATAAAAATATGACACATAACTACAATGAACTCTATAATAAAATATATATACTCATCTCATACTATAAGCTGCATGGTCTCAACCATCCATTCTGACATAAGATTCTACTTTAGGATCAAAGGTATCACTCATTAAGGAGTACTCACTTCCAAACCCTTTCCATCATAGATGGGACACATTCATGAGATAACAATCATCGTGTAATCTTTGAAATACCTAATGGAACTCATCTTAGAGATCCTACTAATCAGGTATCACTAAGTAGATGTCACATCCCCACCATCCTTTATGGTCTCTATGCAAGATTACATGATCATCGAGTATCACCATGAATAAATTCAGTTTGTAACCTATAAGATCTTGATACATAGATAGGGGATCCCACCCATATCTCATGGGGGACTCCATGAACTATTATAGAACATAGAAGATCTCGAAACATATAGAGGGGATCACTCTCATAACCATTTGGGGACACACCAACTCAATCTAGATCTTCTGAGATCATGATCCTCGTATAGGGGATCACACCCCGGATAAATAGGGTAACCTAAACCCTAAATAAAAAAAAATTGTTACACATATAATAGATCACACCTAAGACTACTAGGAGATAACAAAAAAACTAAATTTGTAACTACTCACCAAGTAGTGGATCATATCCATGATAACAACATGAACCCTACTAGATTAACCCTTGATATTGGGAATAAATTTCGATGCATGAGGGTACCACTGATACCACAAACTCCACTTTGTAAAGATGAAGATATATTTAAGGATCCCACATCGACCTCATAAATGGATACCACAAACACAATCTAAACCATTCCAAAAGAGAGGATCAAAATCCTATATTGTGTGTGTGATGCCAAATTGTAACCTGAAGTGGGTGGACAAAGGGAACACATCCAAAGGATAATGTAAAGGTTTCACTAGAAGAAGAACCCCACTGGAATCACCTTTAATCACATATATAACATAAAAACAATTTCCATCATCATGTTATATGTGAAAAAAACACAACATTGGATACTCAACATCCTTCATAAGAGTAATGATTATGGATATGTGTAGGGGAGGTGTATTTGAAGGGGATATAAGGAATTCACCCCAAGTACATGATGTTTCTCTTTGAAATATTCTTTTTCCATTTACCCTTACTTTACTCAACATGAATAAGGAAAATACATGGCATGTACATCTAGTTACAGAGTGTATTACCGCACCGAATCACATGGGAATGTCCTCAGCCTCACATGGCCTGGTTTTCCACGGATCCCTACACGATGTGTATATTAAGTACATTATGTATTCCACTTGTCCTAGCCTAATACCACGTCCTTTATTAATGTCCATGTATAGGTTACCTTTCTATTGTACAAAAACATATTCTAGGGTATCTACTGTGTACTATGGACTATGTGCAGTGATGGTCCTAACTATGAGACTCTAAAATACCATGTCCTTATTTGGTATGGTGTTTTCATATGTCCTCAGTCACATGGCCAAGCCTTAGTACATGGAGTGTACCCCCATACACAAAATATAGGTCCCAAAAGATCATCTTCCCTGAAAAGGAATATGACATAGCATGTGATCTTTCAATACACAGTGTGTGATCAGGACATTAAAATAGAATATCCATATGATCCTCCCAAAACCCACTGGGATTCACTAATTTTTACATATCAACCACTAGGGGATCTCTAAAATTTGTAACTGGGTTATAAAAATTTAAATAAAAATTAATATATAAGTATCGGGACATAAATATAATAAATCCTCCTACCTCATGGTTAAATTCCAAATAATTGTGTACAACACAACACCTAGAAGCCACTATATCTTGATCTGGTGTTAATTTCCATCATGAATGGAGTTTGGTAGTTCTTCCTCTCCCTTGGTCCATCCTCAGGTAATCCATCATGTAAGGGAAAAAACCTTCCTCTCATATTCCATGCATGGAAAGTAATGGGGGAGGGGTTTAGGTTTATTAATTAAATTTTGTTTATTTATTAAAATGCATTCATTTAATACCCTTCCGATGGTCACCTCTGATAGGGTGCCCGATTTTGATAAAAAAAATATATCGAAAATAGGGTAAACCCCATGTTCCAAACTCAATAATGGTATAAATTTTCCACTATGATACTATGTTTGTGAGTTATTCCATGTTTCCTAATAATCCATGTGCACATGATAAAATATGTTCAATGTTTTTAATATCACGACACCGATTATCTTCACGTCTAAGGATTATATGCCGACCTAGCACCTAGTACAAAAAGTATTAATATAAATATTAAAACATCTTACATGGAAAACCATAGTCACTAAGCTCTCCCCATTTTCCCGTATTTTTTCTTTAAATGAGAAAACATATGCACAAGTAGAAAAAATCAGTTATCAACTTATTCTCACACATTAATGAGCCCTCCAAAGGGTCCATGTGATGTCAATAAACACATACCTAGGGGATACACTTTCCCAAAAATGTTCATACCTATTCAGATCAAATACACCATTGTGTTCTCAAAAAGTGAACTTCACATTCATCATCTAGCTCACCCTGGTCGACATCATGGAATGAGTCATGAACATATCTCATCAGCTATGAAAAATGGAAAAGACCAAGTAATTTTTCTAAAAGTGGGCACATGGTCTAGTTTCATTCCACCTTGATAATTCTTGTAGAAAAAATAAATGGGGTTTATGAACCCCCGAGATATATTTCAAACCCAGCCAAATATCGATTAAGATCTACTCTCTAATGGTTAGGAATTGGACCAACTTGCTAAGTTGACCAATGATCACTAAGATAGTGAAATAATCTCTCCCTAATTATGGAAAACCAATAAAGAATCCCATATTCAACACCACATATAATCTATCATCTGGTCACCATGGTCTCTACCTACTGATAGGTAAGGCATCAAGATCTATATAATGAATAATACACCACATCATTGGCCACCAAACCCAATTCCAAAGGATGTTTGTATAACCATCCTACTCTTGGGTACACCAAAGATGGAAATAAACCTCCTAATCACCTCATATCATATAATTACAAGTTTCATCTTCATTACCTAGTAGAATGATGTACCCCCACATTCATAATATCCATCTAAAATCATGTCTAGTGTATATCTAGTCATGTAAGGCCTCATATGAAATCTACAATATAAGTCTCACTAACTCAATATAAATGGTAATGGGTAATGATAATATTTTTGTGATATGTTACACTATCCAATCCCATACGGACCTACTTAAAATAGGACAATGACCCATTACATAACTAAAAAAAGGACAAAATGTCTCTCTTAGTATCTTCGTACACAACAAGACCCTTGGGAGGCTCTAAAGGTAGAACAAAGTCCACCTTAGTTGGGTAAACTATCACTTCCATGTCTGATAGGAAATATTACATGAATTGTACCTTTAGATTCCACGCTTATCACTATGATTACTACCCATGAAGATCGTAATCCTGGAGCATGTCTATAACCATCCTCAGGTGTCTCGCATGAAACTATTATGTCGAGAAGATGATGGTGCTAATGAATAATACCAAAAATTGATCAAAATAGGGTTTTTGGGATTGGTTCATAAGTCTCTCATCAAAATACTAGGTGAACAACATTGGTCTACCATTGTGATCATGTTGGTTCTTACTAGGCCATACTTATTGAAACCTTTAATAGCACCTCATCACATAAAGCTCTATGGGATTCATCTGATGTAATGACAAAAATATCCTATAAGTCCTTATGTGACAATATATAAGAAGACTAAGTCTCACTAGGGAGGTAAACCAAAAACATCTATAGGAAATATTCCATCATAATCCACCACCACATCAGGGAACACAACGATCATATCATTCACTATTCTAATGGTAATAATCGCCATCTGATAAAAAGTTGACAACATATACCCACTCATAATATAATCTCGGTCTATATGAGATCACTCTTGATTAAAGGAGGATATAGTTCCCTTAATCTAGAAACTCTTCTGATCCCACTAGTGGTAACCATATGATCATGGATGGTAGGTGACCAATCTACTCTATGGAATGAATCATAAGGTATCTCTACCACTACAAAAAATTATATATGAGTTAATCACCCACTTAATATTTGGATCACTCGACCAATAAGAGTGTATGACCTATGGTCTTCTCTTAGAGTGCCTTATAGTGTAAGTGTCTGGAAAAAAGGATACATTGGTATTATAAGGCCTAGAAAATGGGATACACTCAAGGAAAAGTGGCTCACAACTCGGTGTTAACTGCTAATGAGATAGTGAGGTTGCATGTCATGCCTCCAACCATACTCAAGACACCAGGCTATAGGCCCCTTATGGATGAACTCATCCTTTTCCTTACCCTCATGTTCATGAAAACCATGGTTTTCTCTTAAAGATCCACATTACCAACTTCCCCAAAAACACAATTCAATTGAACTAGGGTATCAAAAATTAACACTATACACTTTGGTCAAAACTAACTCACATATAATCTTTTGTATCATGTAATGGTAATGTGTCTCAGTGGGGGAAGATTAAATAATTATTATGAGTATGAAGATACATAAAAATTAGTCATCACAAGGCTCGACAAATTCCCCATATCACCCTAGGAAAATCCTCATGAAAGTAGTGGTAAAGAAGATAAAAGCCCCCACCTATGTCTATAAGTATTACTTAAAAAGTAGAAACAACAAAGATCATACTAAAAATCATCAATACATCCTATATTTCATAAGTATCCTCTGCATAAATCTCTCTTATCCCCCATTCTTCAACTCTATAAGCCTATCATGGATCACATAGGGGTGGCAGAAATAGATTGAATCATCTTCCACCTCATTCTTCTCTTCCTACTCCTCCTCTACATTATCCATCTCATGGAGCTCTATGATATTTTAGCTTTCACTAATAGAGTGTTCCTTTGATGGTATCCATATTAGGGGAATGATCGGTTATAAAATCCCAAGTGATATGTACTTGACCATCACAAAATAAATACTGCATCTCTTGTTTCTAACTAAAACTTGACCACGGTCCCTGATCTGCAAACCATTCATCTTAGGATAGACTCTTGAAGCTTCTTTTATGACCATATTGTTATGATTTTCATCATCTACGCACTTATAAGGTCTTATATTTTTCATTACCAACACCAATATTAGTTTATGTTAATCCATAAATATCTCTATTACCAAGGCCATCTCAAGAACCCCAGCATATGTAAGAATCCAAGGATATAATACTAAAGCCCTAATATCTCAGCATAAGCCCAACTCAAAGGTTTATGCCTCAAAAAATGGATCTTGAACCATATAAATGGAGTATCATGAAAGGTCAATGAACATTTATGAATAATATTTCATGGTCCTGATACCCAACTAAGGTTTCATAAGCTCTTGGGTATGCATCGATCGCCACATGGCTAGATAAAACTCTTCCATATTGAGCTTCACAAACTCTATCCAAGGGAACATCATCTCATTGTGTGTATGGGTCACTTCCAAGGGAGAATTATCTCATTGTGTGTATGGGTCACTAGAATCCAAAACAACACTCTAAATAATTGAAGTAAACTCACCACTAATACATTAATTTGATCGGGATGGGTACTCATACAGTGGAAAACACAAGTGATTTTCTCAAGCCAGTCACCAGCATCTTTGGGGTCTAGATCACCACAAAACCATGAAGTTGTCTTACCCTAAAACTCATGGAGGGTTCTAAAACAACAAAAAACATTATTTGGTTTCACTATTGGAATGTTATTGTAAACATGTGGTGGCATGATGTTAAAACCACCCGGATGCACCACCTCATATGCATACCCCTGCGTTGATGCCACATCACTTCATGGAACATCATCATAATCCTGTTGTATAATCCTAGCTGTTTTTCATCATGGAGTCTTATAAAAATAATTAAGTCGTATAACAGTAAAAGAGTATATCTGAGGATATAACTCAATATGGACCTGGAGACCACAACCATGTCTTATATTATGCATGTAACAAAGCTTATGTACAACCAATGACTACATGTCTTGAGATAACTAGTTCATTCTCAGAGTCCTAATGAATGGATATGTTGGCCTCTACACCAAAACTATAGTCCACATCCTGATATCTAAACATGATACACTTTATAATTGTTTTAATAAAACTTAATCCAATATGGACACAAGAAAATATCCACACACCATTCTCAAAGTGAAGCCTACTCTAATACCACTTTGTCATGACCAGACCCACTAGAGCCCACCTGGATATAGATAATCGAAGTAAAAAAACCCCAATACTTAATCTAATATGATAGGGGATGGAGACCATCACCATGTATACATATCACACACATGGGTGGTTGTATCCTATGATACCTACGTGCACACATTCACATTCATCTCCATGAAACTGTGCAAATTTAATAATAAAAGTGATACCAAAATTAATTCATACATATATATCCCATATTTATAGTATAGAAAAGGTTATGAAATAATAACAAGGTTAAAATAAAATAAAAAAATTAAATAATTATCTAACCATCTCAGCATGTGTAGACTATTGTCAAATGAAACCACTTCTACACACCTCAGCCTTCTAGATCAATATGCTCTACATACTCCTAATCTTCCTAGGAATCCGTCAAAATGTTTATCATCTTCATAAAAAAATGTTTGGGAATATTCCTTGAATGGGTGATTATGAAAATTTATAGCAGGCTATCTTAAAAACCAAAATTAAAAGGATTAATTCAAAGGCATCAGACTACTCAAACCATAACTAGAGGGTACATAAAACCCAAGAAAGAGAAAGTATGAAACTCCATCTCGACCAGTCCTACATGAATAGTAATATCATCATGACCTATTATGTTAATATAAATATGATACATAACCACAATGACCATTTAATTAACCCTGATATAATCATCTTAAACTCTAAGTCTTATGGTCTCAACCAGTCAGTTTGCTACATGATTCTACTCAAGGGTCAAAGGATTTATCATACAGGAGTACCCATTCTATGAGCTATTCCATCCTATATGGAACTCCTCTAAGGGATCACACTCATCATGTAAGCTCTTACATCCCTAATGGAACTCGTTTGAGATATCTCACCAATATAGTATCACAAAGCCGAGGGCAGATCTCCGCCATCATAGATATCATCCATTCATGAGAATAGGTTCATCGGGTATTTCCATGAAGAAAGAAACTCTACAAACTAGTAAATCTCAATAATCAAAAAGGGAATCCCTAAATTTTCATATGGGTACTTGAAAACCCTACTAAAACACTGAATATTTCAAAACATAGATCATAAATATCTCATAAGACTACATAGTGACACCAAAAATCCAATCTAGAACTCTAGAGATCATAACACTCATATAAGTGATCACACCCCGAACTATTGGGGGACACCTAAAACCCTAAATAGACATAGAAACGTGATACATAGATAGGGTATTACACCTAGGACCACTAGGAGATACTATAAAACTAATCTTTAACAACACACGCAGAAATAGATTGTATGCATGATGATACCACAAACCCTATGGGATCAACACTCTAATAGGGGATCAACGTTGATGCCAGATCGGTATTCCAACACCATAAACCCTAGTTAAGAAATATGAAGATATGAAAAATGATACCACATCATTATCATGTGGGGATACCATGAAATCTATTCAAACAATCCCTGAGAGTGGATTACGATCCTATATTGAGGGCAGGATCCCACACAATACCGTCAAAGGGATTGACAAAGGGAATACACCAAAATGGTTTTGTCCAAGCTTGAATAAATGAAACACCCCACTATAATAACCTAAAATTTCATATCTAATGAAAAATACAAGTCCACTATCATGTTCTGTGACAAAGAAAATCAAGATAGGCAACTTCGAGGCATCTATCCAGATCAGGATGATGAAGATGCACATGGGAAAAATATCTAAGCAGAATTAAAGATGTGTACCCATAGTAAACACTATGTCTCTAAACACCAAATCATGGTTGTATCCCCTCCCTATACTAAGTATTTATAATAATGATGTATGGTGAGAACATTTGGTTACATAGCGTGTAACATCAATTGATCACATGGTCATGTCCTCTCCCTCACAAATCTTTGAAGGCCATGTCTCCCTATATAGAACATACACTATGTACATGATGTGTTTCTCTTGGAAAATTCTAATCCCATATCCTTGGACATGATTGGGTACAAGTTATCTCACCCCATGTACTAAAATATGTGTCCAAATATCTGGTTGTGTCCTCTAGATCATCTACACCGAGGGTCCTAGATATGTAACTCTACATGGTCATGTCCTTTTTTGAGATGGAATCTACCCTTATCTCTGGCAACATGGATAGGCCACAATACATGGTTTATACCTCAAGTACAAGGAATATAGGTCCAAAAATATTGTATTTCCAAAATGGGAATAACACAAGATGTATTCTTGTGACACCCCAAGCATCAATGGTAAGATTATTTTTAAATAATTCAATATCTTGTGTTGTATGCAACACTAAGTTCGAGTGCACCATGACTTATCAAAATAACCATTTAAAAAAGATGTTATGAATAGTATTAACCAAAGTATAAAATTTATAAATTTTATTTTCCAAATATACTTCATTTTTTAATTCAGACCACCGAAATTATCATAGGGTAAATTTTTGGTATTTTTCTAAAATGTTTTGATTTTTAATGAGTAGTGAAAAATACTACATTGTTGTTAAAAACAACATTTTAATTTAAATAATTATCTTACAATAAATTGATTTTATTGTCACAACAGTTTGATAATACATATATTAATACAATATAGTTCATTACAATCATTTTATAATAGAAGTAGATATAAAATTTTATTGATGTTTTGAATGTCACTTTTAACCACCTTCTAGCCACATCTACAGGATTTGAATTAAACGTAATTGTACCACTTCTGTGAATTGAATTTTAAAAAATGGTCATACATGGTTGTAATCAGTATAAAAAATTTGGTTTAATAGGATCAAAATAATTTTTGGTGAATATTAATTTTTGGATTTTATTTACCACGGTTAAAGGTAAATAGTGTAACTAAAGGTAAAAATAAAATTATAATAATATAATATTACCCTAAAACATGTCCAAATTTCCTTAGATAAGTGTTTTTATATCAAAAAACCTTATTTTGAAAAAATGATCCTTTTTAAGAAACTTGTGGTAGATTAGAACATTTATTATATTTTATTTAATAAAGAGTTAAAAATGTCTTATTCAAATTTTAATAACTATATCATCATTAATTAGAGTTTATATAAGTGATATGGTAAAATATAAGTAGTATTTAGAAATATAAAATTTAATCTACCTAATGGTTATTTACTTATAATTTTATAAAATAAAAAATTGCATTAAATGGTGAATGAATAATGATACACTAATTGAATTATTAACGGATTAATAAATTAAATGATATTAAAAATATTGAAATAAATATAATTTCACATAATTAATGACATTAAATAATTTTATAGATAAAATATACATGTTAGTGACATATTATAAGTATTATTTTGAAGCTATAATGTTTTCATATTTTTTTTAAAATGAAAATATTGAATAGTATCAAAATTGACATAAATGATACTTTAAAATAAATAATATTTTATTAAATTTTATAAAATTAATAAAAATTGTATGTTCTCCCAAATAACTATTATAATGTTAAATATTTCATAAATGATCATATTGGGGATCTTTTGGCCTTTTATAGTATCTATATTAACCTTATATTATAAAAAGATGAGTAAGCATGGTAAGAGTTAAACAATTTAACTAAGGGTTAAACCCAAAAAGAAATTTTATTTTTGTCAACAAAAAATGTTTTAAAAACAATTGGTTGATAATATTTAGACACATAATCAACTTATCTTCTATATAACTCACTTTGGATCTATTTTAAACCGAAAATAAATTTATAATAATTTAATAGTTTTGGAGTTCATAAAAGTTCCCCTCTCCTCTCTTATAGAAGAGCATCTCTCCTATTTCATTCACACCTGTAATGCATTTGTCTTGGAAACAAAATAACCAATAATCCTACAAACTTTCCTAAATTCATTCTTTAGGACATATTTTGGGCAGAAAACCATCTTAAGGTGTCATTTTGTGGAAATCAAAAGTAGTCGCTCAAAGAAGAGGTAATTGTTTTTCCAATTCCATTCAATTTCTTTTCTTCATCTACTTATTCCTCCTATATTGTTTCCATACTAAAGTAATAAATATATTATAATATATATTCTGATATGTTATTATGATTATGGTACAACAATTTTCCTCATTTTATCAATCCTATGAATAACAATATCACCATTCTTGGATACGTACGGCTTACTGTCTTCACATCGTGGTGTAATTTTCTAGTAAACACTAATTTATTTGGATGGGTATAATGATGTGTATAATGGATATAAATAATGAATATAACATGATATTTATTCTTTATAACTAATATACCATCCAATTATATACCATAAAACCCTCAAAGCAATGATATCTTCACTCGTTCATACGTACAATTTACCGTCTCCATAACGTGGTGAGATTAATTCTCTAAGATAACCATTCAAGAATGATTATAAAATTTATATGATGAGTAAAAATAATAATTATGAACATTATATCATTATTTATATGAATAAAATACATCATATTCCTAACAAACATAACTTACATAAGAAAACATGCATAGGAAAATGAAGCAGTTAAAACACCAAACAATGGTAATATTGAAATATTATTAACAAAACGATATAAGAGGATCATATATGATATCATAAATGTGGATATGGTTATGTTATAATTAAATAACATACTTTAACCATTATACATGAGGTTAAATCACCCTTGAATAAAGTAAAGTACATGGTAAGAGTTAATTTCACAATCTCATTATTATCTGAGGTTATTTATATGTAAGTATCTACTAGGACATCCTTATCATCCATGTCCATGTTTCTTAAAAGATATTTAAAAAAATTATATAGAATTTTTAAAGTGATTTTTCTCAATTTTTTACTTTTTATAAAACACTATCAATATAATCATTTCATCATTTTCAAAACAAAGTACATTATGAACTTTTTGAAAAAGTAAGGAAATAATTTTTTTTAACATATATAGAGTGAGTGGAAATTTTTAACCGATAAGAAACCTTGACATTTTAAATATTACCTTACAATATCATAGGTTTATCTTCAAAATAAATTCATTCTTTTATAATTTTGTGACTATAAAATGATTCAAACTTTTTAATGAAAAGAAAATTCATCCCATAGAGTTTTAATGATTTTATAAGATTATTTTCACATATGTTAACATCCTTTGTATGATTTTAAGCATAATTGAAGTTGATTGTTTATAAAAAAATATTCCATACTATATAAAAAGTTTACTGAAATGTTTGATTATGTATGTACTATTTTTATACCATTCTTGGTTTCTAGTTAAAGTATTAACATTTTGTATGCTAGTATTAATAAGAATTTTTATGTTATATTTCACCCATTTCATATGAGGAATTCATTAGACTTATTAAGTGGAATGAGGGTCTCACTATAGCCCCTTGGAGAACCAGTAGGTCTCATTATACAAAATAGTTTCTTTTTCTATCCATTTATGTAAGGTATTGGCATGAGGCCTTGGCAATGTGGTTATGATGTCTGAAATTAGGCATTTTCTCATTATGAGATTAGTTATTGATATTTTATGTGATTATTCAACTAGTAGAATATTCATGTTAATTTTTAAATGGAATTATTTGATTTTTTCATGTATATTATATTAAATATTATGTTTAAAAGGCTTGTGATTCATTTTTATACCTTTCCTTAAAAGTTCATTCTTATTTATAATAGCTTCTTCTATATTGTTTATCCTTAAAGAGCATTTGATCTCACCCCTTTATTATGTTTTATTTTTCCCTGGGATGCGAAAAGTATATTATGACTGACATGTGGTGATAATATAAGGGAAATGAGTGTTTTTAAGGAGACACTCTTTTTTTAGGTTAAAGATTTAATATAAAACATATCTTTGTATCTAGTTTTTCAATGATACTAAATTGATCGGTCCTTCGATAATGGATTTCTTTTAATCATGAAAATGTAATAAAATAGTACACCAACTCTGGGAAATTGAGGTTGGGGTGTTACAGTTGGTATTAGAGGAAGTTTAGAACAAACCTTGGAAAATATATTTCAAACAGAATTTAATTATGGGACACTACCCTGAAATAGACTTTGAGGATGAGTATAAAAGAGAATCCTAAAATTTTTGTAATGTAGATATTATTTGGGTATTACTAGAATATAAATCCATGTATGAATACTACAACTGGACATGGTTCTGGCATATATGTTCCTAGGAGTTACAACTCCGATAAAGTGTTCTGGGATTGACTTAGTGTAACATGGTACATGACAATGAACCTTACTATGTACCTAGTTTTACACTCTCAGAGATATTCTTACAATAATGCATATTTTCTTTACTAACCATTATGAAGGATTTATGAGTAAATATGATCCCAAAGAAACCATTTTTATTATTATTGATTATGTTTACATAAAATTGTCAATTTATGTTAATTATTTTACTAGTTTGGAATTATGAATTATGATTCATAACCTAATATAGTGTATGCCATTATTTTGAAATAGAGCTTTTTATAAATAATGGAAACCATTTCAAAACGCGTAATCCATGTAGGGATTTCCCTACTATGCAAGATATTGATAGTGGAGCTAGTGATAAAATTTCAACTAAAAATATTATAACCATACCAGGATAACTAACTCAGGTTATGAATAATAACCTTACCTGTATGGAGTATCCTGATCCACAACATGGAGGATCAAGGTTAGATCACTCCATTAAAAAACATCATCAGAGATTCACTACGTCAACAAATCTATTTGTAGATGTACAATGGATAAGTTCCTTAGAGAAATTATTTCTTACTTTGTGGAGTAAATAAAGGTAAAAGGTTGTTATGGTGGTATATCATCTATTAGGATATTTAAAACATTAGTGGACATTAATTCACAACATTATGGAGGATAAAGTGGTAGAAAATATGGAATAGAGGGTTTTTAAAGCACTTTTCCTAGAAAAATACTATCCTCATGATCTACGAGTGGATATGGAGATAAAAATTCTAAGTCTAAGGTAGAAGGATAATGAAAATGTAGCAAAGTATAAATCTAACATCAAAAGGTTAGAAATGCATGATGTAGACTACATACGTAACCCAATAAGTAAGATTGATCGATTTTTTGATGGTTTAAAACCATTCCTCTGATGGTAATTGGTCTCAAAATATTTCTCATTGTATACAGATATAGTCTCATGTAATATTATAACAGAAAATTAATTCTATAAGTCTAAAGACATTAAAGTAAATCAAGATAAGAAGAGGTCCACTGAACACTATGAAAAAGGAAATAAGGGGTAAAAGGAGAAATTTTATTTCCACCTTGTATTAATTGTGTAAATAAACACCCAGATACTATTATAAAGGGTATGGGAGTTTGTAACAATTGTGGAGAAAAGGGCCACCCGGCTCATGATTGCAAGAGGAATAAAAAACCTACCAATGTTCAATGCTACAATTGTAAAGACATGGGATATTATGAAAATGATTTTCTACATAATTAAGGAAACATTATTCATAAAGGCCAATGCTTAAAGGCCAAGATTTTTCAATCACAATTGCTTAGTTTGAATATCCTAATGTTGTGGTCATAGGTACTTTAATTCTTTCCTCAAAATTAGCCAAAGGTTTATTTGATTCTCGATACATGAATTACTTTATCTCTTCCATGTTTTCATTAAAAACTATACATTTAAAATTCACATTAAAAATGAATTTATCATTAAAAACTCCTAAAGGAAGTCTCATTACATCAATGATGTGTCAGGAAGTTCCCATTATGGCATGTAAACATTCTTTATCTGGTGACATGATCTTCATACCTATTGTCAAATTTTATATAATCCTCAGCATGGATTAGATATCAAAATATGATGCAAAAGTTATTTACAAGAATAAAGATGTTTCTATTTTTGAGGAAAATGTTGAATCCATCATCTTTAGAGTTGAAAATTCATCATTTTATTATTATCTAGATCCACCTTAGGTAGCTCTTCTAAGTGATATTATTTCATAATAAGAGAATATAAAACCTACTAATATTAAAATTGAGGATGTACTTGTTTTAAAATAATAAATAGAGGTATTTCTGGAGGATTTACCCAGACATCCTCCAGAGCTTGAGGTTGATTTTTTTTATTTATTTAATATTTGATTTACTGCCAATTTCAAGAAACTCCCTATATAATAACCACTGTGGATTTAGTAAAACTGAAGAAAAATAAGAGAATTTTATTAAAAAGGTATTTATTCACCCTAGTGTTTCTACATGGGGTTACTTGGTTATTTTTTTATAATCAATGATGGATCAATGAGACAATGCATTGAATATATAAAAATAAATGTTATTACAATAAATAACAAATATCATCACCCTTACATTGATGATTAGTTTGATCAACTTCATGTAGCTCAATATTTATTGAATATTGACCTTCGTTTCGTATATCATCAACTGTGTGTAAAGAAGGAAGATATTTCAAAGACATCATTTCAATCTTGGTATGGTCATTATGAGTTTACAGTAATTCCATTCGAACTGACTAATGCACACTATGTATTCATGTATCAAATTAACCGAGTGTTCAAGGAATATATTAAAGATTCTGTTTTAGTATTTATTGATGAAATCTAGGTGTACTTCAAAATCTATGAAGACCATGAGAACCTCTTGAGGATTATTATGGAGTCACTTAGAATAAATAATCTATATGGTATGTTGAAAATGTGTGAATTCTAGATTTAGAAAATTTATTTTTAGGGCCATATTTTTTCCAATGATGGATTCTTTGTTGATACTGGGAAGACAATGGCAGCCCAACAGTGGAAAACACTGACGAGTATAATCTAGGTACACAATTTAATTGGTTTATCAGGTTACTATTGGTGTTTCATCCAGAAGTTTTCCCAATTGGAAAACCCATTAACTAAGGTCACATGTAAATGGGTTAAATTCATTTGAAAAAAAAGTGTGTGAATAATTTTTTGAATAATGACGATAAGATTATTCAATTCTCCTATATTGACATTACCATATAATAATTATGAGTTTTTTATTTATAGTTATTCATCAAGTGAAGTACATGGTTGTGTTCTTATAGAAAATGATAGGGTTATTTCATATGAATCAAAGAAGATAAAAATTCATGAAAAAAACTTAACAACTCGTTCTCTTGAGTTAGAAGTAAAAATATTTTCTCTAAATACATGGATACACAATCTCTATGGTGAAATATATGAGATATATACTTGTAGGGTCCTGAAAATTTTACAAGGGGGAACTCCAATTACCCAAAAACATGGAAATGGACTGAATTGGTCCGTGTACCGGCTCCCAGCAACAGTACGCAGCCAGTTCAGCGAACCGTTCTCCCATGGACGCTGTCGTTCGCGAAATAGGGGCGGAGTGCCTACGCAGGGGCTAACCATGAAGACCACCGGACATCAGGCCGGTCCACCACAACGAGCCACCCCCTCGGCAAAACGCAGTCGTTCATGGGACAGAGGCGGAGGGGTGCACGGCCGCTGAGCAATTCTATAAATCTGAGTTCCAAAAATCCCTAGTTGACCTAGTCGTTCACGAGTGGGGATTCCTTCATGTGCTTCTGTAAAAAGATCTATGTGCCCGTCAATATAGCCTCTTCATGACATTATAAATAGTCATTGAGGGGAACCAAAAAAGGAGAGGAAGTATGGGTGAAACTCATGGGGAGATGATGGAGAAATCGCTTCCAACGTTAATGTTCCATGATCATCCACGGACCTCATATCGTCCGTGGATGCACTCTTCCGCATAGAGGAGAAACCAAACTATGAACCACATGCAGTCATTTCCTTCGCAGATAGTCCCTGCGTGACCACCCCCTCTGCAGACTGGTTTCGTTTGCGAAATAGAGGTGGGAACCCCTCTGCGGGCGCGAAGTAGGACTGGAACCAGCCCCCTTTTAGACACCATTTGCGTCCATTTCCTTCACAACCATCTCATCTGCAGACACCCTTCGCAAATGACCAACTTTTCCACAACTATCCTTCACAAACAGCCTCCTTCATGCACAGCCTCCTTTGGAGACAGCCTCCTTTGCGACATGCTCCCTCACGGCTAGCTCTTCCATAGACACCCTTCACAGACAACCAAACCACAAACCACATGCCGCCTCCTCCGCGGCTAGCTCCTCCGTGGATACCCTATGTGGCCACCAGCTCCTACGTGACCTGCCCCATATGGAAAACCCCATGAACTCGCTGGTCCATACCACAGGGTTTGTGCCCTCGCATCCCCACTCAAGCTCAGTGCCGGAATGAGCTCCCGGACTGGTTCCTTCACTACAGTCACTAACGCCCATGAAAAATGGAGAGTCGCACCGCGAAAGTTTTGGGCCGGGTCAATAGTATTTTTCATTGCACCCTTGTGTCACCCCAACATCAATCCTATACATGTCAGGAGTTGTGCTACTCCTCATGACTTTCCTATAACCCCATTTCATATCCCCTTTTTCTAGGTTCATCCAGAAAGGTCCTCCCTTGTGTAAGTCCCACACATACCATTTCTAGGTATCTCCTACCTAGTCGTCCTAACCACATGACGTTAAACTGTATGGCCCTCATCCTATCCATATGATGTCAAACTATATGGAAACGGTACTCTCTACATGTCTATAAACTATAGCATTCCATATCATTCAATAATTCGATGCCTTTTTGTCCATGCAAGAGATGCCTTATGCTCCAAGCATAAGATGCCTCATGCCATGTTTACAGTTGCGTAATTTCAAGACCACTAGAATCCATTCAAAAATTACATCACTCCACTTCATGCTTTGCACGTCCTTCATTCGGATCATCATTTCCTTGCATGTCTGTAGGGCCCCCTAACGGCCTGGTCCCATGCCGCCTCGGCTCACCTACCATCCTAGGCCAATGCCCCGGAAGACTTTTGACAACACTTTGAGTCAGGTCCTGTGTTTCGAACATGGTCAGCAGTCGACCCTCATTTGTTTGTCCTCATTTCAGGATTACATGATATTGAAGCTGTGTTTTGAACATGGTCAGCAGTTATCCTCTATCACCATTCCACCCTCATTGCGTTCCGAATGTTGGGCATGTAATTCACACTTTTCATCTCCATTTGTTCGGACTTATTTCAACGCCCTTGGCGTTATCCCGCTTGTGCACATGTGCATAGGTGTTGGACCCCATTATATTCCTCAACTGACCAATGGGTTGGGATGCCCTCATGTCCATACATGAGGAAGACACCTTGGAAATCCACCTCGGAGTAAGCCCCGACTTTATGTGCAACCTCTATGTGTAAGCCCCACCCTACTTCCCACGGACGCACCTTTCGCGACGTGATCGTCCGGTCCCTGCTGCCTCTTGTTTCTCACACAGAGGATGACTCTTGTGGTCTTAAAGTATGCATCGTCCATGACATCTTCTTATGGGCCTCCTTAGAGTGTAAGCCCCAATCCATTACTCTGGGCCTCCTCAGAGTGTAAGCCCCAATCCATTACTCTGGCCTCGTAAGAGAGTAAGCCCCACCCCAATGCGAACTATGAGGACTTTAATTCCCCACCACAGGGATACGTAGGAAGCCTCCATGAGGTTCAATCCCTATCACCATTGGACCCGCATGTCCACATCCACATCGGCTCTCCGACACTACTATTAGAACTACGCAGACTTAAATCCCTATCTCCTAGTTAGGGTATGTAGGAAACCTCCCCGAGGTTCAATCCCAACAACCGGTCGATCCGACTATCTTCACGTCAGGTTTACCACACCACTCCTAGTGCCGCCTCAATGAGTCCAGACTGCTCAGGGTCATTAATCCAACAAGGGATGGTAAACATCAGGCATAAATGATTCTGAACCCCTGCGTCCAGCTGACCATTGACAACCTGGAGAAATCCATGGATACAATGCTTGGGTATAAACCAAAGATTCACGAACATATGAATACGTCTTAAATCTATAAGAGAGTTCTAGAACAGGCAATAATTTCCCCCCAAAAGGATGCAATGAGACCAACTTCACATCCTCTCAACCAATGTGAGTTCCTAGGAATTGCTGGTAAAAACAACCCAGCGAACGCCTGCCTTTGGAAGGAAGGTCCATGCATTACTGGATATGGAAGCATTGGGCGTTTCGAGGTGAAAATGGTTTATCTGATGTGAGTGATTAAAAAGAACCCAATCTTCTCTAATCAACCATCAAGTAGCTCACATTTCTTCCCCATGACCCCATCGTGCGCTGCGAGACAATAATTATCACACGATTTTGAAATATATCTTCTCACAGATATAACACAACATGAGACAAAAGAGGTGGCTTGATCTACTCAAGGATTATGATTTCACAATACACTACCACCTAGGGAAAGAAAATAAGGTGGAATATTCATTATGTGGGAAGGAACATGATGTTATAATTATAATGAGAGTTGAAAAGGAACCTATATTCATGGATCTAGTAATGTTGGATATGGGAATTATCATGGAAGGTAAAATATCACTACTTTTTCAAATGGTTACAAAACCATCTTTATGAGAAAGGATGAAAAGTTCTCAGTCTAATGAAGAGGAGTTTCAAAATAAAATTAATCTATGAATGATGGTAGATTTATTGAATTTTTATTTAAAGATGGTATTTTGAATTTTGGGAAGAGCCTTTGTGTTCCCACTATACATGAGCTAAAAAGGGAATTATTGTATATTGATTATAGCTCCAATTTCTCTATACAAATTTGTAGCACAAATATGTATAGTTCTTTCAAAGAATTTTTTTTGTGGGATCATATAAAGAGGGAGATGGCTGATTGTGTGTAAATATATTTTTTTTATCAATAGGTGAATGCTATAAGACAACATCCTATAGGATTCATGCATCCTCTTCCTATACCTATGTTGAAATGGGATGAAATTAGGATGGAATTTATCATGGGGATAACAAACACTCCCATAATAAATGATGTGATATGGGTTATTATTTATCATCTTTCCAAATACGCACATTTTCTTGATATAAGAGAATATTTTCCACTTGAAAATTTATAAATAAAATACATTAATGATGTTGTGAGACTTCGTAGTGTACCCCTATCGGTTGTTTCTAACTTTGATCCTATTTTTACATAATGATTCTAGAAAAGTATCTAGAAGGCCCTAAATACTGATATTTTTTTGAGCATGGCCTCCAACCCTCAAACTGATGGACAATCATAACATACTTTTTAGGTTTTAGAACAGATGTTGAGATCTTTCTCACTTGACTTTCCAGGTATGTGGGATCAATATTTACCTCTAGTATAATTTTCCTATAAAAATATCTTCCATTCAATTATTAATATGGAACCTCATGAAGCATTATATGGACAGAGATGTTTTACACCAACTTATTGGGATGATGTTGGTGAAAGAAAACTTGAAGGCGTAGAACATGTTGAGGAAACAACAGAAAAGGCGAAGACTATTAAAACCCATATAAAAACATATAAATATAAGAAAAATGGTTATTCAAATAACCAAAGAAAAGATTTGTAATTTCAAGTATGAGATCATGTTTTCTTGAAGGTATCTCCATGGAAGGGTGTTATAAGATTTGGTAAGAAGGATAAATTAAACCCTAGGTACATCAGACCTTTAGAAAATTCTAGAATGAATTGGAGTCGTTGCTTACCATTTGGAAATGATTCTAAGTCTCTCCAATGTTCATGATGTGTTCCAACTATCACTATTAAAGAAATACATGCTAGACCCAATGTGTGTACTCACCTATGAATAAATAGAACGGGAACCCAGTCTGTATGTTTTTTAAGAGCCTGTCAATATTTTTGATACTAGATAACATGTGATAAGAAATCAGATGACTCATCTGGTAAAAGTTCTTTGGAGAAAACATAAAATGTAAGAGGTGATGTGGGAACCTAAAGAAATTATAATGAAGAACCACCAGAATATTTTTATGTAGTGATATTATATATATTTTTAGGATGAAATTATTTGAACGAGGAAAGAATGTAACACCCCAAGCTTAAAAAAACACTTTTTTTGAAATAATTCAATAGCTTATGCGAGAAGAAACACTAAGTTCAAGTGAACCATGACCTCTCAAACTAGCTAATTAAAAAGAAGTTATAAAGAGTATTAAAAAAATTCAGAAATTTATAAATTTTAGTTTTCAAAATAGACATCATTTTACAATTTGTAACATCTAAATTATCTTAGGTTGATTTTTTAATTTTTATGAAAATTTGTAATTTTTGATGAGTATGTAAAAAAAATGCATTGTTGTTGAAAAAAACCATTCCATTTAAATAATTATTTTACTATAAATTGAATTTTAAATGAAAAATATAAAAATAATAAAAATATCAATCCAAAATTTTTCATTTTAATAATTTTATAATAGAATTAAATATAACAAATTATTGAACTTTTGAACGTCTCTTTTACCCACCTTGAAGTCGCATCTACAGAATTTGCATTAAACGTAATTGTACGACTTCTGTGAATTGAATTTCAAAAAATGAACATACATGGTTGTAATTAGTATGAATTTTTTTTCTAATAGGATCATAATATTTTTTGGTTAATGGTAATGTTTTGTATTTTATTTACCACAAATAAATGTAAATGGGTTAATTTAATGTAAAAATAATATTATAATAATACAATTTTTCCCTAAAAGTTTTCTTAATTCCATTGGATATGTTTTTTAGATCCAAATAAACCTTAGGTAGAAAATATGATCCCTTTAAGCCACTTTTCTAATTTTAGAACATTTATTATATTTTATTTTAAGAAGAGTTAAAAATGTCATATAAAAATTATAATAACTATATCGTTTTTAATAAGAGGTTATATATGTGATATGGTATACTAAAAATAGAGTTTATAAATATAAAATGATTATATACATAATTAGTTTTTCTTACAATTTTAGGAGATAAATAATTTATTAATTGGTGACACAACAATGATACAGTAATTGAATTATTAAAGGAAGAATCAATTAAATAATATTAAAATATTAAAGTAAATATAATTTCACTTAATTAATGACATCTATAAATTTTATAGATAATATAAACATGTTATGGAAATATTGGAAGTATTTTTTTCAAATTTATTATGTTGTTTTTATATTTTTAAAAAAGGAAAAATTGAATAGTATCAAAATAGAAATAAATGATACTTTAAAATAAATAATAATTTCTTAAATGTTATAAAATTAATAAAAATACCAGTTTCGGTCAAATAACTATTATGATGTTAAATATTCCCTATATTATCCAATTGGGGTTCCTTTTTGATAATATAGTAACTATATTAACCCTATATAATAAAAAGATGCATAAACATGGTAAGATTTAAACGGTTTAACTAAGGGTTAAATCCAAAAGATAAGGTAAATCTTGTGATCTAAACTTGTCTAAAAATCATTGGTTGAAAATATTTTTACCCATACACGTCATATAATATAAATAACTCACTTTTGAGCTATTTTAAAGTGAAAATAAATTTTCAATAACTTAATAGTTTTGGAGTTTTCAAAAGTACCCCTCCCCTCTCTTAAAAAATAGCACATCTCCTTCTCTTTTATTCACACCTATAAATCCATTTTCTCATCCAAACCCTCAATAATTTGCCTCCCAAAAACCCTCACTTTATCTTAGGGGCCATTATTTTTTCATAAATCCATCCTAGGGAGTAATTTATGTAAATCAAATGGAGACGCTCAAAGAAGAGGTAATTGTTTTACCAATTCTATTAAATTTATTTTATTCTCCTACTTCCTCCTCCTATGATGTTTCTATACTGATGTAATAAATACAGTATAATATACATGCTAATATTTTATTATGAATATGTTATAACTATGTTCCTTGTTTTATCAATCCTATGAATAACAATATCCCCATGCATGTGTACGTTTGGCTTACCATCTCCACACCATGGTGTAATTTTTATTGAACATTACTTTATTTGTTTGGGTATAATGGTGACTATAATAGATAAATATAATGAAAAAACGTGATAATGATTCTATATAATTAACATACCATCCAAATCCATACCATTTTACCATCATGGGAATGATATTGTTGCTCGTGTGTCCGTACGACCTACTGTCTCCACAAAAGAGTGAGATTCATTCTGCATGTTAACTATTAAAGAATGATTATAAAATTTATATGAAGTGTAAAAATAATAATTATAGACTTTTTATAATTCTGTATATGAATAAAATAGATACTACTCATAACAAACATGACTTACACAACAAAAAATTTATAATAAAATGAAGCAATTAAAACCCGAATCAATGGTAACACTGAAATATTATTAACATAACCCTATAAGAGGATAATATATTATATCATAATTATGAATATGGTTCTAGTTCTGGTATAATTTAATAACATGCTTTATCCATTATAAAGGATGTTAACACACCCTCTGCTAAAGTAAAGTACAAGGTATGGGTTAATTTTACAATCTCATTATTATATGAGGTTGTTTATACGTAAGTATCTACAAGGACATCCTTATCATCCATGCACATGTTTCATAAAATGTATTTAAAAATATTGTTGAAAAATGTTTAAATTAATTTTTATCTATGTTTTAATTCTAATATAACATTTGAAAATGAATCTTTCAATTTTTTCCCTAAATGAGGTACTTTATGACCTTTCCAACAAATTAAGAAAAGATTGTTTTTTAATGTATACGGTGTGAGTGGCTATTTTATACCATTATGATGATTTAACATTTTGAAGCATCCCTTACAAGCTAACAAATTTATTTTCAAAAGAAATTTTTAATTTTATAATTGCATGGATTTTAAATGATTTCAAAGTAAAAAATGGAAATTTATCTCAAAGATTTTTAATGATTTCATTAGATTATTTTAACCTATGTCAAATCCTTTATTGGATTTTATGATTAATTAAGGTTGATTTATTATGATAAAATCTTCTTTATTGTATTAAATTTTTTATGATATGTTTTTTTGTCAATGTTCAATTTTTATACCATTCAGGGTTTATGGTTAAATTCTTAACAATTCATATGACATTTTTAATATGAATGTTTAATTTATGTTCCACCTTTTTCTTATGAGGAATGCATTGAGATTAGTAAGGAATGACTGAGGTCAGCTATATCCCCTCAATGCATCATAAGGTCACATGAGACAAACTAGTTTGGGTTTTTACCTGTTTATGTAAGGTCTTGGTATGAGTCCTTGACGGTGTTGTTATGATGTCTAGAATTATGCATTCCCTCATTATGAGATTAGTTATTGATATTGTATTTGATTATTTGTCTAGTAGAATATCCATATGAATGTTTAAATGGAATTATTTGATTTATTCTTTCCATATTTTATAAATATTATGTTTAAATGTTTTTTGTTTTAGTTGTATACATTTCCTTAAAAGTTTATTTATATTTATGGCAGTTTCCTCGATATGTTTTTCCTTACTCGGCATTTGAGCTCACCCCTTTCTTATGTTCTATTTTTTTCCCAAGATATGAAGAAGTATATTATGACTAACCTATAGGTATAATATATGGGATATGAGTCTTTTTAAAGGGGACACTATGTTGTTTTTCAATTCAAGATGTAAAGTAAAACTTTTGTTTGTATTTAGTTTTTTCAAGGATACTGAACTGATCGGTCCTTTTGGATTTGATTTCTTGTGATTGTGCTAATGAAATAAAATAGTGTGCTGACTCTAGGAAATTGGTGTCAGGGAGTTATGTTCTCCTAGACTACATACTCTCTAATTAGTAATTCAGAATGGTAAATTCCTACTAACATCCCATAACCTCATATTTAGACTAAGTGACTATATATCGACCCTCATGGGATCTCTAGAAACTATAATAGGGGTCTAAAACCATAATATAGTGCATATATGAGTATTGGGAAAAAATATCATAAATATGCCTACCCTATGGAAAATTTGTGATGCTTGGGATCTAAAATGATATATCTAAGTTACTACACCTAGATCTGGTTTCAATCATCATCAAGAAAAGAGTTTGGTCATGCCTCCTCTCCCACAGTTCATCCTTGGGTTATCAATCATTCAAGGGAGAAATATCCCTCTCCACTTCTATACATAGAAACCAAAGTGAAAGGGGATTAAGTTTATTAATTAAATTTTATTTAATTAAAAGACCTTTATCATTTAAAATCCCTCCAACAGTTACCTCCGACCAGGCACCCAACTTCGAGAAACATTATGTCATGGTTAGGGTAAAACACACATTCTAAACTCAACTGTGGTCTCAAGCTCCTACTCTGAGATTTTTTTTCAAGATTAATTCTATTTTTTCTAATTTTTTACCACATGTGATAAGATATATTTAATATTTTTAATATCACCACTTTGAGGCTCTCTGGGCCTCAAAGTTTGATACTGACATAGCACCATTATTTGGAAATATTACTAGAAATATTCCAATTTCTAAATAGAAAAACTAGAGTCACTTCAACCTCCATATCGTTAGTGTAAAAATTATTTTATCTAACTCTAAATCATGAGTTGTGTAATTTTTATCATCAACCTTCATTTGGAATAAGTCATATGATATACCCATTTCATTCGACATGAGAACACATATCATCCCCTTTTTCTAAAATCATTATAGAATAAAACCCCTTCATCCATGTATGGTATTAAAAGTATAGGTTCACTGACTAATATTGTATTCAGTTACTTGAACTTTTCCTCTTATTCAATTATCTATAGGACAATGGATTATTTCTATGTTAATTTGGTGAGTGGATTAGGTAATCATCCTAAATTCTCTACAAACCATTGATAATATCCATCCAAACAAAGAAAACATTGGATCTCAGTCACATTATTTAGTTTGGGAAAATGATAAAAAACACATTCATCTTTGATATATCCACTTATATGACCTCTCTTTAGATTATAGTATATAAAAATATAACATTTTTAGATAAAATTTATATTCTGTTAATTTTTCATACATATTATCTGTCCTTATGGTCTTCAATACAATCCTCATGTGTCTTTATGTTCTTTATTTATCCTCGAATAGATTAGAATATCATATATATATATATATATACTACCAAAAACTGATCATGGTAATCTATAAATACTCTATTAATTAAATCTATGAATATTGTAGGATCATTAGTATGCCCAATTGACATTAATATAAATTCATAATGTTTGTACCTTATTTATAAAGTCATCTTCGATATATCCTCTTTATTGACCCTCAATTAATGATATACAAAATATTGATCGATCTTGGAAAAGTATTGATATATAAAAAGTTGATAAAACAATCATCAATACGAGGTAGATAATACTTTTCCGAATTGTGATGTTGTTAATTTCTTAGTAAACAATGTAGAGTCACATTGATTCATATTTATTCTTAACAAAAATAACTACTTTACCCAAATGTGTTGCACTTGGATGAGTAAATCCATTTTGAAGATTACCGTGGAGTTTCTTCACCAATTCATAAAACTCTACCAATTCTATTATATATGGTTTCTTTGAAATAGGTGTTGAACCATGTATGGGTTCTATTGAGAACTCAAAATTATGATTCAACAGAAGACTAGAAAACTCTTTCAGAAATACATCAAAAAACACCCACACAAAATTTAAATAATCTATATTGATTTTCTCACCAACCATATGAGATAAACGCCGGTTTTGAATAAAAAAATCAAGATCCAAAAAATGTATCGGATTTCCATCAAAATTTCATTTTTATTATCACACTAATAAATGATTATAGGTTGGTTGAGAATATCAAATGTGGCATCCATTAATTGTAAAATTATGTGGTATTTATATAAAGAAATAAAATCCATTCCTATGATAATATTAAATTCAATAAGAGGGGGAACGCTTTTTTTTTAGAAAACACATTCCCAAAAACGTCAACCATATAAGAATCATAGATTTGAGATGTGATCATCATACCATTAGAGGCTTTCTCTTATAATTCAATATCTAATTTTTAGGATGGAATTTTTATACCCCTATCTAATTAATTAAATATAAAATTGTGGTTAGAACCATACTTAAATTAGAAATTATTAGTTCTAGAGTAGATAGTAGGTGTACCATTCACCTCAGCATTATCGTACCCCTCATCTAAAATAACCATCGTATGAGATTTTACATTGTCACATGGATTAATCAGTTTTTGAATTTATCATCATCATTGCACTTAAAATTTGAGAAATGGTTATCAAAATACTAATAATCTGTTAATTTGAAACATTTTAGTGTGGGTGGTGAATTATACGTTTTTTCTCTCTATTTGTATCATTAGCTAACTTTTTCACACCACATAATAATTCATCCACTCTATGACCATCCTTTCCACACTTAATACATTTATTATCCCCCTTAGGAAAAATTTCTCCATGTTTCCTTCCAAAATTCAATAATAAAGGAAGGGTCATATTTTTCTCTCTATGGTTTTAAATTTTCTTTTGAATTCCATCATTAGTTTTTTTAAAATCATAAGATTAATGGTTAATTGAAATATTTTTTCTATAAATACCCTGACCCCAGTATCCCAGAGTTGGTTCCTTACATTATTAAATTGGCATAATAAAAAAGGATGTTACATCCTAGAGGACCATATACTTTATTATCTATGGAAAACTAGATACATAAATAAGTGTTAAATTACAACTTGAAATAATAAAAAACATAGAAACTCTATTGAAACACCCATAAATAACTATATAATCCTAGCAAGACATTCATAATATACATATTAACATCCTGGGAAAAAATAAAACATAATAAAAGGGTGATATCATATTCTTAGTAAGGGTAAACAATTCAGTAGAAGATATAAACATAAACAATGAGGTAAGGTTAATATCTAACAACACATCTCATTAAAACATAAACTTAAACAAAATATGGTATGAATAAAATGGATCAAATAATTCCCTATAAAAATGACATGATAATGAATCTTAACTAATGATATTCTACTATTATAATAATCACATGTATTATCAATTAATAATATCATAATAATGTAATGCATAATTTTGGGTATCTAAAACATCCCATCATGCCTCATCCAAGACATCTGAAAATAAATGGTTAAGGCCTCATCCAAATCCATATCATAAAATAAATGGGAAACGCCTCGGACAGGGTCATATCTGTTTTGTCTTATGAGACATACCAATGCCTCGAGGAGATAGAGTGGGCCATACTCGTCACTTACTACGTTCAATTCATTCCTCATATGAATTGGGTGAAACATAAATAGCATTTACATAAGAAAATGTAAATAACTTTCCCCAATCAATAAATATAATCAATAACCTTTATGAATAATATGTTTAATGGTATAAAAATAACACATCCATGGTAAAATGATCATAATAAATTTAGTAAAATATTTTAGATGATATCATAAAATATAAATCCCAATTAATCATATTATTCAACATAGGGTGTTTAAATATGTGAAAAAAACTCCAATAAAATCATCGAGAAATTATTGAGAGAAGTAACCTTCTTTTTCTTTGGAAATAAGAGTTATTTTGGAAAATAATTTGTTAAAATTATTATTAAATTATGTTTATCACATAAAAATAAAGGAAAATAAAAAATAAAATATATTTAAGGTGTAAATAATTTTCAAATAAAGTGAAAACATGTGAAAATTGTCTTTATAAATGATCCAATTTAGTGTCGTTTATGAGAGAATATAAAAGTGTCTTTAAAGTAGAAAAAACATAATTATTATCATAAAAAATGAAACTAAATAAAATTGTTTTTCATGATAAATAGGTTTATTTTGGAAAAATATTTTTTTCTTAAAACATATTATGGATTTTACTTGAATATGGGTTAGAATTAGGTAAGTACCCTTTAATCTAGCTAGCTTATTATGAGAAATTGAAAAGTGAACCTTATAAAACATGTATTCTACCATAAAATAATGTTTAAATAATCTATAAACATTATTTTGGAACATATAAATTTAATATATATGATTTATATAAAAAATAATTATTAATTACATTAGGGTAAACAGAGATAAATCATGCACTGAATGAAAAATGGTGGTTTGGGAGGAAACCCTTACCACATTTCTAACAGTCAAACTATATTCCCCAAATAATTAATGATCATCAAATGAAACATTTTAAATCATGAATATAAATATATTCATGGCATGATACATAAATTTCATTAAACATACACCACACATAATAAATAGTGGAGAATAATTCATATCTCACCGAAAAATGGGAGTTGTGAATCCTCTTACCTTTTGTGAGAAAGTGTTCTTAACATGTACTTAATGTCTGGGATAATGAAATAATATTAATTAATAATTTAATTAATTAACTACTAAAAATGTATTTAATTTTTTATAATCATATTAAGTTCATTTTTGGCCTTTTGGATGAGTTATAATAATCAATTTCATCATTTTTGAAGTGTTTGTTTCCTTGCTTTTCAAGATTGGTTCACTTGTATACATGTACGAAAGATCACGTAAAGTATAAACAGTTATCAAGAATGAAAATTATATGTTATTAACAAAATACAATATAATTTAATATTATATATATATATATTTCCATATATGAGGATGATTCGTTATATAAAGTGTTAATGATATCTATTTCGATTATTTTAGTGTTTTTTCAATCACCATGAACTAGTTTCATCTTAAGAATTAATATTATATGTATATAATTGCTATATAATATTAAATAAGTTTTATTTAAAATATTAAAGTATTTTTTAACAGTAAAAATGTTTTTATTACCATCCTTGAAGGTGTACTCAAAAAATGAAAACTCCTCGTCCAGGAAGGTGGAATATCAACACAGCAAAGATAATGTTTCCATTTTTTAAATAAAAATGGGAAGAGAAGATAATTTGTGGTTGATATACCATTAAAAGAATAAAATTATTTTATATAGAATATACTGGAGTTATTATGACACTTTGTATAGGAGAGATGAGGGAAGGATAGGAAAAGAAATGAAATTTAAAGAAAATTAAAAGAACGAAATGAGATTTAACCTCTTGAATTCCTCTCCTTGAGAACCACCTTCTTAAATTATTAAATGTTATTTTGGGTGAGAAAAAAATACCATAACATGTGGAAATTGTTTGGGCTATTTATTGGGAAAAAATTGAAAATATTAAATGTTTTAGAGGTGTGAGGATAATATGTGGTCAGCAGTGAGGAGAGGGGTGTTTTTTTAATTATTTTAGTAATTAGTTTATTATTTTTCCTCAATACTATCAATAGTTTGAAACCTATCTCTAAATATATTAAAATAATTGTGGAGAGTTTGACATTATGGACTTACATCAACCATAGATAATTTATGAATCAATAATTTATGTATTTCTTAAATACCATAAAGTATTGTATTTCTCTATTCACCAAAAAATCAATTATTTTTAAAAAACAAAAACAAAATAACCCTAAACTTTTTTTACTAGTAGAATTTAAAATGGACTCCATTTTATGAAAAAAAAATTACAAATATGATAAATTTAATTTTTATTTAAAATTATCATTTATTCAAAAAATAATGATTTAAAAATTACAATTGACTTTACAACACTTTGAAAAATCATTTAATGTCTCATTAAATTATATTATAATAACAAAATGACAAAATATTAATTAATGAATCCTTTTTATAAAAATAAATTTTCATTTAAAATATTTTTTTAATTAAAAAATTATGAATAATCATTTATGTTTCACAAAAATACCTATACTTTATTTATCATCCCTAAAACATTCATTTACTTATTCCATGATATAAATATATTATATTTTCATTCATAAGAAACCTAAATTTTATTTACACTTTTATAGGTGATTTTACTGTTCAAATCATAAATATATTATTAAATTTAATAAAAATGCCACTTTTAAAAAACGGGGATTTTTTAACTTTCATTCGAAAATAAATATTTTCAGGAAAATACCAAAAATTTACCCTAAGATAATTTCAGCATTAATATTTTAAAAATGAAGTTCAATTTGATCAATATAATTTATTAAAGTTTCAAAATGGTGTTTTAGAAAAATTGTTCCATTAAAATGTGGTAGAACTACCTTTTGAAAAAATAGTCTTTTAATGCGTAAAATTGTATTTATTATTATATTATGTCTATAAAATAATTTGGATGAATGTAAAATCCTTTTTTATTATAAATATAATATATAGAATTCATAATTTGGTTAATACTATTCATTCCTTACAATTTAACATCTAAGTTATAAGAGTTTTTAAAAATAATGATATTTAATTATATCTCACCGTTGGTTTAGGATTGGTGTCGTGTGAAACGTTTTTTGTTGAAAAAATTAAATTTTAAAAGATACATACCATATAATAATTGGGTGTTTTATTATAGCCACTTTCAATAAATTTATTCCTCGTAATTTGAAATTTTACTTCATAAGTCAGGGTTGATACTTGAATTTTTTTTTGTTAGAAACCCACACCAGAAATAGGGTTAACAAAATATCCTCTTAATAGTAGGTAATAGGAAATTAAAACGTTGACACAAAAATAATATTTCAGGTAGGATACAATTAGTGGAAAGCCATAGCGGGGGCAAAGAAGATAAATTTAACTGTAAATTTTTTATGGAGAGTGGTATAGAACATGGTCATTAAGAAGTTGACCATCATGAAACTATAAATCTTATGATCGGTTAAAAGACCATTGATTTATAGGAAATAAAATTAAATGTATAATGTTTTTGTTCCAAATTATTTTTCCTATAGTTGAGGTATTATTTTAATACTCATATATTCACGTGAGAAAGTTAACATATTTGATTACTTTATAAGTCATAAGAATAATCACATCCTTTGGTTGTGCATTAATTTATTTTAACTTCACCCCTTACCCCTTGAGATGAATTTTCAAGATAAATTTCCAAACCTGAATCACTTAAAATGAATCATATAGTCTTTAATTCATTCCTTATGCCATTAAATATTTAACTAAACTAAGATTGTTATCATATGTTATCAATGAATAATAATTTCCAAAGCTTAACTTAATCCATTCCATAAATAATTAATCATTAGACTCATTGAAAACATGTATTTCGGCATTCAATGACCATAAATTTAGAAGGAATGTCGCTAAATTTTCAAAATCAACTTAACATAAGATTCCCCAAATAATGTAGCTTCTAATCCCACATACCAAATATTTTAATACATTGATCACCATTAAAACTTAATGAAAACATGAATATATACAAATACATAAATAACAAGCAATCACGAAGAATCATTATATATCTCAAGATTCTTATAATCATAATATTCTAATTCATGAATTCAAAAAAACAAATACATTAATTTTTTCCACTTCGATATTAGTAACAACATAAGCATGACCTTGATCCCTTTTATATTTCATAGTTATATTTCTTTAATGCTTGGGACATTTATTTTCATAGTACCCAATCTTATTATTATTGAAACATTGAAAATTTAAATATTATTTCTTTCACATACATTCATGATCCTAGTGACCTTTTTCTCTAAAATTGTAACAAACTCCCATTCTCTTCAAGCATGTATTGGAGTGTTTTTTCCACTATTATCACATGTGGTAAAATCCTTCTTTTACTTTTTCCAATTATCTTCGTCTTGCTCTAATGTTCTATTGTACTCTTTATTTACCTTAAATTCATAAGACATAGAGAATTATTTCTTTGTCTTGATAAGAGTTTAGAATATATAATCATATAATGAGAATGTTTGGGAGACCAGTTCCCTTCAGAGGTATTATTTCAAACCATCAAATAATGAATCAAATTTTCTCTTTAGATTATTTACTTAATCCATAGAATGCCTTGATGACCTTGTAAAGATGGATTCATAGATGGAAATATTTTCATCCACATTTTGTATCATTCTCAAGAATTTTCTCTCAATATATACTCAATTGTTTTGTGGAAAATACTTTTGCAATAAATTTTTCCTTTAAATAGTTTCATTATATATTGGAAATTTATTAATCCACATTTTTGTTTTTAATCAATAACCACTATTGATAATAATCTCCGACGAGATGATAACCTACCATAATAACATTTTACCGTTAATTACATCCCCATATGAGAAATATATTCTCTAAGGAACTTATCCATTTCTCAGATACAAATGGATTTGTAGTCCCATTTAAGGACATAGGTTGTTGTCCCATAAAGTAATCTAACATTGTTACACCATATTGTAGATTAGGCTGGTCCATATGAGTAAGGTTATTTCTCATAACATGAGTCAATTGTCCAATTATAGTTATTACTTTCTCATATCCATTTACAGCTCCCACTCCAACGTCATTATCTTGCATGTGAGGGATATCCCTACATCGAATTTCTGTATTGATACAATATGTATTCCTTCTAATAGGTTCCATTTCTAAAAAATAGAATACATTAAATTACTTAATGAATTATAATGCATAATTTTCAAACTTGAAAAAACACTTAACCTAAACTAGAAACACAAGAATAGAAAATATTATAATCATAAACATAGTTTTTTTGGGTACATGTTCACTTTTAAATCCTTGAAAATATTTTGTACACAAAATGTAAATTATCTTAAGAATATCCCAAATGAGTGTCAAACTAGGTGTGTAGTATGGCCAATTGTCATGTACTAGGATATGTTGAGTCATGCCAAATGCACATTGTCAGAGTTGTTTCCCCTAGGTACATTATTTCTAGAATCACATCTACTTGTAATATACAGACATCGATTTATTTCTAGGAATACCCATATAATCTCTAACATACGAAAATTCTAGGATTATCTTCTATGCTTATCCTCAATGTCTATCTTAGGGTAATATTCTCATATAAGTTTCCAAGGTTTCTACTAAACATTTTCTAATACCAACTATAACGACCCTGACCCTAGTACATCAAATATAGTGCCTTACTTTATTATATTATCATAATAAACATGGAAGTTGTATCCTAGAGGACTGTATAGTTTAGTAGATTTAGAAAATTAGATAAATACATAGATGTTACATTAAATCATTAAATGAAAAAAATATATTTAAAATTTACTGGAAACACTTATAAACACCTATATTATCCCTACAAATCTTTCAAAATATACATTTTCATATCCTAGTAAGAAATAAAAAATAATAAAGGGTTGAGATCATACGATCTGTAAGGGTAAATAATACAGTGGAATCTATGAACAAAAATAATAATGAAAGGGTAATATCTATCAACACATTTCATTGAAACATAAACATTATCAGGATATAGAAAGAATAAAATTGATCAAATAATTTCATATAGACAATCACATTAGAATAAAACATAACCAAGGATATTATACTAATGGAATTATCACATGGATTATTAATTAATAATATAATAATAATGGAATACATAATTCTAGACATCTAAAATATATCCTCGAGACCTCGACCATGAAATATGAAAATAAATGGTTAAGATCTCAGCCAAATCTGTATCTGAAAATAAATAGGCAAGGCCATATCCAAGTCCATATTTATTTTTTTTTTCACATGAGACCTACTAATGAATCAAGGGGCTATAGAGGGCCCTGCCTATAAATTACTATGTCCAATCCATTCCTCATATGAATTGGATAAAACATAAATAACACATAAATATGAAATGTAAAAAAAATCATCAATCAGTAAACATAATCACTATTGATTCTGCGTAATATAGTGAATAGTATAAAGATAGCACATCCACATTCAAACTAAAAATAAACCATTTAATAAAATATGGCAAATGATATCATAAAATATAATTCTTAATTTATCATAAGATTCAATATAAGGTTTTGAAAAAGATGAAAATACTCTAATAAAATCATCAAGGACTTCCTGAGAGAAATATACTTTTTTCTTCGGAAAGAAGAGTTCCATAAGAAAATAATTTATATAAAATCAGATTTTAATCATTTTTACCCCACAAAAAAATGGAATTTAAAATAAATTAAATTCAAGGCGTAAATAATTTCCAACTAAAGTTACAACATGTAAAAATATTTTTTATATATGAGCTACTTTAGAGCGGTTTAAGAGACAATATAAAAGAGTCTTTAATGTGGACAAGAATTAATTTTTTTCATAAAACTGGAAATGAACTAAGACAGTTTTTCATGATAAAAAGATTGATTTTAGAAAAATATTTTTGGAGTAAAATTGATTGTGGAGGGTACTTGATGACGTGTAAGAAATTGGATAGTACCCTAAAATTAGGCATGCTTATTAGGATGAATTGGAAAGGGAATCTTATAAAACATGTATTCTTCCATCGAAGAAAGATGAACTAATATGGATGCAAGGTTTTTGAATATATACACAAAATATAGAATAAGTATATTAAAATTTTAGTGTCCCTCCACAAGTACCACTGAACTGGGCCATGAGATGGTGGGCGACAAGAATGTAACCGCATCTCTCTAAATGTCAGAGGCTACCGACTAGTAATGAGGGTCTTGGGTATGTTTGTGGAGAGAATATTCCCTCATAGTTTAAGGTATAACACAATGGAAAATAATATATGTAATAAGTAGAAAAATCACAGACAAAAATTAGACGGTAGAAGAAGTGGATAAATGACCCAAAGGAAAAAACAATAACTGCAGAATCTAAATAGTCATAACAGATACCATGATGATGTCGTAGTATGATTCCAAAAGTTAATAAAAATGTAGGGGTATGAGGTACAAGCATAGACTTAATTATTAAAAAACTACCTAAAGATAAAATAGAAACTGTGACACAACATCTTGATCAAGGCTCAATCCTCTACCCCCAAGCTCCATCTAAAATATCAAAGCACTCATGCATCAGAAGCAGCACGCATCCATGAATCCATACCTATGAATATAAAGTCTCCTCAGGTACCAAACGACACCCGAGTAGGGTGTGAGATATAATCTTAGTAGGATAGTACCCACGGTGTCTAAAACTTTCTATTTAATGCTTTAGATAAATAGTAGTGTTCCATATGTATAATAAATACAACCAACTTAAATAAATAAAAATTATAATTGTATCTTGGTCCGGGTTCCCATGTGAACAGGTGTCACATACCACCTTCTTTGGCCTAAGCCAGAAGTCTGAATGAGATACCTGGTAAATAATATATATATATATATATATATATATATATATATATATATCAAGGCCATAGTAATATTATATTCCAAATAAAATGGAAAACCACCAATGTTGTGATTTTTCTTGTGGTATAATCCATATTTCAAAACCAGGCACACTAAAGGAACAAGATAAGTATCACAAAGAATAAGGAAACTCTATGTAGTATTAATAAAAACATCTCAAGAATTTATATTAAAACTGAAAATTTTAGAGTTGAAGTTTGAGCTTGTCCTAATGGTATCACTAATGTACATCCAATCAATTATATCCAATGACACAAGCCCATCCAAGGTGATCCTTTCGAAAGTCCTAGTATCACTCATGGATAGTAACTGTGAGTCTGTCCTGAGTAGCGCAGGAAAGGGAATGAGTATCAACCAAGGATTATCATAGCTATTTATTTAATCGGTTCATACTCAGTTTCCCCTTAGTTTACTAGCGTTACCCAATAGTATTAGAAAACCCATTGGGAAAGCCCTTTCCTGGTGATCATAAAACATCTCTTTCCCAGTGCGTTGTACTGTAACCGATAACAGAGAGTCCAATTGTGGGTTCTTAATATGATACCCACATTCTATCCTCAGCACAAATTTATTTAAAACAACAATAGAGGCATATATATACATATATATATATATATATCATATTACAACATTCATGATTGTAGATATCTAATTAATCAATTAATGCCACACTTACCAATTATTCAAGCCTAATAACCACAGCTAATAATATTAACACAATATTAAACTAAACTATAACTTATAAGTGAAAGTAGAGGTAATGACATTTAATAATGGTAAAACATGATAAGACTTATATAAAAAATTATTTTGGTAAAAAATTAAAGGAAAACTAAATTCATGGTTTATGATTCATTCTAAATAATTTATTCAACATAAAACATGAACCCAAATTATCGCACAGGCACACGTAATTGATAATTTAAAGATTCAAGGCCTAAGGAAAAGTAGGACAATATTATCAGAACACCCAAAGGGGTTTCCAATAGGATGAAAACAAAATAAGAAGGGGTTTACATTAAATAAAAGTCACAAAGATCAAGAAAAAATAGTTTAATTATATTAATACAAATTATTTAGGATTCGCCGATAGGCACTAATGAGCAGCACAACGGTGAAAAGTGAACAATAAAATGAAAATATGGGAAAGGACATAAATTCCCAGCCTCAAAGTCATATTAAATCCCATGCATGTGAAAGCCTTTGATTTGACATAAAACAGAAGAAATTGAAGGATTTAACAAAAACCTCAATTTCAGGTAAAAACATCCTATGGTAGATTGTGTGACAGAGAGTGGATGAAACTCAGAGATTCTTCATACAGAATATTATCTTTATCGAGATGTTCAATGTGCTTCTGACAGTGTTGATAACAGAGAAGAGACGGAGGTGCAGTGGTCTTCTAAAATGGATAAGTGGGTGCCCCACCACCAGGAGGGGAGGGGGAGCAATCCACAAAGGAGAAGAGAGGGACAAAAGAGAGGGAAAAAGTAAAGGAAAAAAATAAGGGAGAGGAAAAAAAGAAAATAATTAAAGAGGAAAATAAATTAAAATAAAATAAAAAATAAAAAATTGGAATGAAAGAAGATAAATAAAAATAATAAAAATATGTTGAGAGATTTTAATTATTTTTCACTTTACTCTTGACTGTTTTTTATTTTATTATTTATTTTTAATACATTTTAATTTTTTTATTTCTTAAAGTTTATTTTTATTTATTTTTATCTTTTTAATTACATTTAACTCAAAATATTAGGCCTAGTCATGGTGTATTGTTCTGCATAATCTCATGCAATCAAAAGAAAGTTTATTTGTTGCACACATACATACATAAATATATTTCTAACACATATATTATTTTTCATAAATTAATAACAATAATAACAACAATAATATTTTATTATTATTATTATTAAATATATGTAATAATTATCATCATGAATAATTCAATCAATACATCCACTAAAAGTATGAAGTTAATAAATTAACCATGCAATAGCATTTATGTGGGACAATTAATAACGTTTTATCTAACCCAATAATAAATATCCGCCCATAAAAATATATACACATCTGTATATACATATATTTACCCCGGAACATGTATATAAATAAATATATATTTAGTCCATGTATATATATATATAAACATTATTTATATATACACACCAATTTTTTTGTCCCAATCTAATAATAATAACAATAATTAAAATTATTATTATTTAATACAACCGATCAAGGAAACTATTGAAAATTTAAAAATAACAACCATAAAATGGGGATAATTATTATTAAATTATTATTGATTGCAAAATTTTATTTAATTGGTACAATTAATAATACCACATGTATTACATTTCCTACTTATTATTTACAACGTAACACGGTTTATTAATTACCTAAGTATGTTAATAATTTTTTTAACTATAATAATATTATTATTATTATTTTATCTAACTACACAAAGAAATATTTATAAACCAATTAAATTATTTTCAGATGCGATCTGACCAAACGTCCAAAGCTCACAAAATTTATACCCTGTCTTAGGTAAAGCCCACTTCCAGGACCAAACATTGGTCTCTCATTTATCATGCAACACACTATTTGTGAGAAATTAATTATTTATTATATAAAAAATGGAATAATAAAATAATTAAAAATAAATAGGGTATTATCAAGTGAAAGGTCTCCAATCACCCAATGCAAATCAAATTTATATATCACCTAGGGTAAACCTGCCATTCGGGACTTAATGGTGGTTTAATATTTCTCATATGACACACTGTTTGTGAGGTATTTCATCTTCTTAGAAATATCACACATCCCTATGAATAAAATGTATTTAATATTTTTATTCTATCAACATCAAGGGTCTACGTGTCTTAGAATATTTCATTGACTCAACGGCTAACTCTAAAAATATTTCAAAGAATACTTTTAAGTGATAAAGAGGGGTTTAATCCATCAGTAAATCTATAATATACACAAGTATTTAAAAATTAAAATTTTCACACCAAAATAATTGTAATTTATTAAAAAATTTTGGTTTTTTTATAATTTAAAAATGGGGATGTTATAAAAAATTAATAATTACATTAGAGTAAAGAGAGAGAATGTGTAACCCGAATGAAAAATAGAGTTATGGGAAGAAACCCTTACTAGTTTCCCAACAATCAAACTGTATGACCCATTGAGTTAATGATCATAAAATGAAACATTTACCACCATGAATATAAAGAGATTCAGGATATGATACATAAATGGGGAGTATAAATAAACCACATACACACTACTACAAAATATGGCATTTATAAATACTAGAAAAGGGAATTAACAGTGCTGGAAAAGCACTGTTAATAGAGGAGATGATAAGGGGGGTCCCTTTTATCAGCGCTAAGAAAAGTGATAAAAAAGTCCCCTTTTATCAGCGCTAAAAAAAGGGCTGATAAAAGGTGACTTTTATCAGCGCTATAAAAAAGCGCTGATAAAAAGATCCTTTATCAATGCTTTGTTAGCACTCATAAAAGGCCCCTTTAATCAGTGCTCTTTTTTAACAGCGATAAAAGTGAAAATAATAAAAAAAAGTTAAAAATAAAATATAACGTTTGAGGGAGATTTTAACATCTCTTGACCCCCCCCCCCCCTTTATTAGCACTAGGTCGACCCCCTCCCACTCTCATGTGCACTGCCCTTTCCGACGCAAACCACACTTGCCCGCACGACCCTCCCTTCTTCTACTAGAACATGTAACGGCAACCTCCCCCCTTGCACTTCAGCACCTTTACCACTAAGCCATTTACCTTTTTCTCCATTTAATGATATATCTATTTATTTATATATATATATATATAGTTATATATATTCATAAATTAATTTAGATTGATATTAATATAAATATATTTTGTTATATTAATACATATATATTTATTCATATATTAATATTTATTTCTATTTTTATATATTTATATATTTATATATTTATATTTCTTTATATATATATATATATAGTTATATTTATTCGTATATTAATATAGATTTATATTAAGATAAATATATTTATTTATAATAATGAATATATATTTATTCATATATTAGTATATATATATTAATTCGTATATTAAATCCTAATAATATTTATTTATATATTTTTTGTTAGTTATAATCTTTTAACTGTATATTTATTGGTATATTAATATATATTTATAAGATTAGATTTAAATACATTTATCAAATATGAATTTTATGTGTGTTTATAAATAAATACATACATACATACATACAAACATATATACAATATACAACACACACACACACATACAGAAATAGACACAGACAGAGACACACACACACACACACATATATATATATTTATGAATAAATACTTATATATCTGTATCAGAAAAGCCATAGAATGTTAAAAAGACCAGAACTTCTAATCCAGAAGTCCATTTCAACTCCACAACTAGTAAAATCGAATAAAATGAAACAATATTGGATATTATATGTGGTATAGGCCTAGTGGACATTCGGATCAGAAGTTATACCTATTTGAATATTTAAAAATCGGGGTATCCTGACTAAAAACTATTTTTGGAGGCCTTATGGGAATTTTTGAGCCTCAATAAATTTAGAAAATGATGTCTTGGGTTAATAAAGCGTAGAGATCGTCAAAGGAATCGATTTGATATGTTATAGATCTTAAGAGAAAACCTGGATGAAAATTTATGGACGTTTGAAGTTTGACTTACATTTTCAACATATTTTAGATCATTTATTAATTTTTTTTTGATTTTTTGTGTCTTCAAATTGTTATTAAATGATTATTAATTGATGATAATTAGAAAATTATTAATTAATAATATTTTTTAAAATATTTAAAAGAAATTTTCAAAAAATTTCTCATATATTAAATGTAATACTATATTTATACATTTGTAAAACATATTGAAAAAATATATATTATATTTTTATCAATAAAAATATACTTATATAACAATATATTATTTTCCATGATTTTTTTTAGAAATTTATCAGTGCTTGAAAAAAGTGATGATAAATCCCCCTATCAGCACTACTAAAAAAACATTGATAAAGGGGCCCCCTTTCACAGCGCTAAAAAAGTACTGATAAAGGGTCACTTTTAACTGCGCTTTTTTAGCACTGTTGAAATTTCCCATTATGAGTGATTTTTTTAGCACTGATAAATCCCCCCCCCCCCACTTTATCAGTTCTTTTTTTAGAAGTGTTAAAGGGTGGCACTTCAGAAACCTATTTTGTAGTAGTGACAAGAAATAGTGGTGAATAATGCATATCTCACATAAATAAAAGTAAAACAAGAAACCCTTTCCATATTTATGAAAGTGTTCTGCACTTGTATTTAATGACCTAGATAATGAAATTAAGTTAATTAATAATTAAAGTTTAATCCTCTTAAAAATTTATATTATATATTAATATTTATTTAAGTTCATTTATGGATTTTTTGATGAGTTATAAGATTCAATTTCATCATTTGGGAGTTTTTGTTTCATTGGTTTTCATGATTAGTTCACTTTTATACATGTACCGAAGATCATGTAAAATGGAAATAGTTGTCCATAATTGTAATTAAATATTATTAATGAACTTCCAAAATATTTAATCTTCTAATATATATTTTTTTCAAATATTATGATTATTCATTAGAAAAATAGTTAAATATAACCATTTATATTATTTTGGCGTTTTTTCGATCATCATGAACTAGTTTTATCTTATAAATTCATATTATATTTATATATTGGTTCCAGAACAATAATTAAGATTTATTACATATATTAAAACTTTTTAAGCATAAAAATTATTTTATGACCATCCTTTAATAAAGACATGAAAAATTAAAACTCATCATCCATAAAGATGGTAAATCAGCACCGCAGGTACAATGTTTTCATTTTTAGTATAAAAAGGGAAAGACAAGATAATTGATGGTTGATATACCATTATTATAATAAAATTAAAGTATATAAAATATAATGGAGTTATCAAGAAACTTTTTATAGGTTATGTTAGTTAATTATAAGAAGATAAAATAAATTGATTGAAAATTAAAAGAACGAAAGGGGGTTTTACCTCTTGAATTTCTCTCCTTGAGAACCCCCTAGAAGAATATTGAAATGGTATTTTGGGTGAGACTATAAATAAAATAACATGGGGGGATGTTTTTGGATAGGTATTGGGTATAAATTGGACAATCTTCAATCCTTTGGATGTGTGAGGAGAAGAGGTGGTGAGGGGTGGTCTTTATAGTGGAGGAGATGGGTGTTTTCTGATTATTTTAATCATTAGTTTATTATCTAGGATCAAGACTATCAATATGTTGAAAATTTTCAATAAATATATTAAAATATTTAATTATAGTGTAATAATATGTGCTTATATCAGACACACATCATCTATAACTCAATAATCATGTATTTGTTAAATATTGTAAATTACCATATTTCACTATTTATCAAAAAATATATTATTTTAGAAAAATACCAAAAAATAAACCTAACCATTTATTGACATGTATAATTCAAAAAATGACTCTATTTTATGAAAATATTTTTCAAAATATGAAAAATTTTATTTTTAATTAAAATCATTATTTACTCAAAAAACGGATTTTAAAACTATAACCAATTTTCTAACACTTTAAAAAAATTAATTAAACTCTAATTAGAGTATTTTATAATAATAATAATACAAAATATTAAAATATGAATCTATTTTGCCAAAATAAATTTTCTTTTAACTAATTATTTTAATTATAAAATTATGAATAGTAATTAATGTTTCACAAAAATGCCAATATTTAATTTTTCATTTCTAAAAAATTCATTTACTTATTCCATGATATAAATATATTATATTTTCATTCATATGGAACCTAAATTTTATTTTAAATTTCATAGGTGTGGTTACTATTCCAATCATAAATAAAATTTTAATTATAAAAAAATGAATGCTTTATAAAAATTGGGTTTTTTCAATATTCACTGGAAAATAATTATTTTCATAAAAATACAAAAATTTCAGCCTAAGCTAATTTTTACATTCCACTTTTAATATTTATATTTATTTGTATTAATATAATTTTTAAAAGTTCCCAAATTTAGCTTTAAACTAATTTTGTCGTTAAAATGAGGCAAATTACCTTTATAAAAAAAATTACTGCCTTTTAATGCATAAAATTTGATTCATTCTTATCTTATTCCAATAAAATAATTTGGATGAATGTGAAAAAAAATTAATAAAATCATAATGTATAAATTTTATAATTTGGTTAATACTATTCATTCCCACCAATATAATGTCTAGGTTATAACTTTTGTTTTAAAAAATGAAATTTAATTATATATCAGTGCTCGTTTATGCTTGGTGTTGTGTGAAATGTATGATGTTGAAGAAATTAAATATAGAAATAGATATACAATAAAATCATCGGTGTTACATATTCCCACCTTGATTTCAAATCAAATGATTTATTCATATCTACTGAAGTCCATTATTTCTAATTCCCTTCAAAGTCTTCGTTTAAATCCACTGAATAATCGGAAAACCTTAATTTTAGGTTAGATTATAATACCTTAATCATATCTCATAGGTCTTGAAAAATGTTCAACATAGGTACCAACCGATCAATAATCCTTTTATTTTAGCTCAATGAATTTCATATCCATTTTCATATGAAGAACACGAGGAAATTATTTATTGAAAAATAATATTTTAAACTCATCCTACAACATGGATTCAATTTCTTCTTATTACATCATATTCATAATAAGAGTCCATCATTGATCCACTTTTCCGTCCAAATAATTGGTAGAAAAATAAAATTTTCACATTCTAGATAGTGGATAATAGAAAATGTATTTTCATTGGTATAGGTCCATTTCTCAGTGACCATTGGATCCGTAAACCCACTGAAATAAGGTGTACATTGCCTCATTAAGGACTCAATTGAACATTGTTCCCTTATATGCTCATTTGGATGCTCTGTATGCTTTATATGTTCAGGAAGGTTTTTAAAAGCATTACAATGTGATTTTTCATTCCAACACCCATGAATGTTTGTTTCTCTAGAAGATAAAAATTTCATTGATTTTCACATTCTATATTATCATGATTCATTTATGTCACATAAAATCACTAAAAAAAGTATAGTGTGAGAAACAATTATCATAGTCGGAAACCATATAATCATGAAATATAATTCCTAAGATGTCTAAATAAAGACATATTATTTCCAATATATGACATGTTTGTTTTAACCTAGGTTATTAATGGTTATCATCAATTCAAATCTATCATAGTTGTTTAAAATGATAATGTAAATTAACCCAAGCATATCCTTTGTGATTTTCAAACTAGGTTCATAGTATGATCACCCTCATTATGTACCAGAATTGTGGATAATATAGATTAAAGCAACTCTATTTGGGGTTATTACTCTTAGATGCCTCTCATCCAAAACCACATACACTTATAGTATCCATAAATAGTTTTTTTTATAAAACCACAATAATATTTTTACCATAACATAAGATGTTTTCCAATGATCATGGTTATCCTAAGGGTTTTCACTCAAGTTTTCTCATCAAAGTTTCCAATGGTTAACTAAACTATTATCTCATTCCAACTATAATGCCCCATACTTTTCAAATACAGGTATTAAATATTATTTGATGAATATTCATTAGATAACTAAACAACCCATGTCAGAATCATATTGTTCTAGTATCTTTGGAAACATGGATACATAAGAAATGATTCACAAGTAAACTACATCATCTCCCAATAAGTTAGTCATAACTAGAACCCTTCTTATATATATCATATATAAAACCATTCTTCATAACTAGTATAAAGGAAACACAAGAAAGGGTGTGCTCAGATTCTCATTAAGTGTAATAAAAGGAAATATCAATGATCACTTAAACATAATTGGATCCTAAGGGTATAATAAAATGTGAATAAAATTTAAAATCATACCCTATATAACATAGATCATAATATTATTTCAGGTAATAAATCACAGTAGTTCGAAATACATGAATCATAGAAGATTCAGATAACATTATCCATGACAGCATAAAATTATCATTAGGTATAACATTACAGAATACAAATAGGAATACAATATTATGTTCTTAGTAGTCAAGTGTTTATATTGATATTATCCTAGTTTATTTATTACACTCCTCAAACCATCATATTAATCATGTTTCACTCCTAACACTATCATAGTATATATATTCACATAGTGAATTGGGTTCACTCACCATTCCAGTCTTCTTTATCTCTTGAGATATCTATCTTAACCCGATGAATTGGAGGGATATATAATTTTATTCCCACCCATCACATTAGGAAAATAATTCATATTCTTGTCTCAATATCTTAAAAAAGTAATCATATAATAACTAGTGATAAAAAATTAGTTTTACAAAAATCTCATCAACTATTCATAGAATTACCCATGCAAAAGGTTCAATTTACCTAAAAATTTCATCAGTATAATCATAAAAAATACACATCAATAAGAAGTATTTTATTATTGGATCATATTCCTTGTAAATGATAATTAATATAAAAAGAGTTCATCCTAGATGAAGATTCCTTTAAAAGATTACTTAGAGTATTTTTTGAGCAAAAATATCCTTTTTTACATTGAAATCACTTATTTAAAATATAATTATATACAAAATATAAAATATAATGGTTTATTTGAAAATAAAATTTGAAACTTTTTATGATTTATTTAAATACTTGAATGGTAAATATGAAAATAAATTATATTAATGATGTATAAGTAAAAAAAATATTACTTCCATACTCTTGTAAAAATATCCAAAAATTCCTCATTCAGAAAAAGTGAAGAAAGTTCCTTTTAAACCAATTTTTTCAAAAGTAAAACATGGGTAAAAATTAATTTAAGAAATAATATAACAATATTAAAAACATTCATTAAAAAAATTTATAAAACATGTATATGGAAGAAAAATGATTTTTTATTAAAGATAAAAATAAATTTACTTGTCCTTAAAGATATTATTTTTGTATCATGAGTTTATAAATAGATAAAAATGAAAGTAAAACATATAATATATTTAGATAACCCTAGGGGAAGAAAATTTATTATATTCCTATGTGGTATATCATGAAATTATATCACTGTAAACTTAATCATAAAAATATCGATAAATAATGGCGTTGTTACATAAAAACCCTTAAACCTTTGGTAACTATTTAATCATAAGCCCCATGAAATAATAACATCAAATAAAACATTAAATAAAATTTAATGTAATATATTAATTCTATAATATTTAGAAATTTATTTTTATTCATGCCATAAAATAAGGTAAGATTATAACATAATGTGTGTCCCAAAGAAAACAATTTTAGATGATGACCCTTAATTCATGTTCAAATTTGTGTGAATGTACTCTAAAAAATTGTATAAAGATTTTAAATTTATTTTAATTTTTTAAATGATTCAGTTAAATAATTATAATATAATATATTTTCCATTTATATTTTTCCAACACCCATTTATTAAAAAACCTTGTGAAAATCATCATTTTTTGGTGATAACTATTTCATTTTCCATGAGAGTTTTGTTTTGGTATTTTCAATCCTTGTAAAATGATATTGGGTCCATCATATCCATAATTTCATAAATTAAATAAATATAATATGTATTAATTATATATAGATATATTCATAGATAAAGGGTGCTGATATAAAAATGAATTTCATCATTCCTGGAGATGGTAAGTCCTACATACGCAAGATTGTTGTATTCACGTTTCAATGGTTGGAATGAAATGAAGGAATATATTAATTTAACTTTATAGAATAATAATAATATCATATATATCATATATAATATTTAAATATAACCTTATAACCATCAATGTATAGTGGAATCTAAAAACGAATCACATCACTTTTTGGAGCTGGTTTTCCACACGTATGCACCAGGGATGTGATCATTTTCCAATGGATTTGATGGAATGAAGGTAGATGTTATATTTTAATTCTAAAAGTATGATTATTTTATGAATATTTTTTATATTATTAAATCAATAATTATATATATATTTATATTTATATTTATATTTATATTTGAGAGGTGGTGGTGGAAAATCAATTGAATCGATTCGGATGGCAGTAGTTCGACGTACAGACGATCGACGTTTTCATTTCTCATTTGATGAAAGAGAAGATTGATATAGGTTACAGAATCTTCATAATAACATCTCATTATATTTTATATAATTTTGTCTTTATATATAAATTATTAGTACCTAATTGAATGTGGTAAAATAATAATTTAAAATAAATAGTTTAGTGAAGAGAATTACCTTCACAAAGAAAAACCTATTTGGATATATTATTATGGATCCTACGGCTGGTATTTTCAAAATACCAGTAGCTATAAAATTTGGATAATAATTTTAGGGAGATATTTTAGTAGGGGTTGGAATAGCTAAATGGAAAAATGGGGGGTGAATATGTGAGGGGATTAGGTACCCATTTATAATGGGGGTGAGTTGAAAAAAAATATACAAGTGTAAACCATATACTTTTTATAATTTTTTTAGTATTATCCATACCCGATAATTTAATAGATATGTTATAATAGAAGACTATATTATGCTTCATTTAGTATCAGGGTTGCGTGTATCACATTTTAAAGAAAAGTATATCCTAAAATATCTGGGAGTTATAGTGATTTTTCATTTTCATAGGGATATTTATGGTTGTGTTCTTTTCCAATTTTGAATTTAAGGATCTATCATCTAGTTTGTGAAGGAATGTTAGTTAGTGAAATTTATTTAGATAAATTTTCATCTTTGTTGAGTTATCAATTTTTTATTTCAATAGGAGAGCCTAACAATTATGGGGGGCCATTGAACAAAAGAAAATATACCATGGGATATACCACCATTCTTGATATTATCACATCAAAGAGTTGTATCTTTTAGTTCCCATATAAAAGGGTTGAATGCTTAGTGTTTTTTGTGTTTTGGATCACTGTTTAGGTTTGGGTGTATAACCCTGGTTTGATTTTTCGTCTTTATCTATATGTTTCTTCATCCTCTTGATCAACCATAATCCTTAAAAAATTTTGGGTACATGAAATTCAATGATGGGGATATTTTCACATACCTTGTTTATGGTATGTATTTTTTTGGCCATTAGTATAGTTGTTTGGGGGTTCAAGATGTGTTAGTAGGTTCCCAGTGTCTTAAAAAGGGTTTGTTCCATTTCTCAATGCCACATGAGTTATAACCCGCTATTGTACTAGACAATTTGATCATTGGAACTTCATATATATTTTCGTAAAGGCCAACATGCCTAGAATATGGTGTAGTATTGGGTATGGGTTGTAAGGAGTTGCCTTGTCCACCATGACTAGTTTGGCCTCCACTATGTCATGGTGTATGGAATGGAGATTCCATAATGGACAATGCTTCAACACCCTATCTTGGTTTTTTGTTGTGTAGATATTGATGGTGTAGCACAATAAAGACCACTATAGTCATGTTTAATTACCACCACATAGTGGTGTCACTAGTTTTAGAATATTGAATGGAAAAATTGGCTACCAGGTCTTCTAGATGGAGTTATTATCTTTATTTTGGGAATGTGTGATATTCTTGGTAAGATTTTTGAATGGATAGTTTACTCAATTTAACCCATTAAACTCCAATGTTTTGGCTAGTATTAATCTTTAAGGCATCTATCTTTTACAAGTGACCTTACTTCACCATATTTGTGTGATTTTGGTGTCGTCTTATCTTATATCATCAAGATTTTTTTAGTGTAGGATTTCATTTGTGTAATTTCCCCACCCAGGATCCTCTGAAACCAATTCCTTGAGATGAGTACCCACATGATCATGGGTGCACCTATTTGTACGTGATATTCTGCCAACTAGTAGTGAAAGTATACAAATATAAATTGGGGAGACTATACCCACTTATCAGAGTAAAACCACAGTAGAAATAATATCAAAAGTTGTAATTACTAGAAGAGAAAATAAATTGACAACATGTGTCATGGGCCCACAAGTAATCAAGTAACACATCATATAACAATATGAAGAATACACTATATGTATTCTATTAATAAAAATAGAAAACTATAATGGAAAAACCATAAAAATATCCCAAACACAATCCTGATTCCTAGACTTGTCCTGACACTCAACGATCCAACCCATCATCACATATATAGAACAATCACAAGGTTCTTATCATAAACTTGTGCCTAAAAATAACTAACATACTTGGGTACCCAAGTGACATGGAAGCACGAGGAGGGTGTGATTACAATTGAGTTGGAAACCACTAATGGTGTCTAAGCTATAGCTAGTTTGTACAAAATTGTATATTGTTAAAAAATGGGAAAAAATAAATTAGAAACAAGAGAAACATGTTTTTTTATTTATTTAAATCTTTATATTCATTCATATCATCAAACTACCCAACCCATTTCAGACATACCAATATCCAAATCCCTGACACATAGGGTTATATAATTTAATTCCATGAGGACATCCATTTATCAATTAATTTTATCATTTGTACCTCAGAGCATCTTTCTAGGTACCCATACCATATATCATAGGGGTCATGAGTCGGAGAACAAGGATCATTAGTACATGTATTCAATTGGGATCCGGTACACCATGTCTGACCATCCCATCCACTAGGTTAAAAATCGTAAAACAAGGATTATTAGACAAAATACCCAATCGAGACTCAAAAATACATGTCTAACCATCCTAACATTGATATGTAATTACATTTCCATAACCTTGGAGTGAAGAATACCATGTACATCCTCAAAAAAATATGGTGTACTATGGTTCCTAGTGAATATGTCTGGACTGCTCAAAATTGGGGGGTGTAGCATCAGTCCAATATCCCAAACAATTATTCATAGGTTAGAAAATATGGAGGATTAGTCTATAAATCCAACTGGGATTCAGAACAACTTTTTTTCTCATCCCCAACCATTCCATTATAAATAGTTTTCATATTTATCACATCATTTATTAAAAACTCATTACCCTTGTTCATTCATCAATTAACAAGGTCCCAATGAACCATTAAAACCAACATGTCTCATTGAGGCTCAACCACCCACCTACAATTTTTAAAAACACAACGTAAAACATTTTTGGAGCCTTTAAAAAACCACTCACTTCATTAAAACATTTAAAATCTACCATTCAAAATGATCCCTTATTTTAAAAAAACATGGATATTAGTTATCTATTCCTTTAGATTCATTAAAATAAGCCACAATAGAATTTTTCAAAAGTTTAAAACCACACACACAATTTCAACACCATTTGAAATTTAATAAGAATCCATTTTCAAATAATTTGGGGTCAACACCTTCTTTCAGTAACATTTCTCAATTTCAAAACATCATTCTTCTTTATTGAAGACCATAACCAGATCAAAAACGAAAAATACATCATTAAAACCATTTCAAAAACCTATTAGGAAATTCACAAAAAAATCACATTCAAACATTTAAATTATCCCATTTATCATTCCATAAATCAAATTAACAGTTATAACCTATTAACATTCAAAATTTCCTTATCTCAACATTTACCAATCCATTTCAAAATTTTCATGGATTTATCATACCCCAGGGGTAACCCTAGGTCTAATGGAAAATCATCAATAGACCCAATTGGATCCTTAAAGGGCCCCACACCACACATTAATACCCAAATTACATTCCTTATCCTAATACATAAAACAAAGAAAGGAAAAAAACATGGAACAACTACATATAAATATTAAAAAATAAGACTATGGTAAAAAGATTATACACCACATACTGCATACTCATAGATGAATACATTCTCAAAAATAACCCTTGATTTTAACAATACTAGCCTCAAACACTATGAAAAATAACCCCTGTAAAAAGGGCTGAGATCTTCAGAAGGAGAGGAGACAACTAAAAAAGCATCTTATATAAATGGAAGAAAAAGTAGTTTGAGACTTACTTGAAGCTTCAATTTTCACAAAACGCTAGTCCAAACAAAAAATAATTAAGGGAGATTCATACATGGGGAATGGAGGATGTAACAACCTGAAATTTTGAATAAATTTTTTTTCTTAATTTTTTGTGTTATTTTAGTTTATACTGAACAAAAATATTTCATTTAATAAAATGAGTATAATTAAAATGGGACCATTGGGTTTCGACTGTTATATGACCGTTGGTCAGTATGACTGTTGGAAACTAACTGTTGCAATTATTGTCTACAAATACAAGTGATCTTGGTTAATTAAAATAGAAAGAAGATTTAATGGCCTCATCCATTAGTCTCGGGGTGATCGAAGCCCATATAATGGAACTTGGGAAAGAGGTACCACCACTGCTATTTGCTCTGGACCAAACCCAAGATGAACTTCATCATGTGAAGCTAGAACATAATCACATTGACAAGAAGTTCAAGCTGATAGAAATCTCCACTCGGGCAATGTTGGTTGACCCACCCAAGATTCTCTCACATTAGCACACCTTACACTTAGGTCATATGCTGGTGTTATAAAGGGCTATGTAACGAGACCTTAGATACTTTATTTAATCCTTTAATATAAATAAAAATTGTGATTTCTTCTTCTGGAGAAGTTTGTGGATTTTCCAATGTCTGAATAAATATAGGATGTATATTATTGATGAATTTTGGAAAAAAGACTTTTTAAAATAATTATGTAAAGCAGAAATAATTTATAATGTGTAACGATTTTCAAAAAATGGTCTAATACAGTTGTGATCAGTATGAAATTTATAGTCTAATAAGATCAACATAATTTTTGGTGAATAGAAAATTATGAATAGTGATTTTATACTTATGATTATTAATGTGACCAAATGTATTAAGTAACCTCATTTAAGAAGATATTAATATAATTTAGGCACCTTGATTATGTAATGTGATTCAATAAAATAGGTAAATATGTATTTCAAAAATTATTGGTTAAGTATTAGTTTTTTTGGTTGAATAGTGTTTTTTATTTAAAAATTAAATTAAAAAAAATTAGAAAATTATTTTCATAAAATGGAGTTAACTTTTGAAATTAGAGCATCGATATTTGGTTAAGGTGAATTTTTGGGATTTTTCTGAAAGAGTTAAATTTTCAATGAATTGTGTATGTATTTAAAAAATAAATTAAAAATATTTACAAAATTATTTAAATAAAATGGATCACATTTTTGTAATCAACGCATCGATATTTGGTTAAGGTGAATTTTTGTGATTTTTCTGAGAAATATGAATTTTCTATGAATAGTGAAAATACAGTTTTGAGTTTCGGGTGTTTAATGACATCATTAAGGATGTAACAATTATTAAATAATTCTGGTCTACTTATGAATAGTAAGAAAAGATATGAGGTGTCTCAAGTGGCCAATTCCATGGGCAAGCAAATGGTTTTTCCAATACCACCGATGAGGTGTCCCTTGGCCATTAATGACCTGTCCCCTCACTTCTCTTATAAATACCATTCGATTCCATCATCCTTTTCATTTGCAAATCCTACTCAATGAAGTTATGTTCTACTCACCTCTCAAGGAGTCCTCCCAAGGTTCCCTCAAGCCTCCCAAGGTCCCGACCTTCAAACTTTTTAAGTTACTCTTCAAGTTAAGGGATTCTTTCACCCTCCTCTTTTATGTCATGACTTCCTTTATGTTGTTTCTTATATTTTCCATCTATTTATGATGAGGGTATGTTCTTATATGTTCTTATTAATTTCCATTTTATGCCCAAATTATGAGATACCCTTTCTTCTCTCAACAATTTTTTTTCTGAATTTTTTTTGTGACGTCGTTAGGCTGCCGAATTTCTCCTAAAAAGCATCGCGTCTTCTCTTTTATTTCATGTTTCCTTTTCAAGTGGTATGTCATAAAATTTTGATACCATGTTCTTATATCCATTTCTTTCTATATTTATACTTTATTATAAGTTATTTATGAGTGGGTTACTCTTGTAACCTCTTTTTCCAATGTTTTCCAAAACCATGTTATATAGCTTTAATGCTGCAGAAATTTCACATCAAAATTTCTATCTCTTTCTCTCCATAAATTCTCTAGTTTTATTTATGTGAATATCCAGACCTATTTCTTTTCTTTGGGTGTTCATAAATATATAAATATAATTTATTTGATTCTGGAATTGTCATACATATAACCCTAACTCCCTTTCCATGGATTATAAACGACATAATGATCTTATTTTTTTAAGAACATTAAAACCGTCACGATTTTGAAATGTAACCCATTTATTTTATTCACCATCGGTTATTTATGAAATGTTTGATTATGATATATGTTTCTCACATGTAATTAAATACATATTAAGTGTGCACCCTGATATCACTCCAATGCATTGGGTAAATATTTAATCTCTAGAGATGACAAGTTTCACGATACCTTGGTGAATAACCTTGGTAATTTTTATGACACCTTGGGGATGGACCTTGGTGATATGTTCATGAATTTATAAATGAAATTTTGTATCCACATATTCATGTTATGTTTCAGGTTATTTTCATTATGATATGCCTATACTTCCATTGTTCATGTCTTTATGTTGTATTCATCTTCTTTTCATTATGACATGCCTATACATCCATTGCTCATGTATTTATGTTGTATTAAAGTTCTTTCCATTATGATATGCCTATAATTCCATTTCGCATGACTTTATGTTGTATTAATGTTCTTATTTACATCAAAAGTACATTGATTCCATTGTTTACCCTTACCAGGCCTTCTGCTCACCCTTTCCTTTGATGTATGTCTCCAGGATATGAGATGTAGTAGTTGCACGTAGGATGAACCTATGATTATGTCCTAAAAGTGGTTTAGAAGAATGTTTTATGTTGTATTCTAGTTTTTTTATCCTGATTTCCAAGACACTAGACTTTAAATATCCTCTGTATGTAAAATTTAATGAAAAGTTATGTATTAAAATGGCGGGATTCCATAGTTGGTATCAAATGATAAGAAATCATCCTGGTATTTTGGTGAGTATTGAGTAAGTTGTATATCATGAAAATACATCCATGTCTTCATACGAGTAGGTAGAGGTGGCTCTGTAACAGATGTACATAGGGGTAAAACCCAAAAACACCGCTTTGAGCTAGACTCGAATGGGAACTGGTACACGACAACGGGCCTTGCTGCACTCTTGGTTACGACACTCCAGGGGGATATGTTTGGTTAATCGCAAAAAAAAAATTGAATCATTGTGAATGAATTATAGAAAAATTTAATCGTCTCAGCATGAAGTTTTAAGACATAAAATCCTTTTTAGTTAAAAGATTCGTAAATGAAATAAGTCTCTGACGAAGGATTTATTCTTTCAGAAAATGTCCTCATCGTCTAGGAATATGTTGACATATTTCCTGAGGAGTTACCCAGACCTCCCCCATATAGAGAGGTATATTTTTCCATTGAACTCATACCTAGATCTCATTCGATGTAAAAGACACCCTATAATATGTAAAATGTGGAGCTAGAGGAATTAAAGAAACAACTCTAAGATCTTTTGGAGAAGGGGTTTATCCGAAAAAGTGTGTCTCCTTAGGGAGCACCAGTTCTCTTTGTGAAAAAGAAGGATGGATCGATGTTGGTATTTATTGATTATAGAGAACTGAATGGGATCACAGTGAAGAACAAATAACATGTTCCAATAATTGATGACTTATTTGACCAACTTCGTGGGGCTTAATTATTCTCTAAGATTGATCTTCGTTCTGGTTATCATCAATTGAGGGTGAGGAATGATGATATTCCAAAAACTACCTTCCAATCAAGATGTGGGAATTATGAGTTTGTTGTTAAGCCCTTAAGACTAATGCACCTGCTATTTTTATGGATCATGAATATGTTGATTTTGGAAACTTATATCAAATAGATAGCCTTTTTATAGGAAAATGATTTGGTGATTAAATTATAATGGTTATTTTGGATGATTGTTTCTCTTTTGGTATACTATATTCCTAAGGAAAATAAAATACTATAGGATTTAATTTATGGAGTAATGGTTGAATTTTGTTTGTAAGAATATATGTATTTATTTTGGACATATGGTGATTTGGGTTATTTCTATAAAATGATTAACCTAGCATAGAGAATATGTGACTAGGTTAATTACACTTTAGTATGAGACTTTAATATTAGTTGATGTTATTTGGAGATAAAAGTTAAGATTTATTGTGGAAGACCATGTGATTAAATCCTTCTGAGTTTTGGGTTCCAATCTTGGTTTGGATTATTCTGAAGAATTTTAAGGATGATTGTGTATTGAATGGTCTTTCTTGAACTTTGGGTACTTTTTGTTGAATTTTGGAGATTAATAGTCATTTTTCTTTTTATAAAGGATTATCCTTTTGGGGATTAGATGATCTCATACTAATCATTTTAGATTTAGTTGATGACTAAAGACAAGGGGAATATATAGTTCTTCTTTTGTGGATTATGTGATTCTCTATAAGATGATACTTGTGTTTTTGATGAGAACAAGTGTTTTTTAATGCTCCTTGTTTGGAGAAAATATTAGTCTTGGTAGAAAATTATTAAAGGATGAAACACTAATTTAAGGTAAGTATATTTCCTTATGTTTTTATTCTATATAGTAAATGAATTCATCAAAATTATGAAAAGGAACGTAAAAAAATGTTGATGGTTTACGTTTCCTACTGGGTAATCAAAGACCGTTTAACACATCATAAGTTTGTGACCTTCTTGTGGTTAATTTTCTCCAACTCATGTTTTCTATCACTCTCCATCATAATTTGACCCTTTGTTTTCTCTTCCATATCCATATTTTCTTAAATGGAATCCTAGTATGGGCTAACTTGGGTGACCTTTGAACTTCCCTTTATTTATTTTAATGTAATAGTTTTACTAACTCTTTATCCGATTTAGGACATTGAATGAAATTTCCAAGCCCAATTTCAAAATTGTGAGGACACAATTTCTTAAGGGGGGAAGAATATAACGACCCAAAATTTTGAATAAATTTTTTTCCCATATTTTTTGTGTTATTTTATTTTATACTCAACAAAATTATTTTTTTTAAAAGGTTGGGGCCGAAGCCTCAATTTATTATTTGAAAGCAAAGACCTCTTTAGACTGGGTAGAGGGAGACCCATTACATATCCCGAAGGCCCAAGGCCATGTGGCCTAAATACAAGGCTTGAAAGCCCATTTTTTGGCCCAAAGGACCCCTCGGTGAACAGTACTGCTACAGTACCCGCGCTGCTATAGTACCTGCTACAGTACATCCATCGCTACAGTATCTGTTACAGTCCCTCCACCGCTACAGTGCTGCCGCTGCAACAGTGTCGCCGCTGTAACAGTACCTGCTACAGTACTGCAACAGTACCTGAGAAATTTGCCCGTGCCCGGATTCGATCCCGGGTCTTTTGGATGCCAAGGAGGAGCCTGTAACACTAGAGTACAGGCTCGTTGGCATCTCAAAAAAGCTATTTCATTTAATAAAATGAGTATAATTAAAATGGGATCGTTGGGTTTCGACTGTTATATGATCGTTGGTCAGTATGACTGTTGGAAACTAAATGTTGCGGTTATTGTCTAAAAATACAAGTGATCTTGATTTATTAAAATAGAAAGAAGATTTCATGGCCTCATCCAGTAGTCTCGGGCCGATGAAAGCCCATATAATGAAACATGGGAAGGAGGTAGCACAACTGGGATTTGCTCTGGACCAAACCCAATCTGAACTTAATCATGTGAAGCTAGAACGGAATCGCCTTCATGAGATGTTTAAGCTGATATAAATCATCACTCGGGCAATGTTGGCCGAGCCGCCCCAAGATTCCATCACCATAGCACACCTTACGCTTAGGTCCTATGTGGGTGTTTTAAGGGGCTATGTAACGAGACCATAACTGCTTTATGTAATCCTTTGATATAAATAAAAATTGTGATTTCTTCTGATGGTGAAGTTTGTGAATTTTCAAATGTCCGGATAAATATAAGATGTATATTATTGATGAACATTGTAAAAAGGACATATTAAAATATTTATGTAAACAATAAATAATTAAAAATGTGTAATGATTTTCAAAAAATGGTCTTTACAGTTGTGATCAGTATGAAATTTAGATTCTAATAAGATCAACATAATTTTTGGTGAATAGTGAATTGTGAATAGTGGTTTTACGCTTATAATTAGTAATGTGACCAAATGTATTAAGTAAACTCACTTAATAAAGTATTAATATAATTTAGGAACCTTGATTAAGTAATGTGATTTTATAAAATAGGTAAATACCTGTTTCAGAAATTATTGGTTAAGTATTAGTTTTTTGGGTGAATATTGTTTTTTATTTCAAAATTAAATTAAAAATATTTAGATTATTATTTTCATAAAATAGATCTCATCTTTTAAAGCAGAGCATCGATATTTGGTTAAGGTGAATTTTTGGGATTTTTCTGAAAGAGTTGAATTTTCAGTGAATAGTGTTTTTATTTAAAAATTAAATTAAATTAAAAATATTTAGAAAAATATTTTCATAAAATGGAGCACATTTTTGATATCAGAGCATCGATATTTGGTTATGATGAAATTTTGGGATTTTTCTAAGAAATTTGAATTTTCAGTGAATAGTGAAAATACAGTTTAAAGTTTCAGGTGTTTAATGACATCATTAAGGTTGTAATAATTATGAAATAATTCTAGTCGACTTATGAATAGTAAGATAAGGTATGAGGTGTCCCAAGTGTCCAATACCATGGGAAAATTCCATGGTCAAGCCAATGGTTTTTCCAATACCAGCGTTGAGGTGTCCCTTGGCGATTAATGACTTATCCCCTCACTTCTCCTATAAATACTAAGCCTTTCCCTCATCCTTTTCACTTCAAAACCCTCCTCAACAAAGTTCTGGTCTCCTTACCTCTCTAAGAGTCCTCCCAAGGTGCCCTCATTCCTCCCAAGGTCCCAACCTTCAAGCTTTCTAAGTTACTCTTCAAGGTAAGGGATTCTTTCAGCCTCCTATTTTAAGTCATGACTTCCTTTATATTGTGTCTTATATTTTCCATATCTTTATGTTGAGGGTAAGTTCTTATATATTCTTATTACTATCCATTTTATGTCCAAATAATGAGAGACCATTTCTTCTCTCATCAATTTTTTTTCTGAATTTTTATGTGACGTCGTTAGGCTTCTGAATTTCTCGTAAAAGGAATCACGTCTTCTCTTTTCTTTCATGATTCCTTTTTAAGTGGTATGTCATTCAAATTTTCATACAATGTTCTTATCTCCATGTTGTTCTATATTTATAATGTATTATAAGTTATTTATGAGTGGGTTACTCTTGTACCCTCTCTTTCTAATGTTTTCTAAAACCATGTTATATAGTCGTTATGCTGCAGAAATTTCACGTCAAAATGTTTATCTTCTTCTCTCCAGAAATTCTCTTGTTTTATTTATGTGAATACCCAAACCTATTTTGTTTCATTGGTTATTAATAAATAGATAAATATAATGTATTTTATTCTGTAATTGACATACATATAACCCTAACTCCCTTTCCATTGGTTATAAATGACAAAATGATCTTATTTTTTTAAGAGCATTAAAACTGTCTTTGTCTTGAAATGTAATCCATTTATTTTATTCTCTATGGGTTATTGATGAAATGTTTTATTATGATCTATGTTCCTCAAATATAATTAAATACATATTAAGGGTGTGCCCAGATAGTGCTCCAATGCATTGGGTAAATATTTAATCTCTAAAGATGATAAGTTTCACGATACCTTGGTGAATAACCTTGGTAAGTTTTATGACACCTTGGGTATGGACCTTGGTGATATGTTCATGAATGTCTAAATGAAATGTTTTATCCACATATTCAAGTTATGTTTCAAGGTCTTTTAATTATGATATTACTATACTTCCATTGCTCATGTCTTTATGTTGTATTCAAGTTATTTTTATTATGATTTGCCTATACTTCTATTGCTCATGTCTTTATGTTGTATTCATGTTATTTCCATTATGATATGCCTATAATTCCATTGTTCATGTCCTTACATTGTAGTCAAGTTCTTATTGATATCACAAGTACATTTATTCCCCTGTTTACCCTCTCTGGGCCTTCTACTCACCCTTTCCTTTGATGTATGTCTCCAGGATATGAGATGCAGTAGTTTTACGTAGGATGAACCTATGATAAAGCCCTACAAGTGGTTTAGAAGAATGTTTTATTTTGTTTTCAAGTTTTTTTGTTTTGTTATTTACAAGACACTAGACTTTAAAGATATTTTGTATGTAAAATGTAATGAAGAGTTAAGTATTAAAAAGGTGGGATGCCACAGAGGAGATCCTAGTTCATCACCGTTATTGTAGGGGTTGAATGGGGGATAAATTAGGGAAGAATGGAAATAAAATCGGGAGGTAAATTGGTAAAATTATACTTTTAATGAGGTGCACTGTTTGGCTGGATAGTTTTCCAAACTGTGCACCAATCGTGTGGTTCCCTCTGCCTAAGAGGAAACTAAGCCGCATGGTTTTTCATCCACCCTCAAGGTCTGAAAAACCATGCATTGGATATTCGATTTCCAATTTCAAAGGTGAATAGGCCACATAGTATCATGGAGGTACCCCACATTATTTCCCTAACCATTAACCCCCTTCTAATGGTCTCATAATTATAGTTCATGGTTATAGCTAATCATGTGCTAATAGTGATCTCAATATAGATTGGCCACTTTTCCTTATTTTTCATGTCTTGTTCCCCTGGGACACCCCCGATACCTATAGTACATCTAGGTAACATTACATAAATAAAAATATTAAACATGTTTGTACTTTTTCTGAGGGTCTGAATCATACAGTGTCCCCACATTAAAACAGATCATCCTTACTTTCCTCCCCAAGAATAAAAAAAAACTCCATGAAAAAAGGTCAATAATGGGGCCCAACTATCAACTTCCATCCCCCATGTTAACTCTTGAACATGGACATGCCATCTCAAAATTTGGAATAATGGAATAGTAATACCTAATGAATTTTCCTAATATGATCCCCAACACAAACATGAAGCCCCTAAAGGAATGCATTAACATCTAACACAACGTCACAAAATCCCACCAAATGAATTGTCATGACCCCTACCCCCAAAGGTACAACAATGAGGGGTGAGAGATAATGGCACCTAAGTCCCACCTCCAGAAAGAACTGGGTTGGAAACTATCAAAGAGTGTGTAAAAATATCATGAAATCAGAATCATTTCCCTCTATTATAATATAATATTAGGACAAAAGATGAATCATCCATACGAAATCCCATTAAATAATATAAAAGGAAACCAAAACCATCACACAGGAATGTTTAAATAAAAATGTTAAAGATAAAAGTTTCCAATGTTTTTTCCCAATGAAAAGATAAATTAGTGTCACAACAGTTATCCATGGTCTAATCTAGTAATGTCCATCTTGGTTGATATAATCCTCCTAGAAACCTGAATCTAGTTTTATATATGTAAGGTGAGCATACAAGTATACTATATAGAAAAAAAATTCTACCATGCACATGTGAAAGAAGAATACTAATGAACTCATGAGAAAATAATAGAACCAATATCACATAAACAAGTTAGCTATCCCTCCGAACCTCACCAAGGAATGCTCACAAAATAATGCGCTCCAATTAAAATAATATAACATGAGTCACACTGATAAAGGGTACCCCACACCGCTTTCTCATTTGTATGATTCTCTCACATCCCAATGTCATACATCTTGGAACTCCCATTCTTTATGAATAGTACACCACCCCAATAACATAGTCACATCACATCATTCCAGAAACCACCTGATCTCACCTCCCCACAAGCATAAAGACATTACATCTCTCTAAAAAAATACTTCATCCATCATATCACCTCCATTACCATAATAATAGGGTATCATGAACATGAAGGACATAAACCTCATTCCCTACTCCAATCATGAGTAACCCACACCTTAACACACCTCACCCCATCTCGTCCTTCTTACAATCATCTCGTCTATATCACATCTCACCTGAAGACACCTAGGCTCACCACCCAACAATCATAGCCACATCATTGCACTTGTGAATACACATGGGTTACCAAAACAACCATCTTGTGAACTAACGGACCTATATCCATCCCATTACGTGCTATACCAACCTCACCCAGAAGAGATAGTGGGAAAGAGTTGGTACCTAGCCATCTATCCTCCTCTCTAGACGTCAAAAAAACACCCCCAACATTACATTGTAGGTGTCAGCACATAGAGCTTGATGTGGTGTGGTGCCTATATAATTCACAAGGAATATACAAGTATATATACATATACATATATATCCATAAAAAAATCCCAACCTATGGGCTCACAACCAAACACTATCCAACTCACAATATCCCCACTTTCACTGCCACCTCTAAATTCGAAACAACGCACTAGCCACTAGCCATATTAAACATTTCTATAAGAACTCATAATAAATCCAATTCATTTTATTAAAAATCATCCATCACACTTATCTACACATCCCATCATTTATTTATTCATTTATCAATTCCATCACATTAATCAAACCAAACACAATCCATTTAAATCAATATTAAAGAAGTTATTCCATCACTATCTATTCCTATTGAAAAACAAAAAACACTAATTAAAATAATCCCATCACATCTGTTACTCCATTTACTCATAAACCCATATTAATTTCCAAAAAAACACCACCTTGTCCCCCAAAATAATGTCCAGACAACCACCACCTCTCTGCCAAAACAGCACTGCCAAAAAAACCATCACTTCTCCACCCCAAAAGCACAAACAAAAAACCACCACATCACCATCCCAAAGGTATGTACAATCAATCCAACATCTTGCCTCCCCAAGAGCGCGACCAAATATAACCCATCATCCCCACATCTCATCACAATCCCACATCACCTCCCTACAAGCACGACCACACATCATAACGCATCATAGATCATTTTTCATATTTAGTTATGTGGATTTTATAAAAATTAAATTAATTTTAGACGTGTTTTCCCAGATGAAATAAATCTTAGGGAAACCATTTCTTTATCCAAATATATGTGGTTATCTGATTTCTATTTTAAGGTGATATCAAAATAATCCCATCAAACCTAATAGTCACATGACATATTATCTAGTGAAAAACAAACCCCCAATGACCCTAATTTTTAGCCTGGTATCAAGATCATACAATCCATCATTTAAAATAATATAAAATATGTAAAATCGTGTGAATGAAACCTATTTACCCTTCAATTTCAATTTAACAAATTCTTTATCTTTGATTAATCCAACACAACCATAACCCATAGATAAAAAAGATCAAACCCCTCCCGCATTATGAAAACCCTTAACTTTATTACACATTAATTTATGATTTAATAAAAAGGATTAAAAATAATACATCTCAAAAGATAGATAATCATAGTGTCTTTGGGAATTAGGTATATTGGATAATAACATAAAACTGAGGATACATCGTCATTATTGAATACTTCCTTAACATGTTTATATTATTCCATCATTCCTAAAACTACATTGGATAACCTAGGGACATACATAAGAAATGGGTGATCCATAAATCCCAATAATTGAATTTAGAAAATAAAACAACTAAGAAGGTATTACAAGTTACACATTAGGAATATCTCTGGGACATAAAAGGTGTGAGAATCATAAACATCAATGATGAGTCCTGATATAGAATCATAACATAATGGAAACATGGGAATGTGGAAAAAACATTAAAAATGACATCATATGGATAAATCAAGGTTAAAACCAAAGAAAACATAACATAATGTTATTAAGATAACCTCATGTGCACGATACATGGAATATCTTGAGTCTAAAACATTACCCAATTAATTGGAGAACTATACAGTCCCAACCATCATAATAATATCATGTACATGCCTATGTGTTCCACTTAGATCATATAAATATGAACATATTTTACCAAATTAAATCCCATGACAATGGAGTGTGGATTAAATACAAGTAAGTCTGCAATAAAGGAAGTATAAGTGAATAAAGGTGAACACCCTGGATAGGAAATGTGTATGGGTATTCAATACACAATAGTTTGGTATGGAAAATCACAATGAAATTGTTATAGCATAATATGGGCACATAAATGTTAATGGGAGGGATTAATGTGAGTTAAATGGGTCTATCATAATTTAGATATCATAAGTTTGTTAAGGGGTATATGCAAGAACATATACCAAAATTAGGAATTAAAGATAAAAGGAATAAGATAATGATGATTATTGAATAAAGAAGGGAATGAGGGGATCCCTTACCTTGAGAGGGTGATTCCAAAAGTTAGGTAGGAGACTCTTGGGAGCCTTACAGATCCTCGGGATGACTCTTGAGAGGGGTTAGAATAGTAAGGATATGACATAATGTTTTTCTGCGATGTGGAATGGGATATTGGGTGGGTTTATATAGGAAAAGAGAAGGTAATTCTTTATTATCTCCTAAATTGAGGTTCTAGACACTGTATGATAAATTAATCAAAACCACAAACTTTCCCATGGTTTTTTTAAATGGTGTGTTTTAAATAAGAGTAGTTTAAAAATATATGTTTTAGAAGATTAATAAAGGCTTTATAAAATTAACCAAAAAACATAAAAAACACATAAATTTAAAGAGGAAATATATATTTGGTCATGGATTTATTTTATAGAATTTATTACTTTACTTTTTGGTTATTTGGAAGTACCAAATAAGCATAATATATTTATACTGTATGATATTTTTTACCAGAAATTTTTAATTTCTCAAAAAATTATAAAAAATTACCCATTGGATAATTTTTACAAGATGATTCCAAAAATAATATTTATTTTATCCAAATAATTTTCTAAATATATGAAATTTATCTTTTAAAATAGAATTTACATTTATTGATAAAGGATGGGTTTTTTTGATAATAATATTTTTCGAACATTTATAAATAATTTATTTGGATTAAAAAAATTATATGATTATTTATATTTAATAAACATTATTTAATAATAATATTTTATTAAAATGTTTTTTTCATAAAATCTATTAATTCAACCAAAAAATATCATAATTGAAATTGAATATTAACCAAAAATATAATTTTTGTTTAGTTATATCGAAATCAAAATCATTTATAATGTAATAATAATTTGAGGAAAATATATTCATTATTCTATACAATATACATATTCATAATATTAGGGTCATGAAAGATATCCCTTTATTACCCCCATATAATTTTCTAATGTTAATTTTTGTGATGGTGATATTTTCATGGGGTAGTTTGATGTACATAGTTTGGGTCATGATCTCGATGAGATTGATCTTCTCCGTTAAACTATATCAATTTTTCTTTAGTTTTTAGATCTCAGATTGGGATATCTCAATGGAAAATCCTAGTGATTCAATCTCCCTTGTAAGAATTTATAAATGGGCTTCATATGGTATGATTATGCGAGATGAGGCTATTATTTACTTTGTATCTGTCAATTGGATTTTTCAAAACCACTATATTTATACTAATCATTTGATCATTATTCCATGGATATATTATCAATGGTTATGATTATTAAAGGTCTTTTAAATTTTATAAGATATCATAAAAACAAATAAGTTCATGTCTTTCCTATAACCATAATACATAGTAAGACATATTAATAAATCAAAAAGGGGATATTATTTATAAAATTTCAAATCATTAAAATATTCCCTACCTCATAAATTTCTTTTTTGAAATTTTAGTTTTACTAACTAAGAAAGATGAGGGTAATGTTTTTCCATCAACTCCTCTGGTTCCCATGTCAATTATTTAAACATATGGTCTATCCATAGCACTTTTACTAGGTGCATTGTATGATTACACATAACTATGTATCTATGATATAGGATCTTCCCTAGATGCTCCTCATATAAGAGATCATTCTCCAATAGTATAACCTATGGATTTATCCCATGTGTGGGGTTTGGTATATACTTCTTCAAGAGGTATACCTGGAACACATCATGTACTAGGGCTATGTTTGTTGGAAGTGCTAATCGATAGGTCACCAATATGATGTGATAATGGACCGTAAAAGGACTGATGTATCTTGTATTAAGATTTCCCTTCTTCCTAAATCTCATGAATTTATTCCATGGAGATATGTGGATAAATACTTTATATCCAACCTAAATCTCTAGGTCTCATCAATGATTTTCATCATAACTCTTCTTTCGACTCTAAGCATCTATGATGTATTGTTGGTTGGTCTTGACCTTTTCCACCATTTCCTCAACCCTTTCTGGACCTAGTAGTTTGTGTTCTACAAGTTCATCTCATCATGTAGGTTCTCTACACCTCTTTCAATAAAGGAATTTATAGGGATCCATTTGGATTCTTGAGTGGAAACTATTATTGTATGAGAACTTTACCAGATGAATATGTTGATCCCACCCCCCTTTGATGTCAATTGATTATTCTCTCATTGTGTCCTTGAGTATTTGTATAGTTTTCTAAGATTTTCCATCATTTTGAGGGTGATAATCTGTGATGATGTTCAACTCAGTATGTAGATCATGTTGTATACTCTTCCATAACATGGAGTTAAATATTGGGTATCAATCATATACAATTGATATTTGTGTTCCATGTAGCCTCACTGCTTGTCTAATGTATTTACTTTCATGTTCAATAAGTGAGAAACCCTATTGAATTGAAATGATGTGAGAATACTTTATAATATGATCCATTACAACCCAAATAGATTTAATTCATCTTGCTATTTTTTGATGACTGGTGGGAAAGTCCACGGTTATGTTTTCGTACTTCCTTGTAGGTATGGGTAATGGTTGTATAATCTAATTGTATTTTTTACTTTCATCCTTCAATTATTTATATACAAGATACCTTAATGTATATTATATGATATCCTTCATCATATTGTCCCAAAAATAGTTCCCTTGGAGATATTGATACATCTATGTGATCCCTATTTGGATGGATAAGGTTGAGATATGAGCATCATCCAATAGTTCCTTCTTTAACTTAGGATTTTATGGTAAATATTTCCTTGAACCAAAACATAAAACTCATTTTTAATTAATTTTTAACTCTAAGGATTTCCCTTTTCTTGTAGATTTTACCTTCCTCTGAATTCCCGCATTTTCCCTTTGATCATCTTTTATCGTTTACATAAAGTATGGATGATAAATCTTTAGTGAAAAGAATGATGAAATTCCTTCCTTTATGATTCACATGTCCATGGTTTTAAATTCTAAGATGATAAGATCCTTCCTAATTATCATCAATGATAAAATTTCTTAATCCATTCTACATAGAGAATATTCCACATTATTTTATTTCCTTGGATGGTAATATATTGACTAGTAGTAGTCTTTAATCAACTCTAAACATCTTCATTGGTGTATATTCAACTCTTTGGGTCTTAATATATACATGACGAATTTATGATTCATATATATTTCACACTTCTCCCAAAGGAGATAATGCCCCCAAATTTTCAACAAGAAGACCACTATATCCAACCCCATATCATGTATTCGGTAGTTCTATTTTTGAAATTTCAATTTTCATGAGGCATAGGATATCACTTTTTCATTTTTCATTAACATAAAACCCAATCCCATATTTGAAGCATCACTATATACCATGAATATTTCCCCACTTGTGGGTAGTATAAGTATATGGGTATTGATACGCCTCTTTTAAAATCCTTGAATATCTCCTCACAATCATTATTCCAAACAAACTTGACTCTCTTCTGAGTTATATTGTTTATATATAATGATAATCATGAGAAATTTATCATAAATCAATGATAATACCTAGTTAATCCAAGGAAATGACATATTTCAATCACAGATATTGGCCACGACTATACTTCAATTTCCACTATCTTTTAAGGGAACACATATATCCCATTACTTGTGATAATATTCCCTAATATTTATAATTCCTTTAGCTAGAAGTAAAATTTGTTGTACGTTTCATAAATATTATCCTTTCATAAGATCTTTAGTATAATTCATAAATTTTCCTCCTGATCATCCTTACATTTAGTGTGTATTAAAATATAACCAATAAATACTACTGTAAATTTGTTGAGGTAATCTCTTAAGACTCTATTAATCAAGTACATAAAGATTTTTTATGCATTAGTGGGACCAAATGGAATTACTATGAACTAAATGTGCACATACATTGTATGAAAAGCATTATTGGAGATATCTTCCTTCTTCATCCTTACTTGATAACACCCCAACTAAAAAATCCACCTTAGAGAAGTATTGGGATCCATGTTTCTAATAAAAAAAGCAATAAAAATATGGAATATGATACTTTTTCCTTATATAGATATTGTTGATATCACGATAATCAATTAAAATGGTAATTTATTTATCAATTATCTTGATAAAGAGGATAGGTGCACTCCACGATGACGCACTTGGACATATAAACACGTTATCCAAATTCTCTAATAGTTGTTTATTCTTCTCCTAACTATCCACCACAACCATTATATATTGTGTATTGGATAATGTAACAGTATAATTATAATCTCAATTGAGAATTCAACCTCTCAAATAGGAGGAAGACCAAATTATTCTTTGGGAAACACATCTGTGTATTCCCTCATAATGGTAATGTCTTCATGGATGATCTTTCCCATAAAATCAATTATTCGATCTAGATAAGATTTATCATAGGGAAATAATTTCCATGATTTATATTTTTGTGGTAAATATGATTTATATTTCACCTTTAAATTATATATGTTCGTGGGATGATTCTCTATATAGAGATTGATTTCCTTCTCACAGTAATTTCTGTTGGATCTATTTTGGGATAGCCAATACATTCCCAGAATTGAATCAAATTCCATTAAATAGAGTATCAAAAGGTTCATTGGAATGTTTATCCCACAAATTTTGATAGGGGGAGTTATATATATGGAATACATTAATTTACCCATTTACCATTTTCATATAAAACTCTACTTCCACACTTTGTGGTGGTGTTTGAATAGTTATACTATACTTTTTTGATATGAAGGACTGAATAGAACCAAAATAAAAAAGAATATTCTCTATTATTGAATGAATAACTAGTGTACTTATCTCCACATCATTGTTGATATCCACTTTAGTGGTTGTGATTTCATATTCTCACCCTTTCTACCGTAGAGGTTCTTAGAATTAGTTGTCTCAAAAAACCCCTATCTTAGGGCAGTAGTTCACAGAGTGTTCTTATTCCTTATATTTGAAACATTTGAAAATAGGATGAGGGTAGGTTAGATCGTTCATATATCCCATTTAATTTCTAGTTTTCTATCATTGGAAATATCTTTATAGGTTCCCTTCCTTTCTACACCTAAATCAGTTCCTAATACACCTTCATCAATTTCAAGGGTTCTTCTTCACACACTTTTGAAAAGTCGAATGTTAATACTTCTTACCACTATTATATTTAACCATAAAAACACCAAAATTAAACTCCAATATCCCCTTCTTATCTATGGGACACCCTTTAGATTCACTAATCTCCATTTCAACTTTGAGTCCACACCAAATAGTTTCTACACAGCTATCAGAGTCTTAGATCGCTATGGATTCTCATAGACTCAGTTTTATCCCACTAAAGAAGCGGTAAACTTTTCCTTCGGTTGTAATAATGAAGAAGGGGTTTTATAATTCAAGTATTTTGATGTTTTCCTTATACTCCCTGGTGGACTCATCATATTTGTTTCTTGAGGGTAAAGAAATTCCATTTCATTTTAGGTTAGAGTGTACAGGGAAAATATTTAGTGATTTTTTTTCTATAATCCCATCCACCCCATCTCTTAAATATCTTCCACAAGATTCATATTATTGATCTATTCCCAAAACTATTCATATTCTACCTCTATATGATAAACAACCAGTATAACCATCTCTTGATCAGAACATTGAAGGATGAATAATATATTCTCAATTGAGTTGATCCATTTTTCTACGGTAAAGATATTAGATAATACATTGAGAGTCAAAGTCCTTTGTCACATAATGGTCTCAATATTGTCTTGTTCATTCTTGGGGGTATTTTAGAATTCCCCTTCATCCATGTAACTATTTATAACCTGATTTAACTGAGAGAGTATCATCAAACAGTTCATGATTCCTACTACTATTGGGTTAGAAATTTCATTTGGGAAGTCATCACATTGACTTTAACATTGGTTCTTTACTTGGTTCCTCCAAATTTCATCCACTGGATAGAATAGCTGAAAAATATTGGGATGAATATTTTTAAATAATTAAAATAAATAAATTGAATTCAATAATATTAAAGGGAAAACTTATAAATGAAATTTATTTCTTCATCTTATGATTTTCTAGGCTTCAATATTTGTTATCCATGATATATTTCATAACATAAACTTATATGGAATATTTTGTTCACCTAATAATTGTACACAATGAGATTTTGAATTTACTAAATAGTATCCTCAAGAGTCTAAACCTCGGATAGTATCAAGGCATGTTGTTGTTCACTAGTTCCTGATCGACTCTAGCTCAATGCAATTTTTTCTAGTTTTACCCCTAGTTATATTTATGCTAGAGCCACATCCACTAGTAGTATCTTGATAGGGATGTATTTTCGTGGAAAACACTTAATCTATACATTAACAAAAATTTATGGATGTATTTTTATGTTTAGGTTTAACCCGAAGTCATTCTCTAATGTTTTCTAATATTAATCCAAAAAATAACTAAAATTTCCTTCAATACCAAATATAAAAAACCTTATCTCTAATACACATTAATTCAATATTTATTAAAAGATATTACAAATAATATAACCCTAGAGATCCATAAGACTATTGTATTTGGGAATTCGGTACATTATAAAACAACATAAAACAGTGGATACATCATCATTATTAAAAACATATATAACATGGACATATTATTTCATCGTTATTATAACTGTATGGGATAATCTAGGGACATACACAAGAAAGAGGTAAGACATAAATCCTAGTAAGGGAATAAGAAAATAATAAAATGAATATGTTATTACATGTTAGATAATAATAATATCAATGGTACATAAAATATGTGGTAATAATAAACATGAACATTGAGGCAGGATAATATGATAACATAAAGAAGCCATTGTAAAGTGGAAAAAACAATAAACATGAAATCATAAGCTTAATTCAAGGTTAAACACTATGAAAACAATAAAAAAGTTATTATTATAAACTACCATGAACCATACATGGAATCTAATGAGACTAAAACATTACCCTATGCATTTGACCACTATAAGGGCGCACCCATCATAATCATAACATGTACATGAATAAGTGCAACACATAGATTGTATACATAAGAAAATATTTCATCAAATTTAATCCTGTGAAAATGGAGTGTGGATTAAATACATGTAATTACCCAATAAATAAATTATATGTGCATAGTGGTGACACCCTTGATAGTAAATGAGTATGTGTATTCACTACCCCATTTTTTGGCATGGAAAATCATAGGGAAATTTTGGTAGTATAACAGAGATATGTAAATGTTCATGAGGGGGATTAATGAAAGTGAAATGAGTATAACAATTTAGCTAGAATAAAAGTACTATGGGTGGCTATGGAATAATAAATAACAACATTAGAAATTGGAGATAAAAGGCATAAGATAACAAATATTCTTGAATAAAGAGGAGAAGGGTAGGATCCCTTGCCTTGAGATGGAGATTCCAAAAGACTGTAAGGAGATTATTGATAGTTGGAAGAACCTTGGTAAGAAAATAGAGAGTAGAGGGAAGAGTAATAACATTATAAAAGGTTTTTTAGTTAATATTTATAATATTTTGGGTGGGTTTATATAGGAAATGATAGGGGAGTTCATTATTATTTCAGAAACACAGGTTTTGGACTCTATAAAATAAATTTATCAAACCCATAAAAATACCATGGTTTTTACACATAATTTCTTCCAAAGTGTAGTGGTTTTAATTATTTTATAATTAATACGGACTAAATTATTAAAATATTACCCTTGGTAATCTGGAAGTGATTCATCTTCTCATAGAAATTATTTTTAAACCTAAAAATATAATATAGGTTTTAGAGGATTCATAATGGATTTATAAAATTAACAAAATAAACTAATAAACACAATAAGTTAAACAGAAAATATATATGTGGTCATGGTTACAATTTATATCATTTATTAAATCACTTTTCGGTCATTATGATGTCATAATACACATCATATATTTATTCTATATTTAATTTGTTTCCTGAAAAATCGATAGTCTCGGAAAATTATGAAAAATTCACTACTTCATATTTTAAAAATTATAATTCCAAAAATAATCTTTATTTTATCAAAATAATTTTCTAAATATATGAATTTTAAATATTAAAATAGTATCATCATTTATTGACAATGTTTGAGGTTTTTAGCAATACCAGTTCCTGATCCCTTATAAAATTTACATTTGAATTCATAAAAATTATGTGATCATTTATTTTTAACAAATATTCTTTAATAATAATAATTTACTAAAATATTATTTATTTCAAAAAACCATTAATTCATCAAAATAAATTTCTTTGTTGGATTTGAACATTACATAGAAATATAATTTGTCTTTTATTGTATCAAAATCAAAATAATTTGTAAAGTCACAATAAAAAGAAGAAAATATATTCTTAATTATATAAAATATAAATATTAATTTTATTGTCGTCTTGATATATAGCCTTTATTACACCAGCAGTTTCTCTAAGCGTAATGTGCACAATGGTTATATTTTCCTAGGTTGGTTCGGCGTACATTATTTGGACCCTGATCTCGATGATCTGGAACACTTTTAGTAAGTGGTTTTGCTCATGCTTTAGTTTTTGGATATTTTATTGGGCTTAGTTAAAGGAAATCCCAGTGATTATATCTCCCTCTAATGTTATGATTAATAGGCTTTATAGTGTAGAATTCTACTATTTGAGGACACCACTTCCTTCTTTTTGTCAATTTTGATTTTTCAAAAAACCTATATTTATAATAATAATATGATAAATGTTCAATGACTATGTTATAAATGGTTATAAGGCTTAAAATTATTTTAAATCCAATAGGATATAATAAAATAAAATAAGCGCATGTATTTTCTATATCCATAATACATAATAAGACATTTAATTAAATCACAATGTAGATTTTATTTATAAAAGTTAATTTTATTACATGCATGATACACAATAAGTAGAAACAAGGGATTCCCCACCCCAAAAAAAGCTTTTCCAACACTCTATGCACAATAGGGTGAAAAATAAATGCCTTCAAACCACAACTACCCCACCCGATCACATATCAACCTACACCACATCAAAGGATCATCAAAATGTAGCCCAACTCACACCCCATTACAAAACAAAATTTTCATATTGAATCCCTAATAGAAAAACAAAATAAAACTAATGGGAAAGAATAATAATAGACCACAAATCACAATTGGGGATCCATCATAGCCAATGAACAGAAGTGGGAGGAACAGGGATTAAAGATCCTCTCGATCCTCCTAGGAATCTTCCATTATGAGAGATAATAAAGAAGATGTGGATTAATAAAAGTAATCATCCATAAAAAAGAACTTAGAACCTATAATCCTTCTGGTTTCATGTCTTGTAACCATTACACATAGTGTAATCCAAAGGTTTCAAAAAATTTCCAACTTTCTCCAAAAAATACATCACCTCATTATTTATGTGAAACATGTTGTAAATTCCACTTACATGATGTGTAATCCATATCACAGCTTTCAAAAATTCCAATAGACATGTTTTGAACCAATTGGATACATAAGACGTGAACCACCATTTAACATTGTGTAAACAATACATGGAATTTATTCCCTACAACAGCTATGTTACACCTCTAGCCTTTATAGAAAACTCTCAGAACCTCCCTCAAACACCTCCAACCATAAAAAATGGCCATGAAATGGACTCGGAGGGAATATACAATTCCATAAGATACCTCTAAAATGATTCTATCTCTATAGAATACTAAATCAGTCCCATAAGGAAAGGGGTCTGAACAACAACCTTGTGAGATACCTTTGAAAGATCTTGTCATACATCAAATGATTCCATTAGACAAATACATAAAACAGAATGGATACAAAACATGTTTCACAACCTCATCACCACAAAACCACAAACTACATCCTCTCACATAACCACATTTCCAAAAAACCATCTCAACCTCTACATAGTCCAAAACAATAATCATCACAACCAACTGACCAAACTAGGCATCACTAACTTGCCTCAACCAAAAAACGATTTAGCGAATTTCATCCTCCATGTCAATATACTATCTACACTAGGAATCACTGACTATCCTGCACTATTTTAATCACATTGCAAATAACGTGTCTCGATTAGGAATTAGGTCCTCCCCTTTTCATATGATAAAACATCATCACACATCATAAAACAAGGAAAAAACATCTCATAAAATAGAAGGATCCAAAACACACATAAATAATAAAAATAGAGAAAATAAAAAATAAAAATTTCTCTAGTTACTTGACATGCATATGTGTATCTCACTTCTATATACTCTCTTCCATGGCATTGCATCCAGAAAACATGAAAAAAATAGATGGTTCAACCATGAAATACTTTCTTCTAGAGATCCTAGATATCTATTGGCGACTCCACAAGTATCGTGTCGTTATTGATATCTAAATCACCCCAATCAATTACATGGGATTCATTATAAATATACTGATGAAGTTAAGAGTATTGGAATATTTTTTTGACTCTATATGATGGCAATGTGAATACCAACTGATATTCCACCTCACCAACTCACCCAGCACCTTAAAGGGCCAAAACAACATGTTAGAAAACTTATTCCACTACCAAACCTCCAATTCCCACATTGAGGGGAAACCTTCAAGAATGTTTGGTGAAAAACCCTGAACTTTAAGGGCCTACTATTACGATTTCCTTAAGAATTATTCAAGTCCTACACTACTTTCTTCCTATCACAATCAGGCCCAGCCTTCTCTGTTGTTCTCTGTGCCATATCAGTTCCAAGAACTACTTCTTCCCCAACCTCCATACAATACAATAGAGAAAAACACGACCTCCTATACAATGACTCAAATAGATCCACACCAAAGGAAGAGTGTTAGATTTTTTTAGTATGCTAACTCGACCAAATATTGGTGTTGATCCCGTGATACACCAAATTCCAAGATGCATGCCAGTAATATATCCTCTAGTGTTTGGATGGCCTGGTCCATTTTCCAATTTATCGGAGGTTGAAAAGTAGTACTAAGGCGCAACTATGTTCCAAAATAATGATTCAATCCCCTCCAAACATTCAAGGGTAAACATGAAAACTGATTCAATACAATGGGTCTTAGAACTCCATGAAACCACACCACCTCATCCACACACCTCTTATATAAGGAATTCATTGTGTCTAACTCCTTGATAACTAGGAAGTGGTCTTATTTTTTCAGCCAATCCCTGATCACCCAGATAGCATCAAAACATCCCTGATCTATGGGTAACCCTATGATTAAATACATAATGATTTTATAACATTTCCTCTTTTGAATATCCATTGTTTGCAACAATATTATAAGAACACTTTAATCGTCCTTTACCTTCTAGAAACCCAATCAGTTTTCCACAAACACTACCACTACCCATTTCATTATGGACATATAAAAGTAAATCCTTAATCCATGATAAATTATTGAAACTCTTAGGTGTGACATCAAACTGTTCTCTGAAACTCATGAATAACTCCCTCACGAATCACTAACAAAACCAAAAACTTCCCAAGATACAACATATGGTTCTACCGATCCACTAACCATCCCTCAAAAGAATCACCAAGTACAACATGATCATGCATCACCAATACCTCTAAATCTACCCATTGAGACTCCTCCACCTATAACATCAAATAATACTGCACTGTCATCTAAAATAAATAACCTCTACCATAATCCCCCCTTGCATCTAATTACAATACATCCCACTCCTCTATTTCTCTCCACGCATCCCTAGAATCCCAAATGACATCCTTCCTTAACTTCATATCCAATTTTTTGACCAAAATATTACCTTTTCCCAAGGTGTAGTACATATAATTTACTTAATCTTAAAGAAACTCTATCCACTACAACTTTTAAAATTTCATATCATAATGATAAAATATATACCTCAAACTCTTGTAATATTTGAAGACCAAATAGAAATTTCCAATGAGGTAATGCTTCCACAAATTTAGTGAAACCACATTTTCCACTAACTGTATATCAGGGGTGGAATAGTTAATCTCATGGGGACATAATTTCATAATCCCATAAGATATCTATTACCTCTACTATATCAACACACATTCTAAACTTAGATAAGAAGCATCACAAATCACCTCAAATAATGTTCCCTCCCTAGAAAATCAAATCACTAGATTACTAACCAAATTCCCATCCATGTAACTAAATTCTTCTTAGAACTGATCAGTCCACACAAAATCTATATCCTTTCGGGTCAATGTTGTCAACAAGTCTATAACATGAGATAAATCTAGCACAAACATCCACTAATAGCATAAAAGGATACAACTAATAGTGTACAAGGTTAAGAAGACTATGATCTTATGTCACATTCTTGGGTGATACCAATGAAAAAATGCCTCTTATTTAGATTGGTCTACTTACACTCCCTTATGAGACACCAAATGCCCAAGTAAATTCACCTCTCGTGTCCAAAACTTACACTTGAACAACTTTACAAAGATCTGGTGGTGTCAATTAAAGTTCTGATATGATTAAAATTCTCCTCCATGGACATTGAGAAAATTAATAAATCATCAATGAATATGATAACGAATAGGTCTAGGAACCTAAGAAACAAGATTTTATAGTCCCCATGAACATGACTGGTACGCTCGTAACAACGAATGGTATGAGTAGAAACTCAAAGTGACCATACCTACATCTGAAGGCTGCCTTCATGATATCATCCTCCTTTAGCCTAAATTGGTGATATTGTGACAAAAAATAAACCATAGCAAACCAAATCACCCATCTCATCTAGTTGAAAATATATTCTATCCATAGAAGTTGGTAACATTTCTTAACCATCACCTAAATCAAACTCTAATAGTCTATGCACAACCCCATAACATCATCCTCTTTCTTATAGAACAACATTGGATTACACAATGGTGAAACATTGGAATGGATAAACCCCTTCTGTATCATGTTATCTATCTGAATTCTGAACTCCAAAAACTCTAAAGGTTCCATCGGATATGGTTCCATCAAAATCAAAGAAGCACCAAGTTGTAAGTCTATTCCAAAATAAATGTCACATTGAAGGGTTTGTGTCACAACGAACACTATAAAAACATCTAGAAACTCCCCCAAACCCTTGGGGACCTTCACTACACCACCCTATACTGACACAAAATACAACTAATCCATTAATGAAAGAAGGGGATTGACACATTGACTAGGCACCATACAACCATGATCTCCAACAAAAACCATAGACTTTCCTTCCAAATCTACAAAAAAGACTCACCTATGGAATCAGTTCATAATAGAATGTATTTAATACAAAAAATATGTTTCTATGATGACATTGTATGATTGCATAAACAACAATATTAGATTTCCATGGGACTGATATGGAACCATCAACAATCTACACCCCTGGCACACATCAAACAGATAGGTTTGTCCTCCTATTGATGAAGTCAACACCAGGGGAATGAGAATCCTTTTTTAATCTAGACCTAGAGCATGGACTATAGCAGGTTCAAAAAGGAGTGAATATATCTTAAATCAAAAAGTTGCAAAACAAGGGTACTAAACAAACTGATGGTAGCTATAATAATATGTGGTCCCACTGGCACTATGACCTCCTCTACTAGTAACTAACCATTCCTAAATCCTTTAACTTTTTCTAACGACCACCTCCATGATAAATCTTGGTTCAGGGTCCCTGAACACAAGGAACATCTTTAATTCAGACTCTTATTTCTCCATCTCTCTTTGGTAGAGCATAATCCCAATGCCCCTAACACCGAAATAGTCTCAATGAAAACTATTTCTATGGTTGGTTCTAATCTTGTCCACCTCCACCAAACTAATCTTAGGGAACAACTAGGATCTAGTTCTGCTAAAGGCCACAAACCCAACAACCAAGACACACTAGAACAAATCCTTTATGAATGTCATGGAAACTGCCATACCTATATGGTCAGAGGGGAAACATCTAAGGTTGTCTCCCTATTGGTTAGAACCTCAAAAGTAGTGGTTCATGAGACCTAAAACTGACAAACATGCTCCTCCTCGAACCCTTATGGTTCCCCTATCATTGTAAACCTCCCCACGGGTGCATTTTCTTGACCACCTCTACCGTCTTTTGAACCTCTTGATACATTGGAAACTTAAAAGGAGTAACTTCATACTGGATAGATGAACATAGTACCTCCTCAAGACATATCTCATAAGGATCTTCATTTAGAAAAAGATATAGGTAAAATATAAAATGGACCATGAAATATATTCCCAACTCCTATACTGACATGATCCCCTACTAAAGGTAAATAAGCTTCTACCTCTTCACTTTCATCATGGTTGAGGAAATGAACTCTTCCAAGAACTATTTTTGAAATTCGACTCAGGAAGCATCATTCTCCTTCCACTGAACCAGATACAACATCCACCACTAATGAGTAACTCCTCAAATGTCAATTACTAGCAAAGGGACCTAGCACTCCATCAAATCCTTGATATAAATAAAAGAAATCTTTAGATGATATAGCTATCCCACTATATTTATATCTGAATCACTGCCCTCATATTATTCGAAATATTGACGCTGAAAAAAAAATGCAATGCTCTCTACCAAGATTTATCCTCCTCAACTAGATCAACCCTATAAAGATTAACTATATCATTATACTAAACCACAACTTCTTGATCCTCATGTGGATGATTAAAATGATTCATAGCTGGAAATAAAATAATAATTTCTTATGCCTGATAGGTTGTAATTTTATTTAGCATCATTTTAATTCACTTTATTCATTTTAAACTTCCCAAATAATCCTTAATTAAAAAAAGAATAAAATTAATAATGATGAATGTAACTCTCTTGGTTATATAACCTAAAAATTGGTAAACCTCACATGGACATTAAATATGCTTATATTTTGTGAATAGGATCACAAGGGGCCCTAAAACCTTGTGTCCTTCCCAGTATCCCTAGCTTATGTCATGCACCATGGTCAACTAGAATTGTTTCCTTATAAACCCATTAAATCCTCACTATACCAAACTCCAAACATTATACAATATCTCACCATCTCCTCTAATACCAATATATCATGACCCACTCCCTCAAACGATATAGCAATGATGAGAGAATGACAATGACCCCCCGAGTTTCACCTCTTGTTGGTCCTGGGTTGGCGACAAGAATCGAGCATATAAAAATCTCATGAATTGGGAGTCATTAACCAATATGATAATATAAGATCGTGAGATAAGATGAATAATCCACAAGAAAAACCAAAACATTATATAAAAAGAAACCACAAATATGCCACATGTATATATAAATAGAATTTATACAGATAAAAGTCTAAAAATTAAATATCCATAAAAACATAAAGCATCGACACAATATCTATGCATGGTTTGAGCTAATAACTGTACCATGGTCCACGTATTCCTCCAAGAATCCTGAAAATAATTATATATATATAGGGTTATTATACAGGTATATTCATTTGAAAATGCAAATTCTCTCATGAACTTGTGAAAGAAGCATATTAATGCACCCGTGAGTAAACTACAGAACCCACAACACCTAAATATGTCAAATATTCATCATAAACTCGCCACGTCATGCTAACAAATTAACCCAAGCCAATTAATATAACATAAATTGAGTCACATTGATAAAGGTTACCCTGAACTAATTTCTTGCTAGTATTCCTCTCTCACGCCCTAATGTCATACGTCCTAATGCTCCCATCTCTTTAGAATACCACATCTCCCCACAAGCATGGTCACATCACATCACACCCACATACACCTAGGCTCACCACCCCACAAAAACAACTATATCAAATCTCACTTGAAAACACCTTGGCCATAACATCAATACCTTAACCAGAGTAGTAGGGTATCATGAAACATGAATGAAATCAACCTCATTCCCTCCTCCTACCCTGAATGACCCCCACCGTAAGACACCTCATCCCGTATCATCTAGCCTGAAGACACCAAGGCTATGTCACATCTAACCTAAAGACATATGGGTTCACTTCCTCACAATCATGGCCACATCACAATTTACTAGAAGACACCTAGGATATCAATACCACCCTATAGTGGACTAATATAACTCATGTATTCACATCAATCACAATACCTACCTCTTATGAAAGAGATAGTGGGAAAGAGTAGGTGACTATCCAACTATTCTCCTCACTAGATGTCAAGAAAAAACACCCCCTACATGACTATACGGGTGTTGGTACATAGTTCTTGATGTCGGTGGAGTGTGTAAATAAAAATGAATATACAAGTATATACATATATCCACACACACAAGCCCAACATATGGATTCACTACCAAACACAATCCAAATCACAACATCCTCACTTACGTTGTTTCCTCTAAATTCGTAACACCACCCTAGCACCAAGAAACAATTTATATTTCCTATAAATCACATTATTTCTCATATTCATTTAATTACTAAAAATCAATAACACTTAACAACACAACCTGTAATTTATTTTTCCCTTAAAAAATTCCATACCATTAACTGAACCAAACCCCATCCATTTCAATCATTTTTAAATAAGTTATTTCATAACTATTAGGTCATGTAGCACAACATAACCACATATCAAAATTAACCCATCATATCCATCAAAACATTGCCACACCGACCCATGAGAATTACCAAACAAACCACCACCCTACTAACCCAAATGTTTGGATGAACAACCACTACCTAAAAACCCAACAATAATCGAAAAAAACCACCACCACACCAATCTAAAATCCTGGAAAAAAACCACCACCTCACTACCCCCAAAAAAATCCAAACAAACCATCACCCCACCTCCCCAAAAGTAGGACCACATCTCACCCATCCTCCCCACGTCACATCATAGTCATACATCAATCAACCGCATGCACTGTCACACATCATAACATATCAAATATCATTTTATAGTTTTAAAAAGGGAATTTTATCACATTTCACATTATTTTTGCGGTTTTATCACACAATACACAAATCCTACATAAACCATTTAATTATCCAAATATAATTGGTTATCTAATTTCCATTATAGTGTGATATCATAATAATCTCATCAGATATAACTGCCAAAACACATATCATCCAGTGAAAAAAAATCACCCAACAATAATAATTTTCAATAGGTCATCAAGCCTGTATAGTCCAACATATATACATAATATAAAAGTTGTAATAGAATGGGAATCAAACCTATTTACACATAAATTTAAATTTAACCAATTCTTTATCTTTTATTATGAAATAAAAACCATAACTCATTGTTAAACAAGAGAAAACTCATCCTGAATGATACACAATAATAAGAAATGAGGGACTCCCTACCTCAAAGATTCTTTGCTGACTCACTATGAACCACAAGGTGAAGAAGAAATTCTTGAAAACCACAAACACACCATGACATCATAGATCAACATTAAATATGACAAAGTATAATCAAAACACATCCCAACTCACATAACCAAAAAAGACAACACCATTGTTGAAAATCCTCAAGGGAAGAAGAAAATAAAACCCTGTTTAAATAAGAATAACTCTCCATGGATCGACAATGGGGATCCACCTGAAAAATGAACCGAAGTGGGAGGAAGGGATATTAAGGATCATCTTGAATTGCCTAGGGCCTTTCCAAAATAAGAGATAACGAATATGGTACAACCAAATGAAATGTGTTGGATAAGAAAAAGAACTCAAAACCTGTAATAATTTAATCATTACATAGTGTTTAATCCTTAACTTTTCCATCAATTTCAAACATTAACCAAAAATCATGTCACCTAAGGCTTTATTTTATACATTTCATGAATTATAGTTACACGACATGTAATTCAACTCATAGATTCCCCCTATGCCAATTTACAAGCAAATAAATAGCCATCTACAATAGTGGTGAACCATTATTTCACATCGTGTAAACAATACACACTATTTATTCCCTAAATCAACCCTACTACACCTCCCTCCTATATGAAAACCCCCAAAACCTCCCCCCACATGCATCCAAGCACCATAAGTGGAAAACTAGTGGATTGGGAAGTCATAGAACATTATATGAACTACATGATGGAACCAAAGAAATGACACCATAATTAAAACACAAGAATACATCATGTGATTACTGAACAACCCTAGGAGTTCTAATCATTACACTCATGGTATGATACTCCCATAGGTCCAAAGGCAGATGCATAGTGGCCCCATTCCATATACAAACACCCATAACACCATGCAATAATAACCATCATCTCAAGTCACTCAACAAGTAAAAACCTAACCCAAAAATCTTTTTCAAAATTGAAACATAAGGATGGTTCTTACCTATTCTCATCCAACACATCAAAATGATCACATCATCAACCTACCACTCTCCCTCAATGGTTCTCCCCACTATACTCATGAGTTCATAACTACCATATTCCAATATTTGGAACGTCCACCATCATAAATGGACCATGAGAACCTCAAACCCATGTTCCAAAATTAACCCAGTGTATTTCTTAATCCAATGCAACCAAACCTAAATAATAACACCATCTTACACTAGCATCCAGCTTGACCCTCAAAATCCAAAAAAATGGTTTCATACTGATAAATCAATCCATGAACCAATAACGACCATGGTTTTACTTAAAAGTATAATTTTGTTCCTAAAATGCATCCACCATTTCAAAAATGTCTTGGTAGATGTGGTTTCTAACTGGCCAAAACTGATCTATTCACTAACATAGTTCGGGCCATCCCCAGCTACCTTTCCCTAAAAATGACCAAATACCACTATCTGAAGGTTTCATCTATACCTAGCCATGATACCTCCTCATATAAGGCATACAAACCCCATAACAACCCACTTATTTGAGTCTATTGATGACTTCTAATGAAATTTGACCACTAAACCACAATTTCCATGAATTATTACCATACCTTAATATAAACATCAACATATCTAACCAAATAAACTTTGATTTCTTTTAGAATCAACTCGGTCATGGTGAGAAATCACAGCTCAACCACCACCACATCTAATTCTAAACTATAATTTCCCATAAAAATCAAACTCGCACATCATTGGTTCATCATTGTAACCCTGTGTCACCTTGACCACCCAAGTCCAACTCCACATACTTAAAAACCATATAGAACAAGGTTCATAATAAAATTACTAACATGTCACTCCCCCCTAAGGAATGTTTTTTCCTCCAAATTCCTCAAGCACTCTAATTTTTTATGACCCAAACTCTAACCATTGTCAAACCAAAGAAGTAGATATGGTCGTTTATCCCCCACTTGGGTGAAAAAATGATACATTAGTTGTCACCCATTTCTATATTCTGATAACAGAAACTGTGGAATTGTCTATAATTTTTTCCTTCACAAGGTCCTAAAACAAAAAAATTTAATGGGTCACTTCCCACCATTCGACTTCGCCAGAACTGACCCACGAGTGAAACCTTTTAAAAATCCATTTTTCATTAATCAAGAATGTTATTTAGGTAGATTGAAATATCTTCAATTCCCTTTTAGGGTTCTCAGGATGATGTAAATGTATTTAGAATGATTTTATTTTAATATAAGGGTACACTAATATATCATTGATGAAAACTACCACAACCAAAAAAAATCTAAATGGAATCACAACGGATCCAAAATCAAATGGAATCATACATAGTTAGTGATGATCACCATGATTTTCATTGAAGATGATAGGTGATTGTCTCTAAGACAATTGTTTACACATCCCAAATGACATAGAACATCTATAGTACATTTCTTCAATCCTAACCTTACTAAAGGCCACAACTTCTCACACTTTCATGCAACTATCTGTCGAACCCGACTGAAAACCCTATGAGTCATACATCATCAGAAGTGGGATAAATTCACACTTAACAACTAACCAAACCTCATATCCCATCAAACTCCTCAAAATCAAAACATCCACAATGTCCCATCCATCAAATCAACTCATATCACACATTAAGTCAAACCACATGACCACCTATCTCCCAGAGCATCACTTATAAGTCAAAGTGTATGTCCAATATCTATCTACCCTTGTCTTGTCTACCCAAGGTAAACATCCATTCCTCCATCTAAAAACATCATAACAATAGGGTTAGAAATTTAAATAATCCTACCCATCAAAATAAGCCTTCAATACAACTACAATCACTCAAGGCTCTTCTTTTTGAAATAACTAATTGCAAAACTATGCCTTTTTCAAAAACTTGATCACACCCACCATACATCGATACCACCTTCAAAGCATACCTCATGTTTCATATTCCAAAACACCCACAATAACTAGATAACCTTCCTCATGGTCACCCTCTCTTATCCAAAACCACTAACTTCTAGACACAACCTGATTTACATTCTCCTAAAAATAATTACAAAACAACAACATGTGTCTTGATTTCCCAAAATAGATCAAAACATAGCCAACCTCTCTCACGGGTATCCCATGAAATTCCCAATGAAATGACTTCATAAAAAGAGTCATGTCTAATAAATAACATCATGTTTCCCTTAAATCATTATGAATCCAAATTCCAATAAGTCATTGTTCATGGGTATCACTCTACACCCATTATAAAACATGTTGTTTCTAATGCGCCAGGTGAAAATTTAATTTATTCCCCACACCAAAGGCACAATACAAAATACATAAAAACAACTAGAAAATAACCCACTCTATGGCCTAAACACAACTCACAAGGTCTCAACCCACAAGGGTCACCACATTCATACTAACATACAACATTTATAAACCTCACGGTCATGACCTAACAAAAGTGACCACAAGAAAACATCTCACTACCCATCACAACCAAAACCATCAAGTCCACTCAATCCATGTCCAAGGTTTCAAAACATGGTCACTCTCGGAGCCCCAAACCACTCATACACAATGCCAAACATATAAAAAAAGAATACTCACTTCGAGTGTCCCACAAGGTCCCATATTTTCAAATCCCACATTAATTAACATTACCATTGAAAAAACATGAGTTAACATTTGAAAGAAACCCATTGTACAAACTCAATGATAGCCAATTTCACAAATCCTTCTTACTATCACAAATTTCAAAATTCATATCGTTATTCAACCTCACTATTCATGCCTTTTGGTTAACACTGCATCATTCAAAATCCAATCACAAGTAACTTATGGATGACTTATCAATAATATTTTCATAACATGATGCATGAACACACAAAACTTCTCTTGACATACAAGGATAAGAGATAAAACTTCATAAATAAAAAACATCACATTTAATTTCACCACTCAAGTTAGAAATATCAATCAACGGTAAAAGTGAAAAACATAACATAAATTTACACCCCTGGAAACATGGTTTTCTCTCATGTATGGGGCTGAAAGAACCCAAACATTAACTCATTACCTAGACATAAAAAGATCCTAGTCTAATGTCTACCATGCACAAATAGTAATATAAAAGATAGAACATTAGATACCAATTTGTAACTTCCCAACATAGGTACCCCGAAAATTGGTGTCTGAACCGAGTCACCATATGACCTCAAGAACACCTTCATGTCTTCCAGAGGCTTATGACTAGAAGTTGAGGTCTATAGAAATATATTTTGGAGACTATATATTCTTATTAGAGTAAATACACGACCGAAATAATATCAATTGATGTAATTACCAGCTAGAGGAATAAATGGAAAGTGTATGGAATGATCCCACAAATAACAAAATAACACACAGTATAAAAATATGATGAACACACTATATAATGTAAAATATAATTCAGGAAGATTCCCTGAACTGGGAAAAAAATGATGATTTTACACACAATGAAAGTAGTTCATGTTGTGAAAATGGTCGATCGGGGTTAATTTAAACCACAGTGATTTTTATTTTGGATTATCATATAAATCGATAAATTCAAATCATGAAAGGGTTTGAAATAAATAATATATCAGGGAAAGTGTTTTTAAACCATAATGCATGTACAATTTTATTTTCATACATCATAAAACCCATACAGTCGAACCCTAGTGTGACCCCATGTGATTTTCAAGTTATTTATTCACTTATGGACGTCTCTATCAAGCATTTATTTTATGATGAGTTACCTTCCTTTGGTTTTCCCCTTTCTACCTTTATTATCAGTTATAAGGGTTTGATATTTTGACCATCACTAGGTACTTGCGTATATTTCATAGATGCATTTTTAGAAATGTTCAAAGGAAATTGTTTTTGATTAATTATTATTGGATGGGTTTGAGATTAGAGATGCGTCCAACATGGGGAATCAAGACCATGGTCTTTGGATTATTCCATCAGTTTCTTTTTCATTTTATTACTATTATCTTGACATTTTGATATATTCGTCCTTTCATTGAATTATTTTCTGTGCATTTTTTATTTTCCCTCATAATTTGGATTATTTTTTATTACTGAATAATTTATGATACTATAATATTAATTCCATTATTATTGAAAATTTATACAAAGTAGTATATTATCTCCAATAGGTTCCTTACAACCTATCTTATAGTCGATAGCCTCTAGTGTATGTGGAGGTGTTCTTGAGGTCTAGTAACCATGATAGTTTGGTCATCTAAGAGATTTTCAAGCTAGTGTGTGTTACAAAATTGCAGTCACTAATAACATAAAACCAAATATTGAACCAAAAAGCACTTCTAGATTACACAAAATTAACGACTGATAAGGTCAAACACTAAACAAACCTTGAAACCATAAATTGACATGTTACATTAATGAAACATTTTTTGGAGATCCACTTTACAAGTACATCCAATACTGATCCTTAGATCGCTGGTGTCCAGAGCTAACGCCTCTAGAAAATGGGAATAGGGAAGATACTGATATGAATACTAATGAATCTATTAAAGTCCCTCACTTTTTTAAAAAAATACCTAACACCATTGGTAGAGTTTAATTTAAGCCACTATCGTCGTATGACAACCAAACTATTCTGACTTCTAAGAAGTTTGATGTTAGTAATATTTTAGAAGTTGAGTCGCGCTTGTACTTTTGATATTTTTTGTTTACTAGATGTCATTGTACTTATTTTTAGGACAAAATGAACATGAAGATGGGTTTTTGTAATTCCCTATTATTACAGCTACTATTTAGTTTTAATTTTCATGTGTACTATGGAGTTGGAGTCACCATGATGGGTGATAGATAAATGGTAGTTTTCATCTTCTTCAACTATTTTTTTAGTGGAAGAAGTTCTTGGAATTTGTAAGTTATTGTTGGGATAAGAACACTATTATGTAGATAAACAATTTGAGTTCTACTTGAGACCATGTCCATATCATGTGTTGATTTAATTAAGATAATTTTCACTATTTTTTCTATTGGGGAATCAAATTGGGGAAAGTCGAGATTGAAGTTAGGAAAAAACGCTATAAGATTATAAAAGGAATTGGAATAACTTGAAGAGACCAAGACAAGATAGGTTGGGTAGAGTTTATGTTTTTTTATATAGGAATATTCTCAAATTTGATAAAGTATTAGAGGCTATCCCATGTGCATGGAGTAAAATTTTTTGGAATTGAATTGGTCAAGTCAATTGAGGTTTAAGATTCATAGTGAAGGCATGACATGTGGAAGATGGTGAAAGAGGTCACCGAGTAGCCATATTGGGTGTCCAATTAAGTTATGCATGGAGTTTTAGAGGAAAAAGAAGAAGATGTAAAAAGGATCATAGATGCCAACCAGTTCCAAATTTTGAAAATCATCCAGTCATTTTATCACCCTAAGGAGAGAAGAAAACATAGGTTATCAGTGAATTTATAGTTATTTATGGAGTAGTGAATTAAATAAAGATGACACATCTTCTTCTTAGTTATTTTTTATCATGTTTTTTAATTTTTTATTGATAAATTTAAATATGATATTTGGATAAAACTCTTGTGCAGTGAAATTATATTGGACCGGTTCATCATTTTTACCTTTGTTTATGATTTCATTCTAAAAATATAATAAAATTCATATTTATAAGAAATTGAATGAGTTTTGTAATTGATGAACAGTATAATCATCTAATAATTGACCAATTTTTTTAGCCAAGATTTTTTTTACATGTTTTAGAATGTTGGTTTAATTGAAAATTAACAAACAATGAATAGTTTATCTGGATAATTAAAGTAACCCATGTGATTCATTGTTATTCATTCTCTACTATATTTCTATTGTCAATTTAACTATATCTATTGAAGAATTATTCAAACCACAATTCTTTTACTTCTAAATAGTTTATTTCAATAAAATTAATTATTCTATGATTTTTTTAGTTCTTTTTTTCAAGATTTCACTAATATTGTCTTCTTATTGGATACAATACCCTATTCAATTTTGTCTAGTAATTTTAATTTGATAAAATTAAATGCTTTTTTCCATCAAAATTCTGTGTTATCTTTCACTATGGGCATGGTCAATAGAAAATAAATGGCATTATAGTTTGGAATAGTCACTACACAGACCCTAACCTCCCCCATGTGGTCACCTGACACTGTAAATATGGTGTTTGTGCATGAATCTTCATGGAAGATAATTAATCATGTTAGATTTAAATAAAAATTACATAAAAATAAATAAATTTAACATATGAATAAATTAAATGATTTAAAAATAAATGAAATAACTAAAATATTTAATACTCAAAATAATTTTTTTTAATTTATTATTTTTAAAATAAAAATGAATTAATGATTTAAAATTTAAAAAATCAAATTTAATAAACAAAAATATTATTTTGAAAAAACAATAAAGGCTGAAAATTAAAATAACATATGTTCAATCAACATTATTATTAAAAAAAATAAAGAATAAAAATAATGTTGTTAATAATTTACGTTCACATAGAATAAAAGTGATGGATTACGAAAATATATTTATTCAACAATAAATTAGTAAAATAACAAAAAAAAAATTGATAAAATATATATTATAATATAAAATTCTAGATGTAAATATTTGATTCCCTATTAACATCAATTACAATTTATTGAACTAAAAAAATTATTTTTTCATTAAAAATAAATTAATTACCTTAAATGATGAGGTAACAAATGAAATAAAAGCCACTTAAAATTCCCTTATCCTTAATAAATTGAACTCTTGTACAATTCAGTGTTTTATATTTAATTACAAAGACTCTTAAAAATAATGATGATTATCCAGACCAAGTTCTACTACACCTGGACAAACTAAAGAAATCCATAAATCCATTAGTTACATGAAATTTTCATGGATATTACGTGATTAACAATCGCTACCTTACTTTATAAAAAATTGAAATTCCAGTTTTTGGTTGGATGGACACTAATATCTAAGTGGAATTAAATCTATAATAAGAGGAACATTCAGCTTTCACACTCTCCTGGATTCCTCAGACCAAAGTTCTACTTTCCCATTCATTTATATACATCAAAAATATTTTCTTGTAAATAAATTACCCCTTCTTTTTTAATTTCAATATTCCCATCATCTAATTGAACTAGTTTATTGTAACGCCCTTTACTTGAATTTTTCCCATTCATAGATTTTCCAAAGTAGTGTGAAAAACACTTATGGAATTTGAAAATGTATTTTATTTAATTATATAAACTCACCCAGTGCCCTTGTCTCCAAGACTCACTATGGAATCTTAATTTCCCATTTTATATAGAAAACTGACCTAGTTTACCACCTGAATAGTACTTCAGGCTGGTCTTCCACTAAGCCATATGCACACTTCCCAATATTCCAAAGGCTACTGACTAGTAGTGAAGGTTTGATAGGTGTTAATAGGGAGACTATATCCTATGGGGGTAATGATAATAATGGTCAATAAGTAAATATAGTAGTGGAGGAAGACCATAAATTAGTGGAAGAGACATAACTCAGCCAAATATTATATAAATCAATAGTAGAACATAATACCATTTGTATAAAAGGCATATCATATCAGGTCATTCAAATAGTATATAAACAAACACAATCGCTTATGGCCAACCATTAGTACATACATATTTAAAGCATCTAGACAAAATGGAAAACTCTAGCCGATGAATGAATCATCACATTCTCATACCATCCATTCTATACATAAGGTCTAACTCGGTCCTTACGGTCTTTTCCTCAATCTTAGTCATTTACCTGATTGAAAAGACCTAAAGTCTACACACGTCCCGAAGGGCCCGTGTAGGGTGTGAGAATAAATATCAGTTGTCCACCACCAATATGTGATAATATCACATCCACAATTGTTCCAGCATATATGAATGTAAAATAAAAAGGGTATCATAGCCTCATTTTATAATAACTTTCTTACCATGTGATCAGTAGCCACACAGATGTGCTTAACCTTCTTTGACCATTGCTAGTATAAATACCTGAATACATAGCCCTAGTTTTATATATGGATTACATCACATGTATATATATATATAACTATAGTGATGATGATATTTGGATTGGTGCCAAAGTAATCCCATTATGAAGTCATCCCATGTGAACCCTCATGTTCCGCCTATATCATATCACCTAGCCCCTTATGCCCATAGTCAAATATCCAACGTCCAAACGGCATGACCAAACAATAAGTACATGGTCCCTTGGACCTCAGATCAGAAAATCAAAGTCAGCTTGACGCTCAATATCCCAAGGCATAGTGATTTCTATCCTTTATGTAATAATCATCATTTGATGAAAAGTCGATTTACCAAGCTGTATCAATATATGTCCTCCAAAGATCATGTCCTACTACCTCTAGTATCATGGAGATCCCCATCCCATATCCAATGGTTTCAAAACAATCAAATAATGGTCCATCACCATTCACATGCATTTTTTTGTTAGTGCACCCACACATAACTAATAGTCAACACCATCACCTACGACACATAGCATGTGGGGTCCTATACCCACAAAGAGTGGTCAAGACCACCTCAACTAAGTCATATCTATGTTCACATGAATCCAATTGTGCGCCATCCAACAAACAGTAAAAAATCACCAAAACCCTTAGAAAACCCATATTGCACCTCATTCCCCTGTGACCATTTCTCCAAATCCCAATGTTCAACACCATCCAAATCCAAAAGGTCCATTTACCCCATACCGATGACCTCATCACTTCAAATCCTGACAATGGGTTCACCTCCACCAGGTGATTATAATCACCCCAATTATCCGAGGAAAATACAAAATTGGAAACCCACATTGCCTCCATACAGGTGATCAACATCACCTCATTACTATGGCCCTTCCCATCCTTTTCCCATGAAACTCATTAATTTCATATAAACAATTCAATTTAATTCAAATCATATGCCTGGACTGACTATCGAGGCTGGTTGAGGACCCTTACTTGTCTTGACCCTTTATAGTGGATCAAGAAAATTCCTACAGGCATATCATATCATTATTAAAAAAAATTAATAAACATGAATTTAATTAATTATGGTCTCACTCGGACAACCCACATGGAGTATATGAACACACCCCTGAAACAAACAATATAACAAGGAGAATTATAGGAACTACCTACCTTGTAGTAGTAGGCATTCAATCATATGATATCTCCTAATAAATCTAGCCAAAATCGGAAGAAAATTAAATTTTAGATGAACTACATGAAAATAGAAAAAGAGTAATCATGTGGATATAGAATTTCGTAATTTGAGATAAACAAAGAATAGGTACTATCATAACAATGGAATTACAAACACAAATCTATAGCCACTAACAGATCAAATATAAGAGTTTGTATGAAGAAAATCTCTAAAAGCCTAGTGGGAGAAGGAAAATGGGAGTTCTCTCTTCAATCTATGTGGGTGGAGAATATAATAGGAATAATTGAATAAGAATGAAGGAGGTGAATTTTGTACATTCACAACTTTAAGTGAACCGCACGATTTGGCTAACCATGATCCAACCATGTGGTTTTCTCTGCCTAAGCCCCACGCATGCACTGGCTAGGTGCATGGTTTTTCAAATTGTGTGAAAACTTTGTGAAATACCTCTATTAAGAAAAATAAAGGATTCTAACAACCATTAACCCCCTCTTTAATGGTTTTTCTAACTATGTCTAGTGCCATTAGAGGGCTACATATTTACTCTTGAGAGGCTTCATCGTTTTTCAAAACCATGCGCCTCTATCAGTGTGTTCCTGAAACTATGTTTCTAGGGCTCATGCACATGAAACTCAATAAAAAACCAAATTAAATTTTCGTAAATTAAAACTAGTCCAAAAACAAGGACTGAGGTCTATCAAAATATCATAATTAGGTTCCAAATATCCAAAATAAGGTTTTTTCACTCAACAAACATGAACATTTAAACATGTTGATGAATTTTGACCCGTTCAAAAACCCAGGATGTTATAATCTCCCCACATTAATATAAATTATCCATAGGTTATCAATAATTTTCTAGAGATTTTATCGAACATACTCATCTCATCAAAATCAACCTATTCTACCCCAATCATGAAATCATAGGTCAACTACCCTAGTGGCACTCCCCACATTGAGAGTTTTATACCATGTTGTTTCCTGAACTAAAACTCAAATATCCCAATGGTCCATCGGACATCCCCAGAATCATATGTACCCCCATGAAGTCTCATCATGACTAAACCTCATCTTGTGCTCATGTCTTACCTATGTCATATTTGACACCCATCAAGGCCCTTATCTCAACAAATTCCCAAAAGTACATGTTCCATAAATGAAACTTCTAAAAAACCACACCTAATCAGGTGTAAATATATCCTATATCTAAAAATATTCCAAAAAATCCAATGTATCAATAGATTTCCATTATAAACCGACATAATATATACATATTGTTAACCATAAAAACCCTAATTCCTAAGCACCTCATATAGAACTCACATTGCATCGATGCCCTGATTCCTAAGGACCTCACATACAAGTCTACATCGCATCAATTCCCACAATATTTCCTAGTGACAACTATCCTCTTCTGTATATATATATAATTCATCTATATGGATTCCAACCTACTAACTAGTTCATGGTTAGTCTAAAAATAGTACATATACACCTCGTTCATCAAAACAGACCCAATCCAAACAAAAAAAAACATGGTCATGATTTCAACCATATATATACCTTTAACTATAGTCAGTTCTATATAATTCTCTACCCTTGGAATCTCCACTACGTGCACCTGACCTGAATCATAACTATCTAAGGCTTTTCCTCCCTACGGAGCTACAACAGCTGCTTCCCACTGACCCCACCATTGGTACCCACTCTCTCTACCATGACCTTAGCAAGTGGTTGAATCCCAAACAATAGCTCCTCATAATTCTCCTGGTATGACTTCAAATCCCTATTTTTTTCCCAATCCATTACTCCCATTTATCTAAGAATTTTTCTTACATAACCACTCCAAATGGCCCATAAGTCCACATGTATGATACTCCTTCGGATCTCAATGGAACTAGGTTCGAACATGTCATAGTTTTCTAAACTAGAATCGTACAGCTGAAGACCCATTCCTCTGTGGTCTACCAGATTCTTTAGCCTAAACTTCCCTATTGATACTCCTTACATGCCTGCTTCTTGGTACCTAAGTTATTGCATCCGAAATCAATCTATGTCATCAACCTACTCGAATATGATGGGTATATTAGATTACCCCTGGCTATCTGCACCTAGTTTACCACCTCTAAAAGGGACAGCAGCCTGATGGTGTTAACCTATACCTTGATGGAATTCCGAAAACCATAATCAAATCACCACAATATATAGATATAATTTCCCACAATAGCATGTGAAAACCATGATAGGTCGGTGAAGTTTTCCATTCAGTCCATGACTGATGTACACCCTGTTGTCGGTTCATGAAATCTGTGGATCTATCTACCCTCATAATCTATAGAGAGTAGTGATCAAATAAACTTTCCTCAAAATACTTCCAAGAAATACATGCATGTCTTCCTACCTAAACCTGTACATTCCCACTATATTTTTTTAGTCCCCTAAGAATGTATGTCACTATCTTCAACCTCCTCCCTAGGGGGTTTCTGAATCTGATCAAGGATTGTCCACACCAAATCTATCATTTTTTGGGTCATCTTTGGTCCACCCTCACCCGAAAATAGAAATGGGTGATGATATTGAAAACCCCATTTCAGGTTCTCTATAGATGGATCGGCTCCCTAAGCATCCCTATTTATTCCATGTATAACATGAACCATGCTTTCTTAAAGCTTCTCATCAATCCATGGCCCAAAATATATCATCTGCAGCTATGCTTCATGTACTTCTAACTATACCTATGGATCATGATCATCCTAATAATCTAGGTCTCATCATGACCCTTAGGGGCCTCATCTCATGCACACTCATGAGTCACCATATCACTACCCTCCTGATCCTCCACTAGAATCCATCTAAGTGGTATCTCACAAAATAAAAACAGAATTTTCAAATATATAAACTATATATATATATATATATATATTAAGGATAGGGAAATATATAATATGTAGTACATCTCACCACCCTTACACTACCCTACCACATCATGTCACAAGACATCCAGCCTCAAGGCCCCCCACCCACCCATATTAGGGTCTGGTATCAAGTATCATTCAGCCTTAGGGCCCCCTTACCACCAACATCAAAGTCATACATCACATATAATTCAGTCTCATTGACCTTTGTCTTCCCGTAATAGGGTCAATAATCATATATAATATACATAAACTTGAGGTAGATAAGAAAAATTCCACCAAAGGGGATATACAAGAAAACATAGTCTAGCTTCTTTGTTTTCACTTCAAACAACTCACCCTCTAGCATCATCTCTGCCTAAAATTATCAAGGTATGGACCATATATCACATGAATATAGAATCACATATTTATTTCTTTGGAACCACATTCCAGGGATAATTGAGTATAATTCAACCAAATGAGCTTAAGTGAGAAAACATTTTTTAGCTTCTTTATTGACACTTTTAATAGACCAACCCCTCTGAGCACAATCTAGGATCCCAATGAAAGTCCTAAGAAAAAAATCATAGGATCCTATGTTCCTATCTGATGCATAATAAATCATCTGTTTCCATACCGGGTAAGGTTCCAAATCCACATAATAGATAACAATCACACTCAAGTGTGCCACTCAAGGTGGAAACGAAATCAACATTAAAAAAGAAAATCAGAACATCAATTTACCACCCCTAAAAACATGGTCAATCCCCCATGCAAGGGGTTTTAGGCATCCAAAAATGAGCATTGTACCTAGTCTCGACTACGTACTAGTCTCTAGTCTACCATATCATAAATAGTAAGACAAAATAAAGAAAATAAATGTCCTTTGATATTGTTTTTATCCATCCAAACCGAGCTACTTAATCCTAGAATTGAATTTATATGATACCATTTTTAGAAACACAACAATATGTTCCACCTAAATAGTGATCTATGCTGATTTTCCACTAGGATTTAGGCATTCCTCTCCATATTCTAATGGTTTTTGACTAGCAACGAGGGTCTAAGAGGTTATTATAGGGAGACTATACCTAATGGTTGTGGTGGTAATAATGGTCCATAAACAAATATATCAGTAGAATACAGGAATAAATTAGTGTAAACCACAAAACTTGGTAGATGAATACATAAAGAAATATGAGAAAAAATACAATTTTCACACAACACATATCATATTAGGTCATAAAAATAGTAGATAAACAACCAGGGTCACACATGGATGACCATCAATACATACATATAAATCATGATGAACAAAAGGAAAAATCTAGATTATAAAATAACCACAATTGTTCATGGCCATCCATCCCATGAAAAGGGTCCAAACCGATCACTAAGGGCCATCCTCTTAGATTGGTCCCTTACATGATCATGGAGACATTAATTCTACATATATCCTGAAGGGCATGTGTAGGGTGTGAGAATAAATATCAGTAGGCCACCACAAATGTGTGTTTTTCTTGCATAAAAAATTATATAGGTGTATATGAATATAAAATAAATACCGGAAACACACCCATTTAATAATAACCAACTTTTGTTGTTCTCAACAGACTTAAGGAAGCACTCTACCTACTTTTTCGATTGCTGGTATAAATGCATGTTTCGTCGAGATATATGGCGTTGAATGGGTTTCACTCATCGTGTTACCATTTTCAGTTTCCCCTAAAACTCCCAATGGTTCCCCTATTCATATCTGGGTAAAGACCTACATTCCAAACGTCGACATTAATTTGGGTTTTTAGGCCCAATGACTCTTAGGGACTCACATTGGTCAAGTGGATGGGATGCCAAGATCATTGCACCCTTTTTGGGGGGAATTATTTCCTACTTCGGAACTCTCTTATAGATTTAAGATATGTTCATGAATCTCTTATTAATATCGATACCAGACTAGTTACCCTAAAGAAATTACTTTAGGTCAATTTTCATTTATATTCCAAATATTTATATATCATTGGTGAGTCCATCTGTATGTGTCGGAGGTTCTTAATAATTCACAGGTAGCATGTGGATACTTATATGATGAAACCATATAACCAAGTGCTTCAGATCATGCTCTCATGTGACGAGGTAATTAATATTCAAAGAATGGTATTGAGCCATTATGAGGTATCCTTTGTATCCTAATTATTATAGGAATAAAAACCCATATAGTTTGTTTAACCCATGCAGTTTTATGTCATTCATAAGGACTTATATGGGTGTCCTATAAAACCATCAAGATCGGGTCCTAAAGGGACTTCCTACATATCCCAAATTTAGAGAGAATCAGAGTTATCATAGTTCATTTTATTATGAACCCGCTGATGGGTTTGAGGTACTTGGGAGCATGATTATAGATTATACTTAGAATGATGTCAATGCATGAGTCATATTCCTATTCGTGGATCGATTAATAAGGATGGTAGAACTATAGTAGGATTTAATATTGTAATATAAGAATAATTTGAATGGGAAGGGGCTTATACAGAGTTGTATGCCTATTGTAGCACGATCCTTAGGAAGGCTTCCTACATATCTCAGTTATGGTGGGAATCCTAGTTCTTGTAGTTTATTTGTTCTCTTAACCCACTTATGGGTTAAGTTGAATGGTTACACTCAGAGTCATTATGGTCACCCTCAGGGTTTTAGGAGTTCTAAGAACCTATACCAAGGTGGAGTCACTCTTGATTATAGAAATATTATATTATGCCAGTAGTTGGGGCTTATGCACTGAGGTTTCCCAATTGGTAAACTCATATCATATCATTGGTTGGGGATTATGCTCTAAGGATACTCATTTGTTCAGTTCATACACTCTGAGGTTGCTTGATTGGTCCACTCATTCCATATCCCCTAGTGGATTAAGGAGAGGTGGTGACAACATTGATGGCTTGTCTGAAGGCATGATTTCAGTGGGGTCACATGAGTGTGTGACCTAACTCCTCAAGGACACTTCCCCTGTCAAATGGGTATGTGGCTGAAGATTCTATTCCAGGGCCCACATGGTGTGGGTCCAAGTAGGTATTATGGAGATGATTGGAATTTCCCAAAGGATTTTTCTAACATGTCTTGAGCATCTACTAGGCAATTTTTTATTGTTATCCCAATATGTTGGGAGACCTATCTAATGTGGTAGAGACATCCAAGTGTGTATGTCTGATCAATTATCATGCCTTTGATATCTCTATATGGGTGACATAAACATGTCGAAGATGCTTTCCATGACCAAAGCTGGAATGTTTGAGGACTCATGCATGATCAAAAATATTGTATCAAATGCCTTCTCCTGGTCATGGAGGACATGGGAGTGGTGCTTCGCATGACCGTATTTAGCATGTCCGGAGTCTTACGCATGATCAACCTACTTATTTCAGTTGCCTTAACCTAATCAAGGAGGACTTGTATGAGGTCTTGCACATGATCAACTAAATTGTCTTATATTTCTTTTCTTGTCCATGGAGGACATGTCAAAGGTGATTCACATGACTGGGTGAACATGGTAGGGGTATCACACATGACTAAAATAAGAGGTCTGGTTGACTTGTTTGGAGGTCTTGCAGAGACACGTTATGGACTTCCTGGGTGTTTATCATGTCTTTTAGTGGCCATGATTACCTCTCGCATCATCCCTTTCAATATACTTTGTATCATTCCTTACAGTTCAAGGATTATGAGGGATGTCCTAGGTGTGTCTTATGTCTTCTAGCAACAATGAGTACCTCTCGCCTCCTCCCTTTGGATCTCCATTGTATCATTCTTCAAAGGATAGGGCTTATGTGAGTTCGTATGAGTAATGCATACGATTTGTAGTTGATTTTTTGATGATTCCTTGCAAGACCAATATTTTCCAATTGAAGGGTGTGAAAGCATGTCATGGGAAAATTCTATTTTTCCTTAGGGAATCACAAAGCTTCCCGAGAATACCCGAGGACTTTGATGTGGCGGGACGGACGTGTCTAGGGTCCTATCCAAGCGCTATCTCATGTCAATATGAACATGTTTATGAAAAATTTAAAAGAACTTGTCACGTGTCAATGACTTCTAGGAAATTCCATCCTAACTTCTCCAGTTCTTATCTTGGGATAATACAGATGTGTCGAGGGGCTGTTGTTGGATCGATTAGTCTTTTACTCAGGTTGTCACATGACCATGGTGACATGTCAAAGAGGTTTTTGTGAGATCAACACAACTTATCAGAGAGTGTCTTGTGATTAACCTGGCATGTCCAAGGTTTCCTATGGACATCGAATGACCATTGAAGCATCTCATGATCGTATGTCCTTGGACCATCTACAAAGCGGGGTCATGAAAATATTATTAGGGTCTTGCATATGTTCAAGTTCTGTAAGTGTGAATTGAAAGGAATCATGCCTTATGTCTATATAAGAGATATTTTTCTAGGTGTAGGGATGTGTATATCTAGTTTGTGCCAAGATCGTACACATATTTGATGGGATCACCATGTACAAAGGCGCCGCATGGTGCTTGTCCACTCATGCGACCACATGTATTCAACCACAATCTTGTGATAGGCTTGGTGGTGATATATGAAGGTTGTGTCCCAAAATATTCATGTTTATGGGTAAAGTCATGTGTTTCTTGGTGATGGTTTCATGGCCCATGAGTCTCACACCCTCAATATATGTCCCTCATGTCGAGGCTGTCTACTTGGATTCCTCGCGTCGAGGAGGCCATTTCTTAGGCCACATGCATACATCTTGAGACACAAGGGATTTTTGTATGATCGTGGATGGAGTCTTGAGATAGTCCCTATGGTCATTCATTGGGGGTTGGGTATTGGGGACATCACATCCATGGGTGAAGGTACACGCTAGAACACACATGCAGTAATGAATGATTGAGAATAAGGTTTGTGTACATGCATCACGAGAAAATAGGTTTACAGCATCACATGAGGACTTACGTGATTTCAGAGGCATGCCCATAGATTCTGGCATGGGAACTCCATGCGCCTCAGGTACTTCACCAGATGGCCGATCAAGGGCATCACATGACCAAGGGATCCTTTTTCATGGTTTCATGAAAACGGTGGCATTTCCATCATGTGGTCGCAGGATCTATCAAGGGCCATGCGAGAGACACACATACAAGCACTATATCTTGGCTCGCAAATAAGGATATGTGGAAATGGTCCTCATAGGGGATGAACCTTCTATGTCCGGATTGATGAATAGGTGGGTTTGTTCACGAGTACGCATGCATGCATGTTGGTTAACTTAGCTTTCTTCTCAGGAGCATTCCTTCTTTCTTGGCTCTTTCTTCCCTTATCCATTGTGTGCATTCTTCTAAATGCAGTTGGGCTTTATATAGGAAATGGGAGGTTGATTCTTCTACTTCTTTGAAAGGGATAAAGGAAACATACCCTTGGAGATCGCATCACATGATCACTTCATCTGATCAGGCGATTCCTCTATGCCATCACGTGATCAGAAAAAATTCAATTTACATCAGATGAAAAATACACAGAGCCATAATGGTTCATGGTCTCTGAAATAATTTCTACTCCTTGGTTCCCATCTTTGACTCAGTATCATGATAAAAGGATGATCATGTGACAGCTTCGATCTCTTTCAGGGATCTTTTATAAGGCTAGTAGAGCTCGCGGTTGGATCTCATGATGGTTTCAGACTCACTCAGACACCAGTGCAAGGCTGGTGATAGAGACAATGAAGATCATCGGGGTATCATGTCCAAAGCGATACCTCTTAAATCCTCAATCCTTTACGTATTCCACTTCCATATTCTTATTCCAAAGTCTTAAAATATTTGGCAGAAAACTGTGAAATGCACTAATATTAGTTCCAACAAAATTCCCCCTAAAATGATATTCGTTGGAACAAAAGAATATCATTGTAAGGTAAACATATATCACTTGGACACACATCAGAATATATGAAGGTTCTATATATTGAACTTCCTGAGAGTATTTGTCCTAATTATGTTTGGGGAACTCTCAAGTGCTATGAGGATAATACATCTTGCCACAAATTCTTGGTTGAATCCAATATAGAAAGTATCTTTATCTTGGGGAATGGGTAACATGAAATTGGAATGTATATAAATTCCAAAATATAACAAGGATTGGGGGGAAAACTTGTGGATGGATCCACATTAATGAACTTGGATGTCTCTATATATCCTATGACAAAGGGGATCAAGCAACACATTGTTTTGAAACATATCCCTATGAAAATCAAACTGACGCATAAGGGGAATCAGTTCATAGATAAAGGGCTCTTTGATAAATATACTTACATATATCTAGCTTATATGTAGGAGGGGGATATCACTATTTTTTTGTGATGAAACCCCATATGAAGATCTATGTTTTGATGGAGATGTTGATCAGATCATCCATGTTGCTTGTTCTTCTTGTGTAGTACCAAACTGATCTAATTTCCTTGATTTGATTTATTAACTTCCAACATGTTTCTATTAAAGAAAATTTCATGAGTCCCCACTAACATGAAACCCTTCATTGATGCACCTACTCCAGTATTCTTGAGATCATCTGATTTATAATGATAGTTTAGACATGGTATCCTTCTCGAATGCTATATTTTTTCCTAAGTCAAGGGACTTAGGGAGCATAACTTGATTTTTTCTAAGTCTATATGATGGGCCCCACAAGCTTTTTATATCTTTTTTTTCTTTTTCCAAACTTTTTCCTAATATTCATATAGAGGAAGACTTAGCGAGCATGGACTTGGCTTTTACTCGGGCCACCTTCTTACCAGTTTTAGACCTGAAAAGTTTTTATGCATATTCCATATTATAGATCCTCAATATTGTATGGATCACCCAAAGTGTATGTCAAGTAAAAAGATACACTTATTTTTTTAAATATTCCCTTACCAAGTTTTCATCATTTCAGGTATCATGTCTCTTTCTATTTAAAGGTTCTGCATGATAGACCATTATTATGTTGTAGTTTAGGGTCTTTGAGATCGGACATTTGGTGTACTGTTGTTTAAGGTCGTCTAGCTTGGACTATTAGTGTTCCAGGTAGTTTAAAGTCTTAATAACATGACTTTTATGGACTATGGGTTTAACACCTCAATATTCCATGGTACGTTTCCCTTTTAATAGTGCAATAGCTTATGTTGTACGAAACATGGAGTTTTCACACACCACGACCAATCAAACTAGCCGTTATGAATAGTAATATCCAATTTTTTAAATTTTTAAATTTTATTTTTCAAAATGAACTTTATTTTTGGATTTGTAATATCAAAATTTTCTTAGGTTGAATTTTTGTTATTTTTCTGAAAACTTTCAATTTTTGATTAATAGTGAAAAAAACTTCGTTATCAGTTAAGAACGAATTTTTATTTAAATAATTAGTTATTTTATTTAAATTTATATTATGTAAAAATAGATACATAATACCTATAAATGTAAAATTTGATTAAATGGATTCATTTTATAATAATATTATATATATATATACAATTTTATTAAACATTTTACCATCTTTTACCCACTTTCTAGGCGCATTTTCCCATTTACATAAAACATAATTTTATCGCTTCTATGAATTGAATTTCAAAAATCTATGAGCCACGGTTGACATCAGTAAGAATAATGTTGTTCAATAAGATGAAAATATTTTTTCTGTGAATAGTGACTTTTGACTTTTATTTACCACAGTTAAAAGTAAATAGGGTAATTAAATGTAAAATTGATATTATAATTACCATAAAACATGTCATAATTCTATTTTATAAGTGTATTTCGACCAAAATTAAAATTAGGTATAAAATATGATCCTTTTGGTCCACTTGGATTGTATTAGGAAATTTATTATTATTTTATTTAATAAAGAGTTAAAAGTTTTAAATTCAAATTTTCGTAACTAAAAAATAATTAATATAGGGTTACACATAAGATAAACTCAACTATTAATATTCATTATAAATATAAAAATATTTCCTACATAATTTTATTTATTTATAATTTTTATACATTAAATATTTAAATTTATTTATGACACAATGTTGATGCAATAATTACCTTATAAATGAGAGATTAAATTAATTGACATTATAAATATCCAAATAAAGGTAAATTGAGGATTTTAATAGATTAAAAGAATTTTATAGGTTAATATGACATTTTAGGGTTGATTAAATGAATTTTTTTTGAATTTATCAAGTTGTTAAGACTTTTACAAAAATCAGATACTAAATAGTGTGAAAATTGACATAAATGAGTTTTTAAAAAATACTAAATTATTAAATGATATAATAGTCTAAAAAATATAAGGTTTGTCCAAAGGACTTATATAATAATATAAATGTCATTAATTAACAAATTGGGGTTCTCTTGTCATTTTATAGTATGTTTAGTAACCATATAATATAAAAAAAGGAGACACGGTAAATGTTAAACTATTTAACCAAGAGTTAAATCTAAAAGATAAGGTTAATATGGTGACCTAATCCTTTCTAAAACCAATTGGTTGTGATATTTTAAACCCATACCCACCTTTTTCTTATAAATAAATCCTTTTGGAACCATTATAAAATGAAAATTATTTTGTTATAAAATAACATTTCATGCTTTTCCTAAAGTGACCCTCACCTCTCTTATAAAAGAGAACTTCCCCTTCACTCAAAATCACACCTCCAAAGCCATTTGGATTGGCCAAAACCAGCCCAAATATCCTCCCAACATCCCTAAAATAATCTTATAGTCATTCCTATTATTATAAAGCCAACCTATGGAGCCCTTTTGATCCACTCAAAAGGAAACACCCGAATAAGAGGTAATAATTTTATCACAACTTTCAATGTTCTTTTCTTCTTCCACATCCTCTTTCATTGTTGTTTCCATACCAAAATAATAACTCCAGTAACATATACATATAATTATGTTATAAAAACATGGTACAACCATATTCATTATTTTATCCATCCTATGAATGAAAAAATCACTATATGTGTGTACGTACAGCTTACCGTGTCCATGAATGCGATGAGATTCATTTCCCATCATAACCATTCAAGAATAAATATAATTTTATTATTAAAAAATAAGTTTTAAGAACATTATATCATTATGTATGGGAATAAAATAAATCCTATCCATAGAAAACATGACTTACATAAAAAAACATATAAAGAAAAATGAATCAGTTAACACCTGAAATGATGATACTACTGAAATATTGTTAACAAAGAAATATTAAAAGATCATATATGATATCATTTTTTTGTATATTATTCATTTATAATTTAATATCAAATATTTCACCATTATAAAGGAGGTTAACATACCCTCAACTAAGGAAAATTACAAGGTAATGGGTTTCTTATCTCACTTTTAATTCCGTGAGATTTCCATTGTTCGCCACTTATTTATTGCATGTGATGTATTGTGTACTACCATTTGATATATATTATCATTATTATATTTATATTTATGGTATTATATGATTCATTTGGTGGTTATTAACTTTTTTTCATACGAATCGATTGATTACAATGTGATAGGGAGTTTTCATCTCACTTTTATTCATGTGAGATTCATGCTATATTTGACACTATTTCCTTTTGTGTGGTGTATATACTTCCCATGTATGTATTATTTTTGTAATATCCTTTAATTTATTTTTATTTACATCTTCATTATATGATCCATCTTTCATGGGATGTATGTTTTGTAATATACCAAATCGGTAAGGGAATTTCTAATTTCAATTTTCACTCATTGGGTTTTATGGAAACTTCATTGATTATTTTACTCTATGATTACATGTTAAATCACTATTTATTTATTTATATAGTAATTTCTACTCCCCATTGTGTGGATATACTTTTGATAAACATAACCACTCCATTTATAAATTCCCATGTCATCAATTTGAACTTCATAAGAGTGATCTTATCTCAATTTCCATTCATTGAGTTAAACATCCATGTCATTTGTGTTGTTTTTACAAGAATATATGTAAATGTACTATGATTTATTTACACAAAATATCCAATATTATAGAGTGTGTTTATATTTGTAACACATAATTAGGTCATTTATTTATTCTTAACTTAAGTATAAAGTCATTATAATGGATTTCATCTCAATTTACATTCCATTTAGACTTCTTTGTTGTTATTCTCCAATTCACTTTTATATGGTGTAAATACTGTTCTCTAACATAGTATATCATGAATCCATTTATAATAATGATATTATAACGTTTTTATTACCTCAATTATTTTAATTCAAGCATCTCTCGTTTGGTTAGGAACTCTAACTAAAATATCATTTTAAATGTTTTAAATATTTATTCTTCTAAATCATTCTCATTAATGTCCATGTTTTAAAAATGGTTTTAAGGATTTCTTTATATGGACATAAATGTTTCAAAATTTAAATTACTTTTAAAATTTTAAAGTGGTATGGGACACTTTTATTGAAAAATATATTTTTAACACCTTCTTCATAAATAGTGATAATTTTAAATGTTTTCAAGAAAAGGGGGATATTTATCTCAAATAGTTTTACTTGTTATTTTCATCTATGAAAATATCCTTCATTATTCTTGATTGAGGTTGATTGATTGTAATAAAATCTTCCATATTGTATTGAATGAGTTATTTTTCCTATGGATGTGCTATTTTTATACCATTCATGGTTTGTGATTAAAATATTAACATTTTGTATACTAGTTTTAATATATTCTTCCAAATCAAAATCCTGAGATCATTGGAATTAGAAGTGAACTATTTGTTGCAATGATGACATAGTTGACTTAGGCTATTAATGGTGGTGGTATACATGCACGAGATCATCCAGATCAACCAAAAAGGAATTTTTCAGTAGTGGAGCATTTCATTAGGAAACATCCCATTTCATTTAGAGGATCATCTGACATTGTTCTAGATGATGGATGGATTAAAGCACTAGAAAATATTTTTTATGTCATGGGGTTTTCATAACATCAAATGGATAGTCTTTTTGTTTACCATTTTGATGGTGAGTCTAATCAGTGGTGGTCGATGGTGAAAATATCAAGGATAGTGAGGAGATTGATAATTGTGATTGGGATGAATTCGAAGGTATGTTTCTTGAGAAATATTTTCCTAATGTGGTTCATCTTAGGATGAAAAAAAAGATCATGGAATTGAGGTAGGAAAATGACTCAAAGGAAACTTATGAAGCAAAAATCACCCGACTAGCAAGGTATGCTCCAAACATCATACACGATCTTGATAGTAAAATAAATCATTTTTACTCTGGATTAAATCCAAAGTATCAAATGGTTTTAGCTTCTCGTGAGTTCAAAAGTTATGAAAAACATGTTTGATATGAGGAGAAGGTGGAAATGGATTTTTCTGATGATCAGGTGTTCTTTGAAAGACAACAGAATAAGAGGTCGAAGTGGAATACGAAAAGGAAGAACTCAGAAAAAATTTCTGATGGTAAGAAACATAAGTTTACAGTTTGTGAAAATTTTGGTAAAAACCACACTAAGGAATGTCTTTTGAATTCTGGTATGTGCTGTTGATGTGAAAAAATGGGACAAAAGGCTCATAATTATACTAAAAAATATAAAGTTAATGGTAAGAAAAAATATTATTTACAGTAAGTAAAATGTTTTAAGTTCAATTATATGGAACATTATGCAAATTAGTGTCCAACGAAGAACTCAATTGAGGGAAAGTAGCTGCACTACAATCCGAAAGGGGTGGTGAAATCCTTTGCAACTACTTCAGAAGATTTTGGGCCATCGAATGAAGTAGTATCAGGTACACTGTTTGTTTATTCAGATTATTCCAATGTGTTATTTGATTCCTAGCCTACACACTATTTCATTTCTGAGAAGCTTTCTAGTAAATTAGGAATTCCATCTCAATATATGAATCCTGAACATATGGTAAAAACACCAGGAAGAAATGTTAAGAGAAAAAGATATTATAAGAACCTTCATGTCCTTGTGTGTGGAAAGAATCTACCTTCAAACCTTTTTGTTTTGCCTCTAGTATAGTTTTATGTTATTTTGGGTATTGATTGGGTTTCCATTTATCATGTTGGGATTGACTGTAGAGGTAAAGAGGTTTGTTTTCAGAAAGAATTCCAGTTTCTATACAAGAATGAACCCTTAATTTTGATAACATATCAGGAAGATTAGAAACTATTAAAAGATAGAAATGAATATTACCTTGAAAATATTGTTGAAAAAAAGTAACTGTTCAGATTAATGATGTTACAATGCTAAATTTGTATCTTGATATTTTTCCAGATGATTTTCCTGGTATAATACCTTATCGGGAAGTTGAATTTACTTTTAACTTAGTTTCTGATGCTAAGACAATTACGAAACACCTTATCGATTGGATCAAATTGAACTTTTAGAGTTAAAGAAGAAATTTCAGGAGTTATTAGATAAATGTTACATTCGACCTAGCACTTCACCATTGGTTACTCCTGTCTTATTTGTTAAAAATAAATATGGTTCAATGAGACTATTCATTTTTTATAGTTCCTTAAATGACATCACTGTTAAGAACAAGTATCATTTTCCTCATATCGATAATTTGTTTGATTATATTTGGTGGGATGAGTATTTTTCAAAGATTGTCTTGAGGTCGGGGTACCATCAGTTGAAAGTAAAGGAAGTAGACATTCTTAGAAACACATTTTGTACTAGATATATCCATTATGAATTTTTGGTTATTCCTTTTGGATTTACCAATTCACCTATGGTATTCCTGGATCTTGTGAATAGAGTTTTCTATGAGTTCCTGGATATGTTTGTGGTTGTGTTCACTAATGATATTTTCGTTTTTTCCAAAAGTAAAGAGAACCATGAAATTAATTTCAGTATTGTCTTGCAAACCAAAACAGAAAAGAAACTGTGTGGCAATTTTAGAAAATGTGAGTTTTGGTTACAATAAATTTCATTTTGTGGCCACATAGTATCAAAGAATCACTAATAGAAAACTGGGCTTTAGAGCCCCCTTACCTATAGTGACCACCACTGGCGGTCTCTAGGTTTTTCCAAAAAAAGGGAGGCTTTGTTGCCCCCCCCCCCCGAACCCTCCTCCTTCATCCTCTCGCCTCACCGCATCGGTACCCCCCCCCCCCCCGAACCCTATGCCTCCCTCGTCGCCTCGTCATGCACCCTCCCCCATCTTCGCGCGCCCTCCCTCGCCGCCCCTCCCTCGTCGTCGTGCACCCTCCCTCGCTACCCGCCCATGTCGTTGTGCACCCTCCCCCGTCACCGCTCACCCTCCATCGTCGCCCTCCCCCATCACTGTGTGCCCTCTCTCGCCACCCTCCTCCATCGTCGCACGCCCTCCCTCGTCGCCCTCCACCCTTATCCCTCCGGTCAGCCTCCACCCTCCATCGTCTTCCCTCCGGCCACCCTCCGCCCTGCCCTCTGTCTCCTCCGGCCTTCCTCTGACTCTACCCTCCAGCTCTGGCCACCCTCCACCGAGCTCTCTCTCCCCTCCGGCCTCACTCTGCCCTCTGGCCTCCGGCCACCCGCCTCCAACCTCCACCCCCTTCGGCATCCGACCCCTCTTCCCTTCGGCCTCTGCCCTCTGCCATCCGCCACCCCCCCCCCCCCCCCGCACCCTGCCAACCCCCATCCCTTACCTCGCGACACCACCACCGCCCATCCCCTCCCTCACTGTCCTCTCCCTTGTCACACTGTCACCGCCCGGTCCCCTCCCTCCCCACATGGCTACTACTCGTCGCCTCACCTCTACCACCCATCCACTCCAGCTCCCCCTATCCTCGGTCCCCTCCCTCGTCATCCCACCCTCTTTGTCCCACCCTTGCTGCACCATCACCACCTCACCGCCTCCTCTCCTCCTGATCCCCATCGCTGCCACCGCTCGTCCCCTCCTGCGCCACACCGCCTCCGGCTTCGACTCCCCTCCGCTACCTCTCCTCTCCCTCAAAGCGCCGGCTTCAGCTCCCCTCCCTTCCAGGTTTGTAGTGCAATCAGGTATGACATGGGCTTTCACTTACATTATTATTTTATAAATGGTTCACAAAAAATTAATTAGTATTTATTTTAATTATATTTGATATGAAAAATTCAAATGTAATAAGTCTTGTGTAAATGTTTGTTATAGAGATCTTGTTATGGATAAGAGTTGGATTAATCTTCAAAATCGAATGTCTAGAGAATATTTCAATGGAATTATGCAGTTTATTGACTTCACTATAGGATTTGAAAGTGACTATATTAGTTTTCCATGTAGAAAATGTGCTAATAGATATCAATTCACATGAGATACTGTGAGGGGGAACCTATTCTTTAATGGATTTCTAAAAAAATTTAAGAGTTGGACTCGTCATGGGGAAGAATATGTTCGTTGTCAAAATACGGATGAAGTTCAGATGGATGTTGATGCAAGGATGAATGATCCAATACAAGAAATTCTTACTGAAATGATACGTGGGTTGGATCCTGAAGGCATTGACATCCAGAATCTTGAGACTAGTGAGATAAATCTTCGCTCTAGGGCAGATCGTGATTTGATGAGGTTTTATGAAGTACTTGATGATGCAAAAACAGAATTATATCCTAGATGTACTTCTTACAATAAATTGTTTTTTATCGGGGAGTTGTTGCATTTTAAGACTTTGAATCATTGGTCAAAAACATCATTCGACATGCTATTGGTGTTATTGAAAAGGGTTCTTCCTATCGACGCTATGATTCCCAAGTTGTATTACCGTGCTCGTAAGTTGAAAAAGAACTTAGGTTTTACATAAGAGACCATAGATGCATGTGCAAACAACTGTATGTTGTTTAGAAAGGAAAATGCCCATTTGCATATTTGTACGGTTTGTGGTGCTTCCAGGTGGAAAGAGAACAGGGAAAATCAAACTCATAAATGTCAGATTGCGATACAGGGGAAACTGATTGCCATAAAGCAAATGTGTTACTTTTACCTTAAACTGAAGTTGAAAATATTTTTTATGTCATCTAAAGTTTCTAATTTAAGGAGATGGAATGCATAAAGAGTTTATGAAAGTGTTATGTTAACCCAACCGGGAGACTCTCAGGCATGGAAGTATTTTGATAAGAGACATCCCGACTTTGCTAAAAATGTTCGTAATGTCTGATTGGGATTGGTAGTAGATGGTTTCAACCCATTCAAACCTATGGTTGGTGTAACTCATAACACATGGCCCGTGGTGTTGGTTCTGTATAATCTTACCATGCGGCATTGTATGAAGCATCAATTTATATTACATTCCACTCTTATTGATGGACCTAAGAGTCCAGGGGATAAGATTGATGTTTACCTTCAGCCATTGAATGATGAGTTGAATGAATTTTGGGACGATGGTGTGATGACTTATGAATGTGAAACGAATGAAATGTTCAAACTGCAGGCTGCTTTATTGTTGACCATCAATTACTTCCCAGCTTATGCAAATTTATCAGGCTGGAGTACGAAATGGGAATTGGCTTTCCCATATTGCAATAAAAGTAAAACATTTGTATGGCTTAAGCATTCCAAAAAATCGGCATACATGGGTCACAGACGTTTTCTCCCCCCTCAGCACAGGTTCAGAAAGGACAGAGTGGCATTTGATGGTTCTAGAGACTTCAGCCCAGCACCAAGGATCATGAGAGGAATCAAAATGTTATCGTAGATTGAGGAAGAAAACATCCACACGATATATGAAATTCAGGATTTGGTGGATCCTCCAGTATGTAATATTCTTGATGCGTGTAGGTAGAGCAGTCACAATTGGAAAAAGAAAAGTATTTTTTATAGTCTTCCATATTGGAAAACTACAATGCTAAGGAATAATTTGGATGTCATGAACATTGAAAAAAAATGTTTGTGATAACATATTGTGGACCATTTTAGGTGTCAGTGGAAAATGAAAGGACTATGTTAATGCACACCATGATTTGGAAGAAATCAGTTTAAGGAAATAGTTGAATTTACAGTTAGCTAAGGGAAACAAGGCATATATGTCTGTTGCACAGTATATGATGACTAAAAAGGAGAAAGTGACATTTCTTCCCATTTTGAAGATGCTCAAGGTGCTTGATGGTTACTCTTCTAATATTTCATTATGTGTGAATCTGACGAGCAAGACATTGCAAGGGTTGAAAATTCATGACAATCACATAATACTTCAGCAGTTGATTCCAATCAAAATTTACGATTGTTTATCCACCAATGTTGTCCAGCTATTGATTGAGATGAGTAATTTGTTTATACATATTTGTTTATGAAATCAACGAATGAATGATTTAAAAATTTTACAGGACCGAATTGTTCTTACGCTTTGTCACATTGAGAAACTATTTCCCCACTCATTTTTCGATGTTATGGTCCAATTGATAGTGCACCTAACAGATGAATTAATGGTTGTTGGTCCAGTGCAATTCAGGTGGATGTATCCTATTGAGTAGTATTTGAGTACCTTGAAATGATTTGTACGCAACAGAGCTCATCCGGAGGTATCAATAGCTAATGGTTATTTGATGGATGACTGTACTAATTTTTTGTGCAGAATTTCTTACAGATGTTGAAACAAAATTAGATAAGCCCTCTCGTATTCATTATTGTTCAGTTGGAGAAGAAACCACATATGATATGGACAACATCGAGTGGATACAAGCACATCGATATATCTTGTTCAATACTCCATCAGTTGAACCATTAATTCAGTAAGTATCTTATCACTTTTATTGTTTAACTTTTACATGTTCATTTTTTCATAAGTTGATCATTTAATCATCACGGTATCATTTACAGGAAATACATTAATGAGATAAAATAAGATATGTATCGCGCGACAGAGTTGCAAATTCAACAGTATAATTATGCATCATATCATGATTGGTTTGAGGATTATGTATGTATAAATTGATTTTCATTATGAGTGAATTATTATACTAATTTCTTTCTGCATATATCATTATTGAATTCTATGAATTATGTAGGTTCATAAGCTGATGGAGTTAGGGTACCCCACCCTAACTGAAGAATTTATCCAACTGGATGAGGGTCCATCTATAACGGCTCGTCGTTATAAATCTATAGATGCTAATGGTTTTAGATTTCGTATTAAAGATGTTGACAACAAATGATCAACCCAAAATAGTGGAATCAGTTGTCCATTGTTCGATTCTGGTTATTACTATGGTCAATTTATAGACATCATTGAAGTTGTATACACACACGGGTTGAAGTACATATTGTTAAAGTGTCATTGGGTTGATCCAGTGCATGGATGTAAAGTCGATCAATATTAGTTTTCATTGGTGAATTTTATATATATGTTATACATAAATGAACGATTTGATAATGAACCTTTCATTTTGACATCACAAGCAGAACAAGTATTCCTTGTTACTTTGCCTTCGAATCCATGTTCGCAAGTTGTTGTCAAAATGTCTTGGTGAGGAGTGTTTGTATTTGAACAAAATGGACCAGAGACTGTTCCTTTTGTTTCCCAACAGCTTGATCAACATTCCATAGTTCAACAAGAAGAATATATTTATTGGGTCAGAGTAGCTATTGTAGGAGAAATGGTCGATTTTCATGCTTAATGAAAGGTATAATTGTTTTCCCGCTATTCAGCCTAGGATATCATAAATTATCTAACCATTTTATAAATCCTTGTAAGTTTTAATCCTCACTTTTGGAAGTTTATTCAGTTATAAATATTTAGGGTGATTTAACTCATGTTATATGTTATTGTCGGTGTATCTTCCCATTGAGGTATTCTTCATTTGGTTCATGTGCTGGTTGAATTTTTATTAATTTAATTTGTAATTTGGCTATGCATTGATTGGTTTTGTACATAATTTGTATATCTGTTTTGTTAACATTCTGATTTTTTAAAATTCATTCACAACTAATTATTCAATCCATTTTTGTTTGATTAAAAACTGTACAAGGTTGATTTTTTTTAAAATAATCCAATTTATCAATTGGACACTTTGGATAGTCCCCTTACTAATGTTTTCTATGACTGCAGGAATGTCAGGGGAAGAGGCAGCAGATCCACATCATCCATCTGAGGCATCTACGTCTCAGGGTCGAGGTATGTTTGAATGTCATTGTCTCTATTTTTTATGTAATTGATAAATATATATATATATATATATTTATTTATTTATTTATAACATCTGTCAAATTATATATAAAATTGTTTTCAATAGGATCAGACTTGACTGATTCTTCCTCTCACAAGAGAGGCCCTGGTCGTGGCATATTATCATGGAATTCCGACACGACATTTGATGTTTTCTTTTGATGAGGTATTTCATCCTGTGGGATAGAATGCCCCTGCATTTATTTGTCTGCTGGGTCATATCATATGTGACCCACATTGATTTTCATTGACCACGCGTGACTGGGCTTCTATCCCTCATGACACATTAGATCGTCCTTGGAGGGAGGTTCAGGTAAGAAGACCATTTTACTTCCTTCCCTATATATAAACAATAATAACATATGTGATTTTTTTCATTAATAGAAAAATTTGAAAGTATGTCCTGATGAGTTTCAGCCATTATGTATGAGAAAATTTCGTAAGATGTGGAAAGACTATAAAGGCAAAGTCAAGAGGGACCACTAGGTACCAAATATGGGTGCCCCAGACATTCTAGAAAAAGTCCCGAGAGGTGTCCTCACGGATTAGTGGCATGATTTAGTTGTATATTGGTCTACTGAGGGTGTTGCGGTTTGTATATATTTTTTGGTATATATATTTTCAAGAATGTGTGATTTGTTTGAAATTTGAATGAATTGAATGTAGGAGGTGTCAACACGCCATTCTGAGAATCGAGCATTGCAGGGACCACCTAACAGGCTCATGACTCGTCATGTGTCTCAGATCCAACATGATGTATTTATTATTCTTTTTTTAATTTATTAATTAATATGATTTTGTATTTATATTCTATTCATATATAGTTGTGGGAGCAAGGTGCACCGACTGATAAAATGTCAGTGTTGATGAGGACTCGTGATCGCAATGATCAAGAGGCTGCAACAGTTATAGTAAGTTCTTGTACTCATTACCAATACTTACATAAAATATGTATATTAATATATGTATATACATTTAAATATTTCACAGGCTCAATTTGAAGCTAAGTAAGAACATCTGCCAGAGGACCAGCGATAGCTTCCCATGTGAAGGGATGAGATATTTCATCGCATTATTGGTCGGGATGGGCATGGATATATTTTGACCTATGGAACAAGGATTCCTCATTCTATAGTGTCATGAGTTGCAGTCGTCGGTCCTGTTGTTGCTCAGATGACCCAATAGTTGTCAGATTTTGAGGCACGATTGCATGCTTCCGAGGAGGTAAACGCGCAATTGATCGCTGAGGTTAGAGCACTGCGACAATATGTGCGTCCAGGTGATGGTGTAGGGGATCAGGCGACGCAGGCTTATACTGTATTTATTTATTTATTATATATTATTTTTTTTATTAAAATATTCGTAATATTTATTTGTTGTAGACCCCTGACCCACCATATGGAGGTAGTAGTCATGACCACGCATGATGCATCATATTCACGAGGTGTGTTTCTGTTTTTAATAGTGGGGTTGTTATTGATATTTAGGTTTGGTTTCTAGGGATATTTTTTGTGATTTGGGGGTATCATGTGTGTTTTGGCCTGATGCAATGTTTGTGTGCATGAATTGAGAAGTAACCATGAAACTGATTAATGATTTTGATATTTTTTGTTCATTTAATTCTTCAATGTTTTCAATTGCATGTTCTGTAATAGTTTTGAAAAACCCTTGTGATTCATAATATAAACCATGAAACTTTTTTTGATGACTGAGCTTAGGATCACTATTTTTCACCCCCGACCCACCTCGTACACCCCTCCCTGCACACCGGACAGCCCCCCCCCCCCCCCCCCCCCCCCCCCCGAACCCCAGACAGCCCCCCCGCACCCCAGACAGTCGTCCCCCGCACCCCAGACTGCCCCCCCACTCCAAGGACAGCCCTTTCTGCACCCCAGACAACCCCTCGCACCCCAGACAGCCCCCCTGGACAGCCCCCAGGAAAGCCCCCCACATCCTGGAGATCCCCCCCCCGCATGACGGACACCCCTCCCCGCACCGTGGACAGCCCTCCAGCACCCCAGAGACCCCCCCCCCCCCCCCCCGCCGCACCTCGGACACCCCCCCTGCACCTCGAACATCCCTCCCTGCACCCCGGATAGCCCCCTCGCACCCCAGACAGCCCTCCCCGCACCCCGGATAGCCCCCCTCACTCCAGACATCCCCCCCCCCCCCCCCCCGCACCCCAGACGACCCCCACACCCCGCACCGTCGGGCAGACGACACATCAATCGGAGGTGTCGTTTGAACGTGATGATAAAACACCAAAACGGCGTGAGACGGTCGAATTCGGAGAAAAAGTGCTCTGAATGACCTAAAACCACATGAAAACAATTGTAATATTATTCGTGACGTGTAGGAAGAGACGACATGCCCATCGGACGTGCGGTGCGCGTGGTACGACCGATTAGGTTGTTTTCAGCAGTTCGACGCACCTTAAAAGGGAGCGTTGGGGGGTCATCCCCACCTGAATGACCACGGAATGCCCTGAAATCATACAACAACAGCCGTGGTGTGAATTTGGAAATGGTCGGGCAGACGACACGTCAATCGGAGGTGTCGTTTGACCGCGGTGACCGGAAACGTGTTTCCAGAGTTATAAAACACCAAAATGACGTGAGACGGTCGAATTCGGAGAAAACGTGCTTCGATTGACTGAAACCACACGAAAACAATAGGAGTATTATTCATGAAATGTAGGAGGTTATGGAACGTCCATCGGACATGCGGTGCGCGCGGTACGACCGATTGTGTCGTTTTCAGCAGTTTGGTGCGCGCCTAAAGGGCGCGTTGGGGGGTCAAAACCACCCGAACAACCTCGGAATGCCATGAAATCATACGACAACAGCCTTTGTGTGAATTGTAAAATGGTCGGGTAGACGGCATGTCAATCAGTGGTGTCGTTTGACCTCAGTGACCGGAAACGCGTTTCTGGAGTCATAAAACACCAAAACGGCGTGAGACGGTTGAATTCAGAGCAAACGTTCTCTGAATGACCTGAAACCACATGAAAAAAATAGTAATAATATTCGTGGTGTGTAGGAGGAGACGGAATGCCCATCAGACGTGCGGTGTGCACGGTACGACCGATTGTGTCATTTTCAGTTGTTCGGTGTGCGCTATTAGGGCGCGTTGGGGGGTCAAAACCACCAGAATGACCTCGGAATTCCATGAAATCATACGAAAACATCCATGGTGTGACTTTTGAAATGGTCGAGTAGATGGCATGTCAATCAGAGGTGTCATTTGACTATAGTGACCGGAAACACGTTTCTGGAGTCACAAAAAATGAAAAGGTGTGAGACGGTGGGATTCGGAGAAAACATGCTCTGAATGACCTAAAACCACACAAAAACAATATAAATATTATTCTTGATATGTATGAGGAGACGACACGCCCATCGGACTTATGGTTCACACGGTACAACCGATTGTGTCGTTTTCAGCAGTTTGGCGCGCATTAAAAGGGCACGTTGGGGGGTCAAAACCACCCAAACGACCTCGTAATGCCAAGGAATTATACCAAAAAAATCCTTTGTGTGAATTTTTAAATGTTCGGGCAGACGGAATGTCAATCGGAGGTGTCGTTTGACCACGGTGACTGGAAATGTGTTTCCGAAGTCATAAAACAGCAAAATGGCGTGAGACGGTTGAATTCGAAAAAAATGTGCTCCGAATGACCTGAAACCACACTAAAACAATAGGAATATTATTCGTGACATGTAGGAGGAGATGGAACTCCCATCGGACGTGCAGTGCACACGGTACCACTGATTGTGTCGTTTTTAGCAGTTTGGCGTGTGCTAAAAGGGCACATTGGGGGGTCAAAACCATCCAAACAACCTCGGAATGCTATGAAATCATATGAAAACAGCTGTGGTATTAATTTTGAAATATTCAGGCTGACAGCACATCAATGAGAGGTGTCATTTGACCGCGGTGATCAGAAACGCGTTTCTGGAGTCATAAAACACCCAAACGGCGTGAGAGGGTTGAATTCGGAGAAAATGTGCTCCGAATGACTTGAAACCACACGAAAACAATATGAATATTATTCATGACATGTAGTAGGAGACGGCACACCCATCGGATGTGCGGTACACACGGTACGACCGATTGTGTCGTTTTCAGCAGTTCGGCGCGCGCTAAAAGGGCTCGTTGGGGGGGTCAAAACCACCCGAACGAACACGGAATGCCTTGAAATCATACGAAAACATGCGATGTGTGAATTTGGAAATGGTCAGGTATACGGCATGTTAATCGGAGGTATCATTTGACCGCGGTAACCGAAAACGCGTTTTCGGAGTCATAAAAAACCAAAACGGTGTGAGACGGTAGAATTTGGAAAAAACGTGCTCCGAATGACTTGAAACCACACAAAAACAATAGGAATATTATTTTTGATGTGTAGGAGGATACAACACGCCCATCAGACGTGTGGTGCATGGGGCACGACCGATTGTGTCATTTTCAGCAGTTCGGCACTCGCTAAAGGGCACGTTAGGGGGATAAAACCACCCGAACCACCTCAAAATGTCATGAAATCATACGAAAACGGTCGTGGTGTGAATTTTGAAATGTTCGGGCAGACTACCCATCAATCGGAGGTGTTTCTTGACCGCGGTGACTGGAAACACATTTCCAAAGTCATAAAACACCAAAACCACGTGAGACGGTCGAATTCGGATCAAACGTGCTCCGAAAGACCTGAAACCACACAAAAACAATAGGAATATTATTTTCTATGTGTAAGAGGAGACAACACACCCATTGGAATTGTGGTGCGTGCAGTACGACCGATTGTGTCATTTTCAGCAGTTCGGTACACGCTAAAAGGGCGCGTTGGGGGGTCAAAACCACCTAAACGACCTCGAAATGCCATGAAATCGAACAAAAAAAATCCATGGTGTGAATTGTGAAATGGTCGGGTAGAAGAAATGTCAATCGGAGTTGTCGTTTGACCATGGTGACCGGAAACACGTTTCGGGAGTTGTAAAACACCAAAAAGGCATGAGACGGTCGAATTCGGAGAAAACGTGCTTCAAATGACCTGAAACCACATGAAAACAATAGGAATACTATTTTTGATGTGTAGGAGGAGACGGTATGCCCATCGGACGTGCGGTGCACGCGGTACGACCGATTGTGTCATTTTCAGCAATTCGGCGCGCACTAAAAGAGAACGCTGGGGTGTCAAACCCACCCAAACGACCTCAGAATACCATGAAATCATACAACAATAGTCGTGGTGTGAATTTTAAAATTTTCGGGTAGACGGAATGTCAATCGGAGGTGTAGTTTGACCGTGGTGATCAGAAACACATTTCCGGAGTCATAAAACACCAAAACGGCGTGAGACGATCAAATTCAGAGAAAACATGCTCTAAATGACTTGAAACCACATGAAAACAATATGAATATTATTATTGATGTGTAGTAGGAGACGACATGCCCATCGGACGTGCGGTGCACACGGTACAACCGATTCTGTCGTTTTCAGCAATTCAGCGTGCGCTAAAAGGGCGCGTTGGGGGGTCAAAACCACCAGAACAACCTCGTAATGACATGGAATCATATGACAACAACTCCTATGTGAATTGTGAAATAGTTGGGTAGATGGAATGTCAATCAGAGGTGTCATTTGACCATGGTGACTAGAAACGTGTTTCTGGAGTCCTAAACACCAAAACGACATGAGATGGTCGAATTCGGAGAAAACATGCTCCGAATGACCTAAAACCACACAAAAACAATAAGAATATTATCTGTGACATTTAAGAGGAGACGGCATGCCCATCGGACGTGCGGTGAGTGCGATACGACCGATTGTGTCGTTTTCAGCAGTTCAGCGTGCGCTAAAAGGGCGCGTTGGGGGGTCAAAACCACCCGAACGACCTCAGAATGTACTGAAATCATATGAAAAATCCGTTGTGTTAATTGCGAAATGGTCATGTAGACATCACGTCAATCAGAGTTGTCGTTTGACCGCGGTGACTGGAAACACGTTTCCGCAGTCATAAAACACCAAAACGGCATGAGACGGTCGAATTTGGAGAAAACATGCTCTGGATAACCGGGAACCACACAAAAATAATATAAATATTGTTTGTGACGTGTAGGAGGAGATGACACGTCCATCGGACGTGCGGTGCACGCAGTACGACCTATTCTGTCATTTTCAGCAGTTCGGCGTGCGCTAAAAGGGCGCGTTTGGGGGTTAAAACCACCAGAACAACATTGGAATGCCATTAAATCATACAACAATAGCAGTGGTCTGAATTTTGAAATGTTCGGGCAGATGGCAAATCAATCGAAGGTGTCTTTTGACCACAGTGACCAGAAATACGTTTTCAGAGTCACAAAACACTAAAACGGCCTGAGATGGTCCAATTCAGAGAAAAAGTGCTCTGAATGACCTGAACCCACATGAAAACAATAGGAATATTATTCCTGATGTGTAATAAGTGACAAAATTCCCATCGGACATACTGTGTGCGCGGTACGACCGATTGTGTCGTTTTCCGCAGTTCAGCGTGCACTAAAAGGGCGCGTTGGGGGGGGGGGGGGGGTCAAAACCACCAGAACTAACTCAGAATTCCATGAAATCATATGATATCATCCTTTGTATGAATGTTAAAATTTTCTGGTAGACAACACATCAATCAGATGTGTCGTTTGACAGCAGTGACCGGAAACAGGTTTTCGGAGTCATAAAACACTAAAACAACATGAGACGGTCGAATTCGAAGAAAGTGCGCGATGAATGACCTGAAACCCCATGAAAACAATAGGAATATTATTCTTAATGTGTAGGAGGATACGAAACTCCCATAGGATGTGCGGTACGCACGGTACGACCGATTGTGTCATTTTCAGCAGTTTGGTGCGCGCTAAAAGGCCACGTTTGGGGGGTCAAAACCACCTGAATGACCTCGGAATGCCATGAAATCATACGACAATAGCCGTGATGTGAATTTTGAAATGATCGGGTAGACGGAACGTCAATCGGAGGTGTTTTTTGACCACGGTGACTAGAAACGCATTTCTAGAGTCATAAAACACCGAAACGGCGTGAGAAAGTCGAATTCAGGGAAAACGTTCTCCGAATAACCTGAAACCACACGAAAAAAATAGGAATATTATTCGTGATGTGTAGGAGGAGACTTCATGCCCATCGGACGTGCGGTGCGCATGGAGAACATTCCTTTTTAGACAACAAAACAATTTCACAAACTGAACCAAATAAGAAAAAAAAATCCTGAAATGATAGAATTTCTTAAATTGGGGGTTTTAAATTATTATAGCTCTATGGTTTGATGTCAGATGTAATTTTATTATATGTATATAATAACTGAAAAAATATTTCTAATTTATGCTTGTTTTGTTTAGTTTTCTTTGCCTTATTATAGGTTTATTGAAGCTGAAGATTGAAATGGATTGACATGTTCGGATCGTTGAAGGACGTTTATTATTTATTGTTTATGAAGATCTTGATGTTTATGCTCTTTAAATTTGTTTTCCATTTTTTATTATTTTTACTGTGTTTTATCTCTGATTTTGCACCGTGAATTTTTTTTTAAAACAAATTCCCCAGCCTAGTGACCGCTATAGGCAGTCGCTATAGGCTGCCTGGTACAAACATGAGCAACCCCCATTGGCGGTCACGAATGTTGACCCATCAATAGAACAGCGACCCCAAGGCGGTCACTATAGGCTTCCAGGTACACACATTAGTGACTGCCAATGGGGGTCGCTAATGTTGACCCGTCAATAGCACAACGACCGCCAGGCAGTCGCTGTAGGCTGGAATTTCAGCCACCTTGGGCGACCGCCATTGGCGGTCGGTGTTGGCCTATTGCAACAAGGCTAAAGTGACATCCAATGGTAGTCGCTAGACAATGTCTAGAGGCCAAAAGCGACCCCCATTGGCGGTCGCTATAGACCAAATTTTTAGTAGTAAAAGGAATAACTGTTGATCCTACTAAAACAAAAGTTATTGAAAAATGGCCAAGACCCACAAATGTTACTGAGATCCATAGTTTTCTTGGTTTTTCAGGTTATTACTAGAGGTTTGTGGAAAAAATTTCATGGTTATCTAGCACAATGACTATGTTAACTTGAGAAGGTGTTAAGATCATTTTGAAATAATAATGTGATTATTGTTTTTAGGAATTGAAAAGAAGATTGGTGAATGCTCTTATTTTGGCACTGCCTTCCAGAAATGGTGAGTTTGTTATCTATATTAATAGTTCGTTGAAAGAACATGGTTGTGTCCTAATACAGAATGATCAGGTAGTTTCTTATGCTTCACGTCTATTGAAACCTCATGAGTTAAATTACCCTACACATGATTTGAAATTTGGTGTTTTTGTTTTTGTTTTAAAAATATGGAGGCATCATTTGTATGGAGTAAAATGAGAAATATATACCGTCCACAAAAGTTGGAAGTATATATTCACTCAAAAATAATTGAACATTATATAGAGGTTATGGCTATAATTAATCAAGGATTATGACTGTATGATTCATTACCATCCAAGAAAGGAAAATAAAGTGGCTAATGCTTTGAGTCGAAAAAATTAATGCTACACTCACCTTGTTAAGTTTGGAACAAGATCCTTTGAATAAATATTTTTTGAACTTTGGCATAGAAGTTTTTGGGGAAGAAAATTCCTCTGTTTGGTTTCAGTTGTTACTAAAATCATCTCTATCAGATATAATTAAGCAAGCACAGAAGGAAGACAGTAAGTTCCATAGAAGGGTAGAGTTGGTTCAGAAGTGTAATTTTCGTGAATTTAACATTGATAATGATTATATTTTTATATTTGGAAAGAGTTTAAGTGTGTATTATGATTTATAGTTGAAGAAAGAGTAGTTATTTGAAGCTCATAGTACTCTGTTTTCAGTTCATCCTGGAAGCACTATGATGTATAGAGATCTTCAAGAGAATTACTCATGGGATGGAATGAAAAAAGATATTGTTGACTTTACTATGAAGTGTTTGACTTGTCAAAGATTTAAAGTAGAGCGATTGTTACCGAAAGGGATACTTTGGCCTTTACTGGTGACATAGTAGAAATGGGAAAATATATCCATGGATTTCATTGTGGGATTACTGAAGATATCTCGAGACAAAAATTCAATCTGGGTTATTGTTGATCGATTGATTAAATATTCTCATTTTTTCCTATTTGAGATACATTTTCTCTAGATAAAATTTCTCAATTGTATGTTAAAGAGATAGTCAGGTTTCATGGAGTTCACCTCTCTATTTTATCTAATCACAATCCCATGTTTACTTCTAACTTTTGGAAAAGACTTCAGAAGTTGAGGGGTATTGAATTATATTTTAGTACAGCTTTTCATCCTCAATTAGATGAGTAGTCAGAATGAACAATTCAGACCTTAGAGGATATTCTATGTTTTAGTATACTTGATTACCAGGGATGTTGGGACTGACATATTTCTTTGGTTGAGTTTTCATATAATAACAATTTTCATTCTAGTATACAGATGGCTCCATTTGAGGCATTATATGGGAAGCGGTGTCGAACTCCATCTTTTTGGGATGAATTTGTTGAAAGTAAACTGATGGGACCAGAATTGGTAGAAAAGATAGAAGAAAAGGTTCAATTGATTCAGAAGCGCATGAGAATAGCTCAGATCTGGCAGAAAAGTTATGCAGATAACCGGAGGAAGGATCTTTCATTTTAAGTAGATGATCATGTATTTCTCAAATTTTCTCCATGGAAAAGTGTGATGCATTTTGGTAAAAAGGGAAAGTTAAGTCCAATGTTCATTGGACCCTATGAAATCCTGGAGAAAGTTGGATCGATTTCTTACATAGTTACTTTACCACCAAGTTTATCCAAGGTACATAATGTTTTTCATGTTTCAATGCTAAGAAAGTATATTTCAGATTCTTCTCATGTTTTGAGTCTAGAGGTAGTTTAATTGGGATAAAATATTTTTTATGAGGAACAACAAATATAGATTCTTGAACGAAGATATAAAGTGTTGTAGAATAAGGAAATTCATAAAGTAATGGTTTTGTGAAAAACTATATGGTTGAAGAGGCAACATGGGAATCTAAGAATGCTATGAGGGATAAAAACCACAATTTATTTGATAAGTGAATAAAATAGTGAGGATGGAATTTCCAAAAGGGGGGAAGGATTTAAAATCCCAAGTAAATAATGAATATAAAATTTTCATATTTATTAATATTTTTGAATGAAATATTAATTTTACTTTAAATGTAATGCTATGTCTGATAGCATACCCAACACACAACAATGAGTTTCTTTGAAATCTCATGTTGAACGCAAGTCGGAGTCATACTGAAAAATAATAATATAATATTGTATTAAATGGTAGTTAACTCATAGTCGTTGTGTTGGCGAGAATGAATAGAAATGAATGCAATATGATTATAATTGTTTGTTAATTGTTTTTACATTTATGAAATAAATTTTAGAGGCTTAAAATAAGAAAGAATCTAATTTTAAACATAAATACTCTAATAATCTTTAATGAGAAATTTTACCGCCTTTTGATGGGGAACCATTTTTAAATATAGTTTCTCTCACTTTTATATGTTCAATTTGAAAAAATAATATTCTTCTTTTGAATTGGGACATCTAAATTTACTTTGAATGAAATTTTGGTGTTTTTATGATGATGTTCATTTTTTAATGATGTTGTAAAAAATACAGTATTTTAATTCTAAATTACCTTTTAATCTAATTTATTTTTATGGTTAGATTATCTTTTTAATTAGGTTTAAAGTGTAATTATATTATATTTTTACCATATAATTTAATTTTTTTCATTGGAAGTAATTTCACATGGAAATTGGATATAAACAAGTGTCTATCTTTTGATAGTTATTATTTCATAAAAACACGCTTTTTGTTTTGACAATGGGAATTAATTTTAAATTAATTTCTGCCACTTCTATGTTTTGAATTTAGAGAAATTCATTCCATATTTGGAATCAAGAGGTTCAAATTGTGTAAATAAGTAAATTTTATTTTTATACCTTTTGAATATTTACTTTAGTAAATATTTTATTTACCATGGTTAAATGGTAAATATGTCAAGTAAGGGTAAAAACATATTATTATAATAATATTAAATTACTAAAACATGTGTCTTAGTCCTAGTGGTTGAAACATGTCCAACAATGGGCATCATTGGGTCAATATTGGGACCCCATGGAGCCATATAGGAGTGATAATGACACTTTATATTAATTAATTTAATTTAAAGACAAAAATTACAAAAACGTATTTTTTTCGTAAATAAATTTTTACATGGGGATATATAAGTTATATATTCAACTATAAATATTTATTTGAAAGATAAAAATATTTCCTATAACATGGTATTTTATTTATAATTTTAAGACATCATATAAATAAATTTATTTATGACACAATGATGATGAAGTGATTTCCTTATTAATGGATGATTTAAATAAATGAGATTATAAAATAAAAAAATTATCAAAAACCTATCCAATTCTTATTGGATGACTTTATTTCAAAGAATATTCCCATTATCTTTTAATTAAATATGTTTTTGACCTTTATAAAACAAAAAATCATTATATAATAAAATAATATTTTCAAACTTTCCTAAAGATCCCCTCCTCCCCCTAAAAAAATCCATCACCTCTAACCCATTACTCACACCTCTCAAGCCACTTGTCTCATCCCACATCTTCCCAATTAATCTTCTTACACCCCTATATTCCTTCTAGAAACCATCTCCTAGGAGGAAGGAAAATCAAGTAAACCTTTTGGTTCAAACCAAAGGAAGATACCCGATTTAAAGGTAACGTCTTCTCTTTAGTTCTTTTCTATTATTTTACTTCTCCAACCACATAAACTCTATTTATTCCTTTATTTTATAAAAACACCAATATCATCAATATAATATGTTTTTGTTATGATAATTATTCAAACTACACTTCCACACACCTCCATCTAATGGATACAAATATATTTTTTCTTTAGATGGAAAACTACTGCCTCATGAAATGATGATGGTTCAAATATATTCAATCACCTCTCTTGGTGGCCATTTTGATGGAATTATATTTATATCTGATATATATTATATTTATATTGTATATATACTTCTGTATTTTTCATTTATATAATACCTTTATGGTTTCCATAATGGGTAAACGTGATAATTTCATTTGAGGAAGTGCAGACTACCGCCCCCACAAAGTGATATGACTTGTTCATTCCTTACATGGAACATATAAAAGATGTAGTTACTAAAATTATATATATTATATTATATTGGAATTATAATATACCTATTTATCATTATGTTCTCATTCCTCTAAATACAAAATAGAAATGAAAGTAGCGTTCATGCGTACGTATGGCTTACCGTCTCCATGAACGGTGTATTTCATTTCCTACCTCCAAATGTTATATACTATTATAAATACATATATATATATATATATATAGGATATATATAATATATATGATATCTAAATCATGAATATAATTCTAGAGAAAATGGACTTTGGATCCCATGAATAACATGTAATTTTAAGAAGTTCAGTTTGACCCAAGTACCAAATATCGATAAAACTTCCGTTATGAACTTAAATGATTAAAAAATATTTATAACATGGAAATAAGTGTTATAAAAAGAATAATAAACATGAAAAAGGTTCTTCATCAAGTATAAATTAGCTTTAGTTTATTATTCAGGATATTAAAGAATGAATGAGTCAAGTCAGACACGAGGTAAGGGACTTCGTCTCAATCTCCTTTCATTGAGGCATATTTTGATTTATACATGACATTATTTTATACTATGTATAACCCAATTTAAATTTAAATTTCATTAAAATTGAATCTTTTCTCTATGAAGATTTTTACTAAAATACAAAGGGTAATGTTTCTTTTTAACGTACGCGGTGACAATGGCCTTTCCGCCATGAGGAGCATTATTGGATTTTTGGCTTCCATAACAAGCTGTAATGTTTTTAAATAGTAAATAAATACCATATAAATTTTTACGTATTTTGTTTTTGAAAATTGTTTTGATAATGGATTTATTATGTCAATATATTTAAATGATATATTGTGACTGCAATGTAGAAATGTTATCTTTCCTTTGTGTTTGTTTTATGTGATATGAATGGGTTATGGTTCTTAGGAATTGTTTACCTATATGGGTGGTTCTGTGATAAACCTAGTGCAGGTGAGCCCGATATAGCTCTCAAATGAATTGGGTAACGTGACCAAGGTAAACATAAATGCTTCTCTTAATAGATTTATAGAATATACTGTGATGGGTATTCCAAATGTAACTCTCTACGTAGCTGTGAAAGATATAGCGTAAGTATGTTATGTATGCCACAAGTTACCTTTATGATTTATTATTTACATGGGTAATTCATAAATCTTAAGATATTATGTGGTATGTTAATGATTGAAAAGTATGATTTCACTGACTTTTATGTATTAATGGATAGATATTTTCTTTCCTTGTTTTATAACACTTACTGGGATTTTTTATGCTCATCCAATGTTTTTTTGAAATTTTTTTCATAGGAATTATTGATGAATAGGGTTATGGTTTTGATCAAGGAAATGCCATGCTGTCTAAAACATGGAATTATTCATGGTTCTTTTTTTCAAGATTCTATATTTTATGAAATTATGGATACCGATTAGAAGTGTCTACATGTAATATTTATGTTGTTATGTATATATTATGACCTAATTCTCTAACTCCCTAAACTTGAAGAGATCCTCAATGTGAATTATTAACTTAAATCAATATTATGTAATGTTTAAGGTTGGGTCCTTATATATTGCCTCCTCCTCCTACTTCTCAGCATATTTCTCCCCCTCCTCCTTGCGTGGAACCCTTGTCCACCTATCCTGCTCCGGTGCACCCTCCTCATCTGATGACCATCCCTATAGCCTCCTCTATATCACACGAATTACGTCTAGTGAGTCTCTATTGTGGTTTCCCTAGTTTCCATAGGGTGTGTAGGGTTTGGCCAAACCCTTACATCAGTTGATGTAGGTAATTGTATTTCATTCCATATATTTGAGACCTCCTTTGATTCTAGATGTTCTAAATGTGATTTTTAATTAGATAAATGACTTAGATGTTATCTAAATTTGAATGGGCAAAGATTCTCCATGATCACTTTTCGGTTTCCTTTGACATAATGGTTGTATCTTAATTATTCAATGATACTTTTATTCAAAATGGTGTTTCATTTATTCTAAATGGTTAATAAAATATAAATGATGGTTTTATTGAAAATAAATTATTTGTTCATGGTTTATTGGAGCAATTAAATTTTTTAAAGTGGGGTGATTCTTGGGTTAGGGGTTTTCCATATTAATAAAGGGGTGAGAGTTTGATTTATGGAATTATTTAATGACTTCCATGGATTGATTGTGATTTCCAATTGGTGGTATTGGTTTATTCCCTTATATTTCCACTTTTTTCAAATGGTTTTAAATAGGTATTTTCAAATATATGAATACTATATATATAGTAAAGGCTTGTTTGGAACTTGATAAAAAGTGTATTTATTTAGTTACTTTCCACCCATTTTTGAACCCTATGTTAGGGTTTGGTGTGATAATTGTTTTCCTGGTCAAGTGTCAAATATTTGGAATTTCATTCTTTTAAAGTTCACTTGGGAGATCTTGGATAAAGATTAGTTCACTAGCACCATTGAATTATAATTTTAGAAAGCTCAATTCAGTTCACTGAAAGTTTAGATGTTGCATATATCAGTTCATATATAGTAGAAATTTTTGTTTAGCTAAATTTCAATGAATCCTTAAAATTTTATCTCACTAGATCTAGGTAGAAAGATGGTTCCTTTACTGGATGTTCAGCAATAGTTCCATTACTGGAAGTTTAGAATGAGTAGTTGGATGAATGAGTTAAGTTGATGGAGAAAAGTGGAGTCCATGTGTGGAAATACTGAGGTGGAACATTCTATGCAAGTTGTAACGAACCGTTTTTTAGAGCGGATAAAATGTGAAGGTTTTTGAACTTTTTCTTTTATCAACGGGTCGGTTTTAAAACCGAACTTCGGAACGAGGTTCCGAGGTCTGGATCCATTTTAAGTGGTGATATTGGACTGCGCGCGGTAGGTTTAACCGTGCGGGTTGGCCGTGCGGGGTACCCCTGGGTATCCCGTAGCAGGCGTGCGGGCTGCACAAAGTGTTTCTAACGGTGCGGATAAAACCGTGCGGGTTGGGTGCGTTTTAGTTTATGTTTAAAATTAAAATAAATGAAAATAAATTAAATTAAAAAGAAAAAAAAACCTAAACTAAACACACCTCCCTCACCCTCACTCAACCCACGACGCACCCCCTCCCTTCTCCCCCGGCGAGCCGCGCGCGACCCCCCCCCCTCCACGGTGCCACCTCCTTCCCCGTTCTTCCCGTTTTTTCTTCTCGGCTTCGCTCCGAATCATCATGGTATGATATTCTCTCCCTTCTCCTCCCTGTTTCCTGCTTCATTTTGACCTAATCGGCGCCCGGTGTGGTATGGTCGAACCCTAGGGCTTTGAGCTGGTCTGGTTTTTTATCTTGATCTTGTTCTAGGTCGGTGCGGAAGGTCCGTTGGGACTCCTTGGCACACGTTCCAGCAACCGCCGCCGAAGGCGAAGCGGTTCGGGTGGTTTTGGATTCTCGGAATGGTTTCGGGGTGAGGTTTTCACCTTTCCCCTTGTTTTTCAATTGTTAAATTTGGGGCTTTTGATGTTTATGAGTCACTGGTTTGTCGTTGGCAGTGCGTTGAGCTTCGCGGTGTGGTTCGCCTTCGTTTTGGCCTGTCGCCAGCCCCCGAGGTAAGGGTTTATTATTTCTGTTTGGTTTTGCCAGGCCTAAATTGGTTTATCTCTGTGTCTTAAGGTTCGTAGTGGTTGTCTTATAGTGCGTTGGAGGTTTCAGTATGTTTTCGGGTTGTCGGAGTTTAGGCGACTCACCTGCGCAAGCATAGGTACGTATTTATATGTACGTGGGTTCCCCCGACGTGCGTATATTTGTCCATGGAAGCGAATATACACATGTACGGGGCTAGTTTTCCCCATTACATATATAAAAAGTGCATGTGCAGGTGAGTGGAGACAGGCTTATGTGTATAAGCATATGTGTAAGGATCCCCTTGCGCATGCTCATGGCCATGCAGAGCGTGTGCATAGGGGCTAGGTGTCCTTATACGTATTTGAAATCACATATGCCTCGTGGGGGAGCAGCTGCGATAGCTTTAGTTAGAAAGCGCCAAGAGCCGGAGTGGACAGATGGATCCACCTTGATGTAGGGTCCCTCTCCTTGCCCTTTAAATTTAAGTAAAGTAATAGTGAGTTTAATATTTCACTTAGTATTTTAATTATGCAAGTTTAGTTCTGATTAAATGCATCTGTGAAAATCGTGTGAATTGCAGGAATAAGATAAAAGAGTTTGTTTGGTCACTAAACTAACGATTTAATAATAAAACCCCTCTTTCGAGGTGCGCTGCCTTCAATCTAAAAATGTAGCAATAGAATTTCACGATTGCCTTTCCTATTGTTTGGCTTCTTAACTTTGTTAAGTGTTGAATGAGTTTTAAAGAAAATTCTAAATATCACTAAATGAATTGTTTGATAAAGTAATGATATGTTTTCTAATAAAAGTCCTCCAATGGAGGTGAGATGCCTTCAAAATAAACGTGTAGTAGCAGATTTCTTTTTTTTTGATTGCTTGCTTAAAAGCCTTATGACACTTTATTCTTGACATTGTACTTGATCAATGGCGTGCTCGTACTTGTACCATCTAATGTCATTAATCACCTAACATAGAGGCATGTTGGTTCCATATGCTTTTGATTACCTTCTATTGCTCATGCAAGTTCCAGAATGTTGAACAAGGATAGTTAATTATGAGAATTGATTATAAAAAGTTGAGATCTGATTTGGATAACTAAACGTGAAGGATTAATCATGAAATGAGAATTGCGTCGATTGATTAATTAAGTGATAAATGAATGAGATTTTGGGTCCTAGACATGGCATTCTAGATCGACTTAAAATTTGGGTTTGGACATGGAGTTCCTCCCCAATGGTTATCCAAGCTTGTGATATAGGGTGTTAGACATGACGATCTACACTGAATGAGATTTTGGGTCCTAGACATGACGTTCTAGATCGACTTAAAATTTGGGTTTTGGACATGGCATTCCTTCCCAATGGTTATCCAAGCTTGTGATATACGGGGTGTTAGACATGGCGATCTACACTGAACGAATGATAATAATAATTTATGAAAAGAATGAGAGATGTGGGTAAAACCCGAGTGAATTGTGATCAAATAAAGAAAGGTAAGAATGAGTGGATTTCCAGTCTGAGTTGAAATGATAAGTGAATAAATAGAGTATGTGAGAAAAATGATAAAAAGTGTTTTTATGCTTGAACCAAATTTACTTGTGTTGTTTTAAACAGGTTTTCATCCCGGCTATGGGCCGAAGTAGGTAGTGCCGCCAGGTGTCCTTTCTGGAACCTGGACGGGAGTTTATTGTTTGCATTGTGTCGTTATTGTTCGAAAATACTAGCACTTTGTTTAATTGTATTTCATGGTCTAGAGTGGGCTAGACCCCGGTGGTTCTGGCCTACTGAGATATATATATCTCACACCCTACTCGGGCCGCCATTGCACTGGGGTACCCGAGTAGATTCCATTTGGTTTCAGGACCGTGTTGTTGCTGTTTCTTGTACTTGGAGTTAGGAGCAAAGGACCGAGTTGGGGCTCGGGATGCTCATGGAGATCGCCCTCAGGGCTGGAGACTTTTGTTCATTTACTTCTGCATTGATGTGTAAGTATGTCGCATGATTTAATGCTTTCATTGTATCATTATCATGTCATGCATGCATCTCTTATATAAACTGTCGTTCGCCAAATTTATTCAAACCTTATAAATGAAAAATGTTTTCCGCTGTTTTCTTATTATTATTTACACTACTTCTGTTGCTGTATTTTTGGTCCCTTTGTTCCACTTTGATAATAGGGTATAGTCTCCCCCCCTGACTCACCTTACACCCTCGCCGCTAGTCGGCAACCTCTGGCGTAATGGGAGACGCGCTTGAGGCCATGTCGCGGGCCGGCTCAGGTGACCTGGGTGTCCGGTTCAGGGTCGACCTGGGTTGGTTCGTGACAAAATGGTATCAAAGGAGGTTTCTTTCTTTTCATTGTCTTACTGTTTTGGGATTGGTAGACAGGATATTAGGAATGTGTCGGCGCTTGGGTAATAGCCTTGTCTGGGACTGATCACCCCACGTACGGTAAATGACCAAGTGGCCAGGGCTGGGAATTGATGTTCATGTTGTTTGCTGTTACAGTTGATGTGATTTCACCTTGGGTGAATGTTGTACTTTCCACTGCTTATTAGTTTATGAAGAGGTTTTGAAAATTTTTCTTGGCCCGATATGGCCAGAAAATTTCATTGCATGCATCATATTAGACACTTATAGATTCACATGTCATGCATATGTTCCATGCCATGTAGTTGCATTAGTAGGATGCCTGCTGATTTTGATTGTGTGCCTTGGAAATATGTCATGTCTGGATTTATTTATCACGTCTCTTTAGAAAGCATGTTTCAGTGATAATTAACATGTTTGGGTGATAACATGTAATGTTTTATATCTTGCTTGTGTGTCATGCTCTGTGTTATAGCATGTTTTAGTGATTTCAGCTTGTTAGCTTGTTGCCTTGTGTTAGCTGTTTGTAGTGTCTTGTTAGCTTGCTAGTAAAAGCTTGGTTGCTTTGGCTGAATTTGTTGGTTGCGATTACGACGGAGCCAGTTTTCCATTGTAAGGTGTATGGGCGCTTTATAATTGGGAAAAGGGTAAACTGTGGTTTCAAACCATTAAAAGAGGGCTGCTAAGTTAAAATGTTAAATGAAAAAAAAAATGATTTGATAAATGGAAGCCAAATGCCAACGGTAAGGTGTATGGGCGCCTTATCGATTGGTAGGTGGCCACCCATGTGACTGAACCTTGTTAGACCATAGTGTGTTTGAAAATGATTATTAATGTAAAACTATTGCGTTTTGATTGAGATAGTTTGGTGTGATTTTAAACATGCTCAACTAGACCAGAGGAGGCTAGTTGGGGCACGTCCTTATGGAATGAACTGATATGTGGTTGCTTTTGAAGAACCCGAATTGAATAAATGGGACCCTCGGGGTCGCCTCTTTGTTAAAAAGGAATTTAGATGCTAAATTACCTGTTTATGCTTGGATAACATTATGTGTTAATTTTTTTTAAAGAGGAAGTTGGTTATAGCTTGTCTGTTTTGCCATGGGGCGTTGTCTAAAAACCAAGTAATTAGTTTTGAAATAGTAATTGTGGGTTGATTAAAATTCTTTAAATGTTTTAAAGGTTTAAAGGAAGTAATGAAGTGGATAAAACGGAAAGGGGTTTTTGAGCCTAGTAATCCTTGTTTTGCGTGACCAAGAGTTAGGGTCGACGTGTGTGCTTCGTAAGGGACTAGCCCGTGCTAGGTAGTACCCTTAGAGCTTGAGTTGCCTTATTTTCGGTGTGAGCTTATGATGTGGTGATCGTAGTTCGAGGAACGCCACCCGTGCATTAAAGTGTTTCAAAAATAGCGCGCCGGTGAGCGGCTAGTTCTTACGACGACATGGACACTCCTAAGGTGGGTAGTGTCGCATGAGTTTCTGTTTTCATGTCGGTGCTTGCTTGGCAGCACGACTGTGATAAGGTTGGTTGTGTCTGCAATGCTTTAGAAACACCATTAGTGCAGGAAGAGTTTCAGCGGTTAAGCTTGGACGTATATGAATGCCTCGGGTGGTATAGGCATCAGAGTTGGTCCGAATGATCTTCTCAGCGACCTTGGTTTAATCTTAGTGTACTCTGCTGGATGAGACGAGCATGTCCCCCATCTTGATGTCGTCTTGGACACACTGAGATAGTGTCGGTTATACGCCGCGCTAAAGTTTAAAAGTTGTTGGTTTGTTTCATAATCTCTCTCTGGTTGTGTGTGGGATGCACGGTTTCTTGGAGTTACGCTTCGTGCTGAGGCATGATAGTTTTATAATAGTCTTGTGTTGGCTTGACTTGAGAATGTCACCAAAGGTTGTGTAAGGACTTCGGTGTGCGCATAGTTGATAACGGAACAGTTTTAAAATCATGTCGTCGGTTTAAGGTAGAGTGTGAATCTCGGGTCGGAGATGTCTTTCGAGGAAATCTTGCGTGACCAATTTTAGTTGGTTGATCGTGATTCAAACGTTTTCATGGGTTGAGGTCCCTATAATGGCCTCGGATGTAAGCTCTACTTTGATGTTTCAGTTGTAACGTGAGTGTTGGCTCGAGTTGTAAAGGCATAAGTGCAGTTTTATTAGAAAGTGCTTAAAGGTGCATTGGGCGTTGGAAACGCAATGCGACCGGTTGAATGAAACTTCATGACCCTTGTAGGTCGGGTGATGTTTTCGTTGTTTTCCAAAGGCTTCTCGGGGACGAGAAGTTTTTTTAGGTGGGTAGTTTGTAACGAACCATTTTTTTAGAGCGGATAAAATGCGAAGGTTTTTGAACTTTTTCTTTTATCAACGGGTCGGTTTTAAAACCGAGCTTCGGAACGAGGTTCCGAGGTCTGGAGCCGTTTTAAGTGGTGATATCGAACTTCGCGCGGTAGGTTTAACCGTGTGGGTTGGCCGTGCGGGGTACCCCCGGGTATCCCGTAGCAGGCGCGCGGGCTGCACACGGTGTTTCTGACGGTGCGGATAAAACCGTGAGGGTTGGGTGCGTTTTAATTTTTGTTTAAAATTAAAATAAATCAAAATAAAATAAATTAAAAAGAAAAAAACCTAAACAAAACACACCTCCCTCACCCTCACTCAACCCGCGACACACCCCCTCCCTTCTCCCCCGGCGAGCCGCGCGCGACCCCCCCCCCCCCTCCACGGCACCGCCTCCTTCCCCGTTCTTCCCGGTTTTTCTTCTCGGCTTCACTCCGAATCATCATGGTAAGCTATTCTCTCCCTTCTCCTCCCCGTTTCCGGCTTCATTTTGACCTAATCGGCGCCCGGTGAGGTATGGCCGAACCCTAGGGCTTTGAGGTGGTCCGGTTTTTCGTCTTTCTCTTGTTCTAGGTCGGCGCGGAAGGTCCGTTGGGACTCCTTGGCGCGCATTCCGGCAATCGCCGCCGAAGGTGAAGCGGTTCGGGTGGTTTCGGATTGTCGGAATAGTTTCGGGGTGAGGTTTTCACCTTTCCTCTTGTTTTTCACTTGTTAAATTTGGGGCTTTTGATGTTTATGAGTCCCTGGTTTGTCGTTGGCAGTGCGTTGAGATTCACGGTGTGGTTCACCTTCGTTTTGGCCTGTCGCCAGCCCCCGAGGTAAGGGTTTATTATTTCTGGTTGGTTTTGCCTGGCCTAAATTGGTTTATCTTTGTGTCTTAAGGTTCGTAGTGGTTGTCTTATAGTGCGTTGGAGGTTTCAGTATGTTTTTGGGTTTCCGGAGTTTAGGCGACTCACCTGCGCAGGCATAGGTACGTATTTATATGTATGTGGGTTCCCCCAGCGTGCGTATATTTGTCCATGGCAGCGAATATACACATGTACAGGGCTAGTTGTCCCCATTACATATATAAAAAGTGCCTGTTCAGGTGAGTGGAGACAGGCTTATGTGTATAATCATATGTGTAAGGATCCCCTTACGCACGCTCATGGCCATGCGGAGCGTGTGCATAGGGGCTAGGTGTCCTTATACATATGTGAAATCACATATGCCTCGTGGGGGAGCAGCTGCGACAGCTTTAGTTAGAAAGCGCCAAGAGCTGGAGTGGACGGATGGATCCACCTTGAGGTAGGGTCCCTCTCCTTGCCCTTTAAATTTAAGTAAAGTAATAGTGAGTTTAATATTGCACTTAGTATTTTAATTATTCAAGTTTAGTTCCGATTAAATGCTTCTGTGCAAATCGTGTGAATTGCAGGAATAAGATAAAAGAGTTTGTTTGGTCACTAAACTAACGATTTAATAATAAAACCCCTATTTCGAGGTGCGCTGCCATCAATCTAAAAATGTAGCAATAGAATTTCATGATTTACTTTCCAATTGTTTGGCTTCCTAACTTTGTTAAGTGTTGAATGAGTTTTAAAGAAAATGCTAAATATCACTAAATGAATTGTTTAATAAAGTAATGACATGTTTTCTAATAAAACTCCTCCAATGGAGGTGAGCTGCCTTCAAAATAAACGTGTAGTAGCAGATTTCTTTTTTTTTTTGATTGCTTGCTTAAAAGCCTTATGACACTTTATGCTTGAAATTATACTTGATCAATGGCGTCCTCGTACTTGTACCATCTAATGTCATTAATCACCTAACATAGGGGCATGTTGGTGCCATATGCTTTTTTTACCTTCTATTGCTCGTGCAAGTTCCAGAATGTTGAACAAGGATAGTTAATTATGAGAATTGATTATAAAAAGTTGGGATCTGATTTGGATAACTAAACGTGAAGGATTAATCATGAAATGAGAATTGCGTCGATTGATTAATTAAGTGATAAATGAATGAGATTTTGGGTCCTAGACATGGCGTTCTAGATCGACTTAAAATCTAGGTTTGGACATGGCGTTCCTCCCCAATGGTTATCCAAGCTTGTGATATAGGGTGTTAGACAAGATGATCTACACTAAATGAGATTTTGGGTCCTATACATGACGTTCTAGATCGACTTAAAATTTGGGTTTTGGACATGGAATTCCTTCCCAATGGTTATCCAAGCTTGTGATATGCGGGGTGTTAGACATGTAGATCTACACCGAACAAATGATAATAATAATTTATGAAATGAATGAGAGATGTGGGTAAAACCCGAGTGAATTGTGATCAAATAAAGAAAGGTAAGAATGAGTGGATTTCCAGTCTGAGTTGAAATGATAAGTGAATTAATATAGTAAGTTAGAAAAATGATAAAAAGTGTTTTTATGCTTGAACCAAATTTACTTGTGTTGTTTTAAACAGGTTTTCATCCCAGCAATGGGCCGAAGCAGGTAGTGCCGCCAGGTGTCCTTTCTGGAACCTGGACGGGCGTTTATTGTTTGCATTGTGTCGTTATTGTTCGAAGATACCAGCACTTTGTTTAATTATATTTCATGGTCTAGAGTGGGCTAGACCCCGGTGGTTCCGGCCTACTGAGATATATATATCTCACACCCTACTCGGGTCGCCATTGCACTGGGGTACCCAAGTAGATTCCATTTGGTTGCAGGACCGTGTTTTTGTTGTTTCTTGTACTTGGAGTTAGGAGCAAAGGACCGAGTTGGGGCTCGGGATGCTCATGGAGATCGCCCTCAGGGATGGAGACTTTTTTTCATTTACTTCTGCATTTATGTGTAAGTATGTCGCGTGATTTAATGCTTTCATTGTATCATTAGCATGTCATGCATGCATCTCTTATATAAACTGTCGTTCGCCAAATTTATTCAAACCTTATAAATGAAAAATACTTTCCGTTGTTTTCTTATTATTATTTACACTACTTCCGTTGCTGTATTTTTGGTCCCTTTGTTCCACTTTGATAAGAGGGTATAGTCTCCCCTCCTGACTCACCTTTCACCCTCGCCGCTAGTCAGCAACCTCTGGCGTAAGGGGAGACGCGCTTGAGGCCATGTCGCGGGCCGGCTCAGGTGACCTGGGTGTCCTGTTTAGGGTCGACCTGGGTTGGTTCGTGACACAAGTACCCAAGAAAGAGGTTATGGATCTAAATAAATTCAGTGAGGTGAAAAGTATGGGAATATAATAGTATTTGAATGGATATCCAGAGGAGTTGATAGATGTGTAGAAGTCCATGAGTTCCATGAACTCTAATGATGATGCATGGGAGTCTCTTCTATAAAATGAAAATGGAATAGTTCATAAAATTCATTATATTGAAGTGGATATGGCATGCACCATTCACTGGTGTTGGTGGTCATAAATGAAGTTTCTATAGTAAATCAACAATTACTCATTCCAACCGAAGGATGTCTAAAATTCTATGAAGAAAATTGTGACCAGATGATTAGTGTAGGACCACTGAAATGAGTGGTATGAACATCATGTGTATGTATATATTCTTTTAGAAATAAATGTAAGAGATGATTTTACCAACACTAATGAGGCATATGTACAGAAAGTAGGTGGCTATAGTAAGAGGATCACACTTAATCACATCCATAATCCCATAGGTTGAAATTAAAAAGGCTATATTAAATGAACTATAAGGATCATAGAGGATATGAAATGATTGAAAGATGTTATTGGTGATACAACTTCTATAGTTCTATGTAGAGTTATTGAAAATTGACTTTACCTTGTAACTCATGTTCTCTTTTTCAATTGAATAAAAATTTGATGTAGTTGTTCTAATATACACATTATATTAATGTATTAATCAAATAATCCCTATATAAAATGTTCTTTGTACATTGTCCTTACATGTTTATATTCTATGTATGCTTGTTCGCATGTATGATCATTGAAATAAGGATACCGAGATGACTAAAACCATGAGATTCTATGTTGGAGGAAAAATAGGTGTGGTGGTCACGGTGTGTGGTCATCTTAGTTTTGGTATTTTATGTCATGAGGGATGCAAGTATCAGTGGCTAATATGAGAAATTTGGATGAAGTTCCACTATGTTGGAGAATCAGTAGTAAAAACTGCTGATGATCTTAAAATTTCCATTTTTCCCCAATAATTTGTATCAAAGATTATGTTCCTTTTTATGTCTAAAAAATTGGTTGTAGTGATCGATGATAGAGTACGAATGTAGATTTTTTTGTGGATTAGTTTTTTAAATAATCCAAAGAGTTTGGATGGGAGTCTATTGGGTTCTAAAGATTAGATGGTTTATTAGATTTTCAGAAGAATCTTACTAGAAGATAGTGGTAGTACCATGCGTTTACATTTATATCAAAATTATTTTGGTTGTAGGTGTCATGCGAAATGTTCTATTAATCAAGTGGAATTCTAGAGATTTCTATAAGATTATTTATATTTTGATAGTAGTGGATTAACGACATGATTGTATAAGCTTTAGATATTGGAGTTCATTGGTTCATTTCTTCTAGAGGATATCAGTGTTCAATTAGATGGGGAAATTAGCTTGAAGTAGAAAATAATGATCTTGATGGCTATTACAGTAAACACATGTATTATCAATGTAACATCAAAGGATTTATTTCACAAAAGTTCAAATTTCATAGGTTCATATAACCTGCATCTGGAGGGGGTGACTGGATTTGTTTCCAAGTGATTTTCTAATAGCCAATATTGAGTCTTGAATTTGGATTATGGGTTCAAATCAATGAAATCCAATTGAGTGGGAGTTGGTGAAATGTTTTTTAGAATCTTTCTTATGTGATGGATCAATATGGAAAAAGGATTAGAAGGTGTGTGGGAAATTCTTTAGAAGAAGATTTGATGGAAGTAGATGGTTTTGTTGAAGGGTGTGGGAGTTTCACGTGGGGGCTTCAAGGTTATGGGAAGTGTAGACACTTTCAAGCTTAAGATGTAGGATTATTGGCATATAAGGGATCAAATGACTAGAAGAACATATTTGATTCATGTGTGTCATGACTAAACTGTAGTGAGAGGAAATGAAGGATGATAAATTTTAGTTGTGTGAATTATTTCTAAAAATCGGTGGTAGATTGAGCAATATTTAGTGGTAATAATGGAATTTCAAGTTTTAATGTATTCTCTAATGAAGGCCATTTTACTTCAATGTAACTTTCACATTGACGTGGGTTTCTTATAAAATTATTTACACATTGTTTGGCCTAAAAAAAGTTCATAAAATGGTTAGCATTCTATAAAATCATTTATAAACTGGTTGAGTTATTTATATAATTGTTTACAAATTTTTCGGTTTGTTTCTACAATTGTTGATAAATTTTTTGGTTTGTTTTATAAAGGTGTATCCATTTTAGTGTTTTGATGGATTTTTATAGAAATTATTTTGTCTGTGTTTTGAATGGATAATGTTTCTTTTGGTAATTGTGAAATTCTAGGGTGTGTCTGTGTGTTTAAAACTAAGGGACCATTTGGAACTTTCATATACATTGTGTGTTTTACATTCCGAATATTATAAAATAAAATAGTTTAACCAGAAATGTACCATTCCTAAGTGTCATTGGACCTATTTTAGATAGGTATAACATAAGATTTCTCATTTTTTTTCTTTTCAATTAGAAATATCCTCTACTACGTGCCTCTCCTCTACCACGAATGCACCTCCACTGCACATTGAATGGTACCTTCGTGGTGAATATTCTACTATTACTCATTGGTTTCATCTTTTTTATATGTTATTACTATTTGATATTCATGGTTATGTTGTGAATGTTATGGGCTAAAATCCCACTGAAAATCGTGGTCGTTGGTTGTCCTTGTTTTCGCACTAAATGAACTGCATGTTGGTTGGCTCATATTTAACATTTGAATATAAAAATTTGTAATTTACATATACTTGTATAATGATTGAATGGCCCGGGATGAAACAACATATATGATAAACCATGAATTAAAAGTGGAATTGATTAAGGGATTGTAACACCCTGAGATTTTATGAAAAATATTCTTTTAATTTCATTGATGTCTTCTATTATACACTACACCAAGTTTAGATTGTACTATACGCAAGACCGTATTAGCTTGCAGTATACGCAACACTATTCTTGGATCTTGTTACACACAATTTTAAGTTTGTTTGATAGTAGTTATTCTACGCAACAATGAGTGTATATATATATATATATTGAATGTATAAATGAAATATCGTTGGATTATATTATACACAACAAAAAAGGAGTCTTCCACTACACGAAACCCTGACTTCGCATACATTACACGCAATCGTGACCTTCCACGATAGCATGTGTTGTACGCAATATCGAGTTTCACTAAACAAAGAAATACTATTAAAATATTATATAAACTAGCTGTTATGAATAGTAATACCAAATTTTTTTAATTTTATAAATATTATCTTTTAAAATGGACTTCATGTTTGGATTCAGAATATCGAAATTATCCTAGGGTGAATTTTTGGTATTTTTCTGAAAAATTTCAATTTTTGATGAATAGTGAAAACACTAGGTTACTATTTAAAAAACCAACTTTTTATTTAAATAATTTTTCATTTTATTTAAATTTATTTTAGTTCAAAATTGATACATAATACCTATATAAGTTCAATGTAACTAATTGGAGTCATTTTATAATAATTTTAAATATATTAAAATTTTATTGAACTTTTCACCGTCTTTTACCCACCTCTTAGGATAAGTTGGAAATTCACATAAAACAAAATTTTACAGCTTCTGTGAGTGGAATTTTGAAAATCCGAGAGACACGGTTAATATCAAGGACTAAAATGTGGTTCAATGAGAAGAATATAATTTTTGGTGAATAGTAACTTTTTACTTTTATTTACCATGGTTAAGAGTAAATAGGGTAATTAAGGGTAAAAATGATATTATTATTACCCTAACACATGTCCTAATTCTATTTGATAAGTGTAATTTGACCAAAAACAACCTTAGGAATAAAATATGACCATTTAGGTCCACTTGGAATAGATTAGGACATTTATTATTAATTTATTTAAAGAAGGGTTAAAATTGATAAAATCGAGGTTTAATAAATAAATAATTTTTAATATAGGTTTATACATAAGATAAATTAGACTATAAATATTCATTATAAAGATAAAAAAATTTCTTACATACTGGTATTTTATTTATAATTTTTAGACATTATGTAATTTAATTTATTTATGACACAATGATGATGCAGTAATTATCCTATTAATGAAATATTAACACAATTGATGTTATAAATACCCAAATAAATGTAATTTGATACTTTTTATGAATTAAACTACTTTTATAGGTTAATATGAAATTTTAGTATTGATTTAATTAACTATTTTTTAACTAACCATGTTGTTATGATTTTCACAAAAATCAAGTACCAAATAGTATCAAAATTGACATAAAATAGTTTTTAAAATAAATATTTTATTATTAATTTTTATTCTATTCCTAAAAATCTAAGGTTCTGCCAAATGACTTAGATAAGGTTATATATATTGATAATGAACCAATTGGGGTTATTTTGTCTTGTTATAGTATGTTTATTAACCATATAGTGAAAGAAAACAAAATGACACGGTAAAAGTTAATTATTTAACTTAGAGTTAAATCTTAATGATAAAGTTTAAATAGTAACCTAAACTTGTCTAAAACCTATTGGATGAAATTATTGCGACCCATCACCACCTTAGCTTAGAAATAAATCAATTTTGAGCTATGAAAAACTGAATATGACTTTATTATAAAATAATATATTAAGTTTTTTTTAAGGTGCCCCTCTCCTCCCTTATAAAAGGGCGCCTCCTCCCTCTTCTCCTCACACCACATTGAGCCTTTAAGCTTGTCCAACCCCTGCCCATTTGACTTGTACACTTACCTAGTCATATTCTAGAGGTCCTGGTCTTCTTCAAAGACCAAATTTAGTACCCTAAGAGGAGGTTTCAAAGAGGCGGGTCGAAGAAGAGGTAATATCCGTTACTGATTCTTTCAAATTTATTTATTCTTCTACTTACTCTTATTTAGTTGTTTCATTATGAAGTAATAACATCAGTATCACTCATATACTATTATGTTATTATAAATATGAAACAAACCTATTTCACCTTCTATCCATCCTACGGAAAATGAAATCACCGCGCGTGCGTACGTACCGAATACCGTCTCCATCTCGTGGTGTAATCAGTTTTCCACCACCACCTTAATTGGATGGGAATAATGGTGTAAATAAATAACTATATATGATTATTGTAAATTGATATTTATTCTGAAATATTATACATACACTTCAATACAATTCCACTATCATGGGAATGATATCATCACTTGTGCGTACGTATGGACTACCATCTCCACGAACACGATGAGATTCATTTTCAATGATTAACCATTCAAGTATGATTATAAACTATATATAATAAATAATCATGAAATATATTACATAATAATGATACTTTATTTATATACATATATGTTTCATTTAGTTAATTCCATTTAATTCAATAAGGAAACGAATACAGCTTTCATTCGTATGTATGGTCTACCATATCCATGAATGCTGTATTTCATTTAATTTATATATCTATTATATATATATACTGAATATATATATGATATATAAATCACGATTTACATCCTGGAAGTAAGTAAATCAAGATATAAGTAATAATAATATCAAGAACAACAAGTCCAAACATGTACGATAAATAAAACAATTTTACCTAAAACGCTACATTAACATGGAACTTACAAAAGAACGGGTAATATAAAGTCATAAGTGAAAAATGTATGATATCATAACAATGAATATGATTCTATAATAAGTCAATGACATTATTTAAATCATTATACAGGAGGTTCAGATACATATGAAGCATATCTGACATAAGGTAAGGGATAACTTTTCCAATCCGATTTTTATCTGAGATTATTTATTCGTAAGTATTTACTAAGGTTATATTTTTCATCCATTTCCATAAAAATGTTTTTCATAAAGTGTTTAACATTATTCCATGTATGTTTAAAGTCATGTTTACCCCTCTTTGAATTTTACTTTGTGTTATGGAGGGAATCTTTCTTTTGTTTAACAAACGTGGTACTTTTTGACTTTTCCGTCAAAAGTACGAGGGGAATGTTTTTAACTTATATGGCATGAACGGATTTTTACGGTTTTATAAAGCATTATTTTCATGAATCTTACTAAAAAGGGTTTCATAACTATTTTCATAAAAATCCTTTTCTGTTAATATTTCATGGCATTTTGTGAAAGTAAAATGATTTTGAAGAATAAATGATATTTTCCTCAAGAATTTATTTCAAGTGTTTTATCAAAACCATTTTCCATCAAAGATGACATTATTTCATATGTTTATGTTTCAAGTATAATTTATCTATGATTTACATGGTTTCAATTTTCTTATTATGAAATGATATCCATTTTTTTGTATGGATTATGTTATGATGGGATGATGTTTATGAAACCCATTTTATACATTGGGTAATGATAAAGGATTTATGATCATGTTGTGGCATAAGTAAGAATGATTTCATTATGAGATGGGTGGGACCTATATCTCCCTCCAATGCATTGGGTAAATATTTATATCTCATGAGATAGACATGGATGGAATGGTAATTTAATCCGGTTCAGTAATATAGGACTAGAACGAGGAGTGAACTCGATTCAGAAAGGGACTTTGTCCACTAAGATGGTCTTGGAAGCAATGCCTTGGATACTATGGAAATCATATCATGTGATTAATGGTTTCCACAATCACATGTTTTATTCCCATGGTATTTTTTCAAGATTAATGTTTCTTTATGATCTATGCCTTATGTACTGCCATGTTTTATGACATTGCCCATGATTTTGATGTTTAAACATTATGTTCATGTTTTTATGTTCAAATGTATATGATTTGTTTTATTTTATCCATGCTTACCCTTAATGAGTATTTGAGCTCACCCTTTATATGTTTTCTTTTCCCTAGGATTTAAAGAATGGTTTTAGGTAAGAAAACCAACAGGGGAAGTTCTTTATGAGAGATGTTGAAGATCTTTCACCACGATTAGAAGATTATGTTCCGAGTTTCCAAAGACACTAAACTATTACGGTCCTTGTGTGTTTGTTGTTGTTATGTATTAAGTATTCCGAAAAAGTAATGTAATGTCCATGTACGTCAGGCTTTGGGTCTCTATAGTTGGTATCAGAGGTTCGGTTTAGTTAACCTTTGGAAACTAGGATGCGAGAACTTTAGTGAGATCCCTAGAGATATTTCTAAGGTATGTCTAGAGATGTATAGGATATTGAATGTACTCCCCCTTGATTATGATTTTTCCCTCTCACACTATTCTTTTTGGGTTTTAGACGATGGCTGGAACCTGAAGGAACCATGTTGATCAATGTAATGGACGATGCAAATATTTTCTTCCTGAAAAAACCAATGTTATGGGAGATGGAGTGCAAAATTTTATTGTTAAACTTACACAAGCTATGAATCATTCTGGGCTTCCAAATGAGCAGAGAAGGGAACAATATTCTATTGAGTCATTCATGAGGCAACATCCACCTTCATTAAGTGGGTCTTCTGAACCACTTGTTTCTGAAGAATGGATCAGTACCATTGAAAACATATTTTCCATACTTCACTTTCAGAACATGAAAAAGTCTTTCTGGATATTTTCCATTTAGAAGGTAAAGCAGATCAATAGTGGACTCTAATTAAGAATACGAGGCCCCAAGATGAAATTGAATCCATGGAATGGGATGAGTTCAAAAACATATTTCTTAATAAGTACTTCCCTCTTATTCTTTGAAAAAAGATGGAAAAGGATTTCCTTGAGCTTAAGAAAAAGGATGAAGAATCTGTTGGTATATACGAAGAAAATTTTACAAGGATTTCAAGGTATGCATCTGGATTTATCATCCAACCTGAATGTAAAGTTGATCGATTCTTCAGTGGCTTAATACCAAGTCATCGAAGGGCATTAGCTATAAGATACTTCAGTAGCTATGAAGAAATTGTACGTTGTGCTATCAAGGTAGAAGTGGAAGTTGGTGTCACATATCCATCTCGTGGTTTTGAAAAGAAACGAAAGATGGAGTTCAAGGATAAATCTCAGAATAATGGTGAAAAGAAGATGAATGTTTCTTTATGCTCAAAGTGTGGAAAGAAGCATGGTAGAGATTGTCTTAAAGGGACTAGAAAATGTTTTAAGTGTGGAAAAGAAGTTCATCAATCATCTGAGTGTCGAAGTAATGGAAGAAGGGTTTCTAATGATGTGAATGATGAAAAGACTGTAGAGAACGCACCACCAACACTTCAATGCTTCAAGTGCAAGGAAATGGGGCATTATTCTAATCAATACCCTAATACAATATTTAATGATGATCAAAGTGAGAAACCTCTTAAGAAAAAAGACAAAGGGAAGTCACATGCGATCACTATTAGCAATGTTGAGTATGACAATAATGTGGTGGAATGGTTATGTGTTTATGTAAAGGGATTCAAAAATAATGTTGTGGAATCTCATTTAAAGTATTTTGGAACATTGGAATATTTGTGTAACTGTTTATTGTGGTTTTTGATAATTATATGGTACCGGTAACCATGAAAAGTGATTCAAATATTTTGGAAATCAGATGATATGCGCATAATGAAGGGATTAGGAGAAAATTAAATGTCTGATAGTATTCATGATCTCATGACTGATATAAGGACAAGGTTATATCATGGTTTGAGTATATAGAATTTTTGGATTTTGGTATATGGAAAGAGTTAACTTTTGATAGCATTCATGTTTTCACTAAGGTTCAATGGGTATACATGATTAAGGTATTCACATGATTGGAATGTGACCAACAAGATATATGAGGGATAAATGATGGTATTCAGTTTCTTATTATTTAGCCTTTCCAGTAATCATTTTCTTTATACTATGACCATGGACCGAAGTATTTTGGATAAGCCTAAAGATTGGAATGAATTAAGTTAGACATAATATTGTATTGTTTAATGCTATAACTTTTTTTTTGATATAATTTCTATAATGTTATAATAATGTAGTTTTAGAAAAAGGACAACCTGCAGGATGGGCGACAACACATCGTGTCGGACAAGGCTGTGGGAATCGAACCCACAACTGAAGTATGACATGCCTTTATCACCTACCACTGGCCTACATGAAGTCCCTGGTTAGTAGAAACTAGTTTTATTTTATTAAGAGGTATGATAGATGAAGTATAAGTCCATTTTTGGAACCATATACGATTAATCTCACCATAAGATGGAGTTATGTATATAAATTTTTCTAATCCTATGTTTGAGAAAGATGGAATGACCTATCATTATATCGCATGATCTGCTAACACTTCGCAAAAGTCAAATTTAACTTCATTTATTTAAGAGATAAACTGGAAATTGTTCAAGGTATGAGCAATGGTAAGATTGTACCAAAATCTAGTAATTATTTTTTTAATTCAAAAATTCTTCAACTTTAGGGAAATGATCTTGAAAATCAAAAATGTTTTCCTAGTGTCCTCATATCCAATGAATCAGATGGTACCTTAGATCATCACAAATTTATGGCTTTGTGATTGTTAGAGTTTTCATAGCCATGTCCTCTACTACTCTTTATCAGAACATGATGGTTAGATTTTTCTTCCATATCCACCTTTTCACCTGTGTTCTCTTATGTGGAAACCCAGTGATGAGTTAATTTGGGAAACTATTATGTTTCTTACTTTACTTTTAAAAATTATGTTTTATTATTCCTTTTTACGATGTGGGTTTCTATGAAAGAAACTTTCAAGTAATAAACGATTTATAACCCCGACAAATTTCGAGGGTGAAATTCATTTTAAGGGGGGTAGAATGTAACACCTTGAGATTTTAGGAAAAATATTCTTTTAATTTCATTGATGTGTTCTATTATACACTACACTAAGTTTATCTTGTACTATATGCAAGACCGTATTAGCTTGTAGTATACGCCACACTATTCTTGGATCGTGTTACACACAATTTTATGTTCATTTGATAGTAGTTATTCTACGCAACATTGAGTATATATATATATATTCAATGTATAAATGAAATATGGTTGGATTTTGTTATACACAACAACAAAGGAGTCTTTCACTACACGCAACCTTGACTTGTCTTACATTACATGCAATCGCGACCTTCCATGATAGTGTGTGTTGTACGCAATACCGAGTTTCACTAAACAAATATATGATATTAAAATAATATATAAACTAGCCGTTATGAATAGTAATACCCAATTTTTGAAATTTTTTAAATTTTATCTTTCAAAATGGACTTCATTTTTGGATTCGGAATATCTAAATTAGCCTAGGGTGAATTTTTGGTATTTTTCTAAAAACTTTCAATTATTGATGAATAGTGAAAACACTATGTTACTATTTAAAAACCCGAATTTTTATTTAAATAATTATTCATTTTATTTAAATTTATTTTAGGTCAAAATTGATAGATAATACCTATACAAGTTCAATGTAATTCATTGAAGTCATTTTATAAAAATTTTAGATATATAAAAACTTTATTGAACTTTTCAACGTCTTTTACCCACCTCCTAGGAGAATTTGGAAATTCACATAAAACATAATTTTTCCACTTCTCAGAGTGGAATTTCGAAAATCCGAGACACAAAGATAATATAAAGGACTAAAATTTTGCTGAATAGTAACTTTTTTACTTTTATTTACCATGGTTAAAAGTAAATAGGGTAATCAAGGGTAAAAATGATATTATTATTACCCTAAAACATGTCCTAATTCTATTGGATAAGTATAATTCGACCAAAAACAACCTTAGGAATAAAATATGACCATTTAGGTCCACTTGGATTAGATTAAGACATTTATTATTAATTTATTTAAAGAAGGGTTAAAATAGATAAAATCAAAGTTTAATAACTAAGTCATTTTTAATATAGGGTTATACATAAGATAAATTTGAATATAAATAGTCATTAGAAATATAATAATATTTAATACATAATGGTATTTTATTTATAATTTTTAGACATTAAATAATTTAATTTATTTATGACACAATGATGATGCAGTAATTATCTTATTAACGAAATATTGACATAATTGATGTTATAAATACCCAAATAAATGTAATTTGAGACTTTTTATGAATTAAAATACTTTTCTAGGTTAATATGACATTTTAGTATTGATTTAATTAACTTTTTTCAAACTAACCATGCTGTTATGATTTTCACAAAAATCAAGTACCAAATAGTGTCAAAATTGACATAAAATAGTTTTTAAAACAAATAGTATATTATTAATTGTTATTCTATTTCTAAAAATATAAGGTTCGGCCAAATGACTTATATAAGGTTATATATATTATTAATTAACCACTTGGGGTTCTTTTGTCTTGATATAGTATGTTTATTAACCATATAGTGAAAGAAAACAAAAAGACACGGTAAAAGTTAAATTATTTCACTTAGAGTTAAATCTAAATGATAAGGTTAAAATAGTAACCTAAACTTTTCTAAAACCTATTGGTTGAGAGGATTTAGACCCATACCCACCTTAGATTCGAAATAAATCAATTTTTAGCTATTAAAAACCAAATATGACTTTATTATAAACTAATATTTTAAGTTTTTCCTAAGGTGCACCTCTCCTACCTTATAAAAGGGCACCTCCTCCCTCTTCTCCTCACATCACATTGAGCCTTAAATATCGTCAAAACCCTGCTAATTTCTCTTCTCCACTTAAATAGTAATATTATATAGGTCCTGGTATTCTTCAAAGTCTATATTTAGTGCCCAAAGAGGAGGTTTCAAAGAGGCATGTCGAAGAATAGGTAATATATGTTACCAATTCATTCAAATTTATTGCCTCTTCTACTTCCTCTTCTTTAGTTGTTTCATTATTAAGTAATAAAATAAGTATCACTAATATACTTTTATGTTATTATGAATATGAAACAACCCTATTTCACATTCTATCCATCCTACGGAAAACGAAATCACCGCGCGTGCGGACGTACAGAATACCATCTCCACACCGTTGTGTAATCAGTTTTCCACCACCACCATAAATGGATGGGTATAATGGTGTAAATAAATAACTATATATGATTATTTTAAATTTATATTGATTATTAAATACTATACATACCCTTAAATACAATTCCACGATCATGGTAATGATATCATCGCTCGTGCGTACGTACGGACTACCATCTCCACGAACGCGATGCGATTCATTTTCCATGATTAACCATTCAAGTATGATTATAAAGTATATATAATAAATAATCATTAAATATATTACATAAAAATGATACTGGATTTATGTACATATATGTTTCATTTACTTAATTAAATTTAATTCAATATGGAAACGAATACAGCGTTCATGCGTACGTACGGTCTACCGTCTCCATGAACGGTGTATTTCATTTCATTTATATATCTATTATATATATATATATATAATGAATATATATATGATATATAAATCATTATTTATATTCTAGAAGTAAGTAAATCAATATATAAGTAATAATAATATCATGAACAACAAGTCCAAACACGTACGATAAATAAATTGATTTTACATAAAACGCGGCTTTAACATGGAACTTACAAAATAACGGGTAATATAAAGTCATAAGTGAACCATATATGATATCATAACAATGAATATGATTTTTTAATAAGTCAATTACATTATACATGAGTTTCGGATACGTATGAATCATATCAGACATAAGGTAAGGGATAACTTTTCCAATCTCATTTTTATCTGAGATTGTTTATTCGTAAGAATTTACTGCGGTTATATTTTTCATCCATGTCCATAAAAATGTTTTTAATAAAGTTTTGAATATTATTACATGTATTTTTAAAGTCATGTTTACCCCTCTTTGTCTTTTACTTTGTGTTATGGAGGGAATCTTTCTTTTTTTAACATACGTGGTACTTTTTGACTTTCCCGTCAAAATTACGAGGAGAATTTTTTTAACTTATATGGCATGAATGGATATTTATGATTTCATAAAGCATTATTTTCAGGAATATTAATAAATAGTGTTTCATTACTATTTTCATAAAAATCCTTTTCTTTTAATATTGCATGGCATTTTGTGAAAATAAAATGATTTTGAAGAAGTTATGATATTTTCCTCAAGAATTTATGTCAAGTGTTTTATCAAAACCTTTTTCCATAAAAGATGAAATTATTTCATATGTGTATGTTTCAATTATACTTTCTCTATGATTTACATGGTTTCACTTTTCTTATGATTAAATGATATCCATTTTTTTGAATGGATTATGTTATGATGGGATGATGTTTATGAAACCCGTTTTATACTTTGGGTAATAATGAAGGATTTATGTTCATGTTGTGGAACAAGTAAGAATGATTTCATTATGAGATGGGTGGGACCTATATCTCCATCCAATGCATTGGGTAAATATTTATATCTTATGATATTGACATGGATGGAATGGTAAGTTAATCTGGTTCTGTAATACAGGACTGGAACGAGGAGTGAACTCGATTCAGAAAGGAACTTTGTCCACTAAGATGGTCTTGGAAGCAATGCCTTGGCTAATATGGAAATCATTTCATGTGCTTAATGGTTTCCACAGTCACATGTTTTGTTCCTTTTCTATTTTATCAGGATTATTGTTTCTTTATTATCTATGCCTTATGCACTGCCATTTTTTATGACTTTTCCCATGATTTTGATGTTTAAACATTATGTTAATGTTTTTCAGTTCAAATGTATATTTTTTTTATCCATGCTTTCCCTTACTGAGTATTTGAGCTCTCCCTTTATATGTATTCTTTTCCCCAGGATTTAAAGAAAGGTTTTAGGTAAGAAAACCAAAAGGAGAAGATCATTATGGGAGATGTTGAAGATCTTTCACCATGATTAGAAGTTTATATTCTGCGTTTCTAAAGACACTAAACTATTACGGTCCTTGTGTGTTTGTTTTTGTTATGTATTAAGTATTCCATAAAAGTAATGTAATTTCAATGTAATTCATGCTTTGGGTCTCTACAGGGATTATTTGTAAAATCTAAAATTATGTTTTTTGTCTGTATGGTGTTGGTATTGATAGAAAGATTGGATTTTTTATGGTGTTGTGGTTGTTGGAATGATTGGTATTCCATTTTTTTTTCATGTTGTATTTCCTCTATCATTTAATATCAATCTAAAACTTACCTATTTCAATGGAACGACTACATTGTTATTAGTAAAATCCCATTGAATCTTATAAAACCACTTCACTAGAGGACTCTTTGGGACACTTTACGGACACCCTAGTAAAATAACCATAAAAACATGTAATTAATGCTTTCACCCACAAGAACTCTATGAAAAATCACACCATATATTAGTTTAGTACCATAGTTCTTGACTCAATACATTATGTTTCTCGAGAAAAACTAAAAAACTGGTTTACAACAATGCATATAGATCACATGTGGGAAACTAAAACATTCTAGTGCAAGGTATTCTCATAGCTAGTTCCATTTATCAGGTGGTTTGGAAGATGGGCGTATTCTACTATGGTCTTGAGTATTGCATACAGAGGTAAGGGAATTGTTTACAATAGCTAGTTCCATTGATTATAGTTGGATGATGACCCTATTTGAAATTCTTTTGTGTAACTATTTTGTTTAATATTATTATTACTGACTCAAATAGGATGAATATGAATAAAGAATGGATGAATGCATATCGGTTGAAAAAAGAGTATGAAGATGGCCTGAAATAGATTATCAAGTATTCAAAAGATCATTAATATGAACCTTTTCAAATACTTTTCCATGTTTTAATTGTGTTTATTCAATGAAAATTACTCCAGATGAGTTGGAAGAACACTTGATCTGTCATGGAATAGATTGAAGTTATACATGTTGAAATAAACATAGGGAAAAAAATGTAGGTAGTGGCTAGGATAGAACTGTGTTTTATGGATCATCTGATATGATTACAAGCGTAAGAAATGAAGATGACCCTATGGAGGATGTGATTACAGATTTGAATGGTGATGAACATCGTATTGAGAAAATGACAAGGATAGTTAAAGATAAACATTGTGAATGACCAAAATAGTTTTAGAAGTTAAAGAGTTGTGAAAATATACCATTGTATGTTGGTTGCACTAAATATACAGAATTTTCAGCCGTACTAAAGCTGTATAATTTGAAAGAAGGCAATGGTTGGAGTGATGCAAGTTTTACGAAACTGCTTTCTCTCCTGAATGACATGCTCCCAAAATATAATAAGCTATTAAGTCAAACATACAATGCCAAAAACATGCTATGTTCTATAGGTATGATCTCTAAAAGAATACGTGCCTTACCGAATGACTATATACTATTTTTGATGGACCACAAATCACTTAAATAATTCCCAATTTTTGGTGCTTCCCGATACAAGAAATATGAATCCAGTCTTATGAAAGTTGTATGGTACTTTCCAATCATTCCAAGGATTAGTTACATATATTGAAGTGCGGATACTGCAGGAAAATTGACATGTAATGCATATAAAATAATTAAATATGGGAAACTACGTCACCCAACAGACTCTCCTTGGTGGAAGAGAATTGATTATAAGTACCCTAAAATTGGAAACGAGTCGATAAACATTCATCTTGCATTATCTAAATATGGAGTGAATACTTTTGGTTTTAAAAGTAGCAGTCATAGTGCATGCCTGATTATGTTGGCAAATTATATCTTACAACTTTGGTTATGCATGAAACAATAATACATCATGTTATCTAATCATATATCAGGGCCAAAACAACTGGGTAATGATATTGATGTTTATTTGTCTCCATTGATCGAGGATTTAAATAATTGTGGGATTCAAGTGTTACGTTATATGATGCTTACAAAAATTAATATTTAACATTGATAGCCATGTTGTACAGGATGATAAATGACTTTCCTGCTTACGGAAATTTGTCAAGAAAAATAATTAAATGAAATTAAGGGTGTCCCATTTGCGAACAAGGTACACAGTCAGTTAGGTTGAAACATTCATAAAAAACCATGTTTCTAGGACATCACAAATTACTACCCCTATGAAATTATTACTGATCTTGGACGACATCATTTGATAGAAGTTCAAAAGAACGTACAACATCATCTCCACTAATAGGTGATCAATTGTTGGATGAAGTAAAATATGTTGAAACTACTTTTGGTAAATTGTTTTCGAAAAACCTTAAGAAATATGATTGGAAAAAGAGATCAGTTTTTTTGAATTACTATACTAGAATTGTCTGTATGTCAGACATTTTTTTGATGTTATGCATGTTGAGAAAAATGTCTGTGATATTTTCATCGACACATTTCTAAAATCACCTAGAAAAAAAGGATGGAATTATGGATAGGTTTGACATGGTTGAGATGAGAATACGAGAAGAGTTGGCACCAGTGAAGGGTGAAAAATGAACATTTATTCCTTCCGTTTCTTATACTCTTTCCAGGTAGTATAGATATAATTTTGAAACTTCTTGAATGGAGTAAAGATTCCATATGAGTATTCATGTAATATCAATAACATCATGTCAATGAACGATTTAAAGTTAAAGGGTCTGAAATCACATGACTGCCATGTTTTGATGCAAGAACTAATTCCAATAGCTTTATGTTTCATAATTCCCAAGAATGTATTTCATACATTAACAAAGCTCAGTTTCTTGTTCAAAGCTATATGCAACAAAGTTATAAACCAGAAAAAATTGCTAACTATTGAAAGTGAAATTTATGTCATATTATGTGAATTGTAAATATTCTTCCTGCTGAAATTATTTGATCTGATGGTTCATTTGATGGTTCACTTGGTGAGAGAGATTCAACTATGTGCTCCTATATATTATAGATGGATGTATCCCATTGAATGATATATGATGATTTTGAAAGGGTATGTCAAAAATCAAAGTTGTCCAGAGGGTTGTACTGTGGAGTGATATATTGTTGAGCAAGCTATTGAATTCTGTACTAAATACATGTCTGCTATGGAAATCATTGGCCTATCGAAATCTTGTCACAATGGGCGACTTGAGGGTGAAGTAATTTCTGGAAGAGAGGTTGTCACAATAAATATTAAATATCTGGAGAAGGCCCACCTTTATATTTCGAATAACAGTTTCAACGTTGACCCATATGTTTAATCCAACATACAAATTATTAGGAATTTGAATCTATCTAGGGATAAAAATGGATATCTGATACACATAATCAGTAGTTTATAGGATTGTTTGAAGGCCATATTTTTAAGAAGTCAGATGAAAATCCAGACTCAAATTCAAAACGACTTCAATGGATATCTATAGAACCAAGTGTGTATGTATTATCTTATAATGATTATGTAGTAAATAGTTATACATTATATACTAATGAACATGATGAAGATAGTACCAAAAAGAATAGTGGGGTTACACTTGTGGCTGAAGTGAAGCATGTTTCCGGTGCTGAGGAAAGAAATTCAATTTATGCCAATATGTCATACTTTGGCATCATCAAACAAATATGGGAGTTGGATTATATGAAATTATAAGTAACGATTTTTCAATTAAAGTGGGTAAATAAAAGGAGTGTTGTTAAAATAGTTGAATTGGGATTCAAGAAAGTTTATTTTAGTAAGGAAGGGGAGAAAGATGAACAGTTTATAATGGAATCATAGGAAGTAAAAGTATTTTATGTTCCAAATCCCACAAACCGAAACTCATCAATTATTTTGTTATTGACCAAAACAACAGAAGGATAAGATGAAAATTCAACAGAAGATGGCCCTTTCATTGGGAATTTAGAATCATTTCGCATCGGTCCCAATATAGAGGGCATTTTTTATGTTAGAGGAGACCACAATGAAGGGATTTACATAGTCGATATATGGGTCAAATCTCTTCAGCCTTAAAAAAAGTTCAATAATTATGTTATTTTATTTATTGTAATATAAATTGTGTTACCTTATGTTATTACCTGTTCTCTGATGCTTTTATGTAATCTAAATTAAATGTTAAACCACTTTTGCAGATAATGACTTTTGCACCTTCTGATGTGCCCAATCCCAAGGCACAATATGTCTCTCAACCTACTTCTGCTAGTCTCAGTGCAGTGGAACTACATGTTTCTCAACCTCTTTTTGCTGGTCCCAGTGCTAAGGTATAAGAGGCTTATTAACCTATTTGTGTTGGTCTCAATGCCAATGCTCGCACTCTAGAAGAACATAATGATGATGCTGATACTGAGGAAACTATAGGCAATGAATCCCTAATAGTGAAAAAAACAAGAGAACCATATTTTGATAGTGTTAGCCAAAATCCTTAATGCCAAAGAAAAATGTATCAAATTTGATGTGGGAAGAAATATGTAAGGCCAACATGTTAACCCCAAAAAAGCTATGATTAGTAGCTATATTGGAATCGTCACTTGGTAACACATGCCAATTGATGTACAGTCATGGAAGAACATTTCCACCGGGCTTAAGACACTAATTTGAGAATATATTACTGTAACAATATAGTAAAATTTATTTAATTTATTAAAATAAAAAAATATTAAAACATTGACATACTCTTCATAATCCCTTGTAGAGTGCATTTATAGTAGATTCCTCGCACAAGGAAGATGTAGTAAGATTTTTAGGTAGGATTCATAGATTATTTCGAACAATTTTAATGAAATATCAGATGTTGAAGGGAAAATAAATCCACACAAACCTCTTCTTTATGAAAACCTGATATCCCAAGGAGCATGGGATGCGTTTAGTATCTGTCGTGTAGAGTAGAATTTTTAGGTACATTTTTTCCAGTAATATGTTTTTTGACGTTTCTTGAATTCATCACATTGATTGATAGTTTTTTATTTATGAAATAGAAACTGAGTGTTGAAAATAAGGAACGAGCAACAAAACTAGTGTACCCCAACTGTAAAGCAAGGATGGGGTACGATTTACTTGAGAAAAAATTGGTACATATTTTAAATCTACAGTAATACTTTTATGTGACATAAAAAACACCATTACCATATTCCTTTGTTTATATGTATATTGATGAATTGAAATTGAAATCCACTTCCATACCAATCCTTATTGTATTAAAGAAGACTCATATAAATATACAGGGGATACTGATAGATGAAAACCCACAAAAGTCTGGGAAACATGTGTAAGTATGACAAAATATATATTTCTTTTGCTTTAAATTGCTATAACATAATAATGATTACTTATCTTCCTATATTTTTTATCTGATATAGTCATAGGAATCAACAACACCCGCACTAGATGTAGACATACTTTCAGTGCCCTTGAAGCATCTAGAATAGTATGGTCGCGTCAAAGGTGTAGATTTTGGGATGACAAACCAAACATATTTTCAGAAATAAAAACAAAGATGAGGATAAAACTGAGGAAATGAAAAATATGAGGGAAACAATAACTATGTTTCAATAAGAATTGCAATACTAGAGAGATCTGATAGCATGTTCGATTGGGGGAGGAAAAGGGAAGAAACAACTCAAGAAAAACTTGTGTGAGAACATAACGCCCCACCCCCACCTGTTTTGAGGCGAGCCATTTCCCTAAAAAAACATGACTTGGCTAAGGTAATAAATGTTCTAATAATTTTTTCTATGAAATTTTAATCACATAGGTATGGATACATTTATTATACTGATATTGTTCTGGGTGAAAATGACTGAGATTTATATCTATCAACTCCTACCTATCACTTTATAGTGAGGGATACAGTATTTAATATGCAAAATGACATGCTACATAATAAACCACTTCCAACAGGTCATTTTAGAGTGTTGATTAGTGTATCTCATGAGCCAAGAAACAATCTACCTATTCCAAATGACTATTAAAATATTCATACGACCGAACAAGCAATTGTAACATTCATCAAATGGCTGTCAATTCTTGTGAAAAACAAGTTGATAAGAAGGTACTCATTTCCAATTTATTTTTCAAGATGAACCTTTATCATTTAATGAAAATAGAATAAAATGATGAATGTTATTAAAGAATAAAAAAAGGAAGGGGGTTAAACGAAAGATCATCTCAAAACTTTCTCAAGGATCAACCGATCGATAGAAATGACATACTGAGAGCACCTTTACCCCTCCCATTCTATATCTAAATTTAATATCATTGTAGGATCATGTGGATACAAAGTTGATAGACGAAAAAACTGACAAAGTTGATTTTGAAAAAAAATATGTATGAAGGGGAAGAATCAGATTACATTATTTCAAACAATGTAAATGAAATCCTCAAGTAAGAATGGCAAGGCACGTCTATTGTAAATGTATACATGAGGTATGTTTTCATGATTTGATTTAAAAAAGATGATATACTATGATAATTATGACTAAATAAATTTTATATTTTTCGCAGGCATATATATGAAAACAAATGAAGGGATTTCCCTATGAACAAAAAATTGGACAAATTAGTCCTCACATCCCCTCTACAAAAGAAGAAACAAATTCTAATAAATATGGTGAAATAATGTCTTCCCTCCTCAAATCATTTAAAAACAATTATTAATGAAGAACCCTTTTTTAATACCAACAATGTTGGGGTAAAACTAAAAAATTTAATCATATCAACTATATTTTCATTTCTTTCATTACATATCCCTTTTTGTGTTTTTAGGCAGCATTGGATACTCATTACGGTCAATTTGGATACTCTAAAGATTTAATTTCTAGGTGCAATGCATGGATATCTAAGAAACCAACCACACATGATGGAATTTGTTAATTTTTAATACACTATATCCAATATTTTATAACTAAACATCAAATTATATAATTTATATTAACTTTTAATAGGTATTATATTATGATAGGGAAGTGCATCAATATCATATACTTCATGGAATGAATCCATGGCCTAAAGAAAATAACGCCCATGATATCTAAAATTTGACAAGTATCATGATTTATATAATAATATTGCACTACCCAAACACGTATCAAAACAAATTACTTATTTTTATCGATGTTTCTGCAGTGTCTAAAACAAAAAAACCAAAAGGACAGTGGTTATTATGTTTGTAAATTTATGAAAGGGATCATATTTCATCAACAAACTAGAATCCCTGAAGAGGTATTTTCAAAAATAATTACTAGTTCATTTAAAATATTTATTAATCCTATGTGTATTTATATTTTTAAATAATACCATGACAGTCACAAAAACTCATTTTCACAAGATGATATAGATGTGTTTAGAAACAAATGGGCAGTATACCTGATGGAAGATTGTACACAAATAGGATAGAGGTGAATTCATACTACTTATGTTTTCATTCTATTATCACTGATATCTCAATTTTTTACACTAATTGAACATCTATAATCAACCTTTATTATGTTTTATATCCATAGGTTTTGAATAATGGTTTCAGAAATGATTTTTCTTTCTAGTAAATAATAACTTAATGAGAGACTCTTATGAACTAGTTCTTTACGTTTCCAAGTTTCCAAAAGCACTAGACCTAAAATATTATTTCATGGATCATTTATATTATGTATTTTGTTCATTTATGTTGGTTTTTCTACTGATGTAGTGTTTTAGAATAATATTGTTTGTGAATCACTCACAAATTTAATAACAAAACTAAGGATTCTTCACTATAGTTGATTAACTTCTGCTTTTCATTGCATCTCATATGAACTTACGATCTATCATCCCTGTGATGCTCTAATACCACATTATCTCTATGATATAGTCATTCACCCTTCACTTTTCTTTCTCTTTCAGCACCCATTTACTAGGTAAATTGGTGTAGGAAGAGAAGGATAAGTGAATGCTGAATGATGATATCATAGAGATGGTTTCAGATGAGAGCATCATGGGGACGCAGAATCAGAAGTTTAGATCAGATGATGTGCCAAGCGGTAGTTAACCAACAATAGTGAAATGAAAAAAAACATTATTTTCGTTATTAACTTATATATAGACCCAAGAAACACGTTATAAAGATGTAAATGTAATTTTACAACATAATATTTCTATTTTAGAAAAAAAATATATAATGAAACTTTGATTTCATTTTAAATATTCCTTGCAGGATTTGATTATTTTAGAAAATTTCTATCCACATGACATGCCTTTGTTGGAAGCGAAATGACCCTGTGTATGCTCAATCTAAAAGTAATCTTGATGTTTTCACAATAAAATCATTGTCCCTAGAATTAATTCATTATTTCTTATTTATGTTTGATTTATTTATTTTAGGTAAGGAATATTAATCTACTCATCTGTAATATCAATTTATGAAATGTTTAGGTCATTATGGTTGGTATCATAGTAACTAACCTATTCAAAATCAAGAAAACACATTCATTTGTTTTGATACATTTAGTAGATGACCAATAATTCATTTGAAATAAGTTGGAATAAACCCCACCTCAATATGACACATGATGCAGCCAGTATGACTCAAAGTGTCTCTTTTTATTTAAAATTGACATTATTTTTAGTAAAAAGAACAAGGGACAAACTAAAAACTAAGAAAAATCATTCTGAATGTTTTGATACTTTAGGGAAACGATCCATAAGTCATTTGTGACATGTATGAATCGACTGAACATCAATTCAAAGAACAATGAAACTGGTATGACTCAAAGTGTCTTTTATATTTAAAATTGACAATAATTTTAGAAAAAAACACAACTGACATACTGAAAACCAAGAAAATTTATTCATATTTTTTGATACTTTAGTAAATTGATCCATGAATAATTTTTGACATGTAAAATTCATCCCCACTTCAATATGATGCACGATGTGACTGGTATGGCTAAAAGTGTCTGTTATCATTTTAAAATTGATATTTTTGCTCAAAACATGTCACTCACTAAAAACCGAGAAAACCTGATCCAATTGACTTCATAATTTAGGATAATGATTAATAATTTCTTTGTAATGTGTATAAAGCAGTCTTATATCAAACCAAATCATGATAAGATCGGTATGACTCAAAATGTGTGTTTCTAGATTGAAATGACACTTTAGTAAAAAAACACAACTGACATACTAAAAACTATGAAAAAAAATTCAGATTGTTTTGATACTTTATAAAATGATCCATAAGTTATTTATGACATGTAGGAGTTGATCTCACCTCCATTAAACACACAATGCGACTGTTATGACTCAAAGTGTATCTTTTTATTTAAAATTGATATTTATTTTAGAAACAAACCAAAGTGACATATGAAAAACCGAGCAAACACATTCTGATTGTTTTGAAACTTTATGAAAACGATCCATTAGTAATTTTTGATGTGTACAAATCAACCTCACCTCAATATGATGCAAAGTGTGACTGATATGGCTAAAAAAATTTTTTATCAGCTTAAAATTTACATTTTTTCTCAAAACATATCACTCACTAAAAACCAAGAAAACCCTCTCCAATAGTAATCATCATTTAGGATAACAATTCAAAAGTTCTTTATGACGTGTAAAAAGTAGTCTCATAACAAACCAATTCACTATGCAACTAATATGACTCAAAATGCATGTTTCGAGTTTGAAATGGCATTTTATTAAAAAAACAAAATTGACATCATAAAAATAGAGAAAACACATTCATATTGTTTTGATACTTTAGGAAAAAAATACATAAGTGATTTTTGTCATGTAGGAATAGAAAAAACCTCAATTCAACACACAATATGACTGGTATGGCTCAAAGTGCCTCTATAAATTTAAAATTGACATTTGTTTTAGAAAAAAACAAAAGTGAAATACTGAAAACTAAGAAAACTCATTCAGATTATTTTGATACTTTAGGAAAACTATACATGAGTCATTTTTGTTTTGTATGAATAAAATTCACCACAATCGGATGCACAGTGTAAATGGTATGGCTAAAAGTGTCTGTTATCAGTTTAAAATTGACATTTTTTCTCAAAATGTGTCACTCACTGAAAACAAAGAAACCCCACTCCAATTGTCTTCATAATTTAGGATAATGTTTCATAAGTTTTTTTGGGATGTGTATGAATCAGTATCATGTTAATCAATGCACGATGAAACCAGTATGATTGATAATGCGTGTTTCAAGTTTAAAATGACATTTTAGTAAGAAAACACAACTGACAAACTACAAACTCAGCAAACACATTTGGATTGTTTTGATACTTTTTGACAATCATGCATACGTAATTTTTGAAATATAGGAATAAGCCAAATCTAAATTAAACACACAATGTGACTGGTATGACTCAAAGGGTCTCTTTTTAATTAAAATTGTCATTATTTTTTAAAAAAAGTGACATATTGAAAACTGAGCAAACGCTTTCGGATTATTTTGATACTTTAGTAAAAAGATCCATGAGTCATTTGTGACTTGTAAAAATTAACCGCATGTCAATCTGAATCTTGGTGTGACCGTTATGGATAAAAGTGACTGTTATCAGTTTAAAATTAACATTTTATCTCAAAAAGTATCACTTGCTGAAAACCAAGAAAACTGGCTCCAATTTTCTTCATAATTTAGGATAACGACTCATAAGTTTATTATGACATGTATGAAGTAGTATTATATAAAACCAAAGCATGATGCGACAGGTATGACTCAAAATATGTGTTTTAGTTTGAAATAACATTTTAGTAAAAAACTCAACTAACATACTAAAAATTTAGAAAACAAAATATAATTGTTTTGATACTTTATTATAATGATCCATAAGTAATGTTTTACATGTAATAATTCACCTCACCTCAACTTAATGCACAATGTGATTGGTATGATTAAAAGTGTCTCTTTTTATTTAAAATTAATATTAATTTTAGAAAAAAACACAATTGACATTCTTAAAAAATTAGAAAACACATTTTGATTGTTTAGATACTTTATTAAAACATTCCATGAGTCATTTGTGATGTGTACAAATCAACCACATCTGAATCTGATGCACAATGTGACTAGTATGGCTAAAAGTGTCTATTATCAGTTTAAAATTATCTTTGTAACTCAAAACATGTCACTCACTAAAAACCAATCTAACCCACTCCAATTATCTTCATAATTTATGACAATTACTCATATGTTCATTATGATGTATATGAAGTAGTCTCATATCAAACCAAGAGACGATGTGACTGGTATGACTCAAAATGCATGTTTCTAGTTTGAAATGACATTTTTGTAAAAAAAAACACAACTGACATACTAAAAACTAATCAAACACATTTGGATTATTCTGATACTTTAGGAAAATGATCCATATTCCGTTTTCGACATTTATGAATCAAATGCACATCAATTAAATGAAAAATGTGACTAGTATGACTCAAAGTGTCTCTTTTTATTTAAAATTTACATTAATTTTAGAAAAAAACACAAGTGACATACTACAAACTGAGAAAACACATTCGGATTGTTTTGATACATTATAAAAATTGATCCATCAGTCATTTGTGACATGTAGGAATAAACTGCACCTCAATCTAATGCATGGTGTAACTGGTATGGCTAAAAGTGTCTATTATCAGTTTAAAATTGACATTTTAGCTCAAAACGTGTCACTCACTGAAAACCAAGAAAACATGATCCAATTGTCATCATAATTTATGATAATTATTCATAACATATTTGTGATGTGTATGAAGAAGTCTCATATCAAACCAACGCATGATGCAACCGGTATGACTCAAAATGCGTGTTTCTAGTTTGAAAGGACATTTTAGTAAAAAAACACAACAAACATACTAAAAAATGAGAAAACACATTTACATTATTTTCATACCTTAGGAAAACAATCCATAAGTCCTTTTTTACATGTAGGAATCCATTGATCCCCAATTAAATGTACAATGCGACTGGTATTTCTCAAAGTGCCTCTTTTATTTAAAATTGACATTAATTTTAGAAAAAAACACAAGTGACATACTACAAACTGAGCAAACACATTCGGATTATTTTCATACTTTAGGAAAATGATCCATGAGTCATTTTTGATGTGTAAGAATCAACTACACATCTATCCGACGAATGACGTGACTGATATAAATCAAAATGTGTCATTTAAATTTGATATTAATTTCTGTAAAAGAAGAAGTAACATACTCAGAACTGATAAAACCCATTCAAATTGTTTTAATATTTTAAAACAATGATATATGACTCATTAGTGATATATAGGAATCAACCCCACCTCAATACAACACAAGGTGTGACTGGTATAACTCCAAATGTGTTTTTAATTGAAATTTTATTAATATATTATTTAATATTAATGTTTAATTTATTTCATTATTTTATTACTAAAATAATATTTGTTTTCTTATATAGGTGGAATTTGTTTCTTCAGTTATGAAGATTTTTTGGGAAACTAATACCATTGATAACAATTTTTTAGAGGGGATCACAGATTCCAAAGGATGAAACATTAATGTTTTTAACTGTTAGTTGGATAATTGTAATTGTAACCATATAAAACATTTTTTGAAATGTATATAGATGCGTGTTTTTATTCATGATGTCCAGTAAATGTATATAACATTGTTTTTAAAACACTTGTGTGCATTTTTTCATTCTTCTATTCTTTTTCGTGTGTGGGTGTTGTTTTGTGCAGGTGTGAAGGTGTTGGGTGTGGTGTTAAATAAACATCACATCACAGGCAACTAGAACTTTATCAATTCACACAATAGTGCTTATAAAGGGGGCCCTTTATCTGCGATAAAAATGATCTGATAAAGGGGGAACTTTATCAGCACTTTATTTAGTGCGGAAAAGGGACCCCTTTATCAGTGCTTTTTTAGAGCTGTTAAAGGGTACCCCCTATCATATACATGATTAAAAACACTTTTTTAGCACTATTAAAAGTGGTTTCTAGTTCTTTTAAAAGACTTATTTGTAGTAGTGTTGGTTGAATCATCCTATCACTGGCTGGTGGCTAGCCTTATTTTTTTATAAGGGTGTTATCAATACTAAGGATAAAATTATTTGTAAAGAGTCCCAATGTGATCCCTCTTAAATCCTCATGCATTTATGTATGCCACTTCCAATTTCTTATTCCACAGTCTTTGAATTATTAGTGGTAAAGTGTGAAATTCATTAATATTGGTGAAAACAATGCCTAAATTTGTTACCCCAGTTATATATATAAAATAAAAAACATTTCTTCATATATATAACTTTATTTGTGAGGATCCATGGATGAACACCCGAAGGAATACCTTGTCATACTCAGCCCAGATGAATGCTCAGGTTCTACCTATATCTTATCATGGCTACCTCATGCCGACTATTAAATATTTGTTGTCTGAACGGTACACCCAAAAATTATGTACCTGGTCCCTCATACCTTAGCTCATAAAATCACCATTGGATAAATCATTTATGTATTCCACTTCCAATTTCTTATTCCACAGTCCTCAAATCTTCAGTGGAAAAGTATGAAACACACTAATATTGGTGCTGAAAAACTCCAAAATGTATTCCCCTAGTTATATATATGGAATAAAACACATGTCTATATATATATAACTTTAGTGGTGAGGATACATGGATTAAATCCCCAAGGAATACCTTGACATAGTCTTACAGGGTGAACGCTCTGGTTCTACCTATAACTTATCACATGCACCTCATGCCCGCAGTTAAATATCTGGTGTCTGAATGGAACACCCAAACAATATGTACCTGGTCCCTCATAAATTATCTCGAAAAATCACCATCGGCTCAAAGGCCAATACCCCAAGGCAAAGAGATGTATTTATTCTAAATAAAAATCTTCTTCATCTTAAGAGTCGATGTCCATAGGTATGGTGACATTCATCCTGCCAATAACCCAACCCATAGCCTGAAGTATCACTATGAGCCTCAACACCTTACTGATGATCTCAACACCATCAAATGATAGTCCATCACTATATGTGTGGCTTTCTATGACAATAACCCCATAACCTAATTGATGGCCAACACCATTACCTATGTCTCGTTATCTATATGGGGGCTCCACCCATAATGAGTTGTCAATATAACCTCAACTAAGTCATATATGTGTTCACATGACTCCAATGGAGTGTTTTCCAAAAAATAGTGTGTCTTAATATCTGAAAAACTAAGACATATCTTCATACACCTCATTCCCAAGTAACCATGTCCATAAATCCTAATGTTCAAGACCATTATAATCCACACGGGTCATTTCCCTCATCTTGATGACCTCATCACCTCAAATCCAGACGATTGATTCACCTCAACCTGGTGATCATCATCACCCTGAGTATCTCTGGCCAAGAAAAACCTGCGTATTAATGTAACCTCAATATAGGTGATCAATATCACCCCAATCATTAGTCCCTTCCCATCACGGTCCCATAGAACTCATGCATTTTATATTAAAAAATCAATTTAATTTAAATCATATTCCCCTCTCAACTTCCCAAGTTTCTCTAATCCCCTTACTCATCTTGATCTTTTATAGTGGTGAAAGATCACACCCATATGCATACATAAAATCATTATAATAATTTAATAATCTTGAATTTAATTAATTAGAGTCTTACTCAGACAACCCATATGGAATATATTAAGTCACCCACAATACACTCATAAAATCAAGGAGAAACTGACACACCACCTACTATGTACTAGTATGAACTCGGTCATCTGATATTGGCCTCTAACTCAAAACAAATCAGATGAAAACAAAATTTTAGATGAACTCCAAGAAAATTGGGTAAAAGTAATTACATTGATTTATCATTTTGTATAGTGATATATATTATGAAAAGTGTCTAGTGGATGGAATGTCTTACCAAGAAGAATCCATGGCCATAAACATATCAAAGAACATAGTCTATATGAAGAATATCCCTCAAAGAATAGTGGGAGAAGGAAAATAGGATCTCCCTCTACTATGTGTGTGGGTATAGAATAAAATTGGAAGAAAAATATAAGAATGAAGTAGGGAGATTTTGGAAATTTTACCTCTTTATGTTACATGCATGGTTTGGTTACACGAATTATCTAACTTTGCACCAACTATGTGTACAATCTACCTATGCACCACACACACACGGGCTAGGCACAAGATTCTACAAACCATGAAAAAAACATTTGAAAAACCTCTATTAGAAACTATAACGGTATTTTCATATCCTTGGTTCCCATCCTATATGGTTTTTTAGATAGTTTATAGGGCCACTATAGGGCCACACGGTCACTCCTAGAAAGCCACATGACTTTTACAAACCATGCGCCTCCGCCTATGCATTCCCAGTACAGAGTTTCTTGGAATTTTCACACCTGAAACCCTAAATAGATTTTTGATCATTAAAATCCATCTAAAAAAGTTATTGGGTCAATCAAACTCTTAGAAATAGGTTTCCAATATCAAGAAGAAAGATGGTCTGCTCACTAAACACAAGAATTCAATCAAGTTAATAAATTTCGACTTTCTAAAAAACCTAGGACATTACATTATACCCCATATTGAATGGATTTCTATTGCTCTCCATTAAGTTATCTCCATAATTTTTTCCATTTTAAAAAGGATAAGTTACTATTTTTAAGTACAAAATTTAAGTGACTTAAATTTATAATTCCAATTCTAAAAAATATAACCAATCACTTTTCCATTTCTAGTTTTAGAATAATATTTCTATAAAAATATATATGAAATCAGATTGAAATCACTCAATTATAAAAACTATAGAACCAATTAAAAACCTTGAAATCATTAAATTATTCATTTATAGGGCACATTGAGTTCTTTTTTTCAAAAAACAGAGACACAACCATTTTATTTATAGAAAAAAATGACTCTTATTTAAAAGAACCAAAATTTTCGGTTGACATGAAGTAATTTCAAAAATATTTAATCATTTTTTATGTGAACTCCCTTGATGTGTATTTTAGCTTCACTAAGTCCCCCTCCTCAACAATTAAAACTCAAAAATTTCCCCATTTTTGAATTAATGTTAGGATGAGTAATAAAGAAAATTGAATCAAAAATATTTATAAATATTTAATATAAAATATTTCATGGTTTTGGGAAATATGAAAGTTTGAAAATTAATTTTCTACACAATAAATAAGTAACATATAAACTGAAAAAATTGTCCCTACTAACCACTAATAGACTATTTCATAAATAACTAAGGAAACTCTAAGGAAATAAAATGACCAGAAAGAAATTCGATAATATAGCATATCTGAAATAACTTTAGCAATAATATAAACAATTACTCCTATTAAACCATCATCAGTATAAAAATAAATTTCAAATATTTGAAATAGTTACTCCCCTGATATTTAAATTCTAATCCATTATTTTATAGTGAATTTGTAACATCCCTCTATGAAATATTTCACGAGTTATTCATTCCATTTCCTACAAGATGATTAGTTTTTAAAAGTTTCTAGAAAATAGAATTGACCAATGTCAATGTTAGGATGCTTTTATCATGTGATCTATAACTAATAGTTATTTTGAGCATTAAAGTTCAATAATATTTTGATGTTGGAAAATTATTCTCATAGATGACCATTTCCTTTTCATGTGTTCATATGTCCAGCTAAGAAATAGCTTATCCTCATAGTCAGGGGACCCAAGGAATTCCAAACAAAAGTAACAGAGCATGAGTGAGAGGTTTTACCAAAAAAAAACTATCAATTTTTGTTTAAAAAATTATTAGAAAAAACTATAGAGTGAGTATAAATTATTTAAAAGAGGATAAAATATATGAAATCATGGGTTTCATCCCATGTAGTTCTAGATATAAAGTCCCCCTCTAGACTCAAATATTTCTCAATTTTCAAATAAAGAGATCATAGATAATCTCTTTGTTTCTCTCAAAGTAATGATTGATTATTTTTCTATCCATCCAAAAGTCATTTTTCTTCTTCGACTAACACAACTTCTCAATTGAAAAGAACTTGAATAACAGTGAAGGATCTAGACTACCTATATTTTATATTCCTAGGAAAAAGTCTAATAATGTAATCATAATGAATAACCATTTGAAAAAAATTAATATCTCTATTTTGATTGAAATAATCAAGAAAATATTTATTCCTTTCCATGTAAAACCTAGAATTTTCATATGGTTCTCCCCTAATCTCATCAAGATCACTCAAATCAAGTATTATTCGTTCTCTATCAGTAATAAAATAAAAATTTAGAACTTTCACATCCCAAGAAAACTATTGTTGAAGCTCTACATAAAAGTGACATGTTTTCCCAAAAACATTCCTTATAGATACATCCCTATGGTCATTTTAAATTCATTTCCATATTACCATAATTCCTCATAAATTTTTAATGAAAATTTATTCCTATAACTTGAAAAGAATAAGGATTTTTTTATTTCATTTTTTGATATTTCTACCTATCCACTCAATTTTGGATAGTAAGAAGTCAATGTCTTATAGAAAGTCCCATACTTCTCTATCAATGATTTGAATCTAAAATTTTCAAAATGTGTTCCATTATATTTTATGAAATTCTTTGGCACTCCAAATATGGAAAATATGTTTTTTAATGAATTTAATCACACTGTTCGCTTGTTTTTTGGGAATTTTTACTACCTCAACCCATTTGGAAAACTTTTCTAAAATAACTAATATGTACTCATTATAATTATAATATATGAATGGTTCTATAATGTTTAATCCCAAAAAAATATCAACATCAAAAATGAATTTTTGAGGAAAATCCACTTCCGTCCAACATTTCCAAATCTTAGACACATATCACATCCCACCAATAAACTTCTCAAATCCTTAAAAAATTATGGGTAATAAAATATAGCTTGAAATAATTTTTTGGATGTTCTCTATCCTCCATGATAATCTCTCTATAGTGCAGAACGACAAATCTCTAATATGGGAATTATTTCTTCCACTGGGACAGACCTCCAAAGGATTCCATCTGCACTCCTCCAAAAAATAAATTGGTCATCCCATAAATAGTAATTAAGTTTATATTTAAATGTGTTACTTTGAGTATTTTAAAATATTTAGTGATGGCCCTTGCTAACAAGATATTAAAAAAATATACATACCAATAATATTTTTTGACGACCAAAAATATCATTTTCTCATCTGATAATGAATGATTTATTACTCTTTGATATTTAAATTGGATACTTAATAACCTTTATAGATGATCCACAAACATTATCAGCCCCATGTTTATCTCTGATCTCTAAATAAAACTCTTGAATAAGAAGTATATGTCTGATGATCCACAGTTTGTCCTGTATCTTTTAAAACAAATATTTCAAGGCAGTGTTGTCTATAAAAAATTAACTTTTGATCCTAAAAGGTACTAGATAAACTTTTACAAAATAAAAAAACATCCAAAAACTCATACCTGGTAGTGGTAAAATTAATTTGAGCGCCATCTAAATACTTTAAAGAACAATACACTACACAAAATTCCCATTCTATCTAAAACTGAAAAATACCTCCAATAACCAAATCATGGGAATTACACAAGAGTTAAAAAGGAAATTTCAAATTATTTGTATTGATTATGGGTGAAGAAGATAAATTTTATTTAATAGTGTCAAAATATTAGAGATAATTTTATTAAAATAAAAATGGTGTGCCTTTTTTCTGTAGTGAACATAGGGGTTTTGTAATTTTTTAAAAGTCTTATATAAACATCTAGTAATAACCATCATGCCAAAGAAAAATTCTAACGCATTTGACATTAATAGGACGGGGATCTTCTAAATAGCCTCTATTTTAACATTATAAACCTATATACCCATCTTAGACTTGTTATGTATGATAAATACTCCTTTAGTAATCATAAACTGACATTTATATCAATTTAGAATTTACTTGGTCTCTAAGAATATTTATAAAACAAGTTACATATTTTATAAATAGCGCTAAAAATTTCTTTTCATAGTGGAAAAATATCAACAAAAACCTCTAGGTTTCTCCCAGCCTTATCTAAAATGGTCTACATCATACACCATGGAAAGGTAGTTGGGGAACCAAATAATACAAAGGGAATATACCTATTGGAAAATTTCCCAAATTTGAAAGTTAATGTAGTTTTATCATAATCATCTGGAACTACAAAGATCTAGTTATAATCAGAATGTCCATCTAGATAAAAAATCCATTTCTAGTAATCCTCATATGATTTTTATCAATAAATATCATAGTAAAATGATCTTTTATGGTGGAATGATTAAACTTTATGAAATCTATATATAATCTCTACTTCGTTACCTTGCTAACATAGATTTATTCATTCTTTACATTGGTCACAATAGTGAATCATCCTTTTTTTGGAACAACTTAGACCAGACTGAACAAAGAACTGTCTAAAATGGGATAAATAATGCAATCATCTAACATCTTAATTACCTCTACTCTCACAACCCCTTTTGTGTTTGGGTTTATTCTCCATTGACATTATACTCTTGGTTTGTGGTCTACTAACATAGTAATATTAGGCATATAGAATGAAAGAATAATCCCTTTGATTTCAATTATGTACCATCCTGTTGTAGTTTTAAATTTATTTAGAATTCCCAATAACGTTTCCTCTTTAAATTCATTCAAAATAGTTGTGATTATAATTTTTTGTGTTAATTTTCACCCAAAAAATGAGTATTCTAGGTGTGCATGTAATGGATTAAGATCCAAAGTGGGTGATTTATTACTAAAAGGAAGACTATTGGGCCTAGGGGGTCCAAGATATTCAACATGTTTCTTAAAATGTATTTGAAAATTAGAAGAAAAAAAATTTGTAACTCAAATTTTCATTTTTACCCATTGATTTCCAATGTGGATAACTCACTGTAAATAATTTACAAGTCATATTTCAACAAGTTTTTCAGATAAAAATAGTAAATTTGTTTCAAAAAACTCTCTCAACCTTATCAAATTGTTTAACACGTTTTTCCTAAGGTAATTCAGTATCATATTATCCTAGAAATTTCTTAAGATCAATTACTAAAAATCCATCTTCATGATAAGATTCCAGAGATAAAAAAACTATTATCTAGATAAGGAAAATTACCCATATTATCTTTCATATCACTTTCAAATATTTCATAAATTTATTTTTAACATCCATATGAGTTTCATCTGCTAAAAATTGTTTGTAATTTTTTTAATGGGTTCTCAACATCCAATGAGATTTCCTCACTTGATGGTTGTTTCCAAAAATCATCTAAATGATAATATATATTTTCATTTTATAACAACTCCACTCCAAAACAGTTTTTCCCATATAATTCTATTAGTTTTAAAGAAATTAAATTTGACAATTTTTTATCTAAAATTAAAAATCAATTGACCCTTTTACACATTAATAACAGCCCCTATATAGATTAGAAAGGCCTTCTTAAAATGATAGTGACTTCATTGTCACATTCCTGGTAAATGATCAGAATATAAATAGAGAGAAAAAACTATCCAACTCTAATTATTAGTTATTCAACTCCTCCTATATGAAGTGTAAGGAATCAATCAACCAACTATAAGACCATAGTGGTAGGTTTCAATTATCCTAATCCCAACTATTGGAATAATGAGAAAGGGATTATGTTTATGATTTCCCCTAGATAATATATACAAATCATTTAAATGATTTTCCATAAGGTGGAAGTAAAGAAAAAAGTCCATACTTCTTTAATATTTAGCATTATTTTCTTTTGAAGAACATCACTATACTCTTCATTGAGGTTGTACATTGAAAACTCTAATAAATATTTTTATTGAAAAAAAATTCTAGAGTTACATAAAGTATTATGGAATACTAATTAAAACCTTGATTAATAGAATTTTAACATGGATATTGTTGAATAGTCTATGGAATTCAAGTAAATAAGTCTTTATTTTTGGATTTCAGCCTTTGAGACTAGGACACTAGGATCCTTTTTAAATTAAATAAAATCCATGTTCAGTATTAATTTGTGCTTTGAATAGTTCTATTTAAAAATTATGTCTAAGGAAAAAATAAAATAAAGGGCCTTGTAAAAATGAGTTCATTTAGATGACGGGAATTTTGAATTCAAATAAAGAAAGGGATGATTAATTCCTATGAAAAGAAATTTAGTTGTATTAATGAAGTGGAAAGTATAACTTTAGGTTGAGGGACCTTTGAGAGAGTGAAAATTGGTAGTTCCTTTTTTATAGATTTAATTCCACTTAAATATATCTGTTTAGAACACATAAAATTAGAATTTTATTTTTTTTAAGTAGCTAATTTAGTGTTAATAACGTAGGAGGCATGAAAATTTCAATCAATTAAGGGATTTATAGTTTTATTTAATTCAGGAATTCAAGGTTAAACTAGGAATAGATAATCATCTCTATTTTTAGGATAATTTTTAATTAAATAAAATAAATTGATTTTTTCATAGTTTCAATTGAATAAGTCAGGGATAATTTTATGTGGCTTTTATTTTTTTCTTTTTGCTACATCATTATTGTAATTAATTATTCTTTAATGAAAAAATCATTTTTTTTGTTCAGTAAATTTCAATTATTATTAATTTGGTATTAAATATTTAAATTGATAATTTTAAGACATAATATGTATTATATTGATTATTTTTATTATTTGATTAATTTGTAGTTGAATAAATAAATTTGAGCAAGATACAATTTTTGTTCTGTATGTTTGTAAATTAGAACAAAATATATTTTAATTCTTTATTTTTATTTTTAAAATAATAATTTTTTTCTTCACACACATTATTATAATTTTAATTCTTTTTATGTTTCATAAAAATAATATATTTGTTAATTAAATATAATTCTTCAATTGTTTTAATCATTTATTCATTTTTATTTTAAAATAATAAAATTTAAATTTTTTTATTTTTATTACTTTGAAAATTATTAGTTATTTCATTTATATGTAAATAATTTAATTTATTCTGGTTTTAATTTTAATTTTTTATGAAATTTTATTTTGAATCTAATTTTTTTAATTATTTTATAGTCAAAATCATTCAAGGTTACCTTACTGACCATGATAAGTTACAACATGAAAGAGGTCATGGTTAGTATAGTGATCATACCAACCTGCCCAACCTTTTATTTCCCACTAGCCATGCCCCTACTAGAAGTTACCATACTTTTACAATAGGTTGGAAACCTACCATGCAACTAATCATGTGAAGAGAAGTAGGTTATTGTTCCCTATAACACATGGTAGTATTAATAAATCTTCCTTCTATGTGTCAAGGTGGAAACCTACCATGAATCAGAACTGACAATGAGTTCATGGTTAGTACTCTCATCATGATGCCAAAATAGACCACACACTTTCACCATACCTTCTGAGAAAATCTAATGCAAACTAATTATATGATAAAGAATATAACCTTCACTACAACACTATCCATATTTAATCTAACTGTGTTGTACACTGAGATAATCCTTCACCACTATAAAGGAGATGCGCTGGAACCACCCTATCAAAATACACCCTTCTCAACCCTATATGAAGCCTCATCACCTCCAATTAGGTTGTAGCCTCCCCCATAGCCCTATGATGCTCGTGTGGAGTTTTTTTATGTGTTTTTGTATTTTTTTTAAAATGTGACCATGTTAATATTGTTTTTAAGTATACATGAAAGTAGGCTGGGGGGCACACCTTTCTCTTCCTGGTAGCATTTCCATAGATCGGTGAAATGGAAAAGGTGGTCAGGGGAGACATGCCTTTCACTTAAAGAAAAAGGGAAAGGTTGTAGAAGGTTGTGCACTTTCTGACTATAGTACAAGAGAAAGGTGTGGCACCCCAACAATCTTTCACTTAAATCTCTATAAAATGGTAGCCCCCGTGCTATTCACTTCCAAATCCACCCCATCCCTGTCAATTCAATATCTCCCGTTCTCTCTACATTTTAATCTCTCTCTAGAAAAATGTTTATTTGTGCATGGTGGATCTGGTGGCCCAAAAGAAGTCTACATTTTTTGAAAAGTATCATTTAGTGGTATTTTTCTTTATTTAATTTAATGTTATTTAGTTTTGTAATTTAAATCTTTTTATTTAGTTTAAAATATTTTAATTATTAAGTATTTTAGTTAGATATATATATTTTAGTGATAATAGTTATTATTAGTAATGATTAAGTATATATTAAATTGTGATTATGTCATGATTATGTAAATATTAAAGGTTGATTAATTAAATAATTATTATGTGATGGTTACAAATTTGACTAAGGAATTAATAAAGAAGTAATCACTAACTATTAATTAAGTAATTAATAAATAATGACTAATGGATGACAAAAGGTTGATTATGGGATGATTAAAGTTTGATTAATGGATGATTATGGGATTATGAAAGTTTGATTAAGGGATGATTAAACATTAATGAAAGGATGATTAAGGTATAATTAAAGAATAATTAAGTAATAATTAACCAATATTTAATTAATGGTTATGAAATTATTAAATAATGATTAAATAATGGTTAAATAATGATGAACTAATAGCTAACTACTGATTAACTAATTTTAAAGTAATGATTAGTGTCATATTTTAGGATATAATATAATGTTATAAAATTTTTGTAGCATAAAGATTTTGTGGTTATCTATGAAATAAAATCTCTATATGGATACAAAAAAATGGATTTTTCTCTAGAATAGATGTACCTAGGACTAAAAACTCTGACAAGGTGTTCTGGGCTTGACTCGAGGTAACCTGGTACATGACAACGGGCCTTACTGCATCATGGTTTGACAATAATAAAGGATATGCTTTAATTGATTCATATTTCCTTTATAAACATCAAAATACCTTTAGAGTGATTAAAATTTGTACTAAGAAGAATTAGTATCATAGTTTAGGATATAACAATATGTTCTAAAATTTCAGAATCCTAATGATTATATAGTCAGCTATCATTGTCAATAGTTCTCATAGAATGTTTTGAAAAGTGAGGTAAAAAGAAGAGAACACCAAATATATTTAATTATCCTTGATAAAATGACAATTATGATCATATAAAATGAAATGGTTAAGAATAAACACATTAAATAACACATGAATGTTTTACAACATACAATAAATGCCTTGTAATTTTTTAATTAAACATGGTTTGGATGTGATGAGCATGACTTCGAAAGTGAGTTAAAATCTGGATTATTTTTATTTGGTAGCTTAATAACATCTTCTAAAGATATGTACTTAACTTTGGAATTTTAAAAATAAATTTTTATTATAATAACATCTAAAATAACATCTAACTTTTATTTTTATAAAGATAAAAGTTTTTCAAAATTTTTAAGTTAATTTCATATATTTAGAAGATGTTATTAAGCTACTAAATAATTATAAACTAGGTTTTACCTCACTTTAGAAGTCACGCTCATCTCATCAAAATCATTTTTAATTGAAAAATGTCAAGGAATTTTATATATGTTTTAAAACATTCATGTGTTATTTAATGTGTTTGTTCTTATCCATTCTATTTTATATGATAACAATTCTCATTTTATCAATGATAATTAAATTTATTTGTTGCTCTATTCTTTTTACCTAAGTTTCCAAAACATTATGTGACTTATATTCTAATAAACTTTCATATAAAAAAATATTAATATCATATTTTTGGGTACAAAAAGACATTTTAAAATTTCAATATAATAAATATTATATGGTCAACCATCAATTTCAATATTAGTTACACTATAAAAATATTGATAAAAACACATTTTTGACATAGAGAGTCATGTTTTCTTCTGTGTGCTACTAATGGGAGGTTCTTCAAACTAAGCAAGGAGCTTCTTATAGTACACAACCAACAATAGTGGTTAATACTACTGATTCAGTAACCCTAAGTGAACTTCAAGACAAAATTTTTGCTTCCTTAAATATATGTTCAGATCAATAGATCATGTCTACAAGCTATAGACATTTTCAATTATTAGCTACACTATGGAATATCTCTTTCACATTGGTTACATAGGCACAGTGGGTCCAAGAAATAAATTTATTTTCTTAGAAGTCAGATGGTACCATGATGGATTTATATGTTTATGTTTCTACTATACAACAATAATATCTAGTAGTACGAATATGTAGACACACAAGAGTGGTTGAAGATGGTATTCCCCTCAAATTGAGCCTATTCTAAATGATTTAGAAGGGGAAAACCTAGATGATCTCCCAGATATACATGAAAATCCATCTTCTAATGAGTATTTTGGTAATGATGGAATGGATGGAGAAAATATTGTTGATGAGGAGGGATTAAAAAAAGTTAGGGAGGAAGTTTCTAGAGATATATTAATTGTACAAAAACCTCGATCCACTAGAAATTATCAATCACTTTTTATATCTTGGTTAGAAGCAATGGTATGTGTTCTTGAATTCAACTTAAATGTTCTCAAACCTACAACTGAGTTTCATGGAGACTTAATAGATGAGTTTAGTGAGATGGAAAAACTTTTAATGTTGGAATGAATTTTCAAAGTAAATATCTGTTAAAAAGTATGCTAAAGAGATTTCCCATTGAGTTGAACAGAAGATATATAGTTCATGATTCATTCCATAATAAATATATCATGTGGTGTGGGAAGTATGGGGATGATTATAGATTCCTCTTGAGGATGATTCTAGAAATCTAATTTGGAGGTTGGAGAATCTCAAGGATTGAGGAAGCTCATACTTGTGTTCATCTAGGATTGACATAAGATCATACCTCGTTGGATTATGAATTTTTGTCATCCATTATCTTCGAGATGATTAGGAAATGATAGGATGTTCTTATATCCCTTGGGAAAGAGAGGATATAAAAAAAATTGGTTATAAGTTTTCCTATAATAAGGCATCGATGGCGAAAAAGACAGTAATTGTGAAGGTCTATGGTGATTGGGATTACTTGTATCGGGTGTTTCCACAATTGTTATCCATACTGAGGCACAATAACCATGTTTTCTTCCATATTGATACAAAAAAACATGTGTCTTAAGATAACCTACTTGATCCATATTGGGTTCAATTTCATTGGTTGTTCTGGTGATTCATCCCTAGTATCTCTACATCTCATTTTTTCATACAGTTCATTCATATTGATGGAATGTATCTATACAGAAAATACAAGGGCGTATTGTTGATTATGGAAACCCATGGTGGAAGCTGTTCACCTATTCTTCTTGTCTTTTCAACTATGGATAAGGAAAAGTATGAATCATGGAGCCAGTTTTTGGAATGTATCATCAACAATTTCACTCATATTCTGGATGTCTATTTGAAATCTTATTGGCATAAGGAAATAATTGAGGAAATAAATGTGGACCCTAATATATAGAGACCCCCAAATTCACATCTTCAATAATATATTAGATACATTACTATAAATGTGAGAAAACATTTCATGATGAACCTTTGAAGAAGGTAATAATTAAGAAAGGAAAGAAATGTCGTTGTTATTTTTTACTATTTAAACATAAATATAAAATCATTTTATGTAAAATATGATCACTTCTGTATTGTATATGATTTTGATCAACGGTGGTTTGAAGAATATTTCGAACAAATACGCAAGGCTAATCAAGATCTGTAGGATTATATGATGTATATTCCAAAAGAAAAATGGGAATTGAAATTTGACTCGGGAAGATGTATTGACACATGACCACAAACATTATGGAGAAAATAAATGGTGTATTAAAGGGGATTTGCAAGTTACCTATGACTAACATAGATTTTTGGGCATTATATCAGTGGGTTAATTACTTCATTAATAGAGAGAAACTAGCATTATATGGGATTTAGTAGGGGCTATGGTACAGAAGGAACTTTCAACAAGAGATTGAAAATAACATTGATGAAGCTTCTGGTTGTAATGTTTACCTTTTACGATGCAAAGACTCTCAATTTTAAGTTCAAGAGAGTTCAGACCCCATCATAAATAGAATCAATGAACAAATGGTTGTATTATTGGAAGTGAGGCAATGTTAATGTGGAAAATTTTAGGACTTATGGTTTCCATGCGCACACGCCATTACATCATGTGCATTTATAAAAATATCATGGGATGCATATGTTGATCCAGTGTACTAGATGGAAACCATTTCTAACTTTTATGTTGCACAATAGATGCCTATTGAGGAGTTTTGATATTTTCCAATGCCCAAATGCCAGCCGATAGTGATACCTGACAACAAAAGACTTCATAAATGAGGGAGAATAGAGTCCAGTAGGATGTGGAATGAGATGGACTAGCCTCAGTAACAAGGTAAAAGTTGTAGATGCACCATATCTCATCAAGAAAGTCATAACTATAAATGATTCCATAGTATTGCTGGATAATGTTCACACTCTTAGCCATAATGATGTATTGTCTCTTATGTGATCTTCTAATATTTTTAATTATATGGTGTTATTATAAGATTCTTCAGTTTGTAGAATTTTTTTTCATTGAAAAAAACACAATCAAATAGCAATAAACATTTCATATTCACATTAAAAAAATATGAAAATTGAATTTGAGGTGACATTAATGCGTAATAAATATGTCCCTAGTTAATCCATAAAGAAACCATGTGATAAAATTATCATGAAAAATACTGTCATGTGGGAAATCATACATAAATTACAAATCACGGTGTTTTCTAGTAAAATTTTAGATAAAAATACAAAATTTATATATATAATACCATATCTTACAAAACACCATTTTCTAAGTAAAAACATATCTCAAAAACACTTTAGTAATATGATTTGAAAATCATGAAAACATTCCCTCTTCTTTTGGTAAGAAATAAAATTATAAGACAATTATAATAAAAATGTCACATATTAGAATATAAATGTCCTAAAATTTTGTGGACCATAATGTTATACAATTATTTAACACTTACAAATCGTTTCATTTTTTACATGCAGATGGATGATACCATATTACTCAATCACCAAGTTGAGCATGTTTCCCAGGTCATGCTAGATGGTGTTAATGTAAGAGAGAATAGGGTGTGTCGACCACACTGTATTCATCACAGGTTTCATTCACTTTCCATTATATCATACCTATGCCATGATAGATTCTACGACGTTACAGTATTATTTTTCACTTCGGTTGACTATCACCTATTTTTTCCCTCATGGATAGGTGGAGACCATAGAAAGACACACATTACACCTAGATAAGGGAGAGATGACCATCACCCTAGATGATGTGGTAGTGCTTCTCAGTTTTCATATCCAAGGGGTGGCTGTTATTAGACCCACCTGTGCATCTTTCCCTGACCTTGTTCAGGGACTATTAGGCATCAACATTTTGGTTGAGCGTAAGGATATAGATGGTGAGTATATATCAATGATCTAGATGGACTATCAGTTTGTACATTTTCAACATATACCCGATGATGATGACAACCAAACTATCATGTGTTATGACCATGCATATATATTACGGGTCATTGGGGGGACCCTATGTGCTGATCAATAAGGGATACACATGAACATGATGTATCTTTCCCTACTGGAGGTCTTTGATCAGGTTGGGACATTAAATTGTGGATCATCTCTCTTGTCATACACATATAGAGCATTAGGCATAGTATTCCATCATTACCTTACATATCTAGGGGATGTGTCATCCTTCTTCAAATGTGGGCATGGTAGTGCATCACATTGTTCTTCCATGTGCTTGTTGGTCCGCCACTACCGTCAGAGGTTCCAAATGATGCTATGTGTGGATGATGGTATGAGCACTCATCTCTATTGGTTTTTGATTCTAGTATGATTTATTGAATTTAATTTCTTATTATTTATCACTTTTGATGTTGAATTTGATAGGTGGAGTCTGATACATAGATTCATCATGGTTCTGACTCACTATTTTGGTGTATACTGCCTTAATTTGGACAGTCTCCTACCTAACCAAGTATGTATATACAATCTATCACTCTCTAACTAATTTAATATTATAATCAATTTTGGTTTTTCATAATGAGATCTTTAGAAAAAAAAGTCACATTTCATTTCAGGTACTATGGATTCCATATTGGTCTATACTAGACCAATTTATAGAATAATTCACTACAAGAATTCTTTACACAATGAAATTAGTGACACTCATTCACTTTTATAATATTGAGTGTCAGTATCCTTATATAGTCATGCACCAGTTTGGTTGTGTTTAGACGATTTCATTACAGCCAAGACAGACATGAGAGTGACATATTGTAAAGATGGCAGGGAGGTAGGATGAGGACTGGCATCAAGTACATATCACGTTTCTCAACCTCTCGGTCAGATTAGTAGAGCTTCAGAACCTGGGTGTACCTATGATGTGGTTCTATATTTCAGATCTGGTTGAGAATGATCCATGGTACAGACTAAATTCTATATTGTACCTTACCCAACATGACAGAGAGCTTCATAACATGGTAAGTTAACAGATTTCCATTATTTTGTTTATTGAACAATTTTATAATTCATTTTCAATATCTTTACATCATAATCACTCAGAGCATATTATTTTCATGATTGATCTAGAGGAGGAGGGGGTCTTTAGATGGGAAATGGTCTATGTCATAGCGCTGGTGCTGATGTCATCTTATCATAGGATTCACGAGAGAAACTTTAAGAGTCCAGCCCAGAGAGTGGAGTTTTCTTCCCTGAGAGTGTAGGTTACTACTCAAGAACAACCTCTAGTATCTACTGATGTTGTGGATCCATGAAAATGATGACATAGACAGAGTCATTTTACATATGGACCCTCACCTATTCTATAGGCAGAGTTCAGCCCTCTTGCAGTCTAGCCTCAGCCAAATGTATGTGGGAATAAATTGGCATGTGATCCTTCTTTCTTGATATGATATCAATATTTTTCTCTATTTTGGGGTCTAGATCCATTACAGACGTCATTTTTATATCCACTGTAGGTTTGGGGTCCTAATCCTTCACAGCCTATATGGTTCCCTTAGGTGATGATGATGGGTCCTTATATGACACTAGTAGGAGAAGGATCAGGTGCATATTATTACATCTTGTTGATGCCTCCTCCCACTGACATATAGGGGGAGTAGGCGACAATATATGTTCTATTTCCTAAGGATTATCCCTCTTCAGGTAATCAGACCACTCACGAACAAGGAACTCATTGATCTCGATACAGGCGTAAGATTCACATACCACAATGTGGGACAAAATATCCTCCCCATAAACATTGACTTTAATCATTAATGTATCAATTTTATGTCTATTAAAAAGAATAAATTGTTTTTACTATAAGTTTTATACATTTATATCCATTTTTTCACATTATATTTATTTTTTATTTATTTTTTCAGATTTTATAATCTTTCAAAGTATACTACTTGAGACTTCAGAAAACATATTAAATTTTAAGTTGTAAACATTAAAATCCTATTAAATAAACACAATAAAAAATATCTATAAAATATCAAAATAATCCTAAACATCTAAAAATTTATTGAAAATAAAATGAGTTTCATAAATATAATAAATAATTGAAAATGAAATTAATATTAATAAATAATAAATACCACTGTAATGGTTTAAAACAATACTAAAATTTCTTTTTAATAATATATTGATGAAGTTAGAAAATTATAGATTTAAACTAACCCTATATATTGACTGCTACTAACATGAATAATTTCTATGGAAAGTAGAATTCTGATTTATTTAAACAAAGAAACTGGAGAAATTTTTTCTTTGTATATAATGCCTTATTATTATTTAAACCCTTTAGTCACTAGTCTTTCTTTATATCAATTCACTTTAACTTCCATGATCATTTTTCTTTTAAAGGCCCATTTTCATCCAATGATTTTTTTAAGAGTGTGAAGATCAACCAAACCCCATAATTAGTTCTGATACATGGAATCCATTTTTCAATTCATGGATTCTTTCTATCTTGCAGCTTCTCAACTCTTATTGCCTCCTTATAGAAAGGAGGGTCATTATTTTCAACCAATAAAAAATCACCATCTTTGGTAACCTCAATTATTTTAACTAAATATTTGTATACATAATATATTTTAGTTTTCTTAGGATATCATATAAAGATACACTTCATTCCTTCAAGGACTAATTTTTTTCATGTTAAGTCATTAAAATTGTCTCAAATCTCCATTAATGCATGTTTATAAAAAGAACTTACTTCCCAATCCATATATAGCTGGCATGGTATACCATTTAGAAAATTGTTTGGCACAAGTTTTACTATGTATGTGGTAATTTTTAATGAATATCTCTAAAAGGATAATAAAATACTTACATCACTCATAATCGACATCAATTTGTAACAATTCTAGCAATGAATATGATAAGATATACCATGAAAAATTTTATTTTTATAAAAGTAAAATTATTTATTTTAAAACATAAAAATAAATCTTTCCATTTCATGGAAAGAAGAAGATAGGATGTTCTTCGTAAAATTGAGAATATAATAATATCTCTTTAAAACCAAAATAAGTCATGTTAGAAATTTTGGGTGTTAGGGTCCAATGGCTAGAGAAACCAAACTCCTTCTTAATAACAAAAAAACAAACACAATATATATATATATATATATATCATACTATAAAAATATATATATTTATAAATATAATAACATATATTTAATTTTTTTTTCATAAAAGGAGGTAGTCCCTCTGTCACCATTCAACTTAACCAAAAGGTGGTAGCGGGTTTGCCACCTTTCATGCATAGTTTAAAAAAATAAACATTACACATTTAAAAATAGACAAAAGAAAATATAATAGTTCTTATCGTGCACTAAAACTATGTTGATCCGATAATGAAACCCAATTGTGTCCTCTAAAGAACGAAAACGAAATAACAAACTAATCTGAGCCACCAGACTTCACTGAAGCAGGGATGGTTGTACTCGGCCTCTGAACCAACCTAGAACCCGAACACAAATATTTTTGAAAAAGGTAAAATAGTGTTTGAATTCATTAGGTGAACACAACTAATACAAAACATGGGATCTCTGATGTTATGATCTAGATCTACTCAAACTGATGAAATAGAATCCATTTTTGTTCATAAAAGAGTAGCCATGCAATACCATCAGTTTTTATTGAAGAATACCTGAAACCATTGGTGGAGTCTGAGGGAAGAAACCGTTGTCAGAAAATGAGTGAACCATTCCAACTGCTGATAAGGGTAATGATGAGAATATTTAAGAAGTTATGATACACTTATGTTGTTGATGTTTTGTTTTTTATCTATCCTTATTATTTTTTTAGGACTAAAGGAATCTAATGATGTGGTGTTTTAATTCTCTATTTTTTTATCTTCAGTTTCATTTTGATATCCATGTTTAATTCAGAGTTGTAGTCACTATGTCGTGTAATGAATAATGGGAATTATGCATCTACGTGAAAATCTTTTTTTAAAGGAAGTCGGTCTTGGAATTTGTAAGTTGCGGTTGAGCTATGAACATTGGTCAAAACATAGAAATTTTGAGTTCTTGTCAAGTACATGTGCAGATCATTTACTGATTAAATTCATATAAATTTCACTAATTTTTTAGTTAGAAAATAAAATAGGGAAAGTAAAGATCGATGTTGGGGGGAAACTCTAGAAAATTTTCAAAGGAACTAGAATTATTTGAAGATATCAATCCAAGATGTGTCCGGAATATTTTAATTTTTTTAGTACAATAATCTTCTAGAATTTTTTAAAGTATTAGTGGAATGACGGTGTGTGGGGAAAAAATTTTTTGGAAGGGTTCTAAACAAGTCACTAGAGTTTGAAGATGAAGAGTGATGGAATTCCATATGGAAGATAGTGAAATATGTTACCAAGTAACCATCATGAGAAGTAATTGATTTCTGTGTAGAATTTTTGATTAAAAATAAGAATATCGTTAGAGGAGTATAACTCTTTACTAGTCCCTTATTTCAATGATCATCCAGTCATTCCATCACCCTCTTTATAGGAGACAACAGAAAAGATAAGTGAATTTAGAGATTTTTTAGGAGAATATAATTAAAGTAAGAGGACTTCCCTACTTCTTCATTATTTTTTCTCTTATTATTTAATTTTTCATTGATTAATTTCAATGTTATTTTTGTCTAAAACTCTTGCGTATGGAAATTATATTAGACTGGATTATAATTCTATCATTGATTGTGAGGTCATTTAATTTTTTTAATAAACTTTCAATTCTTAAGAAATTCAATGAGTTTTGTAAGTAAATAACATAAAAATCATCTAATTGTTGGTCAATCATCTCAATTGAGATTTTTTACTCTATGATTTTCAAGGTTTATTCAATTGAAAATTAATAAAAAAATGAATACATTAATTGGAAACTAAAAATTTCCACAGTTATTTATAAATTTTCATTATATTCCCACATTTAATTTTCATTTTTTGTTATTCTATTGAAATTTTCTTCAAAACACTCTTTTATTACTACTTAATAGGTAATTTTCATCACATTACTTAACTCATTATTAATTTTTATTTTTTTGTTATTAGTTGTTTCCCTGGGATGCACCACCATTTCCTTCCTTATAGATATGATAACATACTCACTACTGTCTAGTAGTATTCAGGATTTAATTTGAGTAGAGTCGATGATGTTTTTCATCAATGGTTGTTTTTATTTCCACCTCACAGAGGATCCTATGTTATGAAACTACTTGTAAAGTTTATAAGGTTCACTCAAACAATAATTATTTTTTACTTTAATCATTTATATATCTTCATAGACTATAAAATAAAACAGAAATATTTATTCTCAGATATGTGAAATGCACTAGATTATTACATGAAAATCAATTATTTATAGAATAAATATAATTTGAAACATTTATTATCCAAAAAAGGTACCACTGCTAAGGAGGATATTCCCTTGAAAGAGTTCAAATAGCAATAAATTTTAGAATCAGATGGATGATCGGAATGAAATTTATCTACAAGAGTCCATATTTGGTTCTTAATGGATGATTAATAACCAGATAAAGATGGATGTATCTTCAGGTATCATTTGAAATATTATGACATGATAGGTTATAAATAGAATGTTGGCATATATAACATTTTAAGGGCAACCAATCTAAATGGTGAAGGTTGAATTGGAATATCCTTAATGGAATGAGTTAATAGAGAAGGAATTGACAATATATACCTCCCTAAAGTTGTTGTAGAGACACTAATAGATTATTGAGAATACCTAGTAGAATAATTTTAAAAAATATAGATTATGAAAAATTATGGAGGTGAAATAATGTAATTGACGTGAATATGAGTGAAAAAATATAAACAATAATAAGGGGTAAAAATAATAATTTTGAAATGTAAAAGAGAGATAATTAGTAGAGAATCCCCTTATGTGAAATATTATTTGCACAGTAATATTAGTGAATCAAATATGGGTAGTAAAATCGACATATATTAAAAAATAAGAAGAAACTATTTAGATATAAATCCAATGGTAATAATTTATAATAAATAAAATTAGATAAATAATAAAAAAACTAAAGTTAATCACATAAGAAAAGATTAAAAGGAGAACCCATTGCAAAATTTATATAGTTTTAATTGAGCATTATAATTTGATATAACAATAATATGATATTTAAATCTGTTGAAAAATTCAATTATAAAGTGAATATTATATTATATATATATATAACATTTTAAATAGTAATGGTTAAATATATATAATCCCTAATAGAATGATCAAGGGAGTTAACCTCTTACATATAGTCCAATCTCCCTTTGAATGTAATTTTACATCCTACAAAATTAAAAAAATTATTAAAATTATTAAAAAAAATTATTTCATTGTGTTTTTTATTTTTATTTAATTATTTTTCACATTTTAGATTCATGTTGTTTATTAAATCGTTTAGAGATATTAAATACCTTATTAAAAATCTATTTCAACATTATGGTAATAGAAATAATCATATCTATTTGTTCTATAATCTCAATAAATGTCAAATAATTTTGTTCATGTCATTCTAGATTTGAAAGAATTCCATAGTTTAATAAATAGTAAAAAATCATTGAATGTTTCTTGGTATGACTTTTTTGTTATATAAATAGACTTTGATGGTTTATCTTTTAATATTATTTATATAATTTATATCTTATAATTTTATATTATTAAACAGGTAATAAATATTATAATTATTAATGATTTTTTTTAAACCCATCCATTTAAGGTGGTAGTGAAAATGAAACATCATCATGGACATAATTAGTATAACCCTGCCATAGGGGAATGATGTTATTAAAAGAGAAAAAAGGATTGGATTACAATGAATTTTTCATATTAACATTTAAAAAAGATAATGATTATAATAGTCTTGTAATTTTACTATATGAAATTATTATTCTATAAAAGGGAAGAAAAAGAATGAAATTTAAATCATAATAATATTATAAGCCTTATCTTGAACATTGAGATTCCTCTTTTGGACTATGATTTAAGCTTTCATATTAATATATTTTGGTTATCCCATATCCTAAATAACATGGATAATATGGATTATAAAGTGTTATTATTAAATATTTGACAGCTGAAAAATCTTTGGGAGTGATGAGAAATGGGTGGAGAAACGTTTTATTTATACATGAAAGAGAGGAGTATCATTGAATAAAATATTGATTAATTAATTGGTTTGGCTCAATAATATGAAAAATATTTATTCCTTTTAATATTTATAGTGTTAGATAAAAAATATATTTTTTCATAATTTTTAACTTCCTCAATATGTAATTTTATCATTGGGATATTTAATACTATAGAGACCCATACTTTTCATACATGTATATTATATATTATTTGATTAGTTTTTACTATATAACATTAATATCCACACCAAAATCATATAGGTAAAGTATCTTTAGAAACCTGGATAAATAAATATCTTTTTCATAAGTGTCTCCCATTATTTTCTTCATGACTAGAACCCTTCATGAACATATCATACATAAAACATTCAATATAACATGGAGCATGGAAACATAATAAAGGATAAGCTAAGATGATCAGTATGGGTAAACAAGGGAGGTATCAATTATCACATAATCATAACATGGTCATAAGAGAATGAAAACATGAATTTAACATTTTAAAATCTATTCCATGTATATCATAGATCATAATCTTATGCCAGGGCCTAATGTTTGGCAGTTCATAAGATATGAATCATACAAAAATCAAAGAACATGAACCATTAGAGAATAAAATTGTCATAGGATAAGGAATTATGGTATAAAAACATAGATAAAATCATTTAAAAATAATTTGACGCAAAATTAAAATACTATCCCAGTGGATAGGTTTTACTCCCTAAAATATCTTATAATTAAAGGTTAACACTGAAGATTATTAAAGTGTCAAATGTCCCTAACTGAACTGGGTTCACTTGAGATCCCATTATTTCTTATCTCATGAGATATTTATATTTTACCAATGCATTGGATGCCTATATAAATTTGGTCCCACCCATCACATAATGTAAATCATACATATTTGTGATAGAAGATCATAAACTTTCATCATATCAGAACCCATGAAAAGAAATGAGTTTCACAAACATTTTATCATTTCATAATAGGATAACCCACAGAAAAGTAATGGGTTTTGTAAACATCTTATCATCAAAAATAAAAACTATCCAGATATATAATTTGGATAGTACCTTTGGATTATATATTTAATAATTATTATATTAAATCAACGGTTCTTGTCTTTTATGAATATAAATATCAATACAATTTAATTAAAACATTCTTGAGTAAAAAATCCTTCCACTATGAAAACCAATTTTTAACAACATTAATTGAAAAATTATTGTGAAAATATTTTTCTTTGAAAATAGAAATGTAAAATTATAAATTAATATTTATAGAATTGATTATTCATTATGGTAGTAAATTTTGTTCATGAATTATCAGTTAAATGAAACATTACTTTTACATTTTTATAAAAACAAGTCAAAAACAAACCTCATTCAGAAAAAGACAAGAAGATTCCTTTTTAATACATTTTGTAAAATTTCAATAATAGATAGAAATTAAATTAAACAACAATTCTAATATATTAAAACATTCTTTAAAACATTTTGATATAAAATAAAGACATATAAGAGAATGGATTTTCAACTATATAGAGAAATAAAGTCAATTTTTGTTAAAATTATTCATCAGGTATCTTGTGTACTAAAAGAGATAAAAATTATAGGAAAGCATTTAATTTAAAGAAATTAATATATGATAAGAACATTTATGAGTTTATTTGGAGTTATATCACATGGTTTCATCATCGGAAATTTAATTATAAATAATCCCTATAAAAATGTGATTATAACATAAAACCCTTACTAATTTGGTAACATTGGAATCTAATTACACATGAAATAATAAAATCATAAGAAACATTAAATTTCATTAACATAAGGATAATAAAGATATAACATTTGAAATGTTTTTATTTCCCCCTTATAAATGAAGATAGGTGCATGAAAAATCATATATCCCAAAGAAGATAATTTGAGTTGATAAACCCTTACCTTGAGTTTAAGATACATTGAAAACTATTTGGCTTCATATATAATAAATTTAAATTTATTATAACTCTAAATATGAAATATTTACATACTTAAAATGAAATATATTATGAATTTATAAAATTTTAGCATTCTTTTATTAATAATTCCTTATTAAAATCATCATTTTTGGGTGTTAACTATTTCATTCTTCATGATAATTTTGGTTCATCATTTTTTTCCTTGTACATTGATCATGATTATATTATCTTTAAATTTTTTAATAATTTCTTAAAATAATATATATTGATTATATACATATTTATGATCTTTTATAAATGGAATAAATAGAAAAATTAATTACATCATTTATGTAGATTGTATACTGTACAAACACATGAACACTATTTTTACTTTTAGATGGATGAAAAATAGGTAAATAATAATTTAAATTTAAAAAATAATTATTATATCATATATATCATATATATTAATTAAATCAATCCTTATTATCATCCCAGTAAAATATAAATATAAATAATTCATGTTGCTTCGTGGAGGTGGTAGTCCACACATATGTACGAGCGACATTATCGGGTTCCAATGGGTTGACAGGTAAGAAGTTAGATGTGATATTATATTTCTAAAAAGTTAAATTATGTCATAATAATAATAAATAAAAATTAAATACATTATAATCACCATCCATTAAATATGGTTGTGTAAAATGAATTGTATCACTACGTCGAGATAGTAAGTCGTATATACATACAAGCGATACTTTCACTTCCCATTTGATGGGAAAGAGGGTTGATGATAGTGATTTAATAATAATACTAAAATGTAAGAGTATTTATGATACATAATATATTATTTGATGATAAATACATTATAATTTTAGAAGTTAATGGAGAAGTAAAAAAAATGAAGTGATCGATTAAGGCGATTACCTCTTCTTTGAATGCATTCCTTTAGATATCCTCTTATGGATCAAACTTTTTGTACTTTGAGAAGATAAGGAACTCTATAATATTGATAAGAATGTTTATAAGGTATTTTTAAGGGTATTTTTGAGCTAAATGGATCAATTTTTTTTACTGAAGAGGAAGAAGTGGTGTCCTTTTATATGGGAGGGAGATGACACATATAGAATTTTCTATAATATTAAAATATAAAAAATACATTCATAAGAAAAATTCTTCCTATTGGACATGAATTTGAAAAAAATAGGATAAGGTTAAAATAACACAATCCAATGAAATTTATATTGGTTTTTGTTTCATTTCGAACCTTATCTTTTTAATTAATCGTTTTATTAATTATTTTTTACCATAACTTTTGTTTAACAGTAACTGTAAAATAATGTTATCATAAATGGGAAATTAACTCATAAATGGACAATGGATGATTCTATAAACCATATTTTATTCACATGGGTTAAAATAATATTTTTAATAATTTTAAATCGTTTTATAAATTATTATTTATTTTAAAATACCATTAAAGTCAATTATGGAAATTTTCATTTACGTTGACATGAAAGACTCCAAGGAAAACATGAAATTTGAATATATTACTTTTAAAATTCAATAATTTGTAATATTTATCTAATTTTTTTTAATCACTATAACATAATCAAATTATATTACTTGTAATATTTTTAGAAATCATTTATTAATTTTTATTATTAATTGAAGTAACACTTTTTGGTGTTGGGTTAGTATTTAGGGTGATTATATAATCACTAAGTATTATAAATAAATTTTAATTATAAATATATATTCAAATGTCAAAAAATTAACATTAATATTCACTAATAACTTACTTTTGTCCCTATGTAATCTTATAAGAAATATTTTAAACCAACAGACAACAAAATTATACTTCTTTACTTTAAATTTTATATACTACATTTTCTTGGATAAGTGTCTTTTAAACAATTACATTTTCATTATAAAGTTATAAGGATCTAATTACATTCATCCAATAGGAATTAATATGAAAAGGTGATCTCGACACATAGTTTTAACCCAGATTAACCCGATTTACACTTTAACGAAATAATAAATTTTACCATGGTTACTATTTATAATGCCTAACATAAAAAGGGAAATATGTACCAAATCTAAAAATCCTAATTAAAAATATGGAATATATTTTATCAAATTCAATACCTAGAAGTGGATGAAATAATTATTAATATAATTTTGAAAAGCATGAGGAAAACTACATTTAGAAAAATATAGATTGTACGAATAAAACTAATATTATATTTATCTCATGCACTGTATATATAAAAGAGTAATGTTAAAAAAATTTATAGAATATAAAATATATAAATTTAATTAAAATCATTCACCAATAGTGATTATTTTAATTTATTACTATAACAATATATTATGTCCATAAAAAAATTTAGAAAAAATCTCTTTTACTTTAAAATGAATTCATTTTTTTATTTCTATTCAATTTATTACCAAAGGATTAATTATACAAATGTTTGAACTATACATTTTTTAAAAATTAGTTAATGAAATTCATAACTTCAAAATTTGATAATTGGTTTTTAATGATATACTATATTATAGTTCATTCAGACCTGGGGTTAACATGTATCAAAAGCTATTGAAAAGAAAGAAAAAAATATTTTAATGAAATATTTCATAAAATCATGGGTTTTTATATTATAAACACCATAAAATTAATTTATCCCTCTCTCTTTGTTATAAAATAATAAGGATATCAATTTTTCATCATAGCATCGGGTACCCATGTAACTTCTTCAAATTTATGATTTCTCTAGAGATATTTAACTATGTGAGTATTCTTATTCTGTAGTACTTTATATTTTCAATATAAGATTTATACTAGTTGTTCCTCAAAGTAATGATATTTCTATAGTGGTAAAATCTCTAAGTTTATAACATGTGAAGTATTATGTGTGTAATTTCTAAGGTGAGATACATAAAACATATCGTGAATTTGATAGAGGTTCGATGGAAGTGCCAAGTAATAAGCTAAATTCTATACTCGATCAAGAATTTTGAAACGTAAAATATACCTATGATTCAAATTTTCTTTTTCTAGGAATGTTATAAACTTATTCCATGTATTAATTTATAAAAATCCTTTTCACCAACTTTATATCTTGATCACACTAATGATTTTTAGCCTAACTTTTTTGTCCACAATGAGAAACCTTGATATAATATAGAATGGACAAAGATTATCAAAAATTTCCTACACTATCTCATGTACCAATAAAATTATATCAATAACATCATCGCTTCTCATTGTATTTATATACTTCATTCCCCATAGGGATTAATAAGGATCTATCTAAATGATCGAGTGAAAACAAGTATTGTAAGAAAACTCTAACATTGGAAGGTGTTGATCTCAACCACCATTGTAATATATAGAACAAGATCTCTACATATCCTCTAGGTTTTGAGTTGTTATCTCGGAGTAATGATCTGCTAAAATTAAACTATGTATCCATAACCTAGTTAATTATTCACCAGTACTTCTCAGTAAAACTCGGATTCCGATCAGATATAACAGAATGTGGAACTCCATGAAACCTTACAACATCTTTAATTTAAATTATAAAAATATGATAATGGGAGAATTATTATATGATAGAAATTATGTGTGATTAATTCTTAAGGATATCTACTATAACACATAATATATTATGGCCATTATAAGTTTGGAGGGCCTGACGAAAAAATACATGGTGATGTTTTCCTATTTCTATTTTGGTGTGGGAAATGGTTGTTACATTTCCTTAGACATATATCAATCATCCATAAACTTCTAACATACTAATAATCAATATACATACTTAGAAATATCCATTTTCATTATAACTCACTAGAAATAATCTCTTATATCTCTATAGATCTTTTTACTTTCAATATTAATATATAATGATGATCTATGAGCTTCATCCAATAGCTCATTCTTCACGTATGGTATGGATGAAATTGGATAAAAATACCTAAGTATTATAATTCCATCATAATCAAGGTTAAAATTAGTAATATTTATCACCTTATCCTATATCTCTATATATCTATTATATTCCGCTTTAATAATTACATGTTCAGATGGTTAAACACTTATTTGATAAAGATGAAGTTTCTCCCCTGCATTCAAGATTTCAAAATCCATCCTTTAAAAATCAAGAAATATTGGATACTTTTTATCCTAATTATAGAAAAAACTATTTTGATTAATTTTAAAGATACCATATTACACCTTTTTAACTTTCATAGGGTGGTAATTTATTGAGAAATAAAAATCTTTAATCATCTCTAAACATATTATCTTGGACATATTTAACTCTTTCATTGTTAAAATATAATTTGACATTTCCTTATCATTTTATTTATCACATCATTCCCTGTTGAGATATATCCTCTATACATTTAATGAAAAAACTATCATTGCAAACATTAAATAATGATTTGGGAAATTTTCCTCATGAACCTTCAATTGGAATGTGGGACAAGAAATCACCTAACATTCTACATGATAATTCATCGCATACCCTTCTACAACGCATCACTATAGAGTATAAAATCTTCTCCATTCTAGGGTAAAGTATGAACAAGTTTACTGACTAACATTATCTTTAATTACATAAAAGTTTCATCACATTCATAATTCTAAAGGAACTTATCTCCCCTATGTGTTAATTTAGTGAGTGGATTAACTAGCCATGTGAAATTATTCACCAATCACTAATAAATTCCATCCAAACCATGTAAATTATACTTATTAGTCACAATGATTGGTCTGGGAAAACATTTATTTACTTATTTATTAGAAGTATTTACTAATATACCCCCACATGAGATTATAGGACCCTATATTGATAATTTTTGAAGCCAAAATTTACAATTGTTAAATTTTGTGTAAAGATTATCATGTTTCATGATTTTTAGAAAAATTATAAAATGATCTTCATTCACTCCTTGATCTTTGAATATATTATAATATAATCTATAAATACTAATAAAGACTATTCAAGGTAATCATTAAAATTTTTATTCCTTAAATCCATGAATATAATAGGGGAATTAGTGTGACCAAATGGAATCACTATAAATTCATATTGTCTTTATCTTGTACGAAATGCATTCTTTGGTGTATCGACTTTCATTACCATCAAATGATGACATAAAAAATGAAGGGCAGTCTTAGAAAAGTATTAACCATGGATAATTTTGTCAAAAAAGACACATTTATGGGGTAGGTGATACTAGTTCTTTGTTATGGTCTTGTTATGTTTCTGATAATCAATGAAAATTTATATTGATCCATCTTTATTCTTAGAAAAAAGGAATAGTTTCACCCCAAGTTGATGAACATGGATAAATGAATCCCCTTTCAATATTCTCTTGGAGTGTCTTCTTTAATTTCTAAAACTCAATCATACCCATTCTATATAGCATATTGTAAATATGTGTTGTGTCTGGTATGATTTCTATTGAGAACACAACTTCAAGATTTGGTGGTACACTAGGAAATACCTATAAAAAGATATCAAAAAACTCTCACACAGTACGAATATCTTTTAGGATGATTTTGTCCCTAACTATCTACAATAATATTCCCTTTTTAATAGGAATTAAGATACATATAATTTATTTGACTTCTATCAGAAGTTCATATTTATCAATATAATGATAGACACTCATAGGTTGGTAAAAATTATCAATTGTGACTTCCCTTCCCCAAAATTGGATGTGGGATTTATGGAAATAATTCCAATCCATTCCAAAAATAATATCAAATCCAACTAGAGGGATAATAAAAAGGTTTCAATGAAGCACATTTCCATAGAATTAAGTCACATAAGAATCATTAAATTGAGATGAAATCATCCTACCATTAATGGGTTTTACTAATAATTCAACATCAAATCATTGGGGTTGAATTTTTATACCCTTATAAAACTCTTCAAATAAAAAAACAGTTAGAAGAAAAATAGTAAAATAATAAATTAATTGTACTATGGTGGATTGTAATTATACCTTTCACCACATCATTATCTCATCCCTCACTAAAAATAATCAATTCATGTTATTTACCTTTGTACCCTAGCATAAGAGGTTTCTGATTTTGATCTTCATCATTAACCATAACATTTTATTACTCGATAGTATAATAAACATACTACATGCATTTGAAACAATGGTGGGTGTGTCTGTGGATCATTTTGTGGAGATTCCTCTCTATTCACACCATTTTCTAACTTTTTCACATCACTAAAACATTCGATTTCTTGAATAGTTTCTTGTCACATATATAAATTTACCAATACCCTCAAGATAATTTCAACCATGTTTACATTCATACATTGAGAATAAGGTATAGATCAAATTCTTTTCTCTATTATTTTTAGAGTTTCTTTTGAATTCTATCTTTCAGTTCTATTAGAACCATGGGATGGGTAAGTAAATCCAATCTCCATCTCCACCTTGATAGTGAATTGAATGATTTCCTCACAAATAATGAATTATATTATGTATAAATCCCTATATAAACTTGGTTTCATAACACTAAATAATTGAACAACCTTACTTGTTAGTTGGATGAGAATACCAGAAGCGTACCTCATAAGTCTCTTAAAATCTTCCTCATAAATAACTACAGATTCAGTATCCTTCCACTTTAGGTCAAGGAATTCCTTATCTATTTTGATATGAAGAATTTGAGAAGTGTACATATATAAAAATAATCTATTAAACACATCCCACTCCATGGAGTCAATTTATTCAAATTGACTTGTAGTCATGATAATATTCCACCATTCAACCCCTACACCTTTCAAGTGATAAATAATCAAAATTAATTTTAAATGCTTTGAATAATGGATAAAATATAATACATTTTCAATTATGTTGATCCATTTGTCAACAACTACCAGATTAGTGGAACCACTAAAATAATGTAGATGTTTCCTCATAAAGGGATCAATATAACTTTAATACCTTCTTTGCACATTTAAATTTTCAACATGATTCATAGATTTAGAAAGTTGTGTGAGAATAATAATAATTTTTTTATTCTCTCTATCATATCATTTTGTTTCTCATGAGGATAATTGTTGATGATCCTTTCCATCATAGAGTCTAAGCGACTAAAAAAGGGAAATACCTAAGTCCAAAGTGATCCATCCTTTGAAGAATCATCAAAAATTGACAAAGGAATGAACAAGGATTTTCTTCAGCAAGGGCCCTGTAGGTTTATAACGGTTGCATAGGATACCTGCGCGCCACATATTGGGAGCATAGGTGACCTATGCGCCATAATTTATTTTCACTCGGGGTCTTTAGTAGGCTATAAATACCCCTTTTGGGCCCCCCATTTCGAAGATAGAAAAATTCCAAAACTCATATTCGAGCTCCCGGTGCCCTAGTCTCTTCTGGAAGTCTTCCGAACACCACTAAGGTAATTTCTTACCTAGAATGGAAGATATAAATAAGGGAAACAAGGACTAAGTGTTTAAATTCATCAAAACCTATGCGCCTAGGGGTTTAAACCCTTAAGGGATGTAGACACACCTGCGCGTCGCCTTATCCCTTCACCAGAACCTGCGTGCCTTTCTTTTGGAAGCCCCTAGGGATAATATGAAGGGCTTGAGCCAAGCCTCACCCAATTATTAACCAATGTGTTGACCGTCGCACAGGTACCTATGTGTCACGCAATTATACCTGCACGACCAGGACCTGCGTGCCCATGCAGGACCTATGCGACTACTTCTTTTTGGGTTCCCCTCCTACCTATCCACCTCTAATATCCAATATACAGCCTTCAAAACCCTCTTCAAAGCCATTTTAGGCATGGTTCCCTTGTTGGCCTCCTTATCTAAAAGGAATTATATGGAATATCTCTTAAAACCTACTGATTTGCATATCTTTAGGTCACTAAGGTTAGCGATTTCATTCATTCAACCTCATCCTTTAATATGAGAGGATCCTTAACCTGGGCCTCCTTTTCATGAGTAAGCCCCAGTCCGTGTTCTCTTAACCTGGGCATCCTCCATAGGAGTAAGCCCCTAGTCCCCTATTCATGGGCCTCCTTCTCAAGAATAAGCCCCAGTTATCAAGTTCCCTTAATTTTGGGCATCCTCCTTAGGAGTAATCCCCACTCATAATTCTTTTAACCTGGGAATCCTCCTTAAGAGTAAGCCCCAAGTTCCCTATTCACTGGGCCTCCTTCTTAGGAGTAAGCCCTAGTCTTAATTTCTTTTGATCTGGGTCTCCTTCTCATGAGTAAGCCCTAATCATAATTTCTCTAATATGGGAATCCTACCCAGGAGTAAGCCCCAAGTTCCCAATATGGGCCTCCTCATTAAAAGTATGCCCCAAATTCCAAATTCCCTAAAAAGGGCATCCTCCTTAGGAGTAATCCCCAAGTCCCCTAACCTGGGTACCTTTTCAGGAATAAGCCCCAGTTCTCAAGTCCCTTTAACCTGGGCCTCCTTCTCAAGAATAAGCCCCAGTCATAATTTCTCTTAACCAGTCATAATTTCTTTTGATTTGGACTTCTTTCTTAGGAATAAAACCCATACCATAAGACCCCTCTAATTTGGGAATCGTTATCAGGATTAAGTCCTAAGTAAAGTATCCAACTCTCCATAAATCACATATACCTTTATTGACCTTGTTCCTGGGTTTCTTCTCTAAATTAAATCATAATCATCATCTATTTGTGCAGTCATACATACATAAGCCCCACATCATTTCTTATGAGGGCACAATTGTCAGGTTTTACCAATACCTCTTGTTTCTCATGTTGAGCCTAACTCACGTGAGCTTAGAGCATAAAAGTAATTATGACATCTTTCTTTGATCTATAAATCATACATAAACCTCATACTTCTTTACTCGAACTATGTGGGTTCTGATTCCTTTTCTAAAACAAAGGATACGTCGGTATCCCATCTGTTGGTATGATCCCAACCCTCAAATAATCTATGTCCTTCTGAATGACAATAAACATCAAGTGCCCTACTGAGTGGCTTTAAAACTAGTATGTTTATCATAATGACCAAGAGATTTCTATATAATGTTCCAAAGGATACCACTGAATAAGAATCTCTAAACAAATACCGATGATTCTCTATCAATGAAGAACCACTAATACATATAAAAGATTCTCTAAATTTTTTACATACTAATCATTGATTGTCAGATCTAAAGGAAATCTCATTTTCATACTTGGTAATTTAATAAGGATTCACGAACATAACTTAAATATATAGAGAGTCCCAGTGTAGATAATAATTCCCCTCAAAAAAGGTGTGATGAGTCTGACCTCCCAACCTTTCAACCAATGAAGATTCATAAGACTTATCAATTCACAACTAATGAGCACCTACCTTTGAAAAGTAGGTCCAAATAGATATAGAATCATTGGATGTTTCTGGTTCTACGAACAAACCCGTTAGAAACTGCTAGGAATGTTTAAACCTTAAATAAATGAGGTCATCCCCATTTCTAGAGGAAAAAAAATGGTGAACCCGACGTGAATCCTTAACCAAGTTAAAGTGATGTTTTACTTATTTGTTAGGCCCCTATTTAAACTCAATGAGAGCGACAACAAAACAATCAATAAAATATTTACTCATCTGAAAGATGTAGTGGCCGAAATTATCTTGATTATGTCTGTTATATCAAACAAGCACTCTTTTTAAAGATCTTTTGCGTTACAGAAATGGCTTATCTTAAGTTCACACCTGTGAATACCTCTGATGTGAATGCTTCTGCTGGTGCTCTTGCTAGATCGTCGTCCGCTCTCAGGACGACATCACCTACTCAGTGTCTTCAACGATACATATCAAATGTTCTGGTTAAGGAATACCGTAAAAATGATACTATTCTGACTCTAGAGGCCACTCAAGAATCCCTACAAGTCAATAATTCACCCTGGTTGTCTGGACAGCGATGACCAGTGATCAAGAAGTAGGTGGTTCCAACCACCATCTCCAACCTTTTTGGGTCATTATCCCCGGAAAGCAATCACCAGTCCCTCCCATATTCCGGGTAGGTGAATGAGAAGGTCATTGAAGGCCTTAATTAAAGGAGGCATGAGTCCTTACTGAGGGAACCTATCTACAATCGCTGCCAGAATCGTGGGGCAGTGCACCCTCAACATGATGAGAGTATCGTCTCCACGCGTTCGGCTTAGGTTCCTCGAACCTGAGCAGGCAAGATGAACCGCCAGAGGCAAAAGTTGGTCAATAGTGAGTATGGTCTTATTTCTGCCATTTTTGAAGAAGTCCACCAACCTAACTTGGTGGAAATCAACGAGCGGGCACACACAGCCGTCCGTTTTAATTTCGCTATTCAGCAGACTCATCTGGCAGTAACACGCCAATCCCGCTAGGCAATTCCGGCTGAGTACTAAAGATAATAACATACACCTATTTATAAATAATCATCTAGTCAGCAGGATCGTCTGACTACATACGATGAAGCCCGCCAACCCAATGTGTTGAAAACTAGTAAACATGCACATATAGCTACTTACACTCATCAATCCTACTAGCAGCCTCATCTGTCAGTATTGAAGGAAGTTCATCAAACACGTTCGGTGGAGTGCAATCAGCAGGCACATACACCTGTTAGTATTGATCAATCCTACCAACAGCCACGTTTGGTAGCACCCGGAGAAGTTAATTGGAAAGCCCCAATGACAAACAGGAGGCATAATCAACTCTCTACCCCCACACATGAGTATTGTCAGAATTCACTGATAGGAAAAGGAGGACAGGAGAAGGAATACACACCTACTCCAAGAACAGAATGGACGTATATCCCTGTTCTGATAGCTGATGTCACCGTTCATATTCTGTCAATGGTGAAAGAGTAGAAGCAAATCCCTGCTCATATTCTGGATTCCTGTCAGAATATTATAACAGCTTCCGCAGCATCACAAGGAAATAAATGCAAATATAACCCTACCAGTGGAGTGACACATCAATAGTTCACTTCAGAACAGACACACACCTATGTTCCAGTCCAAGAGTGTTGTGGGACATACTCCCCCATATCATACGAACAAAAAAATCAGGCATATACACCTGATTTGAGTACAGATAATCAGCCTAACCTGATCATTTCTCCTGAGCAGACACATACACATGCCCATAATTATCACTTTTGTCAACAAGTGGTTCCCAAAGTGAGTAAGAAGGCTTCTAAGAAGAAGACCCGCCCAGCACAATCAAGAAATCGAGAGCCAATCTGTAATAAGGTCTTGATTGATGTTGGAGTTCTTGAATCCCTCAGACAATTATCTATTGGAAATCAAGATTCTACTCCCTCATTTCCCAATAGTGGGAACATTAATTCTGAAGGTCTTCATTAGACACTTCCTCAGGAAGGCTTGCTTCATGACAATTCAGTTGATCTCAAAGTTTCATCTTCAGATGAGAGCCACAAGAACCCTCTGTGTGGCCAAAATACCAAGGAGAAAAATGTTTCATCTTTTGTTGTAACCCACCATGGTGGTCCTCTCCATGATGATGAATTTAGCTGAGAAATTCCTCTCTACAGTAGTAATTCACATTGCCTAAAAAATACTCCAATGGACAATGTAGTGAAGAAAAAACACTCTTATCTTGAGGCACTTGGAAATGTGAATCCAGTCTTGTCTAATGCTTTACCACTAATAGGTGAAATACTTTCTCAATCAGAAGATAGCCTAAGGAATATGTCATTCTCTGAACCACCCATGGGTTATTCATCCTCTATTTTGATCAGTGAATTCTATACTAATATTTTTTAATCTGATGAAGCAACAAGGAAGCACCATATCTGGTCTAATCAGGTAGATGAATATTCATCAAATGATAAAGAGGAAGTTCTGAATATGAGAAAATATCTGGTGAAAGGTGAATTATCAGTCATGTTTTGGCCTCTGGCTAACTCACAGTATGAAATTCTAGAGATGTTGATGGAATATGGAATTCATGATATTCGTCTCAACATATGGAAAACTCTTTGTCATTTGAAAAAGAAAATATTATCTGATGATGAATATGAAAATCATTTCAATATAATAGAAGGGTTACAACGCCAAATTGATTTGGCATCTCTCTCAGTTTCAAAATATTTGAAGGCTAAAAAGAAGTAGAGATCCCTTCAGTGTTCATGCCTTGGAAAACTAAAAAGATTTCTCCAGTTAATTACCAATTCCCCATCTGTTATTCATATCAGGGGATGGGGTGTTCATGGAGCACTATATTTCACTATACTCTCCAGTCAGCAAATCCCTTTGAAAATGGTCTCATGCAATGTTATTGCCCATGGTCAGCCACAGCCAATTGGATTTGTTTGTAATCAAAGGATTGCTCAAGAATAGGCCTCAACTAGTTATTCTCAAAGTCATGAATACAGAGAACAAGTTGTTTAATTACTCCTGCATAAAGAAAATGAGAATATTTAACAGGCTTCTTATTTAGATCAAGCACGTCATCAAGTGAAATAAGTGTTAGAAATCATCCAGTGTTCATTTGAGACGGGTGATAAAAGTGTATACAGGTTGATGCATCCAGCCAATTTCCGGACTAAAGTCCACAAGATCAGGAGAGCATTCAAGAAAGTCTCAGATATAGCATCTCAAGAACCACCCCTACTCTCTAGACTGGGGACTCCTTTAGCCCAACCCTCGGAATCAACAAATAGGATTCGATGAGTTGAGAAGAAATAGCAGGAATAACCCCAGTCCACCAGACTGGGGACTTTTTCAAATAATCAATCTTTTCCTCAGAGAAAGTCAGTCTTCTCTCGATTAGGGAAGAATCCACAAGAGGTATGAAGAGACAAATTATCAAGAGATTCCCTCCAAATTACGGTTCATCAAGAAGTTCTTGAGGGATCAAATCGACAAAAGGCAGTGTCTCATCGGGGACATGGAGGAAGACAATATTGCAGAATTGCTGATAGAAGGGATGAAATGTGTTATGCATCAATTAATGTCATCAATTCCATTTTTGTTGATCCTCAAAAACATGAGTCTCATTCCGAGGGATCAGATGAAGAGTTTCTTGCTCAAGAAGTTGTACTCACAGACACAAATGAAGAAGGTGTGCGTACACGAAATAAAAGGCTTACCCAGAATCTGGGTGTTCCTTCAAATAACCAACTTCCTCCTCTATGAAAGGCATCTAACAAGGGGAAAGGAAAGATCAGGTTACATACCCTTCCAATGGAGAAGTCCAATCGCTATCATTAGAGCAAAGTTTTTCACAACATGAGGAACAAATGAAGGAATTGAGAGGGTTGAATGCAGAACTACTTCAAGGTAGTCTTCTTCCTAAGCATGTTGGAGTCAGTCAGCCAAGGGAATTTGTTGCGGCTACTGAGATGGATCAAGAATATCCTTCATTATCAGTACACCTTCACATGTCTAATCCTATGGTTCAGGTGAAACAAAAACTGGTGGTGTTTTCATCAGTTGCAGTACCATCCACCACATCTGTCCATGCTCCAGTTATTTCACCTGCTTAGGTCCAAGATCAACCGGATGTTTCGCAAAAGTTAATAACTACTATTGAGTCATTAACAGCTCGGTTGGAAGCTATAGAGGGAAAATATTCTCAAATTCAACCAGAAAAGAGATCTTATCCTAAATGGGTTGATGTAATTCCTCCCCCATCAAATTTTTCAAGTACCACATTCCCAATATTTAATGGTTCGGGAGACCCACAAAAACAATTAACACAGTTTTTTCTCATTGTGATCCTATGATGGGAACCCCTCAGAAACAAGAAGTAGTTAAGCACAGGTGTTTTGTACATTCATTACAAGGGACTGATTTTGTCTGGTACACAAGCTTGCAATCTCGGTCAATTACTAGGTGGGAGGATCTCCGTCAATGATTCCTTCTTCAATTTAGCTCAAATTTTCCAAAGACAATAGTTTTTAATCATACAAATTGTAAGAAAAGAGAGAATGAAAGGGTATCATATTTCATTACTCGATGGAAGGGATAAAAATATTCCCTAATCTTAGCACTCCCTCAAGAGGAATTATTTCCAATCTGTGTGGAAAATTTTTGGGATGAATTGTGTACACTGTTGATCCCTGTGAAATACACAGGAGGGTTTCAAGAACTTACTTCAACACTCAACAGATTGAAGATTCTCTAATGAAGTCTAAGGATAAAACTCGTGTAATTCCATCAGCTCCAGGAAAGAGAATGGAAATAGAAGAGACTGCTACAGTTATGCTTAAACAAGCCCCTGTACCTGCTTCTACTTCAAAACCTTCATCTTTCCAAAGGGATCCACCTCCTAAGCGTCTACAACAATGTTCGTTACGTCAAGATGATCAAAGAGATCAAAGACAGAAACAATTGGAGTATCTGAAGAGAAAAGTTTATTCTATATGAAATGAACAAGTTCCTTGATACTTTATTTCAGCTCTGGAGAATAATTTGGTTCAATTTCCAAGGCCCAAAAGGCCAACCAAGGAAGGATATGAAGACCGTCCCAACTATTTCCCATTTCATAAGATGTTGGGGCATCCCATTCAAGAGTGTTTTGTCTTCAAGGGACTCCTTCAGAAAATGATCGACTTGGGACCTGTCAAATTGAAAGGTTCTTGAGCTCAGGTAGCATGTGTAACTTCTACAGATCCAGAGGAAGAAGGAAAGTTGCAAGAAGTCAAAAACAAAAATGTGTAGAAATATGATGATTGGATGGTCAGAAAAATGATCAACTGACCTCATTCCATTTTGTGAATGCAATTGAATAAACCAATTGTGTCTTCTACTATGAATGCCACAACAAACCTTATTCATTAAAAGAAAAATCCTCAAAGGGGTGGCATAATTCAAAGAAATAAGAGCAATCAGAAGAAGATGAAATCGTGACAAAGCCCAAGTTGTCTTTGAATATGGAAGATTTTATTCCATATACTTTGAAGCTATGGGCACTTCCCCACCAAACGGCATAGCCTAAACTGGCTAATCAGACATATTTTTCATCAGATGAAGAATTAATCATTGGTTCTGTTAACATGATTCACTTAATAGATACTTATTCCAGTCACAGTTTTGATTTTGATGAGCCTAAGTTACCTGTATCAAATAGAGGAATCAGTGGGAGTTCCAGAGGTCTGGCATATAGAGGAAGACGTGGATATCCCAGAATCCACTATTCCAATTCTACCCCTTCCAGAACTGTATATGCAGAAGAAACTCGTGGTAGAGCCCTTCAGCGGGATCAACAAGAACAAGAAAATTCTTCCACCAATAGCATATTCAGTTCTGGCACAATTACTCTGGAGGATCAGTTAGAGGTTCCACCTTCTTCCTCTTAGTGAGTAAATATACCAAATCGGTCTATTCTTCCAAAGCCAGGAGTATGTCCAACTCCTACCCTGATACAAGAAGCATCGACATCCAAATCATCAACTTCTAAGGCACCTGCTAAACCACACGTTACTGTTGGGAAACACATACCTTTGGATCAAAAATATGATGTCTTCAAGAATTTGGCCCAAGTACTAGCCAAGTTATCAATTTTTTATGCCTTGAATTTATCAAAGGAACTTCGGGAGGCACTCATTGAGGCTTTGTCAAGTCCTCGGGAGTTTGAAATTGAAATTGATGTGGATAATGTCTACCATGTAGAGAATAATCCTCAAGAATTCCATGTAGTGATATGTTTCATAGATGAAAATGAAGATGATGTCATGCATGGACATATTATACCTTTGTACTTATCTAGAAAGTTTAATGGTGTACACATCTGAAGAGATTTCATTGATAATGGTTCAGGAGTCAACCTCATCCCCATTCGTACACTTTGTCGATTGGGCCTCACAGAATTAGATTTATCTCCTTCTATATTGATGTTACAAGGATATGATAAAAATGAACAATGTTGGGACCAGGTTGAATGAAGATGAAAGTTTGAAGAGTTAGCTTTTGCAGAGTGTTGTATTTTGTTGTCAAAGGCGATAAATCAATTCACTTTGTAGAAGGATCATAAATCAGACGATGCTTTGCTGGTATGTATTTCACACAAATCATGAGTTAGGAGAACTTGTGATGCAATCCTTATGAAGGAAAGGGGGAAAAATTATGATGCCAGTCATATAATGTTTTGATTGGAAGGAATGATGCTGCTGGAAGATAGGAAAGATTCAGTTCCCATTGCAACTCTGACGATGCCTAAGCTGATCTATCAAAGGATAAGTATCACGATAGTGGGAATCGTGATAAGAGCAGAAGAATGGTTATGGGAAGCAGTAAAGAGACAAAATGGCAAAGCCATAGACAATCTGGGGATGGCAGAAAAGCACAGTTTAAGGTAGCGCCGTTTTCCAGTGTTTGCCAAATTTTAGGGCCTGAAAATCGGGAGATGAAGAAATGCGCTTGGAAATGGATGTTGCGCATAAGATTGAAGATGGTTTATACATTCAAAATAGTTATTCAATGTCAGAACTATGAAAAATGACAAAGTCATGGAGTGCGCGGAAATTTAGGCACGTTTCGCGCAAAACTAATGTGGTGCGCGCAATATCTGCGGGATGCGCGAAATAGTAGCGGGTTGCGCGAAAAATCTGCGGGATGCGCGGAATATTGGCATGGTGCGCGAAATTGAGGAATGAAGTTTTCGCGCAAATGATGGTTAGAGATCAGAAGATCAAAAATTGGCAAAGGCATAAAATGCGCGAAATATTGGAGCAGTGCGCGAAATCTGATGTTGCAGGAAAGATTGGGTTTGCGCGCAATGTGGAACGTGGTGCGGAATTTTGCGCGCAATTGGTGCTTCATGCTTAGAACGATGAAAGATGGAAAAGGCATGAGGTGCACGGAATATTGAAGCATGGCGCGAAATATGAAGTTGCATAAAAGAGTTTTTACGCGCATGGAGGAGGTTTTACGCGTGGATTAGTGTTTTTCGCGCGGGTTCAAAAATGCCTATAAATATGAGGCTAACCCTTGTTATTTGTTAATGCTCGACACTTAGAAGAAATCCCGAGATCTGGTGCGTATAAATTATATGCTAAGTGAGTTTCGCGAAAAGAGGAAAAGTTGCGCGTAAAAGGAAAGTTGCGCGAAAACGTTTTTCGCGCCAAAAGGGGATTTTACGCGCAAGCCATTTGAATTGCGTGCAAGGCACCCTAAAGGCTGCGTGAAATATCTGGGGTCTTCGCACGTATTCAGTTGTGCACAAGAGAGTTCTTACCGGCTTCTGGGTATAAAGTGAAGATTTGTACTTCAGAGAATACATCTGTTTAATTGTAAAGAAGCACTGAAACATTGTGTTATCCTATTTGTGCTAAGAGGGAGAACACGCACTATTGGATTGTTTTCAAAGTGCTGCACGAGTGTAAGGGTATATCCTACTCGTTTTATTCCACATCAAAGGATTGTTTTCTAGTGGATTGTGTGGTACTGGATTATTTCCGTACCATACCAAGGACGTAGCTACTCTTGTTGAGTAGTGAACCTTGTAAATCTTGTGTTCCTGTGGATGTGTGTGTTCAGCAGGGAAGAAACTCTTTAACAGGAGGCGAAGGTTGTTTCAAAAAGGGGAAACTTAAAAAGAAAAAGATATCACTGATTCACCCCCTCCCCCTCTCAGTGATACTTGGATCCTGATTGGGAACTTCAAACAAGAACTACTAGGAGAGATTACACTCAGAACTTGGTTTGGAGACCTTGTATCCAATTCAGATTTCATGGTTGTTGATCACGATACAGCCTTCAATATTTTTCTTGGAAGACCATGGTTACATCAACATGCGGTTATCCCTTCATCATACCATCAATGCCTAAAATATTGTGTCGATGGTCAAATTGGGACATTGTATGGTGATAAAGCCCCATTCAAGACATGTGAATCTCAATACATTGAGGCGGAATTCTATCACATGAAGGGTAAGTAGAAATCCAAAGTAAGAGAGGTTACCAAGGTTAATGATCCATTTTGTTTGGAAAAGATTCCAGTAAATCCATTTACACATGTGAGTACAGATTTTGTGTTTCCTATCAGTAAAATTGATAGGATAGAACCAATTCAAAATACTCTTATGGAAACTTCCATAATGTCAATTACGGTAATCAATCCAGACAGCATGGGAGAAATTGGTGACTCACCAAGAAATTATGAAAGCTCAAATGGAGATGTCTTCATTTCATCCTCTGAAATCTAGAAAGTCTATACTTCGCTAACTAGGTCAGAAGAAGTTATAGAAATGTCAGAGGTGAACAATGATGTTGATTCTCAATCCATCATCTCCTCTTTATTTCCCAAGGAAGACCCTTCATCATCAATAGGGTAAGAAATGGAAGCCTCTTCTTTAAGATGTTCAAATTTTAACATCTCTCTTGATCATGGAAATTATGCTTCATCATCTACTATGCAAGTAGAAATAGAAGAAGTATCACATGTTGAAGAAGAAGAGGAATATCTCATGGATGCTCCTCCAGCACATGAATAGGGTATCTCTACCACTGTGGATGAACTTAGAGAAATAAATCTGGGTACAAAAAAAGATCCACGCCCCACTTTAATTAGTACGGCCATGACTCTTGAAGAGCAGGAAATGAATATTTCATTTTTGATGCAAAATTGAAAAATATTTTCTTGGAACTATACAGAAATTCCAGTACTTGATCCTGATGTTACTACTCATAGTATTGGTTTTCCAGAAGAACATTGAGGATTCAAGCAAGCTGCAAGAAGAACACACCCAACTTATGCTTCCAAAATTGAAGCTGAAGTGGATAAGATTATCAAAGCAAACTTCATCAGAGAAGTTCAATATCCCAAATGGTTGGATAATATTGTCCCTGTGAAGAATAAGAACAGACAAATTAGAGTTTGCATTGATTTTAGAGATCTTAATCGGCATTTTCCTAAGGATGATTTTCCAGTTCCGATCACAGAACTCTTAATGGATTCTACAGCTGGCTATGAAGCACTTTCCTTCAGGGATTGGTATTCCAACTATAATCAAATCTGAATGAATCCAGAAGATGAGGAATCTACAGCCTTAAGAGCCCCTCAGGGTGTGTTTTTCTATCAGGTAATTCCCTTTGGCTTGAAAAATGTAGGTGCAACATATCAGCGTGCCATGCATTGTATCTTCACACCCTTTTTAGGGAAGTTTTTTGAATGTTATGAAGATGATTTGGTGGTTAAATCCAGGAAATGTTTTAATCACTTGACTGATTTGGAAGTCATATTCCACAAACTTCGACAACATAATTTGAAGATGAACCCCTTAAAATGATCTTTTGGGGTAACCTCAGAAAAATTTCTCTGCTTTATGGTTTTCCATCATGGTATCGAAGTTGATACTGAAAAGGAAAAGTCAATCTATGGTATGTCACCTCCTCGAAATTTGAATGAATTGAGAGTACTTCAATGACACTTAGCCTATAGTTGGCGTTTCATCGCCAATTTGGTAGTAAAAAGTTTACCCTTCACCAAATTGATGAAGAAGGGAGTCACTTACCAGTGGACTGAAGAATGTCAAGAAGCAATAAATGTTCTCAAGAAGTATCTATTGAGTCCACTGGTATTAATGCCACCTATTGTAGGAGGGCCACTTATCCTTTATGTGACAGCTTTAGAGCGATCATTGGGTGTCTTTATTACTCAGAAGAATGATGTTAGGAATGAAAATAGCCTCTACTATCTCAGTCAGACTATTCTTGAAGAAGAAACCCGATATTCAAGTATTGAGAAGTGTTGCCTAGCATTAGTATTTGCAGTTTAGAAGTTGAGACACTACCTGCAACATCATGAGGTCCAATTGGTATCTTGCAACAACCTTCTCAAATTCATCCTTAGCCTTCCAATCCTTTCAAGACATTTGGCAAGGTGGGATGTTATTTTTCAGCAATTTGATATCCAGTATGTGTCTCAAAAAGGCAACAAAGGGACAATCTCTGGCTGATTTTCTTGCAGAACATCCTTCAGTAGAAGATACATCTTTAGATACTTAACTTCCTGATGAAGAAGTCTTTTCTATTCAATATAATATTCAAACATGGGAAATGTTCCATGATGGTTCTTCCAGAAGTCCAACACGGAATAAAATGGAAGATCCTAAATTCAACAAAGTTGGGTTAGGAATTGTATTTATTTCCCCAGAAAAGGTAGTGATGCCTTATTCATTCTTATTGTGGGAAGGTGGTACAAATATTGAAGCAGAATATCAAGCTCTCATCGTAGGATTGGAGTTGGCACTTCAAGCACAAGTGAATCACTTAAAGGTGAAAGGTGATTCAGACCTGGTAATCAAACAAGTCAATAGGAATAAGTCCATCAGAAAAGAAGAGTTAATACCTTTATAAGATTACATCATAGAGTTAATGATGGAATTTCCTACAGAACCGACATTTTCTTATGTCCCGTGATCACAAAATTCCAAAGATGATGCATTGGCTAATATAGCCACAGCTCTGGCAGATCCAAATCGGGTCAAGACAACAATTAGTATTGCCCACCGTCATACAATTTCACCTTATGTTCAAACTAGAATAGAGGAAATCAATGAAATTAGTCCCATATCTGAACCATATGGTCATACTATAGGATGGATGACATCTATCAGGGAATACCTTCAAAATAGAACACTTCCACCGGATAGATCCGGGAAAGAACAAGTCCGGATATGTGTGGTCAATTTTACTCTTTATGTCAGCCCTGATCATATAGAAAAAATTATCTACAAAAGGGGTTTTGATGGGGTTCTCTTCAGATGAATTGATGGTGAAGAGACAATGGTTGTCATGAAATAAGTACATGCAGGAGTAGATGGCTCCAATCAGTATAGACATAGACTATCTGATCAAGTTTGAAGGCTTGGATACTTTTGGACTTCAATGATAAAATATTTTCTTGATTTCCCAAAGAAGTGTCATTCTTTCCAAGTACATGCCAACATCATTAATCAACATCCAGATTTGCTTCATACCGCTAAATATTCGTGGCCATTTTCCACATGGGGAATGGTTGTGGTGGGACCTTACCTTCAGCTATAGCCAACCAGTTTAAGTATATTCTTACTGCTACTGACTTCTTTTCCAAATGGGCAGAGGTAATACCTCTCAAGGAAGTTAGTTCTAAAAGAATTGTTAGCTACATCAAGTCTAACATCATTACCAGATTTGGTGTCCCTCATACCATATTGACAGACAATGGCACCAACTTTTGTTCATCCGAGGTGAGGAAGTTGTATCAAGAATACAACATCAAATCTAATCATTAATCCCAGTATCATGCAGCGACCAATGGCCAAATAGAATCCTTAAACAATACTCTTTCAAACATACTTCAAAAAATGGTGAATAAAGATAAGAAATCATGGCCTGAAAAACTCTTTCTTGCTTTATGGGATTATCAGACCACCACCTGCACTGCAACACGATCAACTCCATATTCATTGGTATATGGAATGGAAGCACTCTTTCCCATTGAAGTTCAATTACCTTCGCTTAGAGAATCCATTTGTGATCAGTCATCTATAGATGAACCATCTCAAAAGTGATTGGATGAATTGGAATGATTAGATGAGAAATGATTGTGCACCCTGCATCACTTGGAAGTCTATCAGGATCAAATAGCATGAGCTTTCAACCAAAAAGCTCATCTTCGTTCATTCATTCGGGGAGAATTTGTATTGGTTCTCAGAAATCCAATGATACCAGGAAAGAAACCTCCCAAGCATGATCCAAAATGGGAAGGACCTAATTCAATACATAAGGTCTACTCCAATGGAGTTTATTCATTAATCTTAAGGGATGGAGAACTCATCACTACTCCAACCAATGCCAGATTTCTGAAGAATTATTTTGTATAAACACAAAATACATCAGTTACGGTCCACGCCTATGACCTTAAACTATTTGAATTTCTCTTGTACAACAAGATGTTAAATTGTGTTGTCCTTGCTGCAAGACTTTAAACTGCATAGTCCCTTATGTCCAGCAAGACATTAAACTGAACCATCACCGGTCTATGCATATGACCTTAAAATATTCACACCATCGTCCAACATGACGTTAAACTGTGAAAAAGTCCCTAATACATCCTATATGATGTTAAACTGTATTTTTTCTTTACTGCATGACATTAAACTGAACAGTCCCCCTTTCGTCCAACATGACGTTAAACTGTGTTGTCCCCATCTTCTTAGCTATAGGACGCTAAACTGTATAACACACTTATTGTCCAACATGACGCAAAAATTTGTTCACGTCCAACATGATGTTAAATTGTGTCCCTATATTTTTCCTACATGACATTAAATTGTACTGCTCATTCCTCCTACATGACATAAAACTGAACAATGTCAATTAATATGTCCTACATGACGTTAAACTGTATTTTGTCCCTTCTACAGGACATTAAACTATGCAGCACCAATAGTCCTCACTGCAAGACTTTAAACTGCATAGTCCCTTCATATTTCCAACATGACATTAAACTGTGCATCGTTAGGGTTGTTGGTACCTCTTGTTTCTCACATTGAGTATGACTCACGTGTTCTTAGAGTAAACTTCAACCATGACACCCTCTCTGGGCCACTAACCATGTGAAAGTCCCATCATAATTTTTTTGGTCGTTGTTATCAAAAACAACTTGATCACCAATTCATTCTTCAATTGAACTATGTGGACTTTTATCCTTGCCTTCTAGGCTAGGCACGTAGGAAAACTCCCAAGGATCAATCCCAAAACCAATCTCTTCACATTGGTTCACCTTTGTCCTTACTATGTGATGTTAAAATGTACAACACTTTTGTCATGTATGACAATAAACTACAACATTATTTGACACCCTCGATTGAGAGTGAATCATTATTTACATTTATCTCCAATCATGTTATATTCTAATGACTGTGTACATATAGGGCAATGCATGACCCTTTTATCTTGGGTCAAACCATCATTGAACTAAAGTCCCCTTTTCACCCTTCACTTGTACGAACCAAATCTGTACAGAGGGTATTTCAAGAACTATGTGAGGCTTGATTTCCATCCTTATGGGATATGTAGGAACGTTTGATCATCTATCAAATCTAGCCCCATGTCTTTTGGCCTAACCCCAAATGTTACTTTCAGTCCCCTGGCTAAAAAGTCCCCTTATGAAAACACACATTGTGTACTCCTTATAATTGTCTGAGCTCTATGACCCTAATCTAAGACTTCCTATACTCTCGTCCCACACGACATTAAACTATATTTCAAGAACTATATATGGCTTGATTCACATCCTTATGGGATATGTAGTGAAGTCCAGCATCTCAATTCAAGACCCAGCCACAACATGATTATGGTTAGCATTGGTCTGTGTATCTCTATATGCATTGAAAAAATGCCTATTTTTATGTGTCATACTCCCAAACATAAATACTTCTAGATCTCCATAACCCTTTTCTCAACTTCTGGTCACAAAATGTCCAATTTCTGAGAGTTCTTTTTCCAGACTATACAGCACGGGCCCTTAGGCGGCCTTGCATAAACAGTCTACATAATAGACTTGTCAGCCAAAAGATTCTATTATTTGAATATGAAGCCAATGCCCTTAGGGGGCCTGCATAATTCAACCCCATAACAGGTTTGTTAAATAATGGTAACCTCATTCTTGGGAAGAAAATAACTTTTGTCTTTAGTTGTCTTAACGACAATATGTAGGGATCCACAAAAATAGCCATCCTTAACATATTTGTCCCATGTTGTTTTTCAAGATATGAGAGTATTCAAGTTTATAGTTTTTATTTCCCTTACCTATGTTTGGTTCAGAACTTTGTAGGAGTGACATTCATCCAATTCTTAGACAATATTGTTTGGAAATAGCTTCTCCATATTCAAGTACCTCTCTCTATACAACAAACACTATGCTTTTGAAATTTTGATTCTCCATAAACTTCCACTGGCTTTTTAGCAGTAGAAAAGTAAGTTTCTAAGAGTTATTTTTCCTTACTATGCAGTGCATTCCCTTAGGCGGCCTTGTACAAGTAGTCCACATAACGGACCTATCAGCCAAAAGATGCTATTATTTGACTATGCAGCCAATGCCCTTAAGTGGACCTGCATAATTCAACCCCCTAACGGGTTTGTTAAATAATGGTAACTTCATTCATGGAACTACTTCTTCTAATGCCTTTTTGCCCTTTTTCATGTCATCCCTCAGATTCAAAAATTCGTAAGTCATATTTTACATATTTTTCCCTCATACATGAGTGTGGTAATATGTTTTTAGATAAATTGTCAAAGAATTGAGTGAATTTTAATCCATCCGATCAAATCTATTTCAAACTTAAACATTATCCTTTTTATGTCCGACATGTATGACTTTAAACTGCACACAAAAGACAAGGGAACTCTGAACAAAAGTCATGTTCCAGCTCACTAAACATACATTTTGTATGATTTAGGTAATATTGAGAAATTAAAAGACTCAAAGATTGTAGGGTTATTTATAATAATCCATGAAAAAGTCAAACTATGCTTACTCGGCTCATTGGCTTAAGAAAAAATTTTAAGTAGGTAGAAAAAGAAATCATGCACAAATGATTGGAGATGAAAGTGTTTTTCATTTGATGCACAAAAGTTAGAAGGACATCCACAGACTGGAGTCTCTTCTATTTTCTAAAAATTACAAAAGACTTTCAAAATATCTCTTTATTTTATTTACAGAATTCCGAGCTTCATCAGCTACCACCTGGAATTCATTCATTCAACTGGATACAATAAGAGATGCAGTGATACCATCTCTTCTTAAAACAATTGTAAAAGGATTTTCTTGAGTGTGGTTTGAGAAAATTTTACGATGATAAAACAATGACTATATTTATATCCAAGAGACTTGTAAGATGAATACATGGATTTCAGAATGAAGAATTGGAAGTAAAGAGACATTTGGAGAGAGTACTATTTTCAAATATTGTTCAAATGCCATGATTGTCTTCTCTCCACCAACCGGTAGCAGAAAACATTTCAACCGATGGGTTTTCCATTTTCATATCTGGAAGGAAATGACATGGAGAAAAAATTTGAAAGTTCACATCATTGTTGTTTCTCTTAATGCACAGCATAACCGAAATAGAGGAGTAGCAGTGCAGTTGCATCTCGGGAATATATTTCTTTAGCTCTGGAATGTTGACTCCTTATAGATGACCATGGCAATACAGAGGCAAGTAGATGCTCCGTGGAAAATTATAATGATACTTCTTTAAGAACTTGGCCAAATTTAGAAGATTATTATCGTAGATATCATAGTAATCATGGACTACAATGTTCATCATATCATCTATTTGCTTGCTATCTAGTTCATCAGCAGTTCCGATTCTCCTAGGAGCTATTCAATCGGTACAAAGGTCAAATAATTAACTATTAAGTGAGTTGATTTTTCATAAAATTTGTGAAGAGAAGTGAAAAAATGTCTAAGGCATTAAGGCACGGAAGTCCAATTTTGGTGCGCAAGTGTAGTTGTGTCGTGAAAGTTGTTGGCACACATGTATCACCATGCAAGTCCAAATACCTCTATAGAAGCATGACACAAAGAACCACCGGAAAACAAGTAGCTTGCATGATGAAGGCAATTTTTGTGGAGAGAGCGGGAATCCTTGAGAACCGATTTCTTTGTGCGAGAAATGACAACATATTTATAGGGAAGGCCGCACCCCTGCGCACCGAATCTTGTGTGCCTCTCACCTACACGCCAGTATCCGCGCACTCAGAACATGCGCACCACCTTTTCATTGGTTTTCTTCCTTTCCTCGGAGTCACATCCTCCTTCCAGATCCAACTCTGAGGGGGGACTTTTGTTGACACTCCATTCCATCATAGAGTCTAAATGACTGAAAAAGGGAAATACCTCAGTCCAAAGTGATCCATCCTTTGAAGAAACATAAAAAATTGAAAAAGACATGAACAAGAATTTGCTTCAGCATGGGCCATGCATGTTTCATCACGGTCGTGCAGGGTACCTGCACTCCACATATTGGGCGCATAGGTGACCTGCGTGCCCTACTTGATTTTCAATCAGTGTCTTCAGCAGCCTCTAAATACCCCTTGTGGGCCCCCCATTTCGAAGATAGAAATATTCCAAAACTCATATTCGAGCTCGCAGCACCCAAGTCTCTTCTGGAAGTCTTCTAATCATTTCAAAGTTAATTTCTTACCTATAATAGAAGATCTAAACCGGGGAAACAAGCCCTAAGTGTTGAAATTCATCAACACCTATGTGCCTAGGTGTTTAAACTCTTAAGGGAAGTAGACACACATGCACACCACCTTATCCTTTCACTAGAACATGCGTGCCTCTCTTTTGGAATCCCTTAGGGATAATTCTAAGGGATTGAACCAAGCCTCGCCCAAGTATTATCCTATGGGATGACCGTCGCGCAGGTACCTATGTGTTTTGCATGTATACTTACGCGCCCACGCAAGATCTATGTGCCTACTTCTTTTTAGGTTCCCCTCCTGCCTATCCACCTCTACTATCCAAGATTCAGCCTTCAAAACCCTCTTCAAATCCATTATTGGCATGGTTCGCTTGATGGCCTCCTTATCTGAAAGGAATTCTGTGGAATATCTCTTAAAACTACTGATTTACATATCTTTAGGTCACTAAGGTTATAGATTTCATTCATTCAGACTCATCCTTTAAGATGAGAGGATCCTTAACCAGGGCCTCCTTTTCAAGAGTAAGCCCCAGTCCATGTTCTCTTAACTTGGGCATCCTCCTTAGTAGTAAGCACCAAGTCCTCTATTCATGGGACTCCTTCTCAGGAATAAGACTGAGTTATCAAGTTCCCTTAATTTTGGGAATCCTCCTTAGGAGTAAGCCCCAGTCATAATTCCCTTTAACCAGGGCATCCTCCTTAAGAGTAAGCCCCATGTTCCCTATTCATTGGGCCTCCTTCTCAGGAGTAATTCCCAGTCTTAATTTCTTTTGATCTGGGTCTCCTTCTCAGGAGTAAGCCCCAATCATAATTTCTCTAATATGGGCATCCTCCTCATGAGTAAGCCCCAGGTTCCCAATATGGGTCTCCTCTTTAGGAGTAATCCCCAAATTCCAAATTCCTAAATATGGGCATCCTCTTTAGGAGTAATCCCCAAGTCCCCTAACCTGGGCTTCCTTTTCAGGAATAAGCCCTTGTTCCCAAGTCCCTTTAACCCGGGCCTCCTTTTCATGAATAAGCCCCAGTCATAATTTCTCTTAACCAGTCATAATTTATTTTGATTTGGACTTCCTTCTCAAGAATAAAACCCAAATAATTATACCCCTCTAATTTGGGCATCAATCTCAGGATTAAGTCCTAAGTTAAGTATCCAAATCTCCATAAAGCACATATACCTTTATAAACTTTATTCCCGGGTTTCTTCCCTGAAGTAAATCCTAATCTTCATCTATTTGGGCAGTCATACATACATAATCCCCACATCATTTCTTATTATGACACAATTGTCAGGTTTTACCAATACCTCTTGTTTCTCACACTGAGCATGACTCATGTGAGCTTAGAGCGTAAAAGTAATTATGACATCTTTCATTGAGCCATCAATCATACATAAACCTCATACATCTTTAATCGAACTACGTGGGTTCTAATTCCTTTTCTAAAACAAAGTATACGTATGTAACCCATATGCAGGTACGATCCCAACTCTGAAATAATATATGTCCTTCTGAATGACAATAAACTTCAAGTGCCTTGCTGAGTGGATTTAAAACCAGTATGGTTATCATAATGACCAAGAAATTTCTATATAATGTGCCGAAAGATACCACTGACTAAGAATCTGTAAATAAATATATATGATTCTCTATCGATGAAGAACCTAAAATACATATAAAATATTCTCTAAATTTTCTACATACTAATCATTGATTGTCAGATCTAAAGGAAAGCTCATTTTCATAATTGGTAATTTAATAAGGATTCATGAACATAACTTAAATCTATAAAGAGAGTCCCAGAGTAGAAAATAATTCACCTGAAAAAAAGTGTGATGAGTCTGACCTCCCATCCTCTCAACCAATGATAATTCTTAAGCCTTATCAGTTCAAAACTAATGAGCGCCTACCTTTGGAAAGTAGGTCCAAATGGATATAGAAGCATTGGATGTTTCCGGTTCTACGAACAAATTCATTAAAATCCACTTGGAATGTTTGAACCTTAAATCAACGAGGTCATCCCCATTTCTAGAGGAAACAATAATCATTTCATTTTCCATCACAAAAACATTAACAAAATTTTTCATGTTAAATACATTGACTAAACCCAAAAATCATGGTGTGAGAAATGATAATAATCATAAAAAAACAATATATTCAGGAAAAATCATTTTTTATGTCTAAATCAAGACTCATTATTTTAAATATATGACACCAAAGTTTTACCTAATTTAATCCATGATCATTGACAAAACATTAGAATTTTATCATATAATTCGACTTTTTCCATGGGTTTTCACTAAAGTTTCTTCATCTTGGTTTCCAAATGTGACAAAACCTGCATGTGATACCAAATACATAGGCCTGTTGTTTTCATACATATATATTACATATTATTAGATTCATATCCCTTACATAACATTGTGATCCATGCCAGAATCATATGGTTATATATCATTAGAAACATGGACTCATAAATAACTTTACTATAAGTATATCCTATTTAGTTCATCATAACTAAAACCATTCATATATATATATATATAATTCATAAAATCATTCTTCATGACTTGGGGGAAGAAAACATAGTAATGGGTGAGCTCAAATTCTTAGTAAGGTAAAACAAGGGAGATATCAATGATCATATTAGAATAACATAATAATAAGGGTATGAGAACATGAGAATAACATTTAAAAACTATAACTTGAATTTCATATATCATAATCTTATGTCACGACATAAATCATGTAATTTCATAAAACATGAATCATAAAGGAATTAAATAACACGAATCATGACATAGTTAAATTGGTGTAAGTCATGGAATAGTGGCATAAAAACAATAATGGAAAATAATTTCCTTAATATTCAAGGCTCACCTCTCAGACTATCATAGTGGATTGGGTTCTCTTTCCAAACCATCATGTTAGTCATGTTTTTCTCCCAATACTATCATTGTGGAGAGAGTCCCTTACTAAAATGGGTTAAATCCCCCATTTAAGTCTTTTTTAACTCATGAGATGTCAATATTTAACCACCACATTGGAGGGATATATAATTTTTTTCCAACCTATCACATAATGAAAAGAATACATATTTGTTCTATAAGATCATAAAATATTCATTATTTCACAAACCATAAAAAGAAATGGGTTTCAAAAAAAATTCCTCATTTCATCATAGCATAACCCGTGGAAATTCAATGGGTTTAATAATCATATTTTCATTATAAACATTAACCATCCAAATAAATAATATAGATAGTACACTTGGATTATATCCCTAGAAATGTATAAGTTAAATAATGGGTTTTCTCATTGATGAATATAAATACAATTATAATATCACTAAAAAATTTGGATGAAAATATCCATTCCACTTTGAGAAAATCACTTTTAAAAAAATATAAATTAACATAATATTATAAAAATTATTTTATTTAAAAATATACTTAAAAAATTATAAATGATGATTTGTAGTATTGATTGGTTATGTTGGTGGGAAATTTATTTCATATCATATAAGTTAAAATAATAATTTTCTTTTAAATTTTTATAAAAATGTAAAAAATTACCTCATTTAGAAAATGATAAGAAGATTCCTTTTAAAACCATTTTTTTAACTAAATCATGGGTAATAATGACTTTATAAAATCATTGGAAAATATTAAAAACATTATTGAAAACATTTTTAGAAAAAATGGACATGAAATATAAAGGACTTTCAACCAAAGAAAGAAATAAAGTTTGTCTTAATTAAAATAATTATTTTACTATCTTGAGTACATAAAGAGAGAAATGAATGGAAAATTTGTAATTTCTATAAATAAATAGATTATAATAGAATTCAAATGTTTCTTTACAGATATATACTAATATTTAATCATTTTCAATTTAACCATAAGAAATCCCAATAAACTATGAGATTGTAACATAAAACCATTACCGCTTTGGTAAAATTTAAATCATAAGCTACAAGAATGAATAAATTCTAAAGAAAAAATTAAATATAATCAACATAATGATAATAATGACATAAAATATAAAATGGATGTATATATATCTCATTATATAATATCAGTTTTGTAATACCCGAGGTTTTGTGATTTTTTTTCAAATTAATTTATTATTTTTATATTTTTTAGTACACAAAACAATAAATGTAGTATTGTTTATGTGAAATCAATGATTGGGTATTCTTTTATATGTAATAACAAGTTAAAATTTCATTACACACAACACCTATATTAGCATATGGTATATGTACCAATATGTTTGGTTTATAATACAAAACATTCTGAGTCCCTTCGATAGATTTTGTTACATGCAAGGTCGAGTTTTACCAAACTACAAGAAACTATAAATATTATTGTTAAAATGTTATTATATCTAAAACCGAGCCATTGTAATGGAATTTATTAATAATATTAACTAAATTTTGAAAATATGATTTAAAATAACATATAAAATGGATCTTTTCATTATCTATTAGTATAAGTGAACGTAGAAACTATTTATAAATAAATAAATTACTTTTATAAGAAAACTATTTTTCTATGTACAAACAAAATTTTATATCAATAAATTAAACAAACCCTGTTTGATTAATGTTTTCAAATAAAATTATAGTATATATATTAAATAAATATTGTTTATACTCATACAATAGATTTGATAGGTATAATATACTACTAGAAAATTGGGCATTGGAGCCCCTAGGAACGGGAAACCGCCAATGGCGGTCGCTCACCCACATTAAAAAAAGGGGTGCAATCGCGCCACCTTTCCAAATCTTCCTTGCACACCCTAGCTCTTCCTCCCCCGACTCCATACCTTCCTGAAAATACTTGAGGCTTCCATAACTCTCCTTTCTCCTCACCTTCCAACACCGCCACACATGGAGCTAGCCGCCTCACATCCTCCCTTTCTGCCACCCCTCCCTCATGCCTCATGAGACCTCAGCCTCTGCCCCCACCTACACCTTCACACCCAGATCCGTTGTTGTATCCCATACGCCCTCACCACCACCCCTACCTCGTACCTTTCACAACCTCATCCTCCATCTCATCATCTACTCCTATCTACAACATCTCCCTTATACAGATCTCGGTGGACTGGGGTGCTATGTGAGTATCATTTCATCTCTAAATAATTATTATTCGAAGTATCTCACCTACAGATAATTTTTCTTCCAATTATGATTCTTCCAAGAATATTTACATACCACTATTAAATATTCATGAACTCTCATATCATATTCTCCCTAGTTTAATCATACATATAATATATAATGATCTCTTATAGTTTTAAATTTTTTAATGGCATGTTCATAAAACAATTAACCTTCTTTTAGTTTCATCTAATTTTTTAATTTCATTTCTTAAATTATTTTACTTCATAATTGAATCTCTTTCATGTGTTCATCAATTTTATTGGTTAATAATGCAAAAAATCTAGATATTATACAATTATGTATTTCATTTCATTTATTTGTTTCATTTGATTTCATCTATAACTTTTAATGTTGACTAAAATTGGATTTTTTATCCATTCCTTGATTATTCATTATATATTTTCCATGGTATCAATACATATGATGAGATAACCAAGGTTTTGATCTTTGATTAGTTGTTGTTAACACACTGTCAAAACCTATAAACTCATCACTATCTACTGTTATACACTGTCTACTGTCATACACTGTCATTTTTTTAATGTCTATTATCACAGTCTTCTATTATACCATATCTTTTTTTAATGTCTAATTTATATTTTTTAATTTAATATTATGTCGTTATATACTGCCTAATATTCTAATATATCATTTTTTTAATGTCTGATATTATACACTATCATTTAATATGGTCTATTATGTCTATGGTTATACACTTCCCATTTAATGTTATGTCTAGAGTTATACACTGCCATTTTTTAAAATACCATGTGTTGGTGATATTTATTAATTTAAATAGAGGAATTTCCCATTTATTTTTTTTAGATAAGATATCTAATAAATCATACTGTAATTTTTTTAATACTTAATTGATTTATTATTTATCCCACCTACAGAAATGTTTCAGGAATAAAGGCATACATTGTATCCCACATAGTGTGTTTTATCTCACTAAAATGTATAGGAATAAATTTTGTTCAATGAAATTTATTTACCACTATATTGTGTTTAATGAAATTTTATATTTTTTAATGTGGAACTATTAAAACTAACATTTAATTTATATTGGATATCATGATACATAGTATTATGATTTATGGTTGTTTCCCATAGAACTAAGGGGTATGTCATTTAATGGTACAATATTTAGAGTAGTTGTCCAAGATAAATTCAGTTGTAATTTAAACCTAATTGAATCTAAAGGTTTTTTTACCACCCTACAATTTTAATTTATTATTTATGATATTTATTATCCATAGTAGACCCATATCATTAGATTTCTTAGATTTTATTTTGAATATTTTTCTATTAAAATATTTCATGTGAATAATTTTAAGGTTACCCTTGAGGAACTAATTACACACCCTTATAATACCACTTATACCCACCTATTATTTGATGGATAATTAACCATATTGGGTTTCTTTATCCAGGATGTAATCTCTTTATAATGTTCTTCAAGATTTCTCATAGCTGGTATAACCCAGTTCTTTCATTTATTTGACTTTCTACCTTAAAAAGAAACTGTGAGTTTCTAGATCGTGGAGCTTGATGTTCCCATATATGATTTCCAATAATTTTCTCTAAAATAATCATCCTATTTTCTAGTATAATAGTCATTGGGTAAAATATTTCATTTTATGTCACAGGAATGAATATTCTACATGTGACTTTATTAAATGTATTTTATCCATGTTATCTTGGAAATTTAATGGGGTCAGAACATGCAAATTATTTACCAATATAATGACACCTCATGGGTTTCATTTTGAGTTAGATATTCAAACTATAGGAATAATTTTTATATAAAGTCCATGGGAATCTTGACACATAATCATGGCATGCCGCATCCTTCCAAAATGGTATAATTTTATTTCAACCCTATTCTTCGAATCCTTATAGAATTTCTAAGAATATTACATTAATTTTCAGGTTTTAGATTTTGTTTTTTTATTATAGTTCATGATTAGGCTATCATAGTGGGAATATTTATGTTTTCATTTCCCTTTAATGGGATGAGTTTCATTTCATGTTTATTAATCTTCCGATGTTTCATTCATATTTTTATAGTCATTTCTTTTAGGAATGAGATAACATCCACACCTAATTTCCTCATTTCATCAAGATGAGTCTTAAGTGGGAGAACACTTTCCCTCTAACTCCTTCTATATAGCCAGCTACATCATGACTTCTTGGGAGTGTTCTCCAAGAATGACATATAGCATCAACACTACTCCAGCCTTTGATCCTCTGGAAATCAATTCCATGTGTACAACTTTTATTCCTTCTATTTATAGAAAAAATTAAGTACTTGTATCTTTCTTCATCTCTCTCGTAAATGTTTTCCTCCACTTCCTCCATTGTCACCTTCAAACTCTACAGGTGATCCTCCATTTATCTTCTTTCTAAATTCGTCACCAATTGTGCATGAAAAGAGCTCATCCAAATTTTTGTATCATTTATATCTATTTATCTTTATCAATATTATCACTTAAATTCTATATCTCCAAGCCTCATCCAATATAAAATTTAAACTACTCAATTATGTTTGTAGAATACATTCATAAATCCTTGGAAATATATCTTTAATGTCATGCACATTGTGAGTTGCTTGAAAATATAATATCTAAGTAGATATTGGTTATACAGCATGGATAGGAGCTCTATAGTCCATCCTCATCGTCAACCCGCACTACACCATGGTATGGAAACTATGACTTAGGGAAACTCTCAATTAAAAAGGTAGGCTACTTGACAATCTGGAACCTCCATTATTTTTCTTCTCTATTAGACACAGTGCAACCAGATCACCTAAACCATAGCATGTCACATTATAGGCTATTGAAACCTTTCCCCATGAATATCAGAGTCCTCCATAGAACCTACTTCATCCAGCCTCTGATTCATAAATTATGATGTGACCTAATTGTATTATGAAGTCCCTAAGCCCTCGATAAGGGATTCCCGCACCCTACTATTCTTTCTTATAATACCTTCTTACTTTTCTTTGTCCCTTTTCCCAGTCACTTGATTATCCTTGGTGTATAATAAGTTCTATTTTTTTATACCTTACAAAAAACAATTATTTTTCCCTAAATAAAATATTCATTAAATATAATAAAAATTATTAATTTTTATTTCGTTTTTCCAAAATAAATTTTAAAATATTAATCCCCAAATATGATGTCTTATGTAGAATATTATGGAGTAGACTAGCTATAATTTCTTTGAACAAATATGTTGTCTATAGTATGCTAAAAATTGGGTGATGGTGTATCTAAAATGACATCCGGATTTGACCCATTATGAATTTAAACTCTTTTTATTTGGAAATGATATGAATTATTCACATCATTGAGGTATAAATGGAGCTATTTCTTACTCATTTAATTTGATTTTATATAGGTATCCATTTTTTTGTACCACTAGTGATGAAAGTTATTTTCTTGGAACCATTGTTGCTTGTTTGGTGCCTGAATTTTCTTTATGCGGTGATTGATAGAGATCAGAGATCTAAGGCCAAGAATGTTGTTATATCTTCCTCTAAAGATTGGTTATTTAATATACCTAGTGATAATAGTATTTTTCATCTTCTGTATATCCAAATATCAAACGTACTTTGAATCCATATTCCCGTGGAGTGATCTATTCTGGGATAAGAGTTGTCCTAAAAAATGTGCTTTTTTATTTTGAGAATAAGGAGGAATGAACTTTTAACAGATGAGTATATTCAAAGGTAAAGTATTGTGCTATCATTTAAGTAAATTTTATGTGGAAATAATTTAAGGGATCCTATAAATCCTATATTTACTAAAAATGATTTAGTTGTAGGATTATGGAGGTATTATGTGGATATCATGGATATTTCTATCAGGCTAGAATCATTTGAAAATCTCCTTGAATAGTGTTTATTATTATCAATGAATAAATATTTATTGATTATTGGTATAAGATTATATTTTTACAGGTTTCATCTTTTCATTAGTGAATGTTTGAGTTTTTTTCATATAGACTTAACCTTATGAAGAGTTTAGAGACCATAGAAGCTAGAAAGATTGATATATCGACATTCTTGTGACTCATATGTGTGGGAAGAGGTAATTTGTTTGGTTATATTAATGAATAGATATTGTTAGTGGTTTTGTATTTCTATAAAAATAAATATATTCTTGGTTTTTTTCGTGAAATTATGGGTATACTAAGAAAGAAATATGGTGGATGTCATTGGCAGGGCACCATTTTTTTGGGTTATATTCTTATTTAGTTATGTATATGAATGGAGAATTTTTTAAATGTGGAAGCCCAGTGACCTCCATAGGTGGTCGCTAATATGGTTTTTCCAAGGGATTATCAGTGACTACCTATGGCAATCACTATATCCCAGACAAGCGACTGCTACTGCGACCATATTGTGGGCACATAAAGCAACCGCTTTTGGTGGTCGATATTTCCCTTTAGAGATAAGGCAACTACAACCACCAAAAGTGGCCAGGTAGCAGTCTATAATTACCTTTAGTGACTTATTTTGTGGTTACTAAAGTACAATTTTGTATTAGTGGTATAATAATTGATCCAATTTTTTGAATAAAAATATTTATTTTTCTAAAAGGTAATTTTACAGCCTTTTAATGGAGAAGACATTTTAAATATGATTTTTTAAACAAAAATAATTTTTTATTGTAAAAATAAATACCATTTTTTGGAAATATATCCTAATTTACTTTGGGTGAATTTTTCATATATTTATAACAAGTTTCATTTTTTTAAGAATAGTGAAAAACACTAAATTTTAATTCAAAATTTCTTTTTCATAAAAATATTTTTATAGTTAAAAAAATTTAGTTTATTTTATAAGATTAGATAGATAAATTTTATATCAATTTTTCAAATTTAGGTAATTATAAACAATTTTACAATGGAATTGGTTATAAAAACATTTCAAACTTTTGGACCTTTTCGCTTAAAAACCTACTATCATGGAACGTCTGTAAGATTAATTTTAAATTAATTTCTTGTAATTTTGTGATTTTAAATTTTAAAAATGGATTAAAAATTTTGAATCACTATAGTTTATAATTTCTAAAAATATTAACTTATTTTTTCCCCAAAAATATTAGTGAATTTGATTAAAATTAATTACAAGGATTAAGAGAAAAAACAATATAATAATGGACAAAACCATACATTTATTGCTGAAAATGACCTAGAAATTTGTAAAAATCCATTTTATGATTATATCTAGAAACTATCATTAATTTAATCATTTTTTTTAAAAAAACTTAGCCACATTACATAGGATAAATGTGGGTGTAATTCACTTTCCATAAATTTACAAGAATGTAACTCCTCCTCTAATATTATAAGGCACCCCCTCCCACTTATTCACACTAACAAAGCCTTTTAGATCAACAAAAATATTCAATAATAAGCTCCCAATATCACTAAATTTATCATACAATCCTCCCTTTCAGTATAAATCCAAACAAGGAATCCCTTTGGCGAAAACCAATATGAGTTACCCAAAGAAGAGGTAACATCATTCCCCAAGCTCCTTTGATTTATTTTCATTCTCCATTCCCTACAGATCTTCTTATTACATGATTATATATTAATTTCAGTATAATAAATATCCTGAAATTTTTTTCTTTTAATGGTTATACCTACACTTACTCACACTTGCATTTAATGGGTAAAGAACTTACCGTTCTTATGTATGGTGAACTACTACCTCACGAAACAATATTGTTCATTTTCCATTTAACACATATCATGGTTGGAAATTATGATTGAAACTATAATTTTATATTATATATATGATATTTATAATGTATTTAAGATTATCTAATTATTATATAAAGCATACATTCAAGATTTCCATTTTGTGTAAAATTGATTACTTCGTCTGTGAACATGTGGACTACCGCCTCCTCAAATCGATGTGATTCGTTCACACTTCACATGGAACATATTAAAGATGGTTTTAGTAAAATTATATGGTATATATGAAATAATAATTATTCTGTAATGATAATATATATATATATATATATATCATTTTCTTTATTTTTTTCTTTCAAAATGACGATTAAACAAAAACAACGTTCATGTGTACGCATGTCCTTCCATCTCCATGAATGGTTTATTACATTTCACATTTATAACATATAAATTTTATTATAAATACTTATATTATAAATATATATGATTTTTATATCATGTTATAAAATTTGGAAATAAGTAAATCATGATCTACGTATGAGGATCAAGAATAATAAATCAATATATGTATAAAAAACAATGCGGAAAGTACCAAAAGCATAACATAAACATAGAGTTGTTAATAAGTGAGTAATATAAAGTAATATATGGTATTATATATAATAATATGGTTATATGGTATATTTATAATAAACTTATTTTTATTATATAGAAGGGTTGAATGTGTACGAATAAAGTCAAGACTAAAGCTAAGGGTTTTCTCGTCACACTTTTATTTCTCTAAGAATTATTCCTCATTCACCACTGATTTTTGTTTTGTGGTGTATATAATGACTATTAATTTATTATATTATTCATATAATTAAATTTATGTGTATTTACATGTCCATTTTATGATCTCTCTTTCATGGTGTTTGTGGCTCATAAGTTACCAAATTGGAAAAATAATTTTGTCTCAATTTTCCTTCTTTGAGATACATTCAATGTTATGAACCTATATTTTTCTATGGGGTGTACATAATTTCCATTAAAATGTTATATAAAGAACATCATTTTTTAATGATATTTTAAGCTTCATTTAGTTTTATTCTTTCATGTGGATTATGACTCAAATTTAGCAAAGTGGTAATAGTTTATTGTTATGATCTCATTGTTTATCAGGATTGTTTATGATTATACTACCAATAAAAAAAATATTATGATCCATTTCTTAAGAATAATCATGAATTTTCTTCTCTCATAGTTATACATGAATATTCATGTATTAGTACCATTTTCCCACTCTTTGGTACTTACGATAATTTAAAAAAATAATGAATATCTGACATTATTTCTCCTTTCAATTAAAGGTATGTGTTTTCTCAACACAATGTTTTAGAAAAGTGTTTTCAAAAATTTAAAATTATTCTATTATGGTATATAAATTATATTTTTATGCATGGTTTACCATTTTAACAAAATTATTTTTCAAAAATAATCTTCTTATCATTTTTTGATCAAGGCACTTTTCAAAACTTTTTACAATGTAAAACGAATACTTGATATGTACTAATTTATACGATGTAAAGATCATCATTATTTAAAGAATCATTTGAATGTTTAAAATAGTAATTTTTTTAAGAATTTTTTTTTCCAATTAATCTAGTAATTCATTTTTTTTAAAGTTTTTTTTTAAAAAAGGTTTTAAATAAAGTTTTATGTTCTATAAATGTTTTAAATGATTTTCAAAGATTCATTAAAAGGTTTTTAAATAAAAAGGGTTTCAAAACATTTTTATTTAAAAAAAATTTTAAAATTTTTTCAAACATAATTTTTAACTTTTCAAGGAAAAAGGTTTCCAAGTTGTTTTCATGATTTATTTATATGTTTTTAGTAATATTTTCAAATAAATAGCTTTTCAAAATTCTTTATATCTTAAAGAGATTTTTTCTTTCAAATTTGAAAAGATATTTCCCTAAAGAAATTTTTTTTAATCAATTTTATTCGATTACCTTATATATTTTCATAGTGGTTTCAAAGAAAATTATTTTAAAAATGTTTTCTGTTTTAAATTTTTTAATTCCAAGTGATATTTCAAAATCCTACCTCACGTAAAATGATATCCTTGGATATTGTTTAGGATTTACTAGGGATATGATCCAAGAAAACCAATCATATTACTTCTTTAAATGGTTTATGTTTTTATGGAATGATTTTTATGAATTTGATTTCACATTCATGGGTTTTATACTTATGAAACCCACTACATTTTGTGGGTTATTATTTGAGGAAATGATTAGGAAACCTGCATTTTTCACAAGTTAAGATATTATTACATGTTTATGACACCAATTTAAATCCACGTGTTATTATATGATTTTTTTGGAATTTATAGAAAATGTATGTACGATTTCATTATGAGATGGGTGGGACCTATATCTCCCTCCAGTTCATTGGGTAATAATTTATATAACATGAGATAATAATGATAATCAAGTTGATGGGATAGATTTACTATGGAATATGGGGAAATTTTATCCACTATAGAAATATGGGGAAACTTAATACACTATGGGAATATGGGGAAACCTGATCCGTTATATAGAAAGGACTTCGATTGGAGATGTTGATGTGTCCCACCCACTAGGTTTAGTCCCCATAAACTTCCCTGATAGGTTTTTTGCAATAATCCTTGACTTATATGGAAATATATTACATGTTTATGTATTTACCAAAAATTCTATTTCTTATGCGTATGATATGATAACATTGTTCATTTTATTGATTATCTTATGATTCAGGTCTTATGAACTCCCAATCTTTATTCCATGTCTCATATTTCAGATCTTTGATGTGAAAATTATGATAATTAAATGCTATGATCATGTTCTTGTACCCTTATGTTCATGTTATGATTATATATTTCCTTTATTTACTCTTACTAATAATTCTTTCTCACCCAACTCTTATGGTTCCTTTCCCCAGGTTATGAAGAAAGGAATTATGTAGAAGTAATAAAGGGGGAGATATATATGGGAAATATTGAATATATTTTACCAAGTTAAAATATTTTGATCCATGTTTCTAAATATACTAAACTATTATAGTCCTCAGTAATGTGCTTTTGTAATGGGTTTAATATTCATAAAAAATGATATAATATCCATGTGTGTTATGCCTAGATCGTTGTAGTTGGTATCAAATGAAAGGTTTATTAAACCTATGGAATCTATGATGAAAACCTTTTAGTGAGATCCCTAGTGATATTTCAAATTAAATACTATGATATTTCTTTAAGGATGAGTCTAAGAATGAGTTAATATTTAGAACATTTTCCTTGAATATTTATAAGGGATAGAGTGAGTAGTTTACTAGAAATAATTTCTTATCTAGATACTATAAGTTGATGTGTCTCTAGAATAGATGTTAATTGAGGTAACAACCCTGAAAATACAATATTGAGATAGAATTGATCAGCAACCAGTGCATGATATTTGGCCATGTTTCATACATGGTTTGACAATCCCAAAGGATATGTTTTGGAAATTCAAAAACTCTTTACAAACCATCATGAACAATTTAAATATAATATGACTATTAATAACCTAGGATATAACTAAGGTGTCGTAATTTTTACATCCAAGAGTAATTTAACATGATTATGTTGTTTTCCTCTATGATTAGTTATGATCATACTATGATTTCTAGTTTTAGTGAATAGTGGGAACAAGAATGAACTTGGTTAACGTTGAATGTGGTGGAAACTTTTTTAATGATAATTAGAATGGGATGATCACAAGAGTGAAGGATGTTTTGATCATTCATATTCAGTTTTCATGAAAAATTATTAAAAACATATACCCTAACAAACTCTCAGACTCGCCAAGGAATATATGGAAGGATTTTATTGAGAGTTTTGAAAATGGATAACTTTTAGAAAAGAAGATTTAGTTTATTTTTTGTCAATAATGTGAAAAGAATCACCGAATTGAATGTAATATAGGAATAAAAATTTGTTTTGACTATGGAAAATGAAACTAAGAAAGTAACTATAAAGTAAATATGAAGAGTTCAGTTAACACAATGGCAGAGAATATTGTCCGTTATATGAAATCATAGAAGGAAAAATTATTTAACTGTTCAATAAATGGTCATTATGAAAGTAAATTTCCTAATTGGAAAGCTCCCAAATAGAATCCCAAAGGTGGAATAAGTAATGGTTATATATCTGATTTTGATTAGACTACATATGAAATGTGAAAGAAATAAGGTATTAAGTAATGGGATACTGTATCCTTATTATGGAATAAAGAGTAATTGTAATAATCAAATTTTTCATGTATTTGGATTCAATAATTGTGTTTTATTATTGTTGACATATATATGGATTGTTTAGTTTATGTTTTTTTCTAAGGATTTAACAGAATATGTTAAATGGTTCTGATGGAAAAGACAAGTGATTTAACGGAAAGATGATGTTCATGGAAAACACATTATTAAGGGAAAGATAACCCCAAATATGTTCCTTATGTAAGGATAATGTTGTCTAGATGAAGACATGCTGCATATGAATTAGTAAATTTGAGGTACTGATTACCTTGGGACTAATTAAGGACTTGTTGACAAGTGGTTTAGGATATCATTGAGGAATTTAAAATAATTTTTTCGTTTTAAGAAATATATCCAATAAACATTAGAATAAGGAATTGTGAATGTTTTCAATAATGATTTGTTGTAATTCTGGTTATTAACACGTTTCAAGATAATACTTGATGGAGGTATTCATATGTTTGGTACACGAAAACAAAGAGCTATATTAGGAAATATTGGGGATAAATGCTGAGTTATTTTTTAGAAATTTAGTAACTATATTTCTAATGTTTTGTGCTTCATTTTTTTCAGAAGGTCTATAAGGTTAACCATTTATGGAATGCTTTATGTTAAAGTATTATCTCTCCATATAAGGATTAATGAATATTTGAAAACTTTTGATAACCTTTTTTTATGATAAAGGCATATGGAATTATCAATCATTATATTTATAGATCTCATGACATGTTAATGCATTAGGATTGAAGAATTCATCTTTATTTCAGGAAACAAGAGTTGATGTTGAAGTTTGTGAAGGCACAACAAAGGGTAAGGTTTTCCTAAAATCATGCAAGTATATATTTCCCTGAAAATTATTTAAATTTAGGAAAAAGGATCCTGAATCCAAAAAATTTATCCTATAACCTTGTTTTCTAATGAATAAAATGTCACCTTGGATCACCGTAGTTTTTTTCCTTTTTTTCCATTAACTTTTTCTTACCCATGTTCTCTATCACTCTCTATTCAAACCTGAATGTCAGATTTATGTTCCATGTCCATTTTTTCACATCCCATTTATGTTCTCTTATATGGAAACCTAGTTATGCCTTACATTGGGTAACTTTTATTCTTTCAACATTCCCTTTTTAAAGTAAATTTTTGTATTCATTTTTATGATGTGGGTTTCGAAGAAAGGAACATCCATGTACAAATCATGTGATATCCCATATGAATTTGGGGGGGGGGTCATTTTGAGTGGGTAACATGTAAAACCCTGATATTTTTTGAATTATTATTTTATAATTAATTTAACCTTTCAATATTTTTGATTTCATGAAAAACTGAATATATATTTTTTTATACGAAATCAATAAGTGTGTCTTGTATTATACGCAACACAAAGTCAAGATTGTGTTACACACAACACTTAGATTAGCTTGTGGTATATGTAAACCTATGTATTTCTTCTTATACTCCCAATTATGATTAACTTTGATAAGTTGTGTTACACATAAGTTCTAGTTTTACCGAACTACAATATACCATTTTTAGAATAAAGTGGTGCTTTGGTTAAAATACCAAAGAAAAATTTATTTGAAAATAAGAAATCATACAAGAGTCTAAAATATGGGATCAGATTTCAATATTTCACATGGAGGGGGAGTAGGTCATCAGAGAGATCTTCCAACCAACTGAAGTACTGACTCTCACCTTTATTAGCAATACCATAATCAAATGTGTTTGCTTCACGATAGGTATGTGTTGCTATATGTTTAATGTCATTGAGTGAATAGAGTCATTCTATCCAATGTGTAGTAATCGAGAAGGCTAGATGTGCCACTCCATTCCAAATTGTTGGAAAATGGTGGTTGATTCACTTTCAATAAATATGTTCTTCCAACCTTGTTTTTTGGAAAAGGTGATATTACGAATGATGCTCATCAATTCAGCTTCCATGGAGGAGGTAGTACACATCTTACAAGAAGGCACCTGAGGATCTGACCAAGATGATTTTTGAAAATAGCACCATATCATGCGGGTCATGTGTTGCCTTTAGAAGTGCCTTCAAAATTTACTTTAATCCATCTAGGATGAAAGGGTTTCCAAAAAACATCCAATGCGCACTGTGGTTGGTGAAAAAATCCATCAACCTGAATTTTTTGGAAGATCATAAAGTCCTTCACCGTGTTGTTTCAATATCCCTTCCGAATCAAGGCAGCTTTTCAAATATAGATGAGCATCCGCATCCGACCTACATTAATGTCGAGTGAGAAATTATTGTGTAAGATTGAATTTATATTATACCAGATCACAAGAAAAATATCTAAAACAATTGAATGGAATTTTTTTTAATTTGTGGGAGCTATCCACATCCACACAACGCTTTAGCTGGAGCTTTGAGAGAGTCAAGAAGAAGCCATCTGCAATAAAAGATATTAAAAATATAGTTCCCAAGAGTAGTGACTATGGCACATGAAATAAATAAATGATTATAATGCTCTCTATGTTGATTACATAGAGGAATTTGGAATAAATGTGAATTCCAAAAGATTGAAGAAAATTATGTGTTGGAACTCTATTATAGGCCATTCTCCAAATAAGAGTAAGTCGTGAAGGTTTTTATCGTTGTCTTATCAAAAACAATTATCCAACTAATGTTGGTTTCAGTATTATGAAATTAGTGGTTGTAAAAATTTCTTGAATCAAGCATACCATTTTGAGCATGTTCCCATATAATAAAATAATCTGTGTTCGAGAAAGTATATTTTTAAATAGCATGTACAGCATTCTCAGGAAGGCTATCAAGATGAGAATTCCTGACTTCCCAAATAGTAATATTGATATTTTCAGTGTTTTGGTCTATTAAAAAATTAATAAGAGGTTCATCAGTCCATTTATCTAACTAGAAGTTCACGGAGGAGTTCATGGAGACCATCCATCTAGAATTGGTCATAATTTGAGCATATATTTTTTGTATTGAAGGCCAGAAGGAGGTGTTCAGAAAGTTCATGTGTCTTTTTTTTAATTTGTCAAGAAACCTATTTTTGATGAAATTAATAAAAGGATAATCATTATGAATCATGTTATAAGTAGGTCTGTCTTGAAATAGAATCATTAAACAGAGTCATGTTTTTTAATTCCAAGATCACCATTATCCAAGGGTTTACAACATGTAGACTAAGGAATTGTTACTAATTTTCTTTCCAAGGTGCTTCCCATCCAAACAAAATTTTTGATGTAGACATTCATTTTTTAAAAGATCAGTAAGGCTATTTATAAACCATCATAGAGTAAAGCATTTCAAAAAAAATGGCTGATTTTACAAGGAAAATTCTTCCCACCATAGAAGAGTTTTTCCTTTCCATGAGGAGATTTTGATTAAGGATTTGGTCAACAATGTTGGTGAAATAGATGTTTTTAGGAATGCCATAGAAAATAGGAACATGAAGGTATGTTAAAGGGAAAGAGACTTACTTAATACCCAATTCATTTATAATATTGTTTTTATATTGGTTGGAATGTTTCTTCCAAAGAAGATAGAATATTTTTTCGAGATGATTACTGACCCAAAACCTCCTCATAGTGAGATAGAGAATTTTTGAGAGTTCAGATGTTTATTTTATCACCTTGTAAGAACTGAACAATGTAATCTGTATATAAATGTTGTGTAAGAGTGTTCACATCACTAGAATCATGGATGGTATTGAGTTTATGTTGATCCACCAGGTGAGTGAGCATGTACCTCAATAGTCCTCCACAATAGAATAGAGGATGGAAGAGAGGGGATCACCCTATATGACACCTTTAATGCATTTGAAATAGCCTCTAGGGGAACCATTGAATATGACAGAAATAGAGGCTGAGTTAAAAAGAATCCTAGATTTAGTTATAAATATATTTTTGAAACCAAAACCATGTATCACTTTAAAGATAAAATTCTAGTCTATAGTATCAAAGGATTTACTAATGATAAGTTTAATGGAAATGTTAACACATCTATTTATGTTGTTTAAAGTGTTAGTGTATTTCACAGGAGAAAAATGAAATCTTGGATAGATCTGAACCTTGAAAAAAATAAATTGTTCTAAGAAATGATTTTATCAATAATATTGGAAAGTATACTTACAATCATTTTGGTGATGATTTCGTAAGGAGTGTTTCTAAGAGATATGGGATGGAAAAGATGAATCTCATATGTATTTTCTACCTTGGGAATTAAAGTTAAGAATTGTGCATTCAAACCATAAGGCATAGTGCTTCTAGAGAAGAATGTTTTAACGAGTTTGAAAACATTTGGATGAATGCCATCCTGATAGTCTTGGATGAAACCATTATTAAATCCATCTGATCTCAAGGCACTGTTAGGTTTTAGACTAAAATAATGTCTTTGATTTCATGGTCCAGAGGAATGGCTAAGAGATAAGTGTTTTCCTGCTCAGTGACAACTAACAAAATTATATCTTAAATAATATCCTTTTTAATGATTGTCACATTAAATAAGGATTCAAAACAGAGAGATATGATGATTAGAAATGCCCACATAATTATCCAGAAGAATGTCACCATCTTTAAGGGAGGTTAATGGTCTATAGGTTTTTCTAATTATTTCAATAGAATTATAGAATTTGGTGTTTCTGTCACCATCAGACAACTATTTAATTTTGAAGGTGTTTTTAGACATGTTATCCATGAAGGTGAGAAGAGATTTTATATTCACCAAAATGTTAATCTCTTGTTCTGATCAGAAGAAAAATACGAGTCGGTATTGTTGTTTTGAATTCAGTGCAAGTAATTCTCAGAAGTAAGATGGCATTTTCAATTTTTTTAGATTTAAGACTATGTCAACCCTTAAGTTTTTGTTTGAGATGTTTTATTTTAAGAGTTCAAGAAAAGGCATCGTTGATATGTGTCAAATAAAACCGAAATATTTTAATGAAATTAACACAATCTATGTTCATGGACTATGATTTATTAATTCTAAAGGGGATATAAGGTTTCACAACTCTATAAGAGATTTTGAAAATGATAGGATGGTGGTCAAACTGCATTTTGTGTAGAGTAGTGATGGGAAGTGTGTCCCATTTATCTAGAGCTTGATCGTTAGAAAATAATCTATCCAATTTTCGGGATACCACAATATTATAATGTTTTCTATACAAAATATATTTGGATCTAGAGAGAGTAATCTCAATAAGATCATTGTTCTCAATTGTAGCCTTAAATTCTCTCATAGAAATAGTAGAGTGGGGAGGACCCAACTTCTTACATGAAGCAATAATGTTATTGAAATATCTAATGATAGACTAGGGGTTATGTATGTTAGCACTCAGATAAGAGAGGCCAGTCCAAAGAGGTATCCTATCATGATACCTATTCATTGCATAAAAAAAGAAGCAGAATAGTTTTATATTACCTATCATAAAATCACAAGTGAAACTTTTCTCGGAGACGTGGAAGATATTTATATTGTGCAAAGAATGCTGAGAAAATACTGAGAGGGTTTTAGTATTAGGATTGTTTTGACTTGAACCTATGAAATAGTGTCCAAAATGACATAAGTGCATAAGTTTATTTGAAAAATTTATCTTGGGCTCAGTAATGGACAAAATTAAAGGGCGTTGAATTTTGATCATTCATTTTAAAACATTGAAGGTGTCACGCTTAGAAATACCCTTACAATTCCAAAATAATATCTTCAATTATAACTATGTTTGGAGTTAACAGTCCCTTTTTATTACCATATGATCCCTTATGTCTAGCTGATCTTTTGGGATTTTTAGACATATTTGGGATTGATTTTATGAATTTATTACCTTTATAAGAGGATGTAACAAAAGTAGTAGACTCAGAAATCAATGATACTTTGGATGTATCTTGAATTCTATTTTTATCAATTAGATTACTACCAAGTAAACTATTATTATTATCCATGTTAGAGACATAATTTGAATTAGAAGTAGTGGCAGGTAAGGAAGTGGCATTAGGAGGGTAGTTACCTAAGGAAGTGGAAAAATTATCAATAGGTGAACCTGCATTTTTTTCCCAGAGTGTACCTACAATGATTCTACTTCCAGAATCGAATATGTATACACATCAGTATAATCAATCTGCCTAGAAATGAAAACAGATTCAATAGATTCAGTGGTTTCAAGATGAAACAGTTGTTCATCTTTGTCCATGATTGAGGTAATAATGGATTTAATCTAATCTTTATCAATGAATTTACTGGATTCAGTCACATTTCATAGAGTACCTATGTTTTTCCTCTTAGGTGTAATTATAGTCTATTTCTGTCCAGGTTCGAGTAACCCAAAGGAATATTTTCCATAACCTGATACACAGATTTGAAGAGAGAAACAGAGGCTATCTAGAATTGTCAGCCTTCATACCTTTAACACATACACTGATAACTGAATGGTAATCAGTATTAGAAGAGGAAAAAATTGTAATTATTTTACATTTATCATTTTCAGTGGATATGTTGATATCTACCTTTCAATTTAATCCATCCTTATTTTCATAAAAACAGAGAGAAGAAGTAAGATAGAGTGAATTCAGAGGTATACATGTCTCAGTCCCTTCAGAGTTGGTTTCTTGTTGGTTTTGTAAAACATCCATTAAAAGACTCTCAAGTTATTTATATAGAAGTAACTCCTGGTTGATGTTATCATCCCCATCGACAAGCTCAGCCCAGAATTTTCTGCATTTTTTCTCTATGTTCATTGATTTTTTCAAAAAAAATTACCCATATTCCATTCCTTTTTCTAAAGTTTCTAGATCAGAGATGGGTGTCTTGGTTTTCTTGTTTCTCACTTCCTTCCAGTCATTAGCCAATGGTTGATCCACTTGTTTCCTAACCACCCTACAATTTTCAATAGTGTGTCCTATGATTTTTCATATTTCAAAAAAACGTGTCTTTCTCTCCTACTCAACCCAAACATTAGTTTTATATTCTTTGGAATTTAAACTTATTGTGTTTGGGAGTTTTTTTTCATGATTTACTTTAATAATAACTCTAACAAGGAGTCTTAATCTAGCATTTAGAGTTTTTGATAAATTTTGAGCGGCAATCCAATAAAAGAGGCAATATAATTTAATATTTAGGGATGTCAAAAATTCCAATCAAGACTATGTAATCTTACTCATACATGGTCCATAGTGTTCTTATGTTTTTAAGGGTTAAAGGCATAGTCCAAGTTATATATTCAAAGAAGACCCAGTTTGAGCAGAATTTTCCCAATTTTATAGACTCTATCAAGATCTTCTTGTGATTTAAATAGAATATGGAAACAACCTCTACCTATAGGCACTAGTTTCCATTCGTATATACTCTAAAAATTTTCTATTATATGCTTTAAATCAGGTAAGGGACATGGGAGATCACATTTCAAGTACGAGATGTGACCCATGATGTAGTGTTTGCATAATTGTGCTTATTGTTTCAGTGAATTATAATCGACATCCACTGAGAATCCACCATCATTAAGATGTTTAAAGAATGATTGTTTAGATTTGCTGGTGTTTTTCAGATCTATACCTTTAAGAGAAACCAAAAATGATACATCTTTATCTTTTCTAGTGATTGAATGATTGATGTTCACTTTATTGAAAGTTGTTTCCTTGCTAGTCTCAGCTTCAATATTTCTCATATAATATTCCTTCTTCTAGAGATTAGCGAAATGGTGGGATTCAAATCTACTAGGCATAAGAAAGATCTTGTACATGAGCATAGATCAGAGTGATCAAGCCCTAAGTGCTCACGATTTTTGAGATAGATGGTTTCCTATCTCTCTAAAAACTCGTTGACCTTCATCCTACAAGATAATATTAATATTATTGTTAAAATATTATTATAGATGCCACCTAACTTCTGGAATGTAAGTTACAAATAATATTAACTAAATTTTAAAAATATTTTTTAAAAATGTATATAAAATAAATCCTTTAGTTATCAATTAGTATAAGTGAGCATAAGAACTATTTGAAAATAATGAAATTAAATTTCTAAGAAAACAATATTCCTATATACAAACACAATTTTAACTCAATAAATAAAACAAAATACGTTTGATTAATGTTTTAAAAAAACATTATATTTTATATATTCAATAAATAATTTTTATACTCTTATAATATATTTTATAGTGATAAGATAAGAATAAATCCAAGTTTATGAATAAAAAGATTTAATTTCCTAAAAAGTAATTTTACCACCTTTTAATAGAGAAACCATTTTAAATTTACTTTTTGAAACTTTTATAATTTTTACATGAAAAAATAAAATTCATTTTTGGAAGTTTATTATCAATATTTAATTTTTGTTAATTTTTGGTAATTTTTAAGAAGTTTCATTTTTTGTTGAATTGTGAAAAAACTTCATTTTAATTCAAAATTGATTTTCCATTTAATTTTTTTATATAGTTAAACTATATTTTATTTTTAATTTAACGGTTAATTTGATAAATTATACATAAATTAATTCAATATTTTCATTTTAACTAATTTTAAATTGAGATTGGATATAAAATATTTCAAACTTTTTGACCTTTTCGGTTAAAAACCTGTTGTCTTAGGTCATATGTGGGATTAATTTTAAATTCATTTCTAGAAATATGTTTTTTTAATTTGGAAAAATTTATTCCAAATTTTTAAGAAAATTAATATATAATTTATAAAAATTTAATCTATGTTTTTGAGCAAAAATATTATGGAAATCGATTATAATTAATTACAGTGATAAAGAGAACAATTAGCTTAACAAAGGACTAAACCTTAAAAATAAGGCACAAATGACATATAAAATTTTTCAAAAGACAATGTATTTTCTTATTTTGATAATATCCTAAATTTTATCGGTTTGGAACCGTTATTTTAGCCATATGATATAGAAAAACATGATTGGAATTCTGTTTCCGAAAATTTACAAGAATACCACTCCCCCACTATAAAAAGGTACTCAACCCTCCCACTTATTCACACCAATCAAGAACATTGGCTCTTCAAAAAGATAATAAAATTTTCTCCCAACATCCCTAACTTAATCTTATAATCCTCCATTTTTTAATAAATCCAACCAATGAATCCCTTTGGTGCAAACAAAGAAGAGTTACCCAAAGAAGAGGTAAGAGCCTTCCTCAAGCTCCTTTGTTTTATTTTCATTCTCCAACCCCCTCAAATACTATTATTCCATGATTATATAATAACCTAATTATCCTAAATATAATGATAATTCTCAATTCCAAGGACTATATATACACTTACACACACATTCATCTAATGGGAAACGAACTTACCATTCTTGTATACGGAGAACTACTGCCACGCAAAACAATGTTGTTCATTTTTCCTTTACCACCTCTTATGTTTGAGAATTATGATTTAAACTATGAATTTATATAATATTACTGAGATTTATAATTTATTCAATCTTCTATAATTATTATATAAAAAACACCTTTTCTAATTATATTTTTTTGTAAAAATAATGATTTCATTTATCGACTTGTGGACTACCACCTCCTTAAAGCTATGTAATTTTTTCACACATAATGTGGAAAGTATTAAAAAAGTGTTTAGTGAATGTATATGATATATAAAAAATAATAATTATATTTTAATGATAATATAAATATATATACATATATTTAATTTACTTTCTTTCTTTCCTTCAACACGATAATTAAGTAGAAACAACATTCATGTGTATGTACGGCCTACCGTCTCCAGGAATAGTGTATTCCATTTCATATTTATATAATTTATAGTTTATTATAAATATTTATATACTTAACATATATGATATTTATATCTTTTTATACATTCTTTAAATGATTAAATCATTATCTAAGTAAGATGATCAGGAATAATAAGTCAAAAAATCTATGAAAAACAAAGTAGATATTACCTGAAACGTAACATTAACATAGAATTGTCAATAATAGGATAATATAAATACATATATAGTATTATATATAATATTATGTTCTTTTGTTATATTTATAATAAACTTATTTTTATTATACTGAAGGTTAGGATGTGTAAGAAAAAATTCAATACTTATGGTAAGGGTTTTCTGGTCTCACATTTATTTCATTGAAATTTATGCCTAATTCACCAATCATTTTTTCTAGGTGGTGTATATACTACCCATGAAATTATTCTATGATTAATAAACTGAAATTTATGGGTATTTATATATCCATTTTATTATCTCTCTTTCTTGGCGTTTATGGATCAAAAGATACCAAATCGGTAAAGTAATTTTGTCCCAATTTTCCTTCTTTGAGATACATGCCATGTTATGCACTTATATTTTTATATGGGGTATATATGAATCCCATTGACATGTTATACGATGAATATAATTCTTTTTATTCTATTTTAAGGTTCATTAAATTTTATTATTTTTTGGGTGTTATGATTCATATTTAACAAAGTTGTAACAGTTTATTATTACAATCTCTTCGTTTATCAGGATTGTTTATGATTATGCTTAAATTAGTGATATATTATGATCCTTATCAATAACACTATTTAATTTTATTATCCTATTGTTATCCATGATATCTTAATATATTATTACCATGTTTAACTCTTTGGTACTTACAATAATAAGAATCAGTTTTTATAAAAATCCATCTTTATTTCTCCTTTTGGTCACAAATCTATGTTCTTTCAAAATAATGTTTTCTAAAAATGGTTTCCAAACTTTTATACAATTCTCTTATCTTTAATGAAAAAATTACCCATGTTTTACCTTTTTATAAAATTGTTTTTTAAAAGGAGTCTTCTTTCCATTCTTTGATCAAGACACTTTTATAAAAAAATTATTGTATAAAAAGAATGTTTAGAATATATGGATTTATCCATTGTAACGACTGCCATTCTTTGAAGCTTCCTTTAAAATTTTACAAGAATAATTTTTGAATGAAAAATTTTCACTAATAATCTGTAAATTCATGGATTTTAAAGTGGTTTTAAACGAAAAATGTTTTCAAAAATGTTCTATGTTCAAGAAGGGTTTTAAAATGATTTTGAAAGCTTCCATTGATGGTTTTGAAAGCTATTTTAAAGGAAAACAATTTTCAAAAATGTTTTATTTTTAAAAAAGTGATTTCATTTTTTCCCACTATTCCTTTATAAGATTTCAAGGAAAAGGGATTTCAATATGTTTTCAAGCTTATATTATAATGTTTCAAATATATTTTTAAATAAAAGGGTTTTCCAAATTCTTAATGTTTTAAAGGTAATATTTTTTAATGTAGAAAATAAATTTCCCTAAAGAAATTTTTTTAATCGATTTTCCATGATTCCTATATATTTTTTCAAAAAAAATTAAAGAAGAGGATTTTCAAAATGTTATATGTTGTAAAAATTTATGTTCCAAGTGATATTTTCTATCCTTTTCCATATGAGATAAAATCCTTGGTTATAGTTTATACTTTACTAAGGATATGATCCAAGGACACCATTCAGATTACATCGTAAAACAAATTATGCTTTGAGGACATGATTTTTATAAAACTCACTTCTCTTTCCTGGGATTTATGCTTATTAATCCTACCTTCTTTCATGGATTGTGATTTTATGAAATGATAGTGACACCTATATTTTTTCACAGGTTAAGATATGATTACATGTTTAAAACAGACATTTCATTTCATGGGTTATAATATGATTGTTTATGAATTTGTGGCACATGAATGTATAATTTTATTATGATATTTGTGGGACCTATATCTCCCTCTAATTAATTGGGTAATGATTCATATACCATGGTATAATTATGAGAATCTAGTATACAAGAAGGATCTACTATGAATGATGGTGAAAACCGATCTACTATGGGAAGATGGGGAAACTCAATCCACTCTGGGAAGATGGCGGAAACTGATCACTTACGAGGATAAAAATATGACTAAGTTTGGTGGTGTGTCCGGAAGAGTAGGTGTAGTCCGCATAAAGTACCCTGATATGTTTTTCCAATGAGCCTTGAATTATTGGTAATGATATTACATGTTTATGTGTTTACCACAAATTCTATGTCTTATGACTATGATATGATCACATGGTTCATCTACCTGATTATATAATGATTCATGTCTTATGAACTTCCAAACTTTATTCCATGTCTCATGTTTCTGATTTTTAATATGTAGTGAATGATCATAAAATGTTATGTTTATGTTCTTGTACCCTTATGTTCATATTATTCTTATGTATTTACATTATTTACCCATACTGAGTATTCGATATCACCCCTTTCTTATGTTTCCTTTCCTCTGGTTATGAAGAATGGTTTTATCTAGATGTACTATAGGGGAAGATACTTGTGAGAAACATTGAAGAACCTTCACCATGTTAGAATATTTTGTTCCATGTTTCCAAAGACACTAAACTATTATGTTCCCCAAGCATGTAAATTTTCAATTTTATAAATATTCATAAGAAATGATGTAATATTCATGTATGTTAAGTCTAGTTCTCTATAGGTATGAGACATAACATATGTCACAAAAAAGATAATTTGAGATAATAAACCCTTACCTCAAGTTATACTTCCATATAAAGTTCTCTACCCTCTATTATAATAAATTAGAATTATTATAATTCTATAAAAGAGACATTTAAAAACTTACAATATAATATATGACCCCCTTATAACATTTCATCACCCTTTTATTATTATTTCCCTTTTCAAATAATTATTTATGGGAGTTAATTGTTTTTTAAATTGATCATGACTAAATAATATTAAAAATTATAATCGTGGTATAAAAATAATATATTCACTATATAAATATTTATAATAATTCATAAATGGTATAAATAGAAAATTTCAATTACACCATTCATGGAGACAGTAGACCATAAGTACACATGAATGATGTTTTTACTTATCAAATAGTGGAATAAAATAAATGTAAATAATAAATCAACTTTATAAAATAATAATTATATCATATATATATAATATATTTTAAAATACATCCATATTACCATCCAAATAAAATAGAAATGAACAAAATCGCATCGCTTTGTGGAGGTGGTAGTCCAGATGTGCACACGAGTTACATTATTATTTACCAATGATTTTGAAAGTTAGAGGGTAGATGTGATATTATAGTTACAAAAGTATAATTACATCATAAATAATTTAAATAAAAACTAATTACATCAAAATAACCATCCACAAAATATGTTGGTCGAAAATGAATTGTATCGTTCTGTGGAGATGGTAAATAATACATGTGTACGAGCGATATTTTCACTTCCCATTTGATAAAAAAAGTTTATATAATGGTGATTTAATAATCATTATATCATTTTAGTATATTTAGGATACTAAAATTTTCATTTTATGAAAAATACAATATAATTATACAAGATAAATAACAAGTAAAAAAAGAAAGTTATTATTTAAGATGATTACTTATTCTTTGAAAGAACTCCAATATATATTCTATTAAAGATCCCAAGGTTGGTGTTTTGGGAGTAAAAGTATAAATATAATGAATTTAAGAATGTTTATAAGGGATATTTTTTGGTATGTTTTTAGCTTGATGGCTAAAAGTGTTAGAATAAATAGGAAGTATGGGTTTCATTTTATGAGGGAGGGAGATGACACACATAAAATTTATTTAAATATTAAAATATGATAAATTAATTCTTAATCACAATGATTCCAAATGGATATGAATTTTAAGAACAAGTGTGTAGTGTTGAAATAAAATCATAAAATTAAATTTATACAATTATTTATTTCATTTTAATCCTTATCATTTTGATTAATACCTTTATTAATTTTTTTGACCATAACCACATAGAAAACAATTTTAAGCATAAAGGGTTAATATTGTTATAATAAATGTTAAAGATACTGATAAATAGATGATGTGTGATTATTTTCAACCATATTCCATTCACATGGCTGTATATAAGTTTTTTGTTAATTTTAGATCATTTAATAAAATATTATTTATTATAAAACGTCATTAAGGCCAATTTTACAATTATTCATTTAATTTGGCTTTAAAGACATAAAGAAAAAGATGAAATTATTATATAATCATTTTTTAAATAAATAATATGTTATATTTTTCTAAAAAATTCAACAAGAAATATAACTCACTCAAATTATATTATTTTTAATATTTTTAAATTATTTTAATATATTTTTTATTAATTAATTAAATATAGTGCCATCATTGTGAAATAATTTAAGGAATTATTTAGTCACTAAAAATTATAAATAAATTACCATTATGAATATTATTTATTTATGAAATAAAATAATATTAATATTCATTCAAAAATCTATTTCTCCCTATTTGAACACAAAATAGATATTTAAAACTAATAGAGTGACATTTTATACCTTTCATTTCTTTCAAAATTAAATAGGCCATTTTTATGGACAAGTATATCTTAAAATATTAAGTTTCTATAATAAAGTGATGATGGTAAAATTAACTTCATCCAATTATATGTTAGATGTGAAATTATGACCTTAACATTTAGTTTTAATATATATAAACTTGATTTATTCTTTATTGTGGTGATAAATTTTACATCCGGTAATATTCATAATTCTTAGAAATAAACTTGACCGATTTGTTTTAAAGGAAATGTCTTCGTCAAAGACCAAGATGAAAAATATTATTAAAAGTAAAAGGAAAATTACATGATCTTGAAAGATGAAATTTTGTTACAATCATTCTCATAAAAAAGGTATATCTCAACCGGAAGGTTATCACTCCACGTAATGTTATGGTTGATTCCCTTGTTGGCAAGACCACCCACCACCATGTTTGTTTCCCGATATACATGAGTGGAATGTATCTAATCTCTAGTAGCGAGTTAAGACATTTCTTCCAACGTGTTGTGATAAACCCCACAAGGTGAACCACTCCATTCCAGATAGCTTGGATAATGGTAGTAGATTCACTTTAAATCTAAATATTATTTCATCCTCTTTGCTCAACAAAGTTTACTACATGAATCACTACCACCATCTCAGCCTCATGGGAGGGGGAAACCCCATAGCCACTGAAAAAGCAACCATGATATTGTCCAAAATAGTCTCTGAAAATGGCCCCACTGCCTGCAGGACCAGAATTTCCTTTGGAAGCACCATCAACGTTGATTTTTATCCAGCCAGGGAATAGGGATGGATAGAAAACTTCAAGAAATAGCCTTGGATTCTTGTAGATCCCTTTGATTCTAACTTGTCTAAGAATCATTAAATCACAAACCGAGTTATCGCATTGGGCTTTTTAAACTGTAGAAGCATCTTTAATAGCAATAAGAATTATCGCCCGACCCACATTAAGATTAAATGAGTAATTTTTGTGAATAATGGCATTTCAATCATACCGGATAATGTGGAGGAGCTATGAAATTGTGAAAAGAAAGAGATTTACGATTTGTTGCAAGAATTCCAGCTCAACACAACATTTGATCGAGGAGAAAATAGATTCATCAACTAACCATCTGCAGTCAAAGATGTCAGTAACATAAATCCAAAGAGCAGTGGTCATGGAACAAGATAAAAATAAGTGATTGATGTCCTCCCTATGTTGATTTCATAGGTTACATATCAAACTAAGATGGACACCAAAGTACTAGAGTCAAACCTTAGAAGGAATACAATTGTGAGAAATATACCAGATAAGATTATGTCTGGAGGGTTTGATCCAAACATTATTAAATGATTTCAACCAAGAAAATTTTGATTTAGAAGAAGAAAAAAAGTGGTTTTAATAAGTTTTAGAATCAATAATACCATTGTGGGTTGGATCCCAAATAATAAAATCATCATCATTATAAAAAATTTAACCATCGACGACATGCTTGATAAGATTAGGGTGAATTAAGTTAGGAGAGTGCATCACCTTCTTTATGGTGCAGTTTATGGAATCTGGAGTAGTATGAGAAGAAAGCATAGAATTTAGAGGATCACCAATCCAATTATTAAGCCAGAACTTCAATTTGGAATCAGTACTAACCATCCATCTTGATTTGAGCATGATGATGGTGAAGTAATTTCTAATTGATGGCCAGAGAAAAGATTTGTCATGATTTAAATTTCAATTTTTATGTTTTTCATGGAAACAATTTTTAAGAAAGTAAATCGAATCAATCTTGTTGTTTATTAAATTCCAAGTGAGTCTAGCTTAGAGGGATTCATTAAATAGCTTGAGGATTTTGATTCCAAGACCTCCTATCTCAAGGGGTTTACAATTGGTAGACCAGGGAATAGTTACATGCTTCCTTTCAAAAATATTCTCAGTCCAAACAATGTTCTTAATGTATGAGTTGATTTTCTTAAGGAGACTGATAGGCCACCTAAAAATCATTAGTGAATAAACCATTTTCGAAATAATAATGATTTCACAAGGTAGATCCTACCAGCCATAGAAAGATATTTTCCTTTCCAGGAAGCAAGTTGATTAATGATTTGCTCAGTGATAACATTAAAATGCAAAGATCTATGCCTTCCACAAAATATTGGAACTCCCAAGTAAGTAAATGGAAGAGATCCTTCTTTGATACTAAGACTCTCAATAATGCATTTTTTTCTAGAAGTGGTAAAACCTTTGCCAAAAAAAATTAAATGATTTTCTCCAGATAATTGACTGACCCAAGACCTCTTCATAGTGGGATAACGTTTCTTTGAGATTAGAGATATTGTATTTGCAACCATTAAGGAAAATAATTATGTCATCAACATAAAGGATATGGGTCTGAACATTAAGGTTTCGGGCAGCTTGGATGGGCATAAATTTTTTTTATTCAACCAGGGAGGTGAGGAGGAGACTAAGGTAGTCCTCTACAATGGAAAAGAAGATGGAAGAGAGGGTGTCACCTTGTCAGACTCCCTTTGAAAATTTGAAATAACCCTTAGGAGAGATGTTAATAAGGATAGAGATATAGGCTGAGTTGAAGAGGGAGTTGATTCTTCTTATGAAAAGATCATTGAATCAGAAACCCTTCAGAACTTTGAAAATGAAACTCCAGACTATTGTGTCAAAAGATTTCCTAATATCAAGTTTAATAGCAATGATACCTCCTCTGAAATTTTTATTAAGAGTGTTGGTGGATTCTGAAGCCAGACAGATGCAGTCTTGAATAGACCGACCCTTGATGAACCCAAATTGGTTCCAAGATATTATTTTGTTACATAGAGTGGATGGAATATTTTCCATGAGCTTAGTAATGATATTGTAGAGTGAGTTGATAAGAGTAATGAGTCTATACAGATAGATTTCAAAGGCCTTCGCCACCTTAGGAATCAGTGTGAGAAATTGAGCATTGAGACCATGTGGAAGGAGACCATTAGAAAATAATTCCTTGAAAATCTTACAAACATCCACATGGACTACATCCTAATAGTGTTGAAAGAAACAATTATTGAAGTCGTTAGGTCCTGGCACACTGTTAGGATTGAGACTGAAGACAGTATTTTTAATCTCATGATCAAGGGGAGTACTAAGAGAAAAAGTTTTTCTTCCTCTTTGACCAAGGATGGGATGATCCCATGAAGAAGATCCTTGTTAATACAAGTCCCATTTAAAGTATCACTAAATTAAGAGACCATGTGATTGGAAATGGCATCCTCAGAATCCTAAAGAATGTCATTATCTTTAAGAAAAGAAAGGGGATGACAGACTTTCCTAATTATCTATAGGGCATTGTAGAATTTGGTGTTTCAATCACCGTCAGTGAGCCATTTAGTTTTGAAGACTTGTTTTAGGATGTTATCCTTATGAACCAAAAGGGAGTTGAGTTTTATAGAAATGTTGACCTCATTTTGAGGGTCAGAAGAGAAATTAGAATGGGTGGAATTGTTTTGAATTTAATTGAGGTCATTCTAAAGAGAGGATATGTCCTTATTGATTTTTTTCAATTTAGTGCTACACAAACCCTTTAGGGAAGATTTGAGATGCTTGAGCTTTATAATACAAGCAAAGGCATCTGTGTGATGAATCATATAATTCCAAAAAATTTGAATAATTTTTGATCAGGCTAAGTCCTCTGACCAAACATTGTTAAACATAAAAGGAATAGTGGGATTTCTATGCTTGGAAAGGAAACTAACCAAAATAGGATGATGATCCGAACAAAGCCTATGTAAGGTAATTATAGAGATAGTGTCCCAAGCATCTAAATCCAGGACATTCACAAGAGCCCAATCAAGTTTACAAGCGACCATTCTATTGTAATGTCTTCTATACCATGTGAACTTAGCACTATCTAGATTAACTTAGACCAAATTACAATCTTCTATTGAGGTTATAAACTCCCTGGAAGAAATATGACAATGGGAAGGACCATGTTTTTCACTAGGGAAAAAATATCATTGAAATCTCACATCACTAACCATGAGTCAGAGATAGATATAAATATGAGATAGGTAATTCTAGAGAGGCCTGCGATCCTAATATCTGTTCTTAGAATAATCAATGGAGCAGTACATATGAAGATCATTAAGAATAAAATCACAATTGTACATTTGATCAGAGATATTGTGAACTTTAACATCATTTAGAGAAGTGTGGTAAAAAATCCATAAGGTTTCTACCACACTATTATTACTACAAGCACCTAAAAAGTAATAACCAGAGGTGAAAAGGCGCTTTAATGTCAAAGAGAAAATAACTTTATGTTCAGTAAGAGAAATAATTTTAGGTTTATGCATAAAAATAGTTCTTTTAAAAATAGAAATAGTGTCAGAGTTGGATATTCCCTTACAGTTCCAAAAATAAAACATCCATTAAGACCTGTGTTTGGACCGGGGGATCCTTTTTTCTTCTTGGATCCACTCGAGACTTTGTTCCTCTTCGAACTCCTAAGAGTTGAAGAAGAGGCCAAAGTAGTCTTTAAAACCTGTATACTCATAGGGGAAACAGGAAAAGTGTTAGCAGCACCTGCCATAAGAGGTTAAATTATTTTATCAGGTAGAATATGAGCTATATCTATAGAGATAGTAATGAAAACAGGCCCAATAGGCTTGCTTAGAGTCTAAATAGTAGACAAGCTAAGAGCGGCCTGCATGTCCATTGTCCCATACGACTATAAGGATGCGGCCATATCAGATTATTCAATCAGTTTATTACAAAAGGACGATTTTGGACAATCAGAGTAATTACCAGTGTCAAAATTATCGCATGTTGGTATAGAATGACAAATAGGGGAAACTGTAATAGTAGTGTGAGGCATACCACTAGAGGGTGTGTCTTCTGCTTGATCAGATACCCTCGATAATATTTCCACCGGGGCTGCAAGCGAAATAGGAGTAGTGTAAACAACTGTATGCTCCATTGACATGGGAATATTCATCTGAGATAGCTCATGGTCGGTCCCATCCTTTCCAGAAACCAGGATCTCATCATTTTCTAGAAGGAGAGGAGCTGATTCTTCCTTCGATGACAGATCGTAGACATCCAGAACCATCTCTTGAATTTCTTCCAGAATAGAAAGTTCAATATTAGCATCTTCTTCTGCCTCAACATGGTCTGCCCAAGTGGCTCCCAAGCTCTCACCAGGAAGATTAACCCGCTTGACCCAAACCTCTGAGTTCCTCTTGTGAGGATCAGTAATGGTCAGGGCTATAACTTTGTTCTTCTTATTATGCTTTGTCTCTATCCATCCATTGTCAACAGGCTAAGTGACCTAAATTTTCACAACGTGATATTTCAGAAGAGAATGTCCAACAATCTTACAGTACTCACAAAATGGTGGAATTCTCTCATATGCAACTCGAAGCTTGGTTTGGAAATCATTCACAGTGAATGCAATGGAATCTGAGAGTTTAGGAAATATATCAACTTCAACCATAACCCAAGTGTAAGGACTGATATCAGTATTCAACATGTGTTGATTGATTTTAAGCGATGTACCTATTCAATAAGCGATGTCTTTGAGGATTTTTGGATGCCAAAAATACTAGCTGAGTCTGTGTAATCACACCCAGATATGCACCACAGAGTTCCTTTCTATGTTCAGGTTGAAGGCATAGTCCCAATAGGAGATGCGAAGCATGCCAGGCTTCAGTTGTAGATTTCCCAATCTCCAGACCTGATCGAGAGCATCTTTCATTTTTAGAAGCATTTGGAAATAGCCTTTTTTAATTGGAACCAGCTTCTAATCATAGAAGCCCCATATATGGCTTATTCTTTCTTGGAGTTCCTAATTAGACCAGGGCCTATCGCCTTTAATATACGATATTCTCCCCATGATCGAAAATGTACACATCTGTGAATTTTGTTGGAGAGCATCGGGGTCAGCTTCAACCATAAATTTTCCATCTTCCATCTTTTTGTAGAGGGGAGTACACATTGTTAAGGCATTGAATAGTTCCACACCCTTAAGAGTTTTGAGGAAGTAGATACCTTGAGGACGCACCAGAGGAACATCAGCCTTTTTATCATTGCCTTTTCCACATATAGTGGAGGCCTCCCATTCAGGGTTGAAACAAGCCATTTCATTTTTTATTTCTAATTAATTTATATCAAATGAATTGATTTTACACTAGACTAAATAATATTTTTCTCATAAATTACTCAATACTATTTATACCTACCAATTCAATGATTAATTTATAATGTTACACTATATTTCCTTTCATTTATATCTGGGGTCATTTGTATCAGAAACTATCAAAAAATAGAAGCAAAATTATTTAAAGAGAAATATTTCTAAAAATCACAGGGTGTTACAAATTCCATGTAACGAATCTAAAATATCTTTTTATTTCAATAATATATATATTTTAAATCATAATAGTTGTTTATAAGTTTAGAAATTAAATTCTTTATTATTGAATACATTATCATTATCATTTAATACATTTTAATTCATACAAACCTTTATATTAATTATTTCATAATTTTTTCACAATAATGATATCCTAAAGCTTACCATATACACAAAAACTAAATCATTACAATCTGTATGAAATATAACTTTTTAGAAAAATAAAAAAACATACCCATTACTAATTTTGATATGTTTTCTCCAAAATCATGTTCTATTTTATAAAAAAAATCTAAATCATTTAATTATAATATTTAAATTATAATATAAATTTAATGTATTACTAAATAAGTTAAAACAATAATTATTAAAATTTACAATTATAAATAATTTAATTTTAATAATTTGAGAAATCATGTATTGTTTTTATAATACTAATATTTATATAATTTTATCATGATAAATATTACTTATTAGTTATTTTTCTATTTCATATATTAGATTACAATTCTAACAGAAAAATATTAATCCAATAGTTAAATATGCCTTTTACATCCTATAAATACGTCTCATTAATTCCCATTATAATTATTTTACTAACTTTCATCTCATGTTTCATTATAGTTAATATAAAAAATTACAATCTTTTTGGTAATGTTATTCTTCCTTTTAGACGTGTTGTTCATAGTTGTGGAATTTTTGGGAAACCACAACCCATTGGAGTTATTGATTTAAATTTTAATATTTATTGTATTTCCCCCATTACATTTGTATTAATATCATCTAATATATTTATCATTCATTTTTAAATATTATATTATAAAAAAACATATTAATGATTATTAATTTTATTTTATTTTCATGTCCTATTCTAAAATAGATATGTATATTTAATTGTGAAAAAGTGGAGATTAAATATCAATAAAAAAGCATATTTTACATTCTCCCACCTTTAAAAAAATTTCTAGTAAAATTTTAATTTGGTTTCATCAATGGAAAATAGATGATGTTATATTTAACATAGACAAAACTCAAAATATAAGTTCTATTGAGAACTCAATATTTTTTTCATGTATAAGAACATGGGACCCATTATTCCCAATAAAATAAGAAAAGGTTAATATTTTTTATTAATTTTAATCATGTATTCAGGGTATAGTTATTCAGTAAGCAAAAATACAAAAAATTGTGAATGAGTTTCTAGTGGAATACCTTATAATTCAACCGATCATTCCCACATAAGTTTTGAAATATTTATCCTCTCATTTATTTAGTTTATTGAATTATTTTAAAATTTTAAGATGGTTACTATGAGAAAATTTATTTCTTTTAATTCAATATGATTAGTTTTATCGTCTAGGATAGTGTTTTGATAATTTTTCACCACTCATTCACTTCATATTCTAAATGATAAAGGATTAATTAGAGTGTTTCCTACTTAAGGTATATGAAAACTTATTTTATATAATTTTGGTCCATTTTTAATAGTTAATAGATCAAAAATACTCGAAATAATTATTATTTTTATTATATAATGGATTGAATTATGGTTTATTCCTCTTGTATCTAGTCATTTAATAAAACCAAAGTTGTTATTTTGAGTAAAGATGATATGTAATAATATAAAAGTAAAAAATAATGAATGTATTAATATTAAATCTAAGTATATGTTATCCTTTTACAAATTCTAATTAAACATTTTTTTATTTTATTTTTATACTCTTATTATTCATAACATAATATGTAAAATTAATTATTCTTTTCTTTAATACCAATAGAAATCTCCTGAATATACACACCTAGATCTAGTACTAAAAATATGTGATTTAAACACATATGATTATACCTGTTAAGATAACCTAAAACCATATATATCATTTTGTAATATTATAAAAAAATTTAAAAATTAGAAAACACCCCCAGAGACCATAAGTTTAGTATATTTTGAGATTAGATATAAATTATTCATTAATTCAAAATACAACACACATTTGTTCATTAAAATTCTCTAGACAGGAATATTTTCTAGACATAGCCCTATATATAATTTTCCTATGAAGATAAGTAATCATATGAAGGAATTTATCTAAAAACATAATAAGGGTTAAAACATATTTAATATTAAATAGAATATTTATCAATTTATAATAAATAAGTGAGAGATATTACCAGGAGAGATATAAAAAGATTAATGGAATGAGATCATGAAATTATAAAATTTGATATTAGTAAAATATTTAAAAATAAATATTAATGTTCCCAAGGATTTATTTTGCTGTATTTTTTTTTCAATAACTATCAATAATAATATCAATTGGAATGTGGTAAAGTTTGGTGATGGATTAAATTATCCACCCAATGCATGAAAATATAGTTAGAAAGATTATAGGTTATAGATATAACATTTCATTATTGTTTTGATGGTATATATGAAAATAAAAAGTGCTAAAGCGTTGTTCTAGTTCTATCAATAACAATTAGAAAATTTAATGAGGGAGGATGAATACACAAGGAGATTATAGATCTGTTTTACTATGAAATGTTATTTTTAAGAGGAGGTTTATTTTCTAGAGTTATGGAAGAATTAATCTAAGTGTATTATTTATGTTTTATATTAAATTAAGTTTTAAACAATACTATGATTATGAAATTTTAATGCTAGTATTGAGATTTGATTAATAGAGGTAATGGAACTTTTTAATATGGCTAGAGAAGAGTAAAAATGTTATAAAGAATCCTTGAAATTATTTCAATAGATTTAGATTTTTTTAATAATCAATTTAATAATTTAGAGATATTTTTAAATTATATTAGTTAATTTAGAAGACCTAGAAATGATTTGAAAGAGTTCAGACTTAACTTCACAATATTCTAGATTTACTACTCTAGTTATGGAATTTAAAAAAATTTAAAGTGTGTTATCCTACACAAAATAGAATTTGGATGAATGAGTTGAAATTATGAAATTTTTTGATACACATAATATATTATTCATGTGTCAATTTTTTATGAATGAAAACCTCATATGGTGTAATATATTTTAGAAAATGCATAAGTGAATTTTTCTTTGCTAATGAGAAGTGTCTTGGGAACAAGAAATTTCATTATTTATTATGATATTTTTTAGTGTACAAGAAAATAGAGTTGTGCTTGTGAGATTTATGAATCCCATTTGATAATTTGTTCCACATATGATATTTGAGTTTTCTTCATTCATGGTAAGTGAAGAAACCATCATATATTTTAATACTTTATGATATTTTTCCTTCTTACAAATTTTTAATCAAAACCCTTTTAAAATATCCTGTAGATCATACTTTGTGAATTTTTTTGAAATCAACATATTGATAATTTTATTTTCTTGATATAATATCTAAATAATGAAATATGTCATATAATGGTATTGTTTTATTCTCAATTAATTAAAACTTCATAATCATTGAATGAATATTATTATTTAAGTTGTTGAGTATAGAGTTCTAGTCTAAGAATAATTTTATATCCTCTACAATGAAGAAATAAAAACCACACCGCATGGAGGTATTAAATGAAGTAGATACCATTCCATTGTATATTTTTTATTGGTGTTTTTATGAGTGATTAAATTTAATTTCTTCATGATTATCTATAATAAGATTCATTTTAGTATTGATGTTTGTAAAATATTGAGAAAATAAAGATCACAATGTAGTCTATATTATAGTGATTATTTGAGAGGAAAACAATTATGAACCACATAATGGTCCAAAAAATGATTATTATTTTGAAAATATATGAAGTTTTAGAATATGAAGTTGATTAGAAACTAAAGATTATATAATTTCTAAGTACAACCAAGATAAATTTTAAGGTGTGAATTTGTGTGAAATAATTTGGGAGTAATAAAGTTAGAAAATTGATCCTAATAGAAAAATATAGAAGATTACATTCAAAAAATAATGATGAGAAAGAAATAAAATTTGAAAAATAAAAGGAACCCCTAAAATTTTATACGAGATTGAAGTTGTTGGAAAAATAATTTGTGATCGTAATAACACACATGTACGAAAAGTAATAAAAAGGTTAACAGTAATGTGGGATGTAATTAAAATGGATTTTATATATTATAAATATATATAATAATATTTACTATTGTCCTAAAAATAATAGGAATCCTAATAATGTGATTTAAGTGTTTAACTATTAAGAATCTAAGAGCATTTGTACTCTAAATAATAAAAGAGATCTCCCAATCAATGAAGAACCAAGTCGATCTGGTATTGATAAAAATATGAATTTCACTATATATCATTAGTTAAGTGATAAGAAGTAACAAACCATCATTCTAATATCATATATTGTGTTTTGAAGTAATGAGAATAAAAATAAAGAAAAGATAAAGAGATATTATCCCTATTATGCGTGAAGAAGATCTAGGTATTGAGTCATTTTGTGATTGATAAGTGAGAAATATTATAATCTAGTTTATAATTAAGATCTCTAAAGCTGGTGTAGATTGATATAAAGATTAAATTATTGTTCCTTAAGACCAAATGATATTCTATGATCCAATTTTATATGAAGGAGGTTATTCATGGATGCAGATACATCATGTTCTAACATGTTGATCAACATAAACTAAGGATAAAAAAGGATAAATTGCATATAAATAGTGGGAATACATATAGACTATATGACTTGGGGTATATAGTTAGATTATAGTGAAACTCTATAACTATAGTGAGAATATATTGTAGGAAGCTTAGTGTGAAACTAGAAATATAATTCCAGTGAGAGTATTTTACTATTCATGTGTGAAGCACCAAACTAATTGTAGATAGTAATTTATTATAATATATAATAATTTATTAGTGAAAATAATCAATCAAGGAATGGATTAGGTCTTTTTACTAGCAATTTTAACTATTTTGTTCTTATACCTTTACAAATTTCATTATCCAGGTGACAATGTGAAACCCAAAGTTGAGTAGATAGAGACTAGAAGTAGTCTATGAGGTTGAATTAAAGAGGGATAATTTATAAAATTATTTATGTTACCATTTAATCACACCTCCTGTTTAATTACTCCATGTATTTATAATGTATTTCAATTGGTATCATTGAAAAACCTAGGTTCCCTTTGAAAAGGTTTATACTACCTCTAGATGAAGAGTATAATTGAGTTGTTTGATGAAGAATCTGAGATCATGAATTCTATCTTTATTCCTACCAAATATAAAATTAAATTATTAGAAAAGTATTTGAAAATAGATATAAAAAATATGAAATAAAGTCAATGGAAATATGTGGAAGGAAAAGGATCATCCACTACTTTATTTTGTTTAATGTGGTATGTATTCCTTAGAATAATCTATTTATAAAGATCATTTTTGATGTCCTTATTACAAGTTTTGGATAGTATGAAGAGATAAAAAAATTTAAGACTTCTATTATTATGTTTGAGGTTATTTGAATAATTTTTCTATTTAAATTTTGTTATACATTCTAAATTTTATCAAGGTACTATTTGAAGTTAAATTATAGCTAGAGGAGGAAGATGATTCCATATAAGGGAAATTGTTTAAATTAGTCGGAAGATTTAATGCCCTATTATAACTAGTGAAATATAATGAAGATAAAATTCAATATATCGTGATAATATTTCTTAGGATGATTAAAATTTTTAAAAGATTTTTTTTGAGAATGAATTGTTTAATGCTGTTGTTTCAAAATTATTCTATGAATTAGAGAAGTTATATAAATTCATAGTGAATGTCATAGATGCATAGATGAATGTAATAGAAAAACGATTAATAGAAATTGATGGTTACCTACATGATATTAATATGATGCATGATAGAAATGTTCAAAATAATATATGTGATTAGGAAGTTCGTATCAAGTCGGTTGAGGTGAAAAAATATTCCCACAACATGAATTTCATAGAAATGGATATAAATTTAATTGACCTAAAATTTGTATAATATATAACTTCCTAATAAACTATGTTTATAATTTCTTCCATCAAAGACACAAAGATGAGTTTTTAATTAGATAAAATCATGATGGTGACAAAGAGAGATTGATAACATGTGCAAAAGCCTCCATCACAATCTCAGGGAAAAAGGTATCCCACTTCCGTGATAAATCCATGTGTTCTATATCTAGTTTATCTGGAAGTGTTGGAAAAATACAAAATTATTAAAAAATGTGGATGCTATAAAATATTGAGAAATACATGAATAATTCATGGATTAATTTGATAAGATGTTTGAATAAAATTTCCCCAAACCGATCCTAAAATTATAGGGAAATGACCTAAAAATAGTATGGTTATTAATAAAAAAATCATGATAAACTAAGCTATTAAGAAAAAGGATAAGTATTAAAGTACAATATTTGTGTTGTTGGAGATTTTATCATATTCTAGTGGATTTTTAGAATAAAATGTAAATATATACAAGTTATTTAAGTCCATGTAATTTGGGAGAAGAACTTATGTAAGGGGAAAACATGTTGGTCATAATCAAGATTCATAAAAAAAGAATAATTTGTCTTATAAAAATAGATATAAGTGTATTTATAATTTATATTATTATTGAAATATATTTGGACATGCATATGATTAATTAAGTTTTATATTAACTAGGTATAACTCTAATGATGCTATGAATAAAAGGCCACACCAGTCGAAGAAACAAATAAATAATGCATGTTTTTCTTGAGGAGTGAACAAGTTAAAAAAAATAAAGAAACCACTTATTAGAAGCTTTTCAATGGAGTTGATAAAAATAGTATCACAATATGTTGAAGATAATTATTCCACTATGGTAACAGAAACTACAATATAGACTATTGTGTTCAAGATATTGAAATAAAGTTTCAAAAGTGGAATCTAAAAAAATAGTGTTAATTAATGAATGTGACTACTAAATTGGATTGGTTATTGAAACTCTATGTGAAGATACACAGAGTCTACCCAATAATGGAAACCCAAAACCTGATGAAGTAGTGTGTAGAAGGTATAAATATATAAACTACATATCTAACAAAATCATGTTAGGAATTCCTATATCAAAAGTGCATCAATGTGAAAAAATGAAAGAAACTGTGATTTCTAGTTAAAAATATATTTCTTTAAAGTAAATTTCTATGAAAAATAATATGTAGGAGAATGTGCCATAAAATCTTAGTTATATATCTCTATAAAAAATAAGAGGAAATGTTTTTTATAAATAATAAAATCATGAAACCACAATGATAGCACAAGAAAAGAACTCAATTATAGATTATAAAAAAAAGGAATCAATTCCACCATATGTTGAATAGGGTTGTAAATTGAGTGAGTAAGAAAACTTGAAGAAGAAAAGTAACTTTAGAGATGTTGAGAAAATTTCTTCTTGGTTGAGAATGAAATTTAATCCCTAGTTATATATTTTAAGAGTAGTGCAAGACTACATTATTCACATAAATTTCTTGTTATTATTTATGAAGATAATTAATGGTGAATTTATTAGAAATTAAAACCACCATGGAGTAATATTAATTAGTATTCATTTTCAGCTGGTATCATACATGAACTAGAATCTATTACACTTGAAGAATGATTTTCATTTATATGGTAATTTGTAATGGAAAGAATCCCTTTAAGGGGATATATCAAAAGTGTGTAGGTTTTCTATGTTTATATCATGTTTGTTAAAAGTGGAAATATGGGCGATAACAATAAATTCTGAAAGAATATGGTATAATTTTAATTTCCTAGTCTTGAATTACATTACATTATTCTTAAATTTAAAGGGGAATTATGGTCTAAATAAATTTATATTTATAAATTACCAAAACTTTAATGTTGTGATGTGTATTGTGATGTTAAGTGAACAATATTGAATCATCTTGAAAATATGTATAAACATCCCCCCTAAATTATTTTATGATTTGGTTCTACATTGGGAAATTTTAACAGATAACTTTGATACTTTATTAAACTCACTCTTTTTTTATACAATGAGTTACCCCTATAAACCTAGGGATGACTTACTTGAGGCCCATTTCTATGAGAAATGTGATTACTTCCTTCTTTAAAGGAAATCAATGATCATTGTGGAGACGTTTTTTTTTAAATTAGATGAGGAAGGGAGAGAAAAATATTCCATTGGAAGGAATTCCATTACATTGACTGTCTAAAAAGGGGGATAGAAAATTATTTTCCCTCTATATTTATTTTTATTAATCTATAGAAGAATCTTGAACTTCTATTGACATGAATTGTTATTGGACATGTTTAATGGTATTAAAAAACAAAATGGGGAATATTTGAGTTCCAAAGTATTTTTTACTTCTATGTTTATCAATGGTTGTCAACAAGAATGTTAAAAAGAATGCAAAAAAGATGGGAAATTGATTGAAGTATCTTCCTTGATAGAAACATTATATAGTGTATCATTCACATCTGTCTATTGTTGTGTAAGTATATATGAAAATGACAAGTGTTGATGCAACTGTTCTAATGTAATCTATAACACCATCTAATTATTGTGAGTGTAGCTAGATTTATACGGAATTTATAGATATGTTTAAATGTGAAAAGCTTGCTTGAATTGGATATTAAAGAATTATAGATATAGAATAAGATATATTAGTGTGATATTGAACATTCTAGAAAACATTATTGTGAAGAAACATTTGGATAATGTTATATTATGGTATAAATGGATATGGTATTAAGAGAGTAATTTCAATACATAAAGACACTTATAAAGAAGTAAAAATTCATCAAGTTTCCTATGAAGTGAGCTTAATAGATTGGGAATTATATTAACAACATTGAAAAAAATTTAGAGATATTTCAAGGTGATATGAATGGACTGAGAAGGCCCACATAATATTTAAATGTTTCTAGTAATCAATTGAGGAGATTATTGAATTACCCCTATGGTGTTGGAATATGAAAAATGGTAAAGGTAGTTATCCCATGTGTAAGATAATTATGGTACATGAGTTGGTCAAAAGACATTTCATGAATCTTATATGATATTTTGAGAGTATTGAAATTTTATAATGAAAATGTTCATGTGACATATGAAATTTTATGCATCACATAACTGAATTAATCAATGTAGAATAGAAGTGTCCAACATGTGAGAAATTTTATTTGTGCATTTGAAATTTGTCACTGTGTACATGTATGATGTTTGGGAATATCATACAATAATTTATGATGCATTCGATATTTGAGTTTTTTAATTATCATTAAAGGGTGATCGCATAGGATATTTGAATCATGTATGATATATATGAAGGATAAATTCCCAAAATTCAAATTTTTATATGATATATTTATGGAATGTATTTTTTCTTTTATGAGAATTATGATTTTAACTAATTGTTTATATTATTTAATGTGTGTTGGACACCCAAAACATTTAACCCAAGTAAGCCTCCATTAAATGGAATCATTTCATATTTATATGAAACATAAATAAATTAAATTTATAAGAATCAAGAAATATACATATCATTTATACATGCATTTTTACACTTGGATTAATATAGACAACACATTTGTAGAATCCTTCGGTTTTATAAAAAACACTTCTATGTGATGGTAGTGGGTGTGTGTCTATATTCATCAAGTGAATCCTACGAAATCAAATCCCTATTTCATATTACTCGTTTTCACTGTGAGATTCCATCGCATCATAGATGTTGGTGGTTCCCTCTCGAACATCGAGTGAGTCGGGTAATAATCATTGATACCAACATAAGTGGGATGATTTTGTTTTCCACTGTGTCATCTCTCTTAAAATCATACGATGGATATAAATATTGATCCAGTGGATCTTTGGTGTATGATACACCAAAATAAAATTATTTATTTGTTTTATTATTTCAAAAAAATTCATATTTCTAACATGGGACATCCTTAAACAAGGGTTTAAATAATTTCTGCTACTTCTAATAATTGTTACTAGAGTCTAACAAAACCCTACAGTGGTATTATAGGAGGTCCATGATTTATATATATGAAATATTCTAACAAAATAAAGAGTAAAATGAAAAAAAGTAGTGATTTTATTTCCTAGAAACTCAGTTTTTAAAATGGTTTACCCTTAGTTAAAAGGGATATATAAAGGTAAACGGGGTGTTTCCTTTATACAAATTTGTTTATTAAAGGAAACTAATTCATTACCCTTATTACAATAAGTCATGTAAGGGTAACCATGGAGGTACGAATTTGTGTATAGTCATGTAAATGTAATATGTAGCTTAAATTTACATTAAGGGGTTCACGTAAGGGTAAAATTAGTTTTCTTATGGCTGTATAATAGTATGTTGCAACTTACCCATATGTGTAACACTAGTTGTATAATTGTATCCAATGTGTTAATTATATGTGGTAGATTTAATAAGGGTAATTGTAGATCCAAAAAGGCTATATAAAAGTTATATCCTTATGTGGATTGGTAACATTACTATAGTACCCTTATGTAGTGGTTCCAAAAAGTTGTGTGAAGGTAGATCGATACCTATCATTACATGAACCATTAATATAAAGGTAAAATCATTTATACCCTTAGGAAATGTGTTAAATCTAAGTAACATAATGGTAAGGATTGACTTACCTTTAATCATGGGCTCCCAGATATGATTACCCATGCATAGAGTGACTGGGTAAGTGTAGAGAAATCATACATTTATGCACGAATGGTTTCATACACAAGGATAAACAATAAAAATTTTAAAAATACTTTTCAAATTATTAAATTCATTTAATGGTTTATAAAATTTTTATAAATCATTATAAGAGGTATTTTTCTGATATTTTAATTTATAAAAGTCTTATAAATTAATTTATCTTAATTTTTTAAAAATTAATATTCCAATTTTTTATGAAACGTTTTATTCTCAAATAAAAAAAATTAATATTTGAAATACTTTTTTAAAAAATTATATGGAATGAATTAGGATATATAAATTAACATTTTTATTTTCTAGTCAAAATTAATAATTTATAAACAATTATAAATTAGGAAGTAATGCTAAATTTTAAAAAATTTATTTTTAAATACTTAATTGTCAATAATTAATTAATTTAAATTGATAAAGATAAATGAGGGTCTTATTTGGATAGTATTTAAGACACATCAAAATGTGTTTAGATGACTAATATAATTAATGATTAAATAATGATTAATTATATGATACATAGATTATGTAAAATGTTTAAAAAATAAAAATTGGATTATAAATAGTTTATAATTCAATTAATGATTAAATATGAAAGACTTCATATTGAAATGAATATTAAATATTTTTATTCAAAAGTATGGAATGTTTATAAAGTTAAATATAATAATTATGAAATTTTTATAACTTGGTATTATTTATTAATAGTTTATAAATGATTATATCATGTTTAAATGTCTGTATTAATCAATTTTTTTAGTTTTATTACCTTGTATATTCATAATTAGTAAATCATTTAAGAAGTGTAAATTTTTTTTTGATTTAATATAAAATGTTAAACTACTACAAGGATATAGCCTTAATTATATGCTCCAAATGATAGTGAATTTTATGTTTTATCTACCTTGACATCAATTTATAATTGATGTTATGAACATAAGTTTAATTATTGAATATAGTTTTTCAATATTATATGTTAATGTTATGACTAATGGGATAGTATCTTGTGCAAAGTATCCCCAGGTAGAGGGACTTAGGGTTGAACTACCTACCTAGCTGGAGGCTTGGGCTTTTTAATTTTATGAATGTGGTTGTCTATATATCGATCAAAGCTTACTCATGTAGATGTTTTCAATATCATATAACATTATCACATTACATGAAGTGTTCATTTACCTTATTCATATACCGTAATTGGATACGCATAAATATGTTTGACTTATATTTTTTGGTGACTAAGACAAACCTATGGATTTTGTAAAGAGTTACACATCAATATGGTTTGATCAAATTGATTAGGGGGAGTTAATACAATTACAAACTAAATTACTTGAAGCATGAATACATAAATGGTAACAATGTGAGATAATATAGTGAGATAAAATCCACCTATAATACTATATGTGTGATTCCATCCAAATAATCACTTGTGGAGACCTCAATCATCCAACCATTTAGTTTCACTCTAAATCAGGGTGCCTCTATATTATCTTGTGTAGTAAAATAATGTAATGAGTGAAGATGGATCATATTTATGTAGTTTCATATAAAATTAGGGTTTTAATTTATTTTTTAGTGATTATATATTTTTTGATTTTTTCTTTGGGTTACACTGGTAGAGAAACCCCAAGGGTTGGGATACTTGTGTAATAGAGTTTTCTTTATCCATGTGATGGATTGGAAAAATTTTTTTTCATTAAACTATCAAAGAGTCATATATGATATTATTGTTATGATTCCCTACCTAAATAACTAAGTGGTGACTATCATACCTAAGAGGGGTCATTTTATTAGTGAAGTATAAATCATAGTCCACTAATGGGGATTATGAATTTTCAAAAGGGGGTTAGAATTTTAGTGGGGTACCATTTAATAAAATTACATATCAAATGGTTAAGAATACATGATACTCATATGATAAAATATTTTGTTGTGGATAATATCATCATCATCATCAAGATAAATTCTAAAATAAATCCTTGAAAAGGAGAAACATAATGAAATTATCACCTAAGACTAGTAACATAAGGAAAGTTATAAAGCAAGATTGATGATTTAAGGAATTTTATTAACAAAAAATTATATGTCTTAGAAAATTTCATTCCTTGGTAACCATTTGTTTAAATTTTTCTATATGCGAATCTAGTTTATTAAGGTATCATGGTGTGATTAATTTATGATTTCAAAGGAATTAATTTTAAATTGACCAAAGGAATCTTATTCTCCACACATGTACTAAATTTGATTGGGTATATTGATTTTTTTTCTCACATACTCAATGTGATTGGGTGCATAAAATGATATAAAATGTGATTAAATATGTTAAATTACTTGTAGATACTAATGGTTTCTATGAAACATTATTGGTTATAGAAATCAATTTTATAAAATTCTTTAATGGAAACCCAAATTGATTTTTAGGGAAATTAATCTATTTTTTATTATGGAAATGTTCCAACAAAATAATTGGAGTCAAGAAATGTTTACCTGATATTGTAACAAAGTTGAGAATAGATGTACTTGGAATATGATATCTGGATTCTAGTATGGTATAGATAGTACACATAGGTAAATTTTCAAAAAAATAATAAAATTTTATTCAAAAGTTCAACATTGTTTCTTTAATAATCCATTCAAAGTCATTGAAACCTAGAGTTTTTAGGAAAAAATAGTAAAAATTCAATTTTATTGTATTATCAAACATATAATTAAATGATTTTGTGATACTCCATGTAATATCTATTTTATGTATGTTTTTTATATAAATTAATTCAATGAATTTAAAAGTTATATGATACCAATTTTATATTTTAAAAATTGTTTTAAAAACACGGGAGTTCAAAATCAACGAAATAATTGATTTATATTGTAGTTCATATTCATGAGATGATGTAAATAGTTACCAAAATAAGGATTTTATTATAAAGGATCTTATCAAGTCCAAACGAATCAATGAAAAATATTTGTATCTTAATCTATTTTCCTTATGTTATAAGAGAATTCATTTTATCCAGGAATAAAGTGTTTATCCAGACATTTTCTAAAATACATGGGAATGTATTCGCAGTCACTATTGGTGAGATATTTTAATAAAATATTCTTTTTAAAATGGAATGGTTTCAAACACATGGAATACCATATAAGATATTGAATAAATATTTTATCTATTCAATATTCCCACTAAATGGAAAAAAAATTATTTCTTAACAAAAAAGTGTTTGTGTACCTTATAAAGATATTATGAAATGAATATAGAATCTAAGAGTCTATTGGGAGAATGTTTGGACTTAGATTAGTCCAAAATTAATAGATAAAGGATAACAAGAATATTATGTTAAAGTTTTTTTCACATTATATCCTAAAAATTAGAATATGTAATGGTAAATAAAACATTAAAGAGTTACATTTTGTTACCATTTAGAAATTACATATCGCTATATACTAATGTATTATAGAAGTATTGAAATTAGACGGGTTTTTAACATAATATACTAAAAAATATTATGATGTGAAATAATAAATATGATTTTGAAATATTATATTTAGTTATCATTAAAAATGAAATATGTTGTGTATTAAAGTATTCTACAAATAAAAAAAGTTAATTACCCTTGATATCCTAAAAAAGTTTAAGGTATGAAGGTAAAGAGATATTTAAATAGTTATATTATTAACCATAAAAATGTGCAACCCTTTATCCTAAAAGTGTTTAGGATGTAATGGTGAGGAGAAATGTAAGAGTTACATTTATTTACCATATTAAAGTGGTTGTCACTTTATCCTAAAGTGTTCAAGAGGACTGGTAAACAATAATTTAATTTGTTATATTATTTCAAAAAAATTACTGGAATTGGTTTCCATAGATGATGTTAATGAACATAGATTTATTTGTAAGAATAAAATATAAATTAATATCATAATAATTTATTTTTTTAATGAATTAAGTATGAATATGTTCAAAAGTTGAATCATTTGGAATATAGTTCATAAATCTCACCATTATTCAAACTGGATTACTCCATTGATATTTCCTAGTAAATAGTTTAGTTGGAAGTTTTCATCAGATGGTCATATAAATATATGACATAGATTACATATGATATAATTTGTTAACATAATACATAAAGTATAGAAAACATATATATGATCTAGAAGTTTATCATAAATGACGTGATAAACCAGTTGTTATTTTGGGTTTGTTAAATATTATTAATGAATTTATTAATATTAAAATGTATCATAATAAAAATAACCTTCATATTATCATTAATTAACATTGGATACATACATTTATATATAGATATAAATTTCATAAATTGTAATGATAATTAACAACTCAATGTGTGACTTCGATTTTATCACCAACTAATGTTTATCATGGTTTTTTATAGGTTGTGATGCAATATTAAGGTTAGAATAACTATGTTTCTGGTATATAGATAAAAAATATGATAATTAGGCGTATAAAAAATAATATGATTCTTTGTGTGTGTGGGATGACCTACAAAGTATACCACATTGATTTAAATAAAAATGTATTTGGTATACTAGGGGTGTATGGATCATATTTGACTCCCAACTACCTAAGGTTAGTGAGATACCTATAATGATAACCTTAATACTTTTATACCCTACATAGGCATGTCTATATATTAAATTATCTAATTTGAGGGTTTTTGGGTATACTGTTGATCAAGTCTTAAGTTAGAGATTAAGAAAGATGAGATTTTACCTCTTGTATAATGAGTATCTCATCAGGACCCTTGATTATGATAGACTATGTAAGTGTGTGGCCCCACCTATATACTATATATCTATCTTGATAAAGAAAAAAGATGTATATATCGATGTGGATTAATGGTATGTGATGAATTCATCCATCAGACCAGTTCATACTCCAAGAATCGAGAACATATGAGTTAGCTACATGGGACTGATATTCTTTGTATTCCATGGTCACTCAATGTCTTAGACAAGGGTAAATATGAGACTATATACTTGTATATAATGTAGAATAGAAGGAAAAGGTATAAAGATATTTTTATTTGATGGAGATCATCACATATACCTTTATAGCTTGAGTATCCTTGATGCTTTTCTAGGGGTCAATATTTTCTTTCATATATGGATCTGGAGAAATACATTTGTTGTCGATGCTATAAAGACTCATAGGGTCATGCATTTTGGTTTTCTAAATGGAAATTTCTTTTGACTAAGATATATTCTCTAAAAATATAGTAAATATAAAATTGTTTGGTATGGGTTTTCACAAGACATTTCATATCATGTGATACAAGGTGAAGTTAATGATAGATTCCCAAAAATGACTTGGTGGATATCCATAAGTATTTTTTGATTTTATTTCACATGTTATTGAATATGATATAAGTGTAATGGAACATATGATTTTAGGATTTTGTAAAAGTGTGATATTTAAAGAGATACTTCCTAAACCCATATTTATATATTATATAATTAATCGATGTATTTTGACTTGCCTGAAATTATGATTTTTATGAATTTGGTATATTATTTCATGTATTTTGTAAACTCAAACCATTTCACCCAAGTAATATATCATTAAATGAAATCATTTAATATTTATATGAATCATACCCAGAGTAAATGCATATTATTAATGAATCAACTATGATATTTATAGATTCATTTAAACATATGAGTTAATGATTAATACACCTTTGAAATGTTCTTGAGTGTAATATAATTAACTATTATGTGATGGGAGTGGGTGTGTATGGATACTCATATAGTGACTAATAGGAACATGAAGCACTCTTTTATCTTCCAACTTTTCATTTCATGATGCTAGAACTTCATGGAGGTTAATGGATCCCACTCAAATGTCGACTGATTTAGGCACAACCCATAGATACGTAAAGAGTTGGGATTACTTCTTTTTCTAAATTTTTATCTCTATAAAATTTATATTAAGGAAGTTAATTTTGATATATTTGATCTTTAGTGTAAGCTACAATATATTTATAATATTTCTTCATTTCATTATTTTACATAGTTTCATATTTATCACATGGGAGATCCCCCAAAAAGGGTTTAAATTATTTATAACACGTATAATAATTGATAGTAAACTCTAAAAACCCATTAAATCTATGCCTTATATGATATTTTACTCCGTAGATTTTCTAAAATATCCTATGAATCCTACTTTATGAAAAAACTTTAAACCTACTAATTGAAAATAAATGTTTCTAGATTTAATATCAAAATATTTGAATAAGTAAGATGATGATGATGTGTTTTGAGTGATATATCAATACATAATAATCATTCAAAGATTATGAAAATTTAATTTTTTTAAATTAGAGTTCAAAACTAGGACAAAGTTAAGATTCTTCAAACTAAGGAAATAGAGACTACACTAGTGGGAGGTGCGAACTAAAGATGAGACCGTTCCAAAATATATTTTATATGGGAATTTTGAAAACTGCTATTATCGATTCTCTTAATGAGGAGGAATAAAAAATATTGAGTCATCATGTTTCAAAAATATTACTGGAATTAAGGAATAACTATAGTAAAGGCTATGGTGATTTTATAAAAAGAAAAATAGTATGAACCAGACCATGGTCCATAGTTGATGAATGTTTTAAAACATTATCAATATATAGAATATGAAGCTGATTTATAACTAAATATTTTCTTTGATTTATGTAAAACCATTATAAATATTGATTTTCATATTTTAGATAGATATTTTTTAGAAAATGAATATGACAATCTTGATCGTGTTGGAAGAATCCCGGAGGTTTCATTTGGATGAGAGAAATGAGAAGAAAATGAAATGTGAGAAACAAAGGGAACTCAAGGAATTGACTTGGAGAAAACCACTGAGGTACAAAAATAATATAGATATTGTTTGAAAACTGATGTTTGGAATAGTGAGAAAAAGGAGAATGAAATCAAATGAAATTATTTGAATGGATTTTCTATATTCTAACAATATAGAATAATATTTTTTGTTGAATTATGTATAAAATGAATAAGAATAAAGAGAGTTAAGTATTCAAATATTGATAATAAAATATCTTATCTACACTAAGTAGAAGTAGATAACTCTTGAAGATGAAGAAGAACCAGAAGGATTTGTTACTAGGATTGACCTGACAATCAATGAGTATTGAAGTTAAAGGAAGAAAAAGTTATTGACTATCAATATGAGATCTGATCAGGTGTTCCAAAATAAATTAGAATAATAAGAATGATAAGTAGAGGATAGACAGACCCAACTATTCATGAGTATGATATGTGTAAATAGTTTTTTAGTGTCTGAGATGTGAGAAATCCTAGAATTCGATTTCTAAAAAATATCTATGTAGTTGAGAGAAAACAAAGGGAAATTTTTTGGACTTTTTTCTAAAGATAGGCTATCATTCCAATAATTGTTTTTTCAGAGGAAGGTGATCATTCTTGGAAATAGAGACATAATATGATAACTTGTTGATTTAATTCAAATAATTATCTAAAAGGAACACTTTAATATACATGGTAGGAGAATATAGAAGAAATGTGACACAAGGTACATAGAGAGATCATAGTGTGACTTTGTGTCTATATAGAGAAACTATTTTAATAATCCTATTATAAATAAAGAAATATAATTATAGTGAAAAGATAACATTGTAGGTGTGTAGATAACTGAACCCATTTTTGTTAGTGTTTGATTAATTTTGAGAAACCTGGATCAGGGGGAAATAAAAAATCAAGGAAAATAGTAGGTATTCTGGATGAACCTTGTAAATATTACTGTTCTTATTCCTTTACATATTTCATTATATGGGTAAATGATTTGGATATAAAGATGAATATATCTGTAATGGTAGTTTTCTTATAGGTTTAATTAAAGAGGGATAATTCATCAAAAGGTTTATGTGACCACTGATTCAACCATCCTCTCTTATTGGTCTATATATACCTATAACATTTAAAAAATATAAAATCAGAAAAAAATAAAAATTTATGAAATAAATTTATACATAAATAATATCATGGAAAATAATTATATATATTATTAATATAGAATTCATAATTATGAACATTATAACAATACTGTTAAGGAATTTTTCTTTGAAATTATAAACAAAAGTGTATGCATACACTAAAAATTGAACATATTTTACTTAGCATGGACAAAAGATAATTCAAGGGACTATATAATATCATCTCCCACACACCATATAATAATTATAATTTATTCTTTATATTAACAAAGTATTAAAAAATACAATAAAAAATATTCCAAAAGGAAAATTTTTCATCAACATGTTCATATAGCTAATATTTATCAAAAGACAAATAATTTATAAATGGATTATTTGGGTTTCTATAATAAATAGAAAAATATGTCTATCTAGATGAATTTACATCAATAAATAGAAGTCTTATAGAGTATTTAAATAATATATAATAAATTTCTGTATGGACAAGTCAACAGTTTTCCCATGTCAATTTAATGGTATGCCTATCTAGTTGAATATGATTCAATTAAAAATGAAGTATAACATGCTCACAATAGAATGGTAATGGGAGAATTTTAATCTTTATGAATTGATGATAGTAATGTTATTAAAAGGAAATGATTTAAAAATACACTCAATGGGATTTCATTTTCACAATACTATGGACAGATAGGAATTTGGATAATGAATAAAGTACTTTTAACATTGAAAAACATATGAACAGGTATACTGAGACAAAATATTAAATAATTATATTTTAAATGGTAGAATTCAAGAAGGGTTTCAATAAATTTAATAAATAATTTATAGGAAAATAATTATTTTTAAATATTTTAGAAAAATAATCTATAATTTTTAAGAAATGTTGAAATAATCACAAAATAAGGAAAATGTTATCCTAAGAATCATTTTCATGAAATTATATAATTATAATAATATTTCCTTAAAATATTGTTTAAATTTATTTTAAACATATTATTATTTCATTAAAATGGAAAAATTATATGAAATGGTAAAAATATAAATTAAATAATCAAAAGATATTTTTAACATTTTAGTAATGTTGTTTTAAAAATCATAATATAGGCTACATTCAATATCATTTTCAAAAAAGAGATAGAAATTGAAATAATTATTTTAATGATAAAATATCTTAATAATGGAACTTTTAATGTAATATATATAAATTATATAAAAATTGAGTAAATGATAGTAAAGTGTACGTTTGTTGAATGAAATATTTTTTCCATTTTTTAGTACTTTAAAGTAACCCACATCAATGAAAAATATATATTTTTTAATTTTAAATAGAATTAATGAAAAATATTTTTGGAATTAAATATAACACATATTAAAAAAAATTATTTTTTTGTTAGATTTAATATGAATATAGAAGAGAAATACCCAAAAAAAGAGTAAAATTTTTGTCCTTACAATGTTGCTTTTAACACAGTAAAAATCAATAATAGTGGAGATTTTGAGGAGGAATTTTTAAATCATAGAAAATAAGATAAAATTAAATATCAGAGAGTAAAAAATTATAATATATCCACCATAAAGTAATAATGTTAAAAAATAAATTTTAGACCTCAATGCAAGTATAAGTGTGTTCAGAATACCCTTTAAAAAGATTATAATATATATAATGGGAAATTGAAAAGAAAAAATATCCCAAAATAAGAGGAGAAATTTACTAATCGTCTATTGTATATTAGAAAAATATATATACAATATAATATTGGGTTAGTAGAATTAATTTAAACCCTAAAAGAGATAAAATAATTATATAAACTCGTTATAGAAATCACGATAAGTAAAGTATTAATGATAAATAAAATATGAGTATAAAAAAGAATATGAATACCAAAAAATAAGATAAAGACAGAGGAAAAAATAATTTTTTTGTTCATAATTTTCAATACAAAAAATTGGATATATAGTAAAAAGAATCTCAATATCAAGATAGAATATCATGAAATCGAAACCTAATGTGTTTTATAAAGTTTAACATAAGAATTAGTATTTGATATAAAATTAAAAAAAATATGTGAATTTATATAAAATTTTAATAAGAAATTGAATATTATAATTAATTTGGAATACATGTAAAGAACTTCTAATATATAATTATATAAATATATATAATCCCTAAGAAAAATATTGAAAAAGAAACCCCATTTACTTGAGTATTGGATTATTTCATATAACTTATAAACATGTAAATAATAAAATTATATTTATTAACTAATCACTTCATATCTATCATCATGTTTATTTTATTGTTATATTTATTTTTATTCAATTTTTCACATACTAGTTTCAAGTTATTTATATCAATAATTCAAAGATATTTTGTTTTTAGTTCCAATATTATTTCAGTATAATGGTGATAGTCAAATATCTTTATTAAATGGTACAATAATATCTAGATGATTCATGGAATTATGTCTAGTAAATTTGATAAGTAAAAGTGTTTATTATTTTAGTATATAGTAACAAATCCTAAAAAATTTCTCATTATGATTATTTTAGAAGATTAAATTTAACATTATGAATATTATTAATATGACAAAAAATTTATAATATACAAATAATAAAAAATTCATTAAATATTTTAATTATGGAAAATTATTTTTAAAAGTATCTATAAAAATTATAAAATGAAAATAAAATATATTCATTTATAGGGGTAGTATAACCATAACGTTGGTTAATGATGTTTGAAATAAAGAATAAAAGGATGGAAACATAATGAACATTATGATATTTTTGATTTTGAGAATAATTATAATATTTTATCATTATATTGGAGTGAATTATTTTCCTATTTAATGTGTATAAAGAGTATTAAAATGAAAACATCAAATATTTATAAGTACTACTTACTCTTTGAGAAACTTCCTTTGTAATATCATGACTCCAGTAACCTGGAACCAATGGTTGCCTTATTACATTGCCACAAGATGAAAGAGATCACATCCTAAAAGATCAAATAGTTTAATAGTATTGGAAGAATATATATATATATATATATATATATATATATATATATATATATGACTCTTAAATTTTATTTTAAATCATGAAATACAACTTAATATTCTAATGATGACTTTATCATTTCGTATTATATATCCCTAAAATCATTCTTAAATCTATTATTCATAACCCATAGGAAGTAAAACATAATAAAGACTCAGATCAGATGATTAGTAAGGGAAATCATAAAACAAATGATAGCATAATATAAATAAATCATGAAAAATATAGCATAACTAAAAAATAATCAAATATTTTATATAACTAAAATCACAAAAATGGGTCTAAATCTACAGATAAAAAGAAAAAATACATGATCAGATGGATAAAAAAAATAATGATAGAATTCATAATTTCTAACATCATAATCTTACCATGAAATCCATGTGACAAGGCATGATACATAATGAGAAAAGTAATAATACAAATATCCAAACTAGTCTGTCTCATTAAATATTCCAATAAATAAATGGGTTATAATGGGCATATCATTTCATTTAATATGTCCAATACATTCAACATATGAAATCAGGGAATAATCAATACAATACATAATCAACAAATACATCTTTGTTTTAATTCTAGAAAATAAAAAGTCAATATTTTTCCTTGTTCAAAAATAGGACATCACGGTCATAATCTATCTATAGTAATATGGTGTATTTATTATTAGAGTATATCTATAGTTAATAATATGATTCATCATAGGATGTTGATATAGAGGAAAATAATTTTAAAAGTTCATTTTAAACATTCTTTGAAAATGTAAGATAAATATCATTTTCTTTTGATAACCATTAAAATAAAAATTTCCATATTATTGATAAATTGTATTTCATTCAAAATAATTATTTAAATTATAATGACGTCTAAGAATAAAGGACTGATTTTGAATTTGGGAAAATCCATTTGTGCAGTAAACGTTAAAATAATGATTCGTTTCACACTTTTGGTAAAATGTAAAAAGTAACACATTTAGAAAATGATAAGAATATTGATTTTAAAACTTTTAAAATAAATTCAAATATGGTTGAAAATTATATTAAGTAATTATTTTATAATAGAAAATAAAATTCATGAAAACCTTTTATGAATATTAAACATGGAATAAAATGTTAGTTTACCAAATAAGAAATAAGGTATTCATTTCTTTTTTCCCCTCGGTCATATTATGTTTCAAAGAGATGAAAATGATATAAAAAATGAAAAATCCATAGATAATAAAAGTATAAGATAATATATATAGTTTAAAAATGTAATATCATGTAATTCCTATAATTTAATTTTAATCATAAAAAATTTTGAATGAGGATGAGATTGTGAAATACACCCATACATATTTGGTAACTTTTGAATCATAACAAAAATAAAATAAATAACTTGAAAATTAATATTAAATACCCTGAATATAATTAGATTCATGATATAACATATAAAAAGATCAATAAATATCTCGCATGAATGAAAAAAGTGGTGAATATGGTATATATATCACAAAGAAAAAAGTGAGATAAGAAGGTGTGTTTTTTTAATTATCAATCCACCAAAATGCATCATTTGAGATATAGAAAAAATAATCAACACATTCATAGGGAACCAAAAGATATAAGGGTAAGTTCCATTGGGTTTCTCGGAAAAGGATGGTGAAACCCATTCTCTAATGAGGTATCAAATTTAAGAGTGTCACAGAGAGCACGCAAGATGTGCATTCCAAACTAACTTGGGATATCATCGATGGGAACTTTATATGGGAATGGTTCTTGTGGTAAAGGAATGGGGAGGAATGTAGAAACTGACATGATTATCCTAGAATTCTCTCAGGTTCAATTTTATTTATGTGAAACACTTTAACTATATTTTAAGAAAAGGTGTATTGGGTTGTCTCTATAGGAGATATCTAGTACTTGAAGGACAACTGAGTTAGTTGTGTTCTTTTAATTTCAAAGGTGTTTATATCTAGATATCCCCTTCAAAAAGACATGTTTTCACCCCAATCTCAATTCTAAAATTCTCAACAATGATAATAAGAGTCTTCATGGTAGCATAATAATAAATGATGAACCAAAAAAATACATATTTTCAAAATCGACATCATTTTTTTTAGTTATTGGGACTTATTCTATTCTTTATATTATACCTAGGGGTATGATGTGTGGCCTAAAAAATTTTATTTCAATGAGATTTCAAAAAAGATTAATTTCCTCACATGGAGACATCAAAACAAGGCCATTTGGATGGATGAAAATATTTAGAAGAATTTTATTTAGATTGAATCACGCTATATGTGCTGTAAGAATCTTAGTATCGAGTCAGCATGATATATATTTTTTGAGGTGGAATTAGAATGATGTACTTGAGAGTAAGTTGATCAATGTATGGGTGTTCTAGTGAAAGGTGAGAGAATTGTGAATTTTCTTATTTCATGATTTTAAGGGATGGAGACACGACCTTGGGAGTCCATGATCCATGATAAGACAAATTCTTTGGTATATAGTGTGGTTTGGTAGATTAGGAATAAAGGGAGAGAAGGAATTTGTAGGTCATGCCTATTTCTAACTATCTGTTTTATTTCTATAGTGGTCTATCTTGGAGTTCTCTGTTATAGTGATGAGGCCTTATCAATTAATAGATGTCTATTATCTCATGAATCTAGTTGTGGCCACAATTCTCTTCAGGGAAGGTGGGTCATGTGTAATACGCCCAACTCTAGCTTTAAATTAAATTTTTATGGATCATTCTTGTAAGGGATATTAGAGGAGGAGGCCTGGTCTAGAATGGAATAGGATCATGGATTCTAGGTCAGATCACTTTCTACAGTCTAGACAATGAAATTGGGGTAGCAACTAGAGCCATACTCAATGGTATTTTGTTGTGAAATCCCTACCACGTCAATATCATTGTCGTTGAATCAAATTCAAATATTCTTGTCAGATTCATGAGTTATAATGACAAATTTACAAGGAAATTAATATATATTATCAGTAAGTGTAAATCGATCATTAACCAAGACACAAAAAATTACGCATACATGTATGGAGGTATTGTGAAAAAATTAATTTTTTATTCAATAAGTATTATAACCCAATGAAAAGAAAATTGAGTTAATAAACCCCTTAACTCATGTTCTATATTCCACGTAATTGATTTTAATATCCTTTATAAAAAAATTAAATTTTTTATACTTCTATTTAAGAACTAGTGTTATACTGTTAATATCATATATGGTCTATAGAGACTCATAAATTCTATAAAAAGATATCCCATCTTAATAAAGGTATATTCCATACATAACATACTGATACATCCCTGAATCATATAGGTATAGTTTCTTTGGAAACATTGATACATATAAAACTAGTTTATAAGTGAACTAAATTAACTCCCACTGTGTTCTTTATAACTGTCATCATTTTTAAAGATATCATAAATAACGTCTTTCCTAAAAACCTAGAAAAAAGGATACACAGAAAAGGGAGATATTAGATGATAAATAGTGTTAAACAAGGTATATATCAACATTACAAGAAAATAAGGGTATGGGAATGTGATAATAACATTTAAAAATAATACCCTTCATATCATAGATCATAATCTATATTCATGGAATAAATCTTGATAGTTCATAAGATCTAAATCATAAAAGAATTAAGAAACATGATCCATGAGAGAAAAATATTTGCACAAGACATATATTTTTGGCATACACATAAGCATAGAAAATCATATGTTAAGGATACACACCAAGCCATTAATAGAATATTAATTTTGGGATAACCACCCATGTACCCACTTCAGGTTTGTGATAACCACCCTTTTACCCCTTTAGTTCTTAGCATAACCTCATGCTTACCCCCTTATTTAAAGAATGAGAAAAACTCCCATGTACCCTTATTTTCTTTCAGGCTTCGGATAACCTCCCATGTACCCCCTTTTTTAGGCTTGGGATAACTTATCGTATTCCCTTTGATCTCATAGAATATATATCTTTTCCAAATTAAATGGAAGTTTTTATAATTCTAGGAACACCCAACACAAAATAAAAATCATATGTAGGTGTGCTCTAAAATCATTTATTATATCACAACCTATTAAAAGAAAATGGTTTTTATAAACATTTCATCATAGTATAAACAATGGGAAAGAAATAGGTCTCATAAGTATTTTTTCAAAACCATAAAACATATAGATAAGGATAAGGATGGTATAATTTGATCATATCCCCATTAAATAATAAGCAATAATTTAGTTTGTTTTAATTAATTAATATAAATACCATAAGAAGGCCATTGAAATATATTATGGAAATTATCCTGTCCAATTTGAAATCACTTATCCAAAATATAAAAAATAAAAAAATATTAAATAAAACAATTCCTTTGTAAATAAAATTTTAAATTTTCTAAATTATATTCAAATCATTGATCATTCATGATGATGGTAAATTCTATACATGTCATATAAGTAAAAAATAAATATTATTTAACTATTCTCTGAAACAAGTGAAAATATACCTCATTTGGAAAGTTAAAATAATATTTCATTCAAAAAAATTTTGTAAAAAATTATACATTGGTAAGAATTAAATTAAAAAATCTTTTAACAATAGTAAAAACATTATTTATTGTTTTAGAAAACATGGACATGGAAGATAGAGGGTTTCGAATGAAGAGGGAAATGAAGTCAATATATTATTAAAAATATTATTTTTGACTATTGAGTATATAAAGATAGGAAAATAAAATTAGAACATGTAAATTTAAGAAAAAAACTATATCAGATGAAAATTCATGTTTTTATTTATATATAGATCTATGATTTCTTCATTGGAAGAAAAATCATAAATAATCCCAATAGACAATTAGAGTATAACATATAACCCTTACCACTTTAGTAACTTGTGAATCACAATACCCAAGAAGGAAATAGACATATATAGATATTTATGTCCCATACTTTTATAGGTAATAATTATAAAATAAATTCATGTGTATTATATACAGTACACAAAATAATCAACTGGTGAATATGGCATGTGTCTCATAGAAATAAAAGTTAGATAAAAACCCTTACCACAAGTATCGACTTTATTCGTACTCATTTGAACCATATATATAATAAACATAGGTTCATAATATATATAATCATAACCATAATAATATATATAATCCCATATAAGATTTACCTATAACCATTTACTACCCATTTATTAAAAAATCAATATTAAAATCACTTTTTCAGGTGATAACTACTTCATTTTTCATGTTTCTTTTGGATCGGAAGTTTTTGTAATTGTAATTTTATTAAATTTTTATAATATCTAAAATTTTAATCATGATATAAATATACTATTCATTAAATATATATATACTAATAGTTATCCATAAATTATAGTGATCTTAAAATGAATTACACTTTTTATGGAGACGGTAGGTTGTACCTACGCATGAACACTGTTTCAATTTTTTAAAACAGATTGAATAAAAGAAAGGAATATAATAATTCAAATTTAAATAATAAATTTATATCATATATATTCATTTAATATAGCCTTATTACCATCCTTTTCAAACAAAAATGAAAAACTTATCACATCACTTTGTGGAGGTGGTAGTCCATACATACGAATGTGTGAGGTTATCATCTTCCAACAGATTAGAATGTAAGAAGTTAAATGTAATATTAAAATTATAGAATTATAATTATTTAATAAATAAATAATATATATATATATATAATTTAAATCCATCATTTTATCTATCTATGAGAAGTAGTTATAAAAAATGAATTACATTGGTTAGGGAGGTGGAAGTCTGATGTACACACGATCAACGGTTTTGTTTACCATTTAATGTATGAGGATATGGATATAGGTTATGAAATTATAATAATAATATATTAGTATATTCGATAAAATTATTTTTTTATATATTCATAGTTCTATAATATTTTAATTGGGAGTAAGAAGAAATAAAATACAAAACCCTTGGTTCGAAACGATACGTCTTCATCAGACAAACTCTTTATGTTAGCCTCAAAATCCTTCTAAGGAGGGTTTAATAAAAAAAGTGTCTATATAAAGAGTATATTCAACTATTTAAGGTTTTATTTCATGTATTTTTAAAACAAAATGGGTTTTATGTGTATAAAGGAAAGGATAGGAGGTTTCCTTTTATAAGTGGGGGAGGGAACCCCCTTAGAAATTTCTTAAAAGAATCCAAAATGCTAAAATAATTCAAAAGAAAAATGGTTATAATTGGACATAGATTATATTTTGGAAAAATATTTTATTTAAATATTTCCATTCAATAGGATTCATAAATTTTTATTTTCCAAACATACCCTTTTCTTTGGGTTTAAATATTTGAAATCCTTTTTTAACCTTAACTGTGCTAATTAATTTTTTCTATTTTTATTATTCATTATATCTAAAAATTAAGTTTTCCTTTTCTAAAATTAATAATTATGATTATTTTAAATATATAATTCATTTTACATAATTAAATTAAATTAATTGGTAGAATTTAATTTAAAATTAAACCTGCAGATGTGTTGAAAAGGCATTTTTTTCAAAGAAAATGTTTTCACAAGTATAACAAGTTTTTATATAAAAATTAAACATTAAATTTATTCCAATGAAATAAATAGGATTAATAATAATATATTTTAACTAATTTTACTTTTAAACCATTTTAAAAAAATATAAAACTTTGTAAATTCTTTAAACAAAAATGCAGTTTTTAATAAAAACAGGGTTTTCACTATTCATAAAAAAATACACGTTTCAAAAAATTATCATAAATTTACTCTAAGATAATTTTAAAATATTTATTTAAAAAAGATTATTTATTTTTTAGTATAAATTTTCTAAAATTGGGAAAAATTAATTTTAAAACAAGTGTGTAAAATTCGATGAGATCCGTTTTTAGGAAAATGAATTTTTAAGTATAAAACTAAATTTATTATTATCCCATACCATAAAAAATATTAGATGAATGAGAAAATATATCATTGAATTTATAATATATTAATTTAATTAAAATAATTCCCCAATAGTTTATAATTTAATTTATTAATATAAAAAACACTTTATTATCATAAAAATAGATAGAAAAACATATCTTTTACTTTCACATGATTTTTATTTTCATTTCTAGTCAATTGATAAAAAATGAAATGATTTATTTCATTTATAAAAAATATTAATTTTATAATTTATTTAGTATTATTCCTAATTTATAAATATATTTCTAGTTTATAATGATATTCTATATTATGGTTCAGTAAATCTCAGTGTTGCTTGTAACACAATAATTCAAATGAATTTTTTTATTTGAAAAAATAATTTATAAAATATCAAGGTGTTACATTATACCACCCTTAAAATGATTTTATACCTATAAATTAAATAAAGTTGAAAAAAATAAGGATACTTCTACCTCATCATATCCATGGGTTTTCATATAGCTACCCCAAATTGAAGATTTCTGTAACACAACATAATTTTAAAATATGAACATCATATTCAATAGTGTGAATGACATACAAAACCAAGAGTAGAAAACAATATGAAATCCCAATACTTTATAATATATTTAATATTTTATATAAATTTAATATATTATATGGATTTAAATTCACACAATATTTAGTTATCTTGTATTATAGGCAACCATGAGTTTCTTCGATAGAATGAGCTATACGCAAGACTGGGTTTTACCAAACAATAATATACTATTAATATTATTATATAATATAATATTAATCTCCTAGTTGTTAAATTTTTATTTATAAATAGTATTAAAAACTTATTAAAATATATTTTTGAATTAATTGCTTATCAAATAATTTGAAATGAATATATAAACCAATTGAATATAAAGTGAATATTTTTGTAAAAAAAATTATGAACCAATGGCGTTTTATCCAAAAAAAATTAAATTTATTAATATTATTTCACAATATTCATGAATTTTATATATTACATATTCAATAATTATTTTTTACAATCATCCAATAGATTTGATAAGCATAAGATAAGAACCAATCCAGTTTTACGCATAATAAATGTTGTATTTCTCTAAACGTGGTTTAGACACCTTTTAATGGTAAACTTATCTTAAAACAAAATTTTGACACATTTATATATGTTTTTTTTTATAAAAACTTAATTTTTAAATTTTTAATTTCAAATTTATATTAGGATTAATTTTTGGTATTTTAATGAAAAGTTTCATTTTTTCATGAATAGTGAAAAATACATACTTTTAATTGAAAACTGATTTTTCATCTAAACGATTTATAATGTAAAATTATATTATAAATTTGTTTTAAAGTAAATTTATATCAATATTTCAAATATTAATCCAATTTAGGTCAATGGAATCAATTTTACAATGAATTTAGAAATGAAAACATAGTAAACTTTTGAACATTTTCACTTTAAAAAATCACTTTCTCATCTCGTCGGTGGGATTAATTTTAAATTAATTTTTTTCTAGTATGTGGTTTGAATTTTGAAAAACGTATTAATTGTTTAAAATAATTATAATTTAAAATTTCTAATAATATAAACTTTATTTTTTATCATAATTATCCGTTAATGTAATTAAAATTAATTACAGAGATTAAGAGAAAAACGAGTTTACCAAAGGACTAAACTTTAAACATAAGGGGCAAAATGACCAAGAAACATGTAAAACACCCAATTTATGGAAATATTTAGACCTTATAGATTATATTATTATTTTCTTCATTATGGTATCTACATTACATGGAAAATAAAGGGTGGAATTCCCTATTTTAAAAGTTTTTAGGTTTACCACTCACTCCACATATAAAAGCCCCCCTTCTTCACACCTATCAAACCATTTTGGATTGAGAAATACCTACCCAATTCCCTCCCAAAATTTCCTCTCATAATCCTATAAGAATTTTCTTAGGAATAAATACATCTTAGGAAACAATTTGTACATACCTAATAAGGATACCCGAAAAAGATGTAATGGTCTTCGAGAAGCGTTTTTTATTTTTATTTTCTTCTTCACCTCCTTCATTTATTAGTATATAATTATTATATAAAAAATATGTATCTTAAATATACTTTTATTTTTTATGTTGATTTTTTGATTTACAAATTCCCACACATCTATTAAATGGGATATACAAATTGTGTTTTACGTATTGCGGACTACCGCCCCATAAGCTGATTTCGTTTGTTCTTCCATTACCACCTATCAAGGTTGGAAATAATGATGTTCATACTATTTATATATGTTATATATGATATTTATTGATTATTTATGATTATTTAATTATTATATAACACATACATTCACACTTCACATTTTTTGGGAATACGATAATGTCGTTCGTGTGTAGATCGGACTATCGCGTTGCAAAGTTATATGATTCGTTCGCGCTTTACATGGAATGTATTAAGGATGGACTTAAAAAATATGTGATATATATGACATAAAAATTATGCAGGAATTATAATATGTATATAGTATTTAATTTTTTTCAATATGATAAGAAAATGGAGGCAGTATATATCCGTACGTACGACATACCATCCCCATGAATGGTTTATTCCATTTCCTATCCCTAAATATTATGTAAAAGAATAAATACATATACACTGAAAATATATGATACTTATATCATGTTTTACATTCTTAATATGATTAAATCATGATATAATTAATATCAAAAAAAATATGTCAAAACATACTAAAAACAGGGAAATTAACCATCAAAACAATGAAAATAATAAAATACTATTAATAAACAGGAAATAAAATGTTATAAAAATATCATATATGATATAATAAATATTAATATGTTTGTATAATAATTTAATAACATGTATAAAATCATTATACAATAATTTAATGCACGTACGACCCAAAAGAATCATAATGTAAGGGATTTCGTCCCAATTTCATTACATTGAGGCATATTCTAATGTTGTACACCTAATTAAATTTATAAGGTTTATTGAATACCCTTTTAAATGTAATATCATGAATAATTAATTATTAATGTTATTTTAAGTATATCAATTTGAATTATTTCTTCTAAGAAGACTTGAATTTAATGTCACTAAGTTGTAAAAAATTTCATAACTCAATTCCTTTTCAATGGGTTATACTAATTCCCTATTATTGTTAATATTAAACAATTATGAGTATAATGGATTTAGAATATCTATTTTTATCTTTATAGTTTTTTATATAGATTTATATTTAATACACATAATATAATCATTGATTAATTCTCACTTAAACATTATGATCATTTTAAGTGTTTATTTTGAAATCCCATTCTTATAAATATTATTTATTCTTAAATTTTAATTAAATAAAATTATGTGATCATTGTTTAATAAACCCTTCACTTTTATTATTTATTGGTTATTAATGATATTTTTCAAGTAATATTACCATTCTTTAAACTTTTTTACTTAACATTCTTTATAAAATGTTTTCAAGAAAATATGACATCATTTATCACTTTCATCAGAAATATGGTTTATTCCAAAAACATGTTTTCTAAAAATGTTTTCAAAAATTATTTTACCATTTCAAAATTATTTATAAAATTTATTTTCACCTATTTTTTCTCTTTAAAAATATTTTATAATGGGGTTTTCAAAATGTTTTTTAAAATAGAAAGAATATTTTCCTCAAGAATGTTTTGAAGGATATTTTTGTGGTATTTATATTCATAAACAAAAAACCCTTTATTATTACTCCAATGGGTATATGTTGTATTGATACCATACACATTCTTTATATAGATGGATTATTATAATTTTCTCTATGTATGTGCTATTTTGATACCATTCACTTTTCTCCAAATGGTATATTATTATATTTATTGATTGAGGAAAGTATTTACATTTCACTTGGTTGTTTTAATATTAATGTTTATTTAAATTAGATTTCTCTTCTTTAATATGAGGAATGAATTGGATTTCACATGTGACGGGTGGGGCCTGTTATTGCCTCTTGATTCATCAGTAGGTTTCATTAGAAAAACTAGATATGGTTTTGGATGATACCTTACACATTTATTATATTCTTGGAATAAAGCCTTAATGGTACTATATTCTTAGTATAAACCCTTGATAATATTATATGTCTTGGCAGGAATCCTTGATTGAAAGTTTTAGATATCCATTTTTATGTGTTCCATCATTATTAATTAAGTTATATATATTCAATGTGATTATTCAATTAGTTAGAATATACATGGTTAAGTTTCATGCTCATGTGATTATTTATATGTATTTATTTAATCATCATTTATTTCATCCATATTATTCCCAAGTTATTTATTAAAGGATTTTTTAGTTATTTACCTTTCCATAATGATTATACTCATTAATTAATTATTTCTTCCACTCTACTTAATCCTTACTAAGCATTTGATATTACCTTATTTTGTTTCTTTTCCCCTGTAATCCCTGAAGTTTACTATGAGTGATATGTAGGATCAAAATAAAGATGTAGATGCTCAATATAAATTAGGGGAGTGAATTGTATACTTTAAAAAAAATTGGAACCTTTAAAGATGGTATTAAACTTTCTATTGTTTAACAGAGTTAAACAAGGTAAATTCCCAAAACCGCTTAGTTCTAAAAAACATTCTAGATTTCGGACATTTAGTTCCAGAAATGAAACTTAAGAAAAGTTTACAATGACAAAGATTCTACCTTAAAGCGTATAGAATATTACTAATCATAGTATACAAGTACAATAAATTCTAAGATGATTATACTTTCCTTATTAATCAAAATGCAGCGGAAAACAAACTTGAAATAATACAAGTAACAAGTAAGAAATATTTTACCCAAAGAGTAGGTTATCAAACAAACTTTGATAAAGTTCCCTCGATTTATATATTCAAGAAAGTTTGTCTTACCCACACCAGGGTAAGCCCTCGAACTTCAAGGTAGTCAGCACCTCTTTCTTCCTATCTTTGGAAGCCCTCGATTGTACAAAGCAACAATCAGAGTCACATGAAGCAATCTGAACTAGATATTCAGTATGCACAAAGCATGAGAGTCTCTTTCCCTAGAAATAACTTTATCATGTAATCCCTAGAGTTGTCTAACAGTGTCTCATTAATTGTTAGGCTCATTCAAATGAGCTCTTATTTATAGGCACATTTCCAATGGTCGGCTCCCTCCTCTGACAGTCATATTTTTCCTTGAATTTTAGAGAGACCTATACACGTGTCACTCAAACAATGGTTGGTAAGAAACAGAATGCACGACATTATTTTATAACTATAAAAAGAGTATGTAAAATAAGGTTTCTCAACCAAATTTATTTTTTAAAGTCTAAGGAAAAAATAAAATTAGGAGTCTAAGAACATTCAAATTCTATATTATATAGATATTCAGATTCTTTTTTTTTCAAGGAATTTGGAATCAGAATTCTATAGACTTTGGATTCTATGTTTTGAGGAATTGGAAGTCTGAATTATTAGGAATTCAGAGTCCGAATTTTAAGGAATTCGGAATCTGAATAATTAGGAATTCAAAGTCTGATTTCTAAGGAATTCAGAGAATTAATTCTAAAGAATCCAGAACCTGAATTCTAAGTAATTTGGAACATGAATTCTAAGGAATTTGGAACCTGAATTCTATGGAATTCCGCATCTAAATTCTAAGGAATTTGGAGTCCAAATTATAAGGAATTTAGAGTCCTAATTCTAAGGAATTCAGAGTCTAAATTCTAAAGAATTCAGAGTCTGAATTCTACGAAATTCGGAACCAAAATTTTAGAGAATTCGGAGTCTGAATTTCAGAGAATTTGGAGTCTGAATTTCAGAGAATTCAGAGTCTGAATTTTAGATAATATAGAGCCTGAATTTCATAGAATTCAGATTCTGAATTTCATAGAATTCGGAGTCTGAATTTTAGAGATTTTGATTTCTGAATTTCAGGGAATTCGAAGTATGAATTAGGATCCTGAAAACAGAATACTCTATATTTAAGTATTTTTCACTTAGGAATAAAAAGAGTTATATTTAGAGAGACTAAAATATTAAAAATAAATAATAGGTAAGGGTAAATTTTCCATGGGGAAGGAAAATTATCCTTATTAAGAAAAAGCTTAGGGAAAATGAATTTTTCCTTGAGATAGGGTGTTTGTGATTTTAAAAACATGATGGAATGGGGAATTTATAAGGATCCCTTATTGACTCAACAATCTCCCCCTTTTTGGAAAGCACAAACATCCTAATGAAAAATAATATAATGACTTAAAAATATTATGGGCTTGTAAATAAAAACTTATCTCCCTTTAATTATGGATCAAAGTGAATACGACTAACTCCCCCTTAGGCTTTAGAAACACTGAGGATCATATTCTGAAGTTCGTGAATGAGTTTTTTCATTTTCTTACATACAAAAATAATCATGATGAAAACTCCCCCTTAGATGAACTCCCCCTTACATAGGGAAATTTATTCTTTATTAAGTATTCTTTTTTGACATTCCAGTCTCCCCCATTGTGATTTTCAAAATGAAATACAGGGAATGGAAAAGAAATTTAGTACTTGAAATATTAGTATTAAACAACGAAAAATAAGAAGTACAATAATAATTTCATTACGATTGGAAGAATTTGTACAATGGGAAAATAAAACAAAATATCTTATTCAGAAAAGATTATCCTTCCTTCTCCTTCTTCATTAGCTTCTTCACTATGCTTTTTAACTTCTTGAGCTACTTTTGATCCTATTCTGCATACTTGAGCAACTGATCCTGATCTTCTGTTTTCATTTCTAAGGATTTAAATTTCTCTTCCTGAGCCTTAAGAGATTCTTCCTGGGCCTTCAAAACATCTTCTTTCTTATCAAGATTCTCTTCAATCTCAATTATGAGATCAATTTCCCTCTTCAAACATTGAGCAACTAAATTAAATTTTCTATTCATATCTTTCACTTCTTGCTTTCGAGAAGTTTGTTCAAGAGTTAGATTTTCCGTAAAACAATTAATTAGATCCTTGATCTTCACATCTTCAGTTTCAAAAGAATCCTTGAAACTATCTTCAAATTCATTGAATATTCGCATCTCTTCTATTGTCTTCCTTGAACATCTAGTCATCTTCTTTCAAGATCTTTTATGAGTCATGTATCTAATGAGAAAAGTCTTGAAGTTTTCCTCGAGACTAACACATTTATCCATCACCATAGATACTGAATCTAATTTTTCATTTAACGCTTGCTGAAGCATCTGACATCTTGATTCTAAACATGGTAATATTGGAATAGTCCCAAATAGCTTCTTCAAAGACTGAACAACAAAGTCATGTCCATGTGAGGATGATTCCAAATCCAAGACTTTGTTTGGTGAGGATTATTTTTCTATTTCAACAACCTTCCTCTTCGATGAAGAACCAACTTATTTCTTCTTTACAATTGTTTTTCTAGGTGTATTGACTGCCACTTATATTCCCTTATCATCTTTTGGAATTATTTCTACTTTTTTAGTTGATTCATGTTCACTATCTCATAGTTGAACAATTTTATCTTCACCAACTTCTTCCTTCTTGGCTCCTACCTCAACAACCCCTGGGTGAATGAAATCATGATCGCTACATTCATTTTAAGACAACTTATTCACTTCTTCCTCACTGTTCTCATCTTTTCTTGGGATAACATGTTTTAAAGACTTGGATTTATAAGTTTAGATAAATAATTTCTCAGAAGGACTTTCCTTATCATGATAGTCTTCTACTTGCTTAATTATATCATCAGTATCACCACTGAATTATTCTTCTTCTTCTTCCACTTCTTATTCTTGCACTATTTCTTCCTCTTGATGTTGTCCCGGAATCACTGACTTCTTTCTCAGAGTTTCTAGAAAAAGGTTCTATCAAAAAGGATTCTGGTACCAGAATTTGTTCAGATGATTTTTCAGTTGCCTTGATAAGAGACTGAATGACTTTAGGTTCTGACAGTTTCTTCTTATTATTCTTTTCTTTTTCTTCCTTTTCAAGATTCTCAGATGCCTTTTCCTTCAATACTTTCACCTCTGCAGGGTCCAGGCCAAACTTAGGTTCCCCATCCTTCATTTTTGTCTTATCTTATCTCCACTTATCCACTACCTCATTAAGATAAGTCTTTTACTTCTTTGGATTTGGAGGATTTGACTGAGATTCTTTAGCCAATGGGGTTTTTCCTTTCTCTTTTGGTTCCTTAACCTTCCTCTTCCTCCCACATTTCATAGATGTTTCAGCCACTTCTGGCTTCTTTGATAGAGCTTCAAATTCTACTTTCGAAAAATCTTGAAATTCTCCGAATTGACTATTAAATCCAATCTTCATTCTCTTTAGAGTATCATCACTCAAAACCATCACCTTAAAAAATTCCAGCTTAGAACTGTAAGGAATATTGAAATACTGAAGACAAAGAACAATGATCTTTGAAATAATGGTCGGATACATGATAATCTGAGATCTTAAATCACCATTATTTATATTTTCAATCATAACCAAGATATTCTTAACCAGGTTTATCTTTCTTAGGTTCACCAAGAAATCCATAACATACATATCACTTTTCATTAGAGTATATTTATCTTCTTTTCTCTGAATGAGAAAACCATGAACCCATACCTGAAGAATACGAATATTTGTAGAGATATGAATTATTTTTTTAGAGTATTTACCTGTTAAAGACCAAGAAAATATAGAGCCTTTTTCTTGTCAAAATATCATATTTCATCAGGTATCTTGTGTGAGAAAAACTCTACTTCTCCCTCTTATGGAATACTTATCAGATTTGATGCCATGTTATAAGAAATAGAGTATGTATTTCCATAGATCTTGAATGAAAATTTATCTCTTACTCCTACATTAAAAAAACTAACTGACTCATATAATTAAACCAGAAATTCTAGATACACCAGATCCTATGCTCTTGGTTTTGACATACATAAACACTCCCTACTATTCAGCTTGATACTCTTAGAAACAATGGAATCATACTTGGAATAAAACTTTGGATCGAATAAACTTTCTCGGTAGATCTACCACTCAGATATTTCCTTAACTGATGAAATTTCTTTCTAAGAAGAGGCTTCAGCAGACATTCAGAAGTAAGTAAAATTTAAAGATCCAGAACAACTTTAACAACAGAGTCATAGCTTCAGCACGGGAAGGCTTTGAATTCAGTGTGTGACAACTATCGGGGGTCATTTATATAGGCAATTAACGTGATGGTTCAGCTTCTCCGATTGTTCTAATGGTTGAAAGCTTCTTGAGAAGATCTAATAGTTGAGATGATAGCTGAAGAAGTATTTTAATAAATTCTGATATTTTGAGGTTTTTAAGAAAATCATTCGGATTAAAGGAAAAGTGAATCCAAAAATTAAAAAAAAGAATTCCAAAAAGTAAAAGATGATTATGAAAACATAAAAAAGTAAACATACCTTTCTGATTGTTAGGAATATTATTCATAATAAGTAAAATTGTTCTTGAAGAACTTTAGATTCAGAAAAAATGATTACAAAAACTTTAACTATGAAAATTTTCATTAGAATATTTTAACTATGGAAAAAAATGACAAAAAAAAATTAGATTACAAAAAAAAAATTAGATTACAAAAAATTTTAGACTTCAAAAAATATTAGACTACAAAAAAAATTGAAGACTATGATAAATTTTAAACTACGAAAAATTTTAAACTAAATAGAAAATGTACTCGCCCTATAAAAAAAATTTTGTTACTATAAGGATATAGGTTTCAACAAAAAGTTAATATGGAAGATTACCTTACAGTTATCATTCCTAACTTCTATTTTATATATTCAAATATATCAGATGGTAAATATTTTTTGAAAATATTACCAAGTTGATCTTGCGTTCCGATAAATTAGAGAATGATATCTTCTTTTTGTGTGTGATCCCAAAGATAGTGATGCTTATTACCTAGGTGTTTTGCACGAGAGTGATGTGAAGGGTTTTTTTTAAGGTAATGGAACTAGTATTATCACACAATATTTTTGTTTTGGTAAAACTCATACCATAGTCTGTGAGTGTGTGTTGCATCCACAACACATGAGCACTACGACTTCCAGCTACTACATATTCAACTTTAGCAGTGGAAAGTGCTACTGAGTGTTATATTTTTCATGACTAAGAAACTAATGAATCCCCTATGAAATGAAAAGTTCTGGATGTACTTTTTCTATCCATTCTATATCCACAAATGATATCATCTGAAAATATTTTTAAAACAAAATCATTTCCAGGAGTATAAAAGAGTCCTAGATCCATGGTTCCCTTTAAGTAGCAAAAAATCCATTTCACTACCTTTAAATGATATTCCTTAGGATTGGATTCATATCTTGCACATAAGAATAACGAAAACATTATGTTTGGATGACTAGCTGTCAAATAATATAGAATTCCTGTCATACCTCTAAAAGATGTTTGATCTACTGGTTTCCCAGCTTCATCAAGATCAAGTGAATTTGAGGTACCAATGGTAGTATTTATACTCTTGGTTTTGTCATATCCATTCTTTTTAAGAAGATATTTAACGTCATTATGTTGGGATATATAGTTTCATTCTGGTTTTTGAGAAATTTGAAAACCAAGGAAAAATTCTTACTCACCCATCATACTCATTTCAAACTCTGATTTCATTAGATCCACCAAGTATTCAGTTAAATATTGCTGAGTTGAACCAAATATAATGTCATCAACTTAAATTTTAACAACAAAAACATTTTTTTATCTTTAATTATAAAAATTATTAGATCATCATTTCCCTTAACATAATTGTTTTGAAGCAAAAAACTTGTAAGTCTATCATACCAGGATCATGGGGCTTTTTTAAGTCCATATAAATCTTTGGTATGTTTAAAAACATGTTCAGGATGTTTTGTATCTTTAAAACCAGGAGTTTGTTCAAAAAAAACTTCCTCTTGAACATAAACATTAAGGAAATCACATTTAACATTCATTTGAAAAAGTTTGAAATTAAAGAATACTACAAAGGCAAATAGAATATGAATGGATTCAAGTTTAGGTACTAGAGAATAGATTTCATCATAGTTTATTCCTTATTGTTGATTATAGCCATTAGTAACCAATATAGCTTTAATTCTTCCTAGGATTACATTTTCATCACATTTATTTCTGAAGACCCATTTTACTCCAATAACAGAACTTTCCTTAGGTCTTTCAACCAAGTTCCAGACTTTATTCCTTTCGAATTCATTTAGCTCATCTTGCATAGCTTTTATCCAATCATCATCACATAAAGCTTCATCGGTGATTTTTTGTTCTAATTTGGAAAGGAATGCTAGATGTTCTACTTCATTTATTAAGAAACTTCAAGTCCTTGTAGGTTTTTTTACATCACCAATGATACTATCACTGGGATTATTCTTAAGAAATAACTGATTTGGGTTTTGTAAAACCTGTTCATCAACAGATGGTTGGAAGTCTTCTAGGGTAAATTCTTAAGAAACATTTTCTTAGAAATTTTCCTTATCTAAAGGATATTCTATCAAGGGTTAATAATAGGTTTTTGAAAACACATCTAAGGATGTAGGTTGAGGTTATTTAAAAACAAAATGATCAGTTTCATCCAATTTAACATTTACTATTTCTTCAACAGTACAAGTATTTTTATCAAAAACTCTATAAGCCATAGAAGTTGTGGAGTAGGCTACGAAAATTCAGTCATCATATTTTGGTGCGAATTTGTGTAGATTATCTTTAGTATTCAGAATGAATAACTTTAAACCAAAAACATTAAAGTAGGAAAGTCTAGGTTTTTTACCATTCCATAACTCATAATGAGTTTTATTAAGAAAAGGACAAATCAAAACACTATTTATAGTATTGTAAGCAGCACTTACAGCTTTAGCACAAAAATGTTTGGCTACCAAATTTTCACTCAACATGGTTCTCGTTATCTCTTGAAGAATTCTATTTCTTCTTTCAACAACACCATTTTGTTGAGGTGTTCTTAGTGCTGAGAAGTTATGAGTAATGACATTTCTACTACAAAAAAGTTTCAAAATCATAATTTTGAAATTCTCCTCCATGATCACTAAGAATAGTTATCAATGGATTCTTTTTCACATTTTTAACTTCGGCTCTATATCTTTTGAAATAAGAAAAATCATCAGATTTATTTTCTATAAAATAGACCCACGTAAATATAGTTTAATCATTAACTAAGAAAAATAAATAATATTTTCCTCCAATGCTTCCAATTTATGTTGGACCAAAAAGATCCATATGCACTAACTGTAATGAATTAGTTGTTGAGACTTCACCGATTTATTTAAAACTTGATTTATGTTTCCTGCCATATTGACAAGGATCGCAAACTTTTGAAGAATCAAATCTATGCTCCGGTAAATCCTTAACTAGTATTTTCATGGATAGTTTTCATAGGTTACTAAGGTTACGGTGTTCTAACCTTCTATGCCATAACCAATAATGATCTTCCATTACACTGAGAGAAGTTAAATCTTGGATCCTAAGGTCTTCTATGTTTAGTGTGTAAACATACTCTTGCCTATGGGAAAAAGAATAAATTCTTACTTGTAATTGTGTACAAAACACTTTTCATTCCTAAAATTCAAAAGATAACATTCATCACATAATTTAATTATGCTAATAAGGTTGTTATTATGGCCCAAAATAAATAAAACATTTGAGATAAATCTTTTTCTAAGAAGAATAATGTTACATATAACAATAATTTCTCTCTGATCATTATCTCTGAAAGTTACTTTCCCTCCTCTCATCTTGATAATATTTTAAAGAAGTTTTGGTTACCTGTCATTTGTTGGGAACATCCACTATCTATGAACCATGTATTTCTGTTGGTATTATCTTTACTTTATTTAAAACAAGAGTGTTAGACTTTCAGAACCCAAAATTTATTGGATCCAGAAACTTCAGAATTCAAAATTTTTGGAAGCCATATTTTCTTTAAAAAATAAGTTTTATAAAAACCTAAAGACTGAGTTTTGTTTATGGAACAATTTTTTCCCCAATTCCCACCACACTTACACTTAGTGCATAATGGAGCACTTTTAAGAAAAAAATAATTGTTACTAAAAATCGGTTTTGAATGAGTATAACCATATCTAGAATTATTCTTTAGAGGTCTAATTTTGGAATACATTTTATCAAAGTTTTCCTTACCTAAGTTAAAGTTTGAAAAACACATCCTTAAGGGAAATATTTTTGAGTTTATCTTAATAACTGTGTTTTTATCCTAAAATTTTTTGTTTTAGCACTAGAGTTAGGTTCAAAAACATTTTTCTTAGAAATTTCTTTTTCTAGATCCTTAGAAAGTTTATCCTTCTCAGAATTATCATCCTCAAGGGTTTTTGAAATACTTTCAAAATACAGGGTTTTCTTATCATGATCTTTAGAAAGATCTAATATTTCCATTGTAAAAATAGGAATCCTATAATTTTCTTTAACAAGATTTTTCTTGAATTTAGAATTTTCATTCTCAAGGATCTTAACAAACCTATAAACTTATTCGTAAGTAGGTAAAGTATTATCTTTATCAGAAGAAGATTCTTCATCCAAGGATTCATAATATTTACTATCACTCTAATTAGAATTCAAGGATACATTACTTATTGATTCATCATTGTGTACCTCAGCCATTAAACAATTATTTTCTATTGGTAGCTTGGCTAATATACCAAGATTCTTCTAACCATAAGATTTGTAGTCTAGGGATTCTTCAGAAGAGTAACCACCATAAGCACTCTAGGTGTAATTAGTTTTAGAAACATTCTTAGACTTATCCTTGTAGTACTTAATTATTTTCATCCCATAATTATTTTCCCTTATTTCATTTCTTTTAAGCATATGACACTCTGGCCTTATATTCCCTGATCTTTTTCATTCATAAAAAGTGAATTCAGAGTCTTTCTTATCCTATCTTTCCTTATTTTTGTATCTATACTGAAAGTCTTTCTTCCCAACTATCTAGTTCATCCTTATAGAAAGATTATCTAGTTTATTCTCATAATGTTTACTTTTACTTGATTCGGATTGAATAACAGTCCTCTTATATTTGGATCTTGTAACTCTCTCAGGTGTCTTGGATTTCATAGGATTTGAAGTAGTTGTAAAAGAAACACTTCCATTCCCATTATTCTTCTTATTTAGATCTGCATTTCTTTTCATTCTTGTCTCATGTTGAAGAAGAGTTCCAAAAATCTTATCAAGAGTAATCTGTGATACTTTTCTATTCTCATAAATAGCTACCCTCTTTGATTCCCACTCATTAGGCATGATATCTATAATCTTTTCCACAAGTGCCTCATCATATAAACCTTTTTCACCCATATATAGTAGAATATTAACAATGGTCATGAACCTTTGTCGTACCTTACAAACTAGTTCTCCATAAGGAAAGAAAAACCATGATATTCAGCTCTAAGCATAGCTCTTCTAGTTTCGAAAACATTGGAAGTTCCAAAATGAGATACCTACAATTTCTTTCAAATATAATTTTCAGATTCACAAGAAGAAATCTAGATATATATATTCCTGGTCATGGAACACAACAAAGAATTATGTACCTTGTTTTTTAGTTGATATTCTGACTTTCCTTGATTAGTAAAAGTTCTGAATTCTTTATCAGGAATCTTGTAATCTCAAGTAAGCATTACAATGTTTTCCACTCCGGTGTTAATAACGAATGTCTTCATATGATCTCTCTAATATTCATAATCATTCCCATCAAATATAGGTGGTCTAGTAGGATTAATATTGTTAGTCTAACCAACATTCATTCTTGGCATCTCAAAGAAAATATCTTTCCACACTAACTTGTTAGTAATAAAAGGTTTGTGAACTTAGATAAAAATCTTAATCAAGGAAAAATAGAACAATAAAAACTTGAGCAGGAAAACTTATATGTGAATATAAGTATTTTAGAGACCTACTCTGATACCAATTTTTTGATCGAAATAATGATGTAGATTCTCAATATACAAGAGGGGGGTGGATTGTATACTTTAAAAATTCCTTTAGAACCTTTAATGATGGTATAAAACCTTATATTTTTTAATAGAGTTAAACATGGTAAATTCACAAAACCTCTTAGTTCGATAAACTTTATAGATTCCGTAAATATGGTTCTAGAAATGAAACTTATGAAAAGTTTACAAGGACAATGATTCTACCTTAAAGTGTGTAGAATATTACTAATCAGAGTATACAAGTACAAAAAAGTATAAGATGAATATACTTTCCATATTGATCAAAATGCAGCGGAAAAAAAACTTGAAACAATATAAGTAACGAGTAAGAAATATTTTAACCCAAAGAGTATGGTATCCAACAACCTTGGATAAAGGTCCCTTGATTTATACTTTCAAGAAAGTCTATCTTACCCACACCCGGCTAATCCCTTGATAAGAATATCAAAGTCTATCTTTCTATCCCTATAAGCCCTCTAACTTCAAGGTAGTCGACACCTCTATTTTCGTATCCATTGAAGCCCTAGATTGTACACAGGAATAATTGGAGTTTCACTAAGAAATCTAAAAAAGATGTTCAGTACGCACAAAGCATGAGAGTCTCTCTCTAGAAATCACTTCAGCATGTAATCTATAGAGTAGTTGAACAGTGTCTTAGTAAGTGTTGAGCTCAGTAAAATGAGATCATATTTTTAGGTGAATTTCCAATGGTCGGATCCCTCTTCTAAATGTCATATTTTTCCATGAATTTCGGAGTGACCTGTACATGTGTTACTCAAAAAAAAAGGATGGTTAGAAACAGAATGCATGACATTGTTTTATAACTATAAAATGTGCAAGTAAAATAAGGTTTCTCAACCAAATTTATTTTTTGGATTCTATGGAAAAAATAAAATTCAGAGTCTAAGAATATTTAGATTATTTATTTTATGGATATTTGGATTCTATTTTTCAAGGAATTCGGAATCTGAATTTTGTAGACTTTAGAGTCCAAATTTAGAGGAATTCAGAGTCTGAATTCTAAGGATTTCGAAACTTGAATTCTAAATAATTCGGAACCTGAATTCTAAGGAATTCTGAACGTGAATTCTAAGGAATTTGGAACCTGAATTCTAAGGAATTCAGAACCTGAATTTTAAGGAATTAGGAACCTAAATTCTAAGGAATTTGGCCTCTGAATTCTAAAGAATTATGAGTCTAAATTATAAGTAATTCGGAATATGAATTCTATGGAATTCGGAGTCTGAATTATAAGTAATTCGAAGTATAAATTCTAAGAAATTCAGGACCTGAATTTCAGAAAATTTCGGATTCTGAATTTCATAGAATTCGGAGTCTGAATTTCAAAGAAGTTAGAGTCTGAATTTCAGTGAATTCGGAGCCTGAATTTTAAAGAATTCAGATTTTAAATTTGAGAAAATTCAAAGTCTGAATTTTAGAGAATTCAGATTCTAAATTTCCAGGAAATAGGAGTCTGAATTTGGATCCTGAAAATAGAATACTCTATATCTTAGTATTTATAGAATTATGAGGTTTTAAATTTGAAACCAAATTTTTCACTTAGGAACAAAAAGAGTTCGATTTAGAGAGACTAAAATATTAACAATTAAAAACATGTAAGGATAAACTTTCCTTGGGGAAGGAAAATTTCCCTTATTAAGAAACATCTTAGGGAAAATGAAATTTGCCTTAAGATAGGGTGTTTTTGATTTTAAAAACATAAAGGAATGGAAAATTCATAAGGAAACCTTATTTACTCAACATGATATGTAGAGATATGATAGATAGAATAAATTTATTCTCAAAAAAATATATGATGCAATTTTTGGTATTAAAATGAAATTTAAGACATGTTTTTGTATCTAGTATACTAAGACTACAAAACTAATTAGTCATTCAGGATGTGTTTCCTCATATCTTATGCCAATGTAATGGTATCAAGCACTGACTTTGAGTTTCTAGGGTTGAGGTCACTACATTTGGTATTTGATGAAGTTTAGTAGAAACCATGGGAATGTTATTTAGGAAAAAATAGATTATTAAAAATAAAATTATTATATAATTTGAGGATAAGTATAGAAGAACATCCCAAATAAATTATGTTTACGATTATGATATTATCTACACGTAAATTTTTCAATTCATGTTAAGTATTTCACTAGTTTTGGGATAATACATTACATTTCATAATGATATGATCTAAACTAGTGTATTCCCTTATATAGAAATGGATCCTAGAATAAGTAATGTGAACATCACCAATGAACATCATCCAAAGAGTAAGAATTGTAATGTACTTTTTGTTCTTAAGAAAATACTTCGAATGGAACTGGTATCACAACTATTTTCATCATATGAAGACAAAGTATCATGTGTTAATGAGAAAGAGAAATAGTTATCTAAGTATTTTTTCTTTGGAGGGAAACATGATAAGGATAGGATATCTTGGAAAAATATGGATAAAGGTAATAATGGAAGTAATTATTTTCCCATATGTGATACTTATGGAAGGAAACACCTTGGTATATACTTAAAAGGAAAAGGATTTTGCTTTAAGTGTGGAGAAAAAGGCCACAATGTTTAGAATTTTAAGGTAAATAAATAATTTTCTAATGTTCAATGCATCAACTATATGTACATGGGTCACTGTGTGAGTTAATTCCCCAATATCCTAGGGAATATACATCAGAAGAATATAAGGGATCAAAGTAAAGATTATGTTATGACTACTCATGAAGTGGAATGATTAATATATTTGTGTTAATGAATTATTTAATTTGATTACTTTATTAGTGATGTACTAGTTATAAGAATTATGAAAAATATAAAGATTGAACTACAGTATTATTTCATTAAATATTTGAGAGTACAAGTTGAATGGTACAGATTGTAAGAACCAGAACCTTCATTTCATGTTTGGATCTTGATTTCTGGTTGTTTTCTAGGAAAAAGGAAGAAAATAGGATTTTATTAGAACACACCATGTACTTCCATTAACACACTGTGTACCTAGATAGCCGCGTAAAACTACGTTTTAATCATTTAATGGTCGAATACATGGCCTTGTGGTGAAATGGAAGACCCTTTTATGTCGGGGTCAGTTGAGGATACTATATGAAGTGTAGTGTTAATGAACACACCATGTACTTTTATTTTTAATTGATATATCATAGTGAGCTCACGTCTCATGTATGGAAACATATTATTTTCCATGTTTTGGTTATGAGTGCTTTGGAACAATGTATAAAGTTTTATCTCCCAATTCTTTATCCATGCTCTGATCGAGACATCGTCGGTTGCATTAGAATCCCACCGGTGAGTTCTCAAACCCTCTTGATCCATTGCTGATTTTTCCTCTCTTGTGGGTATTCAATGTTGGACTTTTTTCACGATTTTGTAGATATAAGCTGATCAAGGCTGATTCAAGGGTTGAAATTCAATTATATCGATCGTACAAAATTGTGGTAGGTGGTTTGTGCCTTTAGTTGTTTTTCTTTGATTTATATATGCTAAAAGTTCCACATACCCATGTTTTGGGTATTGCTTGATTTGGAATTAAAACTTGTTATTACCTATTATGGTTATGTTGATTAATAAAGGGTTGTTACTTATGCATAAGGTCAGATACCTTGTCTAAGGGACACCCCATGGGTGCTTTTCCCTTGTTTGATTATTTACGGATGTTTGGCCTAGGTTTCCTTTGAGGTGTACCTTGTTTTCAATGACTTGTATGTTTTGGATGAAGGTTGATTTTGTGAAATATTTGTGATGTGCATTGAGAATGTTTATCCATGTAGTAGTTATTGATTACCTGATCTGCTTTGATTTGATATGCTCATTTTTTTTTCAATGGACCGTGAGATCCACGGTCTAGGAAGACTAAGGGGACATCCGGATTTTTTTCATTGATATGATAAGCACGTTATTTATTTTTTCAATAGACCATGAGAGCCTTAGACCAATAATACTGAGAAGAATTCTAGATTATTTACACAGGACCGTGAGATCCTTACAATAGATTATTGACCAAGGGGTTAGACTGTGAGAGCTTTCTCAGAGGGTAGTTATTTAATGAATTTATGATATACTAGACCAAGGGTTTAGACCATGAGATCTTTCTCAATGGTTCGTTGTTTAATGACTTGATGTTATACTGGACCAAGGGGGTTAGACTGTGAAATCCTTCCCAGAGGTACGTTTGTGAATAATTGAATGATTATGATGAGTCTACAAGGACAAATCACAAGATTGGATTCAGTCTTTATTGATTATTTAGATGGTCTTCTAAGATATTTGTTTTGTTACCTTACATGAGGGATATAGAGTTTAGGCTAGATCCTAGGGTTACATGATATAATGGATGAATAATAAATGTTAAATTAATGTAATTGAAAACTGTAGGACTATTTACTTTTGATTACATCCTAGTTTATTGATTTATTTTTTCATATTACCTGATATATATATATATATATGTCCACTGACAGTTAGGCCTAGATATTTTGGTAGCTGCCTACTAGGATTCATCTAACAGCCTATTTGGGTCATGCTTTTGGACCCATGAAAAATATGTGATTTCAAGTATAGATAAGAGAAGGTACCCTTCTTCATCAGGTACTTGATTAGTGATGGAGCTGGAGAGCATGAGGCCAAGACGAAGCTTGTGATGCTGTTAGAGTATACGTGTTATTTAATTATATTGGATTGTATTTTATTTCAATCATTGTGACCTGTTTTGGATGCTTTCTTAGAAACATATGACATGTGTCATTTATATATATATATATACATGTTCCATTTGTTTTATTACTATTATTTTTCTGTAGTTTACTTTTGTTGTAAGGTAGTACTGCTTCCTCTATTGTTTTATTCTTAATTCCGTTGTGTATACTCTTCCCCTAAGGGAATAGTTTCCACATTATCAGACCTTGTACCTTGTTTCTATTTGATAGCCATTGTCATTTGAGAAAATGAACTTGAGGTCATGTGACCAACCAGTTTGGGGCACCTTTGGGAGTCACTCTAATCTGGGATGTTACAAAGTGGTATCAGAGCAGGTTTTATTTTCTGATTTGTCTTACTGTTTGACGACATTAGGATGGTGTAGGAAGGAAATCGAGTTTGGTAATTATATGTGACCAGAAGTAGCTACCCCATGTATAGGGAAAATCCAAATTACTACAAATTGAATTTTATTTTTTTGATTTTAAACTATTACAGTTGATTCTATTTCACCATTGGGTGATGCATTTGTTTTGTGCTATTAGTATTGATATCGTTGTTGTTCTATTTTCTTACAACCTAATTATGGTGTTCCATCTCATGCATCATATACCAACTTTTTATAAATCATATTCCATGCATTCTTTTTATTTCATTTACAGAGAACTAATGATTGCATATTGTTGTGATATACATTGTGCTAAATATTTATGTTTTGTGATAGATTTCATTATAGAATTACTTACAATTTTGATAGGGTATTGGTATATGTAAAGTTTCATTTGGATGGATTCCATGATTTGGTCCTTATGGTGTTATGGGCCCTCTTGGATATGAATTTGGTGGATCATGTTTGAACTTCAGTTGAATTCTGTTAACATATGATATGAATAAGGATGTAAAACATTAATTTTATCGGAGTATGGGATCTCATGGATTGGAACATGTCATACCTTGGAAAAATTTTAAGATTTTGGGGGTTCTGAAGAAGTTTCAGAGGCTTAATATTATAAAACCCCAGAAAACACGGTGTTTGATGTTATGAACACATGCCACATATTCTTATGTTCTATAAGAAATAACTTTTTTTAAGTACATGTCTCCATGTAGTTGTTGACCACATGACTGGTTGTGTGATTAGAGTCATGGGGTTGGTATACTTTTGGTAGCACACTCTGTGTACTAGAAGTACACGTCGTGTTGAATCGATCGTGTATTTGACCGGGTGACTAACGACATGGGTGGATGGAACATCTATTGTACACATTGTTTCTAGAGTGTTCATGTCGTGTAGTGTTACCAGTAGAACCCATGTAGTTCTAGCCATGTAGAAGTACCTGGGTAGGAGGGAATATTTATGTACACACTATTTATGAGGAGAAACATGTCGTGTGTATGGGGTGTTACATGACCATGTTGGCAGAGTGATATGCTCATGTTAAGGCTTAAGGGAACACACTGTGATGTGGTTCTACATGTTTTGTAACCCTATTTTGTAAAACATAATGTTTTATTTCACCTGTTTTGTTCTTTCTATTCTGAGTTGCATTTTTCTTTAATCTTGTACTAAGGTGTGCACTTGACCTTGCAGAGTCATGACACCAACACGTCCTTTGGTTGTACGCCATGTATGGGGTGATGATCATACATGAGAAATAGTAGATCATGGAATACCAGAAAATACTCTTGTCATTCGCATATTGGCACCATATGTTATATCAGAAGATGGTGGTGATTCAAAATTCATTTATGGATTTTTGATGATGATGTTGACCTTTCAGGGAGATCCACATCCTGCCTCAACAAGGGAGGAGTTGACACAGGTGTTCTAGAATTATAACCCTCTCACTTTTTCAGGGGATGGAGAACCATAGGCTACAGAATCATGGTTGGAGTCCATGCTTTTTTATATTTGATCCTTTAGAGACACATCCAAAGACGATGGTGAATCTTGAGACATACATGATATGTGATTCCTCCAAGAGATGGTGGGATGTAGTTTCACAGCTGGTACGTCATCTTGATATGGCTTGGAAAGAGTTTCATAGGAACTTTTATGATTACTTATACCCTAAGATGTTGAGGGCTGACTAAGCCTGGGAATTCATGAATTTGGAGTAGGACGCTCTTTCAGTGATGGATTACTCTTCCTTCTTTACAGAGCTTCAGTTATTCACACCTGTTCTGGGGGTGATGAGTTATCACTGGTTAAGCGATTTGAGGATGGTCTTAGGAAAGACATCTGATCACAGTTGAATGTTTTCAGGTTGACTTTAGTTACTTCTGTAGTAAACTAGGCGCTTTTTACTAATCACAATCGGAGGGAGTTTGGAGTTGTGAACCAGGGAATTTTATCATCCATGGATAGTACTCCTTCGACTGATAACAGAAATTGTCGTAGGGAGACCTTTCATGATGATTCTAGTAGCAGGAATGTATCTTTAGGTACCCATGTGAGGTGCCACCAGTGTAAGAAGAGTGGGAACATGATTCCATAGTTCCTGAGAGACCCAGTTGAGTGACAATATTATGGCATGATGGGTCATCTTTAGTGTTTTATAGGATGTTCTTACCAGAAGGTAGTGAGAGTGTAAGGACCCAACCCCAGTTACCCGGAGCCGGTGCCTTATTTGATTACGTTGGCATACATACAAGGAATATGAATCTCAAAGGACCAAGTATTTTAGTATATTTTCGAAACATGATATACAAATAAGTTTAACATTGCATCATGAAGGGAAATACAACACTAATTTATTCCACTAGCAACATCATGTCTCCTTGAGTATGCTTACAAGTCATTTATAATTTACTTCATCATGTCTTGAGAAAAATGAAATATAAGAAAGGGGTGATCCCAAATGATCAGTAAAAGTAAGCAATATAGTAGAATATATTATAAACATAAGACATGGTGCATAATTAAAAACACATGCCATTAATAATTAACTTGCACACATTATCGTAGAAATATGAGTTGAGTAAATAATGCCAAAATGAAACATAATAATGGGTATTCTACTAGTATAATAACCACATGAACTTTCAATTACTAGATTCATAATTAGGGAAGTTCATATTCCGGACATTCTGAAACATTTTTCAAGTCCTCGGCCAAGACGTCTAATGATTAAATCCTCGACCAAAATCCTTATAACACATTGGGAAAGGCCTCGACTAATTATACGTCTATTTGTCTCATGAGACATACCGATGAATTGAGGTGCTATAAAGGGCCCCACCCATCACATAATAAGTCAAATCCATTCCTTATATGAGCGGGGATAAACATAAACAACATATACATTCATATTTAAACTATCATATGAAATGTAACTATCTTTCTCCAATCATTAAACATAAAACACTAACCATTCCGAGTAATATGGTGAATTGTTTTTGGATAGATCATACACAATAGAGTTATTCATAGCCTATTAAATAAAATATGATAGATGAATTCATAAATTATTAAACCCAACAATACATAAGAATCCACAAGAGTGTAGAATCAAACTAAAATACTCTTATAAATTCATTAAGCAATCTTGAGATAAATACTCTTTTATTTTAAAAAGAAGAGTTCTTTTGGAAAATCTTTTTATAAAACCAGAAGTGAAGTAAGAGAGTATTTTCATAATAAAATGAGTGTTTTTAGAAAGATAATTGTTTCCAAAAAAGACACATTATAGAGTTCCCTTGAAAATATATATGAATTTGAGAAATTCCCTTGAATCAGACTTATATTTTGGAAACAGTTTTGAAAGATTATTTTAAAACATGTAACAATCCATAAAATAGGGAATGTTTCTGGTTTTTGTACATATATAAAATATTCACATAGAATATATGATGATTACATAACAATATATAAGAATTTCATTGAGTTAATTAGACAATGAAAGTAACCTGAATGAAAATGGAAGTTCGGGTGGAAACCCCTTACCTTTACTCCGAACATGTTCTTCTCTTGTACATAAGCTCCAAGAATATGAAATTATACATATTAATAAATTATTTCAGAACCTATTAGTTATTTATTTAGTTTATCATAATTCTAGTTAGTTCATTTATGTCTTTATTGATAAGTTATTGTAATGAATTTTGTCGTTACGGAGTGTTCGTTTCCTTTATTTTCATATTCGGTTCACTTTTTTTAAGTAATGAAGTGGAATGGATGTAAATCTCCAGAATTGAAATTAAATATTATTTATGAACATCCATAATTGTTAATGGAAATTTCAATCATTTGGTTACATAGAATGCAGATCAATCATTAGATGACAATCACTTTGATTATTTGGTGGTATTTGGATTATTTTGAACTAGTTTTCTCACATAAATTAATAATATGTACATATACTAGTTACGGAAAATTAATTACGTTTTAATACATATATTATAGTCTGTTTCAACCATCAATATGGTTTCATGACCAGTAATGGAGGACATATTGAAGAATGAAACTTTTTCATCCATGAAGGTTATAAATTGGAACCTCATGGACGTTGATTTCGTTTATAAAAATACAAGGGAGGCAGTAAGAATATTGATGATGGTTCTTCCATTAACATGATATAAATACAGTATATAGATGATACTATAGTTATAATGGTCATTTGGAGAGAGGATTTGGGGAGAGGATAACAAAAGAAGATAAATTCAAATGAAACTAAATGAAAAAAGAAAGGTACTTTACCTCTTGAAATAACTTCCTCGAGAACCTCCTTAAGGGAAGGGATTTTGGTCTTCTAAAAAGACCAAGAGCTTCCTGATAGTGGGTAATAACTATGGAAAGGTATTTGGGAAGAACTTTGAGGAGCTTTAAGTCTTAGAGGATTGAAGAGAAGAGGGAGTGGTGAAGGGTTTTTATAGTGGAGGAGAGGGGTAAATTTTGAATATTTAATTAATTATTTTATTATTTCCCTCAAGACAACCAATGGTGTTGTTTCATACGACCCATTATAGTGATAAGTGCATGTGAGTTCGAACGAAGTGGTCTTACATCACTTATGATGTCATAAATAGTATATTTAACTGATAATTTGTATATATGGTATCTTATCGTATTTCACTGTTCATTAGAAATTCTAGAATTTTAGAAAAATCCCAAAAATTTACCCCTACCATTTTTCAACATATAGAATTAAAAAATGAAATCCATTTTTTGAAATTAATTTTCTATATATTATTAATTTAATTTTTAAATAAAGTCATAGTTAATTCGAAAAAAAAATTAAAGGTGCAATTAGTTTTATATCACATTGAAAAATTAATTAAGATCTCATTATCTTATTTCCTTAATAAAATAAAATAATATTATTATTTACTATTCATAAGGGTCATATTACTATTCATATTACTATTCATAAGGGTATGTTACTATTCACAAAAAAATCATGTTTGTTTTATCAGACTCCAAATGACTTACTGATCCCAACTCTAGATGACTGTTTTTTGAATTCAAAACATAGAAGAGGAGAAGAGGAGTTTAACTTATGGATTATAAAATGCACTCAATATTTATTTTCAAAACCTTGGGGTGTTACATTCTTCCCCCTTCAGGAATTTCACCCTCAAAATTTAATTTTACAATCTAGGACAAAAACATGTGGGGGTACTTTTCCTTCAATGATTTCTCCAGTTCCCATGTTACCTCTTCATACATATGGTTTTGTCGTAGTACCTTGTCTAGATGAGTAGTCTTGTGGCATAGAAAAATTTCCCTACGATACAAAAATTTCATCGGCTGCTCTTCATAGGAATGATCATCCTCTAACTATACCACCTCTGAATAGAGTACATGTGAAGGGTCTGGTATGTACTTCCTTAAGAGGGATACATGAAAGACATCACGTACTTTCGACATGGTAGGTGGATGTGCCAGTCGATAGGCCACAGTTCAAACTCTATCAAGGATCTCGAAGGGGCCGATATACCTGGGACATAGATTTCCTTTAATCCCAAACCTCATGAACTTTTTACCTAGAGATATGCGTAGAAATACTTATTCTCCAACTTTGAACTCAAGTTCGCATCGATGATTATCTGCAAAACTATTTTTTCAAATTTGGGCTGCCTTGATATGTTGTTGAATGGTTTTCACCTTCTCCACCATTTCTTCAACCAATTTAGATCCTAGAAGATTTCCCTCATCAACATAATCCCAAAATGCTGATGTTCTACACCTTTTCCCATAAAGGGATTCATATGGTGTCATTTGGATACTTGAGTGGAAACTGTTGTTGTAAGAGAATTCAACCAGTGGAAGATGTTGGTCCAATCCTCCCTTTAATTCCATAGAACATGCCCTCAACATGTCTTCTATTGTCTGAATAGTTCACTCAGATTGGCCATCAGTTAGAGGGTGATAGGTCGTACTGAATTTCAGTTCAGTGCTTAGAGCATATTGGAGACTTTCCCGGAACTTTGAGGTGAATGTAGGATCACATTCGGATAAAATATAGAGTGGTACTCCATGTAGCCTTAATACTTCTTTGAGGTCAATCTGTGCAAGTTGATTCAATGAGAAGTCTTCTCGAATCATGATAAAGTGAGTTGTCTTTGTAATACGATCCACAACGACCCATATAGCATTGTTTCCTTTATATTTCCTTGGAAGTACAGTGAAAAAGTCCATGGTAATGGTCTCAAAATTCAATGATGGTATGGGTAGTGGTTGCATCATCCCCTTAGACTTTTTCGTCTCATCCTTCACTTATTGACATACCAGGAACATTGATGTCTATTCAGCAATCTCCCTTTTCATATTTCCCCACCAAATGTTTTCTTAGAGGTCATGATACATCATTGTGCTACCAGATTGTATATAGAAATTAGATCTATAAGAATCATCCAATAGTTCCTTCTTTATCTTAGGAATAGCAGGAACACAAAGCCTCTTCTCGAATTTCAAAATGCCACCTTCATATGCGAAGTCAGACAACTTCCCATCATTTATTGCTTTAATTTTCTTTTGAAACTCCTCATCATCAGCTTGAGAACATTTTATCCTATCTAGTAAAGAAGGATGGGTAACCATTTGAAAAGGTTGTAATGTGTTACCTTCCTTGATAATTACCATATCCAACATTACTAGATACAAGAACATAGGATCCCTTTCAACTCTCATTTTTTTCATAATTCCATGGTCCTTTCTACTCAAAGAATCTGCTACCATATTTTCTTTCCCTATGTGATAGTGTATTGTGAAATCATAGTCTTTAAGTAGCTCAATCCATCTCCTTTGTCTCATGTTGATTTCTTTCTGTGAGAATATATATTTCAAACTCTTAAGATCTATATATATCTCAAATTTTTCTCCATAGAGGTAATGTCTCCAAATCTTCAAGGAAAATAGTATTGCTGCTAACTTCGGATCATGGGTTGGATAATTTTTTTCATGAATTTTTAGCTACCTAGATGCATAGTCAATCACTCGATCATTCTGCATAAGGACACAACCACGTCCTTTCTTTAATGCATCAATATAGATAACAAACCCATCATTCCCCGATGGTAGAGTTAGGATTGGAGAATTTACTAAACTCCTCTTCAATTCTTCAAAACATTCTTCACATTTCTTTGTCCATACGAACATAACCCCTTTTCATGTGATCTTGGTCATTTGGTTGGCTAAACGGGTGATGTTTTGATAGAAATACTGATAATAACCTACTAAACCAATAAAACTACGTAGCTTAGTTATGTTCATTAGAGTATTCCACTCTTGAACATCCTTTTTCTTTGCAGGATCAACAGATATTCCATCATTAGAGATAATGTGGCCCAGAAAGGAAACTGATTGGATCCAGAAATCACAATTTCCAAACATCCCATATAATTCATTTCTTCTCAGAGTCTTCAAAATAGTGTGCAAGTGAAATTCATGTTCTTCATAGATTTTAGAGTACATCAGGATATCATCAATAAACACCACCACAAATTCATCAAGGTATTCCTTGAAAACTCTATTCATCAAATCCGTGAAAATAGATGGTGCATTAGTTAGTCCAAAAGTCATTACAATAAACTCGTAATGCTCGTACCTAATTCAGAATACTGTTTTTGGAATGTCATTTTTCGTCACAATTAACGGATGATATCCAGATCAAAGACCAATCTTCATAAAATATTTGGCTCCATGAATTTGATTAAATAGATCATCAATTCGTGGTAGAGGATACTTATAATTTATTGTAACAACATTTATTTCCCTGTAATCAATGTACAACCTCATAGACCCATCATTTTTCTTAACTAAAAGAACAGGGGATCCCCATGGAGAAATGCTAGGGTGAGTAAATCATTTATCACTAAATTCCTCTAGTTGTTTCTTTAGATCCACTATCTCGATAGTGACCATTCTATAAGGGATCTTTGATATGGGCCTTGAACTAGGAATTAAGTCAATGGAAAACTCAATTTCTTGCTCTGGAGGATGTCGAGGTAAATCCTCTGGAAATACATCAATATATTCTTGCACAAAAGGTACATATTCTATTTGAACATTATTTTCCTCACCCATAGTTATTTCACTCTATTCCTCCCCAATATTTGTATTTATTTGAGCTAATGGTGCTGGATCTAGATAAGAATCAAGTGGTGACATTTCTACTCTAAAGATAATGTACTCCTTATCATCATCGAAAATTGTAACCTCCTTCATCTTATAATAAATTTTTACATCATGATCTGAAATCCAATCCATATCAAGGATTATATCAAATTTAATCATGGGTATGAAAATGAGATCAGCAGATAAAGAACATTCATATGAACTAATGGGAACTGGTTCACAAAACTTTGTTGCAATGATACTTCCCTTAGATGTTTTGACTGACAACTCCCTTGTTAAATCAAATTGTAAATATCCAATTTTCGTAGAAAACTGGGAAGATATTAAACAATGTGATGATCTAGACTCAAATAAAGCAGTGGCTATGTTTTATGAAATGATTAAAGTACATGCCACCCTATTATTTGGAACTTCAACCTCTGCAGTTGTGATCACATAAGATTTTCCATGCTCCCTTGGCCTTTTTTGTTGCATATTTCTTTGATGATTTGGATAATCATTAGAATAGTGTCCCATATCCCAAAAATTATAGCATTGAACATAAATGGATTCTTTCTTCCCCTTGAAATCACTAGCAAGATAGCCTTTTTGACCACATTTGCAGCATACTTCTTTTCCCTTTAAGCACACACCAGGGTGTTTCCTTACACAATTATTAGAGGGTGGAAATTAAAATCTTCCCTGCTTCCCCATTTCCTTATTTCCTTTCCCAATGCTTTCAGTAAACCTATTATTTTCTTACTATCTCTTAAAGTCATAAGACTTAGAGAATTATTTTTCTGTCTTGATAGCACCTGAAACTATATCCTCATATGATGAAAAAGTTTGGGAAACCAGTGCCCGCCGGAGGAATGGCTTCAAGCCATTGAAGAATCGATCAATTTTTCTCCTTGGATTTCGTATGAATTCCACAACATGTCTTGCTAACCTTGTGAAGTTAGCTTCATACTTTTCAACATTGTCATCTTCCTTCTACCTCAGATTCAAGAATTGTCCCTCCATATCTGCTCTCTATTCGTGAGGAAAGTGTTTCTCAAGGAATATTTCTTTTAAATCTCTCCATTATATCTCTTCTATTTATTCCTCCTCTTTTGTGTTTTGGATTAATGAACATCACTGATCTGCATCTCTTGATAGCTGATAAACTTCCATGATGACCTTCTCTCTTTCATTACATTCCCAAGAAAGAAATATCATCTCGAGGGAACTTATCCACTAGTCATTTACCAATGGGTTTGTAGTCCCAATGAATGATGGAGGTTATTGTCGCATAAAGTGATCTATCATATCTCCTCCACGTGGTGGATCCAGAATCTTCATACGGGTAAGGTTATTATTCATAACCTGAGTAAGTTGTCCCAGTAAGGTTATGAGTTTCTTAGCACTAGTCACAGCACCAGATCCAACATCATAATCTTGCATCGAAGGAAAATCCCTACACAGGACATGTGCATTCGTGCAGTTTCCATTCCTTCCACTAGGTGCCATTTCTAGATAATGGCGTACACTAGATTAGGTTATGAATCATACTTCATAATATTAACTTAACAAAATACTTTTCAAAAATTGAAATCCTAGGCATGGTTAATCCCGTAATCACAAAAATAGTTTCTTTGAGGAAAATTTTACATTTAAATACCTCATAATGTCTTGTAAATAAAATGTGAATTATCTTAAGAATATCCCCTAGGAGTTTTGTAACCAAGAGTGAAGAAAGGCACGTTGTCGTTCACCAGTTCCCATTCGAGTCAAGCTCAAATTGGTGTTTTCGGGTTTTACCCCTAGATACATATGTGCTAGAGCCACCTCTACCTGCTCGTTTCTAGACAGGGATGTATTACTTGAAATATCCACATAATCAATTCCATACCAAAATACCAGGACGTTCATGTATGTTTATCCTCAAAAATATCTTAGGGAATCTTCCCTGATCCACGTTTTCTAGATCTAGTTTCCATGTTTTCTACTAAACTTCCTCTGATACCAACTGAAAGGACTTGACCCCAGTTTCCTGGAGCCAATGCCTTATTTGATTATGTTGGCATACATACAAGGAATAAGAATCCCGAAGGGCCAATAAGTTTAGTAGAATTTAGAAACAAGATACATAAATATGTTTAACATTTCCTCATGAATGGAAATACAACACTAATTTATTCCACTAGCAGCATCATGTCTCCTAAATTATGCTTGGAAGTCATTCATAATTTTCTTCTTCATGTCCTCAGAAAAATGAAACATAATAAAGGGGTGATCTCAAATGCTCAGTAAGAATAAGAAATACAGTGGAAGATATCATAAAAATAATACATGGGGCATAATTGAAAACACATGCCTTTAATAATAAACATACACACATTATGGTAGGAATATGAGCTGAGTAAATAATGCCATAAGGAAACATAATCAGGGGTATTCTACAAGTAGAATAACCACATGAACATTAAATTACTAGCTTCATAATGAGGGAAGTTCATATTCTGGATATTCTGAAACATTTTGTTAAGGCCTCGGCCTAGACGTCTAATGATTAAGGCCTCAGCCAAAATCCATATAACAAACTGGGAAAGGCCTCGGCCAATTCCACATCTATTTGTCTCATGAGACCCACTGATGCATATAGGTGTTATAGAAGGCCCCAACCATCACATAATAAGTCCAATTCATTCTTCATATGAGTGGGAATAAACATAAAAAACATATACATTCATATTGTAACTATCATATGAAATTTAACTATCTTTCCCCAATCATTAAACATAAAACACTAACCATTCCGAGTAATATAGTGAATGATTTTAGGATAGATCGTCCAAAAAATAGTTGTTCATAACCCTTTAAATCAAATATGGTAGATAAATTCATAAATGATTAATCCTAATAATACATAAGAATCAACAAGAGATTTGAATCAAACAAAAATACTCTTATAAATTCATTAAGCAATCTTGTGATAAATACTCTTTTATTTTAAAAAAAAGAGTTCTTTTGGAAAATATTTGTATAAAAACATAAGTTAAGTAAGATAGTATTTTCATAATGAAGTGAGAATTTTTTGAAAGATAATGGTTTCCAAAAAAGATAGATTATAGAGTGTCCTTGAAAATAGATATGAATTTGAGAAATTCCCTTGAATTGGGCATGTATTTTTGAAACAGTCTTGAAAGTTTCCTTTAAAACATGTTACAATCCATAAAATAAGGAATGATTATGGTTGGTGTACATATATAGAATACTAACACAGAATTTATGAGTATTTTATAACAATATAGAATAATTTAAAAGAGGTTATTAGACAATGAATGTAAACAGAATGAAAATGGAAGTTCGGGTGGAAAACCCTTACCTTAACATCGAACGTGTTCCGCTCTTGTACATAATCTCATCGAATATGAAATTATACTTATTAATAAATTATTTCAGAACCTATTATTCATGTATATATTTTATCATAATTCTAGTTAGTTCATTTATGTCTTTATTGATAAGTTATTTTATTGAATCTCGTCATTCTAGAGTGTTCGTTTCCTTTATTTTCATATTTGGTTCACTTGTATTAAGTAATGAAGTGGAATGGATGTAAATCCCCAGAATTGAAATTAAATATTATTTATGAATATCCATAATTGTTAATAGACATTTCTATCATTTGGTTACATGGAATGAGGATGAATCATTAGATGAAAATCACTTTGATTATTTGGTTGTATTTGGATTATTATGAACTACTTTTGTCATATAAATTAATAATATGTAAATATACTAGTTTTTTAATATTAGTTATGTTGTAATACATATATTATAGTCTGGTTTAACCATCAATATAGTTTAATGACCAGTAATGAAGGACATATTGAAGAACAAAACTTCATCATTCATAAAGGTTATAAATTGGAACCTCAGGGACATTGATTTCGTTTATAAAAATAAAAGTGAGGGAGTAAGAATATTGATGATGGTCCTTCCCTTAACATGATATAAATCCAGTATATAGATGATACTGAAGTTATCATGGTCATTTGGACAAAGGAGGTGAGGAGAGGATAACAAAAGAAGAAAAATTCAAATGAAACTAAAAGAAAAAGAAAGGTGTTTTACCTCATGAAATAACTTCCTCAAGAACCTCCTTTAGGGAAGGGATTTTAGTCTTTTGGAAAAACCAAGAGCTTCCTGGTAGTGGGGAGTAACTAGGGAAGGGTATATGGTCAGAACATTGAGGAGCTTCAAGTCTTATAGGAGTGAAGAGAAGAGGGAGTGGTTAGGGGTTTTTATAGTGGAGGAGAGGGATAAATTTTGAATATTTAATTCAATATTTTATTACTTCTCTCAAGACAATCAATATTGTTGTTTCATGTTACCAATAATAGTAATAAGTTCATGTGAGTTCAAAAAAATTGGCCTTACATCACTTATGATGTCATAAAATGTGTATTTAATTGATAATTTTTATATACTGTATTTTATCATATTTCACTATTCATAAAAAATTCTAGAATTTACGAAAATTATCAAAAATTTACCCCTACCATTTTTCAATGTGTAGAATTCAGAAATGAACTCCATTTTTAGAAATTAATTTTCTATATATTATTAATTTGGTTTTTAAATAAAGTCATAGTTAATTCAAAAAAAACAATTTTAAAGGTCCAATTAGTTTTATATCACGTTGAAAAATTAATTAAGACCTCATTATCTTTTTTCCTTAAGAAAATAAAATATTATTATAATTTACTATTCATAAGGGTCATATTACTATTCATATTACTATTCATAAGGGTATGTTACTATTCACCAAAAAAAATCAAGTTTGTTCTATCAGACTCCAAATGACTTATTGATCATAACTCTAGATGACCGTTTTTTGAAATTCAAAATATAGAACAGGAAAAGTGTTGATTAAATTCTAGATTATAAAATGCTCTCAAAATTTATTTTCAAAACCTTAGGTTGTTACGGGGAAGGGATCTACTACGACTCCATTTATAAGAGATAGACCACCAGTTCCTCATCAGTCAGGGAACTAGAGTTTGTCAGGCCATACTGGCCGAAGAGGTATTCGTGGCCTTGGTAGCCAGACAATAGGTTTTCAGTGGCAGTAGGGTGGATCAACATAGGTTATCCAGGTAGGGTCACAGGACCACGGTATGGGTCAAAAATTTGCGATGGAGCAGACCCAATAAGAGCAGGATCCTAAACCCTTAATGGTTAGAGGTACGATTCTAATTTACTTGGTTTTATGTTTTTTTTTATATAGGGTATTCCAATATTTTTATATCTGTTACCATTGTAGAGATCCTTGGGCTCTGTATTTTTACCTCTGATGAGGTTATGATGCTAGAAACTCTGTTGGTGATTATAACGGCTAGTGTACGTTGGTGCGAGGAGTTACATCTTAAGTTTGGTGGGTGTCACTTATTATGGGACCCCTATGTATTAGAGATGATAGGATTAGATTCCATTCTTGGAATGAACTAGTTGGTCTCCTTTTAGTCCTTTATTTACTGTTATCTCTATAGGGTAAGTTTCACATCACCATAGGGAAGATATTTTCTACACAAGGGTGAATGGGATGTCTGGGTGAGCAGATATAGTCATGAGCATCATGGTTTGGGGGGAAATACAGCTGAGAGAGTTAGTTTATATTTGGATGACCTAGGGACTTCACTGATGTTCCATCGGTGGATCGTTTGAGAGATGACTTTCCAGATGACTTTTCTGGTTTACCTCTGAATATAGAGGTTAATTTCTATATTGAGGTTGTGTCATGAGCTGCACCGGTGTCCATTCCTCCTTATAGGATGGATACACCATAATTACAGTAGATCAAGAAGAAGTTAGAGGAGTTGCAGGAAAAGGGTTTCATCCGACCCAATTCTTCTACCTGGGGATCTCCTGTCCTTTTTGCAAAGAAGGTGGACGGTAACCTCAAACTTTGTGTGGATTATTGGAAGCCGAACCAGTTGATGGTCAAAAACTGATATCCCTTGTCAAGGATTGATTATCTCTTTGATCATATTCTAGGAGCTTGGGTGTTCTCAAAGATTGAATTTAGATTCGGTTATCATCAGTTGCATGTTAGACCATCATATATACCTCTTAAAGCCTTTTGGAGTAGGTATGGTCTATACGAGTATTTGGTTATGTCGTTCGGTCTCACAAACACACCGGTAGTTTTATGGAACTGATGAACTAAGTGTTCCGTGCTTACTTGGATTCTCTTGTGGTTGTCTTAATGGATGATATCTTGGTGTACTCTCACACATGACATGACCATTCCATCCATATTGAGATCATATTGAGTACATCGAGAGAGAATTAGTTATATGATAATCTCCCAAAGTTTCACTTTTTGATGGACAAGATTCATTTATTGGGTCATGTCATCTTAGAGACATGAGTATCAGTAGACCCATAGAAGGTGAGAGTGGTAGTTTCCTTGGAGAATCTGATGAATGTATTTGAGGTATGCCGTTTTCTAGGGCTAGATGGTTACTACAGATGCTTTATTTAGTACTTTTCATGCTTAGTAGTGCCACTGAATGGCCTGACTAAGAAGTGTGTGAAGTACTTGTGGATAGATTCTTGCAATTCATCCTTTTGGATCTAAAAGAGAGGTTGTCATCAACACCAATACTGATTTTTCCAGAATAGGAAAAGAATTACACCATTTACTGTGATGCATTAGGCATTGAGCTGGGATTAGTGCTTATGTAGGGGGGAGGAGTTTTTGTGTAAGGGTATTGGTAGTTCAGGCTACATGAGAGGAACTACCTGATGCATGATCTCACATTAGCCGTAGTTGTGCATTCATTGCACTATTAGAGACATAGTCTACTGGGAGAGTATTTTGTGGTAAATACTGACCACAAAATCCTCAAGTATATCTTTACTCAATGAGATCTTAATTTGAGATAGCGTAGATAGGTTGAGTACCTTCAGACTTTTAATTTTGAACTTACCAACTTTCCTAGGTAAGGCAACACAATGGATGATGCATTGAGCAGGATAACTCGGATACATGTATTTCAGGAAGACAGTAGTGAGTGGTATCTTATGGATCTGTTCTTTGATATGCATTTAGAGGTGCACGACAAACAGGAGTAGACATTTTTTTCTTCTATAGTTGTTGCATCTGCTCTATTGGATCGAGTGTGAATGAGGCAAGTTTCATATTTCGAAGGCCTAGTCCAATGGGAGAGTGTGTTAGGCGAGGAACCTACACTTGGGTGGACCATAGTCGAGGATGTGTTTTTTCATTTTCATGGTCACATATGGGTGTTATAAGACATATGCGAAGAGCTATTGCATGATTTTAGTGCCCCAGTATGGGCAGTTCATCCTGGTGTCTCCAAGATGTATCAATATATACATCGTCAATATTGGTGGCCAGACAAGACGAGGGATATAGCTGGTTTTTTATGAGATGTTCCACCTGTCATTAGGTGAAGGCAGAGTATCAGTGACTGGAAGGGATATTACAGTAGTTAACTATTCCTGAGTGAAGGTGGAATGATGTCATAATGGATTTCATGAGGATTTTACAAAGGTCTCCATAAGGAAATGATGTTTTATGTTTTTTTATTGACAAACTAACAAAGGATTAACATTTCCTATCGATTAAGGAAACCTTCATTGTTGATGAGCTTCGAAGATTTTAAATCTAAGAGATAGTACGTTTTCATTGGGATCTGCACTCTATTGTTTTAGACAAGGATGCCCAGTTTACTTCTCATGTCTAGAAGGGACTACATTGGTCGTTGGGTATGTAGGTAGTTCTGAGTATAGCTTATCATCCCCATATGGATGGTCAGTTCGAGCACACAATTATAGTTTGGAGGGAATACTTCGAGCATGCGTCCTACATTTCAGGGTCTCTTGGGAGAGACACATACCTGTGGCAGAGTTTTCCTACAATAATAGTTTTCAAGTAATTATTAATGTTGAACCTTGTGAGTATTTGTATGGTAGACAATGATGGTGACCCCTATGTTGGATGGAGGTAGGAGAGGCAGCTATGTTGGGTCTTCATCTTGTCTAAGAGACCACTGAGTAGGTGGAGTTGATTTGGAAGAGGATGGATATTATACAATCTCTCTCGAAATATTATGCTGATCAACTAAGATGACCTCTAGAGTTTGCTGTTGGAGATCAGGTTTTCCTACATGTCACACTGAGGTTGGGAAATAGGAAGATTATGAGATAGGGGAAGATTTCACCAAGATAGGTTAGGTCATTTGAGGTTTTGGAAAGATTCGGTCCAGTTTCCTATCGGTTGAAATTACCTCAAAGGTATCGGGATATGCACAAAGAAATTCATGTTTCTCTTCTACAAAGTTACTTTTCAAACCCATATCATCATTTTTAACCTGAGGAGTTTGAGTTTTATGTGGATGCATCCTTTGAGGAGCACCCAATTCAGATTGTGGATCATAGCACGAAGGTTCTTCATGTATGGTATATTCCCATGGTACGGGTGTTATGGAATCATGAGAGAGTGAAGGAAGAGACTTGGGAGAGGGAGGCTGATGTGTGATCGTAGTGTCTTGATCTGTTCATATATTCTTTTTCACCACCCTTGAAAGGGAAATTTGAGGATGAATTTCACTAAGGGGGAAGTTTGTAAGAAACCTGATCTTCATTTCAGGTGTGGATCATGATTTTGGGTTGTTGTTTAGTAAAAGGAAGAAAAGATGATTTTCTGAGTACACATCGTGTACCTAACTTATTGTGTACAGTCATGTTTTGACCATATAATGGTTGAATACATGGCCATGTAGTTACTTGGAAGACCTATATAAGTTAGGGGAGGTTGAGGCTACTACACGACATGTAGAGTTAATGAACACACCATTTAGTCTTCTTTTTAATTGATATATTAGACTGGGGTCATGTCTCAGGTCCGGAAACACCTTCTTCTTTCTTTGTGTTTTACAAGAGCTCTATGGAATGATGGACGAAGTTTGATCTCTATATTCTTTATCCAAGCTCTGATCAAGACACCATCCGGTGTGTTGGAATCCCACCAGAAATTTCTAAAACCCTTTCAAGACATTATTCCTAATTCATTCTCTCTTGTGGGTTATTAAAGGTCAGGAATTTTTTACCTTTTTGTAGATATACATCGATCTAGGCTGATTCAATGGCCGATGTTCAAGTATGTCGATCGTATGACATCGAGGTAGGTGGTTTGTGCCTTTAGTTGTTTTTCTTTTGTTTATATATAATAAAAGTGCCACATACCCATATTTTTGGTGTTACTTAATTTTAAATTAAACATTATCAGTACTTTTTATGGTTTGGATGATTAATTAGTAAGGTTATATACCTTGTCTAAGGGACACGCCATGGGTGTGTTTCCCTTATTTGATTATTTATGGTTGTTTAGTCTAGGTTTCCTTTGAGGCGTAGATAGTTTTTCATGCCTTGTTTGTTTAGGATGAAGATTTATTTTTTTGAAATGCATGTGATGTGCATTGAAAATGTTTAGCCATATAATAGTTATAGATTACATGAGCTTCTTTGATATGATATGTGCGTTGTTTTTTCAATGGACTATGAGAGACTTGGACCAAGAAGATTGATGGGACCTCTATACCTTTTATTTGATATGATATGCATGCTATTTATTTTTCTAATGGTCTGTGAGAGCCTTATGCTTGGAAACAATTAAGGGGATTCCATATTATTTATATAGGACCATAAGATCCTTGGTGTAGACGATTGGCTAATGGGTTATACAATGAGAGATTTACTAGAGGTTCGTTATTAAATGAATTGATGATATACTTGACCATGGGGTTAGACCATGAGAGATTTCCCATAGGGTCATTATTTGATGACTTGATGCTATGCTATACCAAGGGGGTTAAACTGTGAGAACATTTCGAGAGGGTTGTTTATGAATAATTGAATTATTTTGAGGATTATTCCAAGCCAAAGCAAGATCTTGGATTCGGTCTTACTTGACTGTTTAGATAGTCTTATGAGATATCTGTTTTGTTACCTTACACGGGGGATATAGAGAGCTTCAGCTAGATCCTAGGGTTACATGATTAATTGGATGAATAATAAATGTTAAATGAATGAAATTGAAAACTATAAGATTGTTTACTTTTGAGAACGTCCTAGTTTATTTCTTCATTCTTGAATATTACCTTTTATATCTATATTTAATGAAAGTTATGCATTAATCTTTTGGTGGTTTCCTACTATGATTCATATCACACCCTGTTTGGGTTCTACTTTTTGACCCAAGAAGATTATATGATTGCAGGTATAGATAAGGGAAAGTACCAATCTTCATCGGGTACTTGATTGGTGTTGGAGATGGAGAGCATAGGACTAAGCTGAGGATTGCGATGTTATTGGAGTTTACATGTTATTTCCTTGTATTTGATTATATTGTATTTCCATATTTGTGACCTTTTTTGGATAATTTCCTAGACACATATGACATGAATAATTTATATATATATTCTCCAGTGGTTTTATTACTATCATTCTTCCATTTTCTACTTCTGTTGTATGGTATTACTTCTTTCTCTATTGTTTTATTCTAAATTCCGATGTGTATACAATGCCAATGAGGGAATTTTTTTCTAATTATCAGACCTTGACCCTCACTTCTAGTCAGAATCATCTGGTATTTGGATAAATACTCTTGGCGTCATGTGACCAACCGGGTTTGGGAAACCTTTGGGCATCACCGGGATGCGGGAGGTTACATAGATAACCAATGAAAATGATTCCGTGATAAGATTAACTTCATGAAAAACATAATATTGAGGTAAATAAAACCCTTAATATGTTTCTAATGTTGAGATGATGATGGTTGGATAATGAGTTGACTGATATGGATAAATTATATTGGATATTACTAACCACCTTGAAACTGATTAATGATTTATTGGAAAAGTGGTTATGTTATCATTGAAAAATTCTACAACATTTTGTATTTAATGAATATATTCAATAAAATATATTTTATATAAGGAATAAGTAAAAATGTATGTTTTAAATAATGTTTTATGGTAATTCAAGTTATTTACATGTTTTAAGATAATATGTGATAAAGGTATTCACGTGTTTGGAACAATAATATTAAGTTCCACTTTATTTTTTCTGCGGGAATATAATGTTCATTTTGTAAACATTAATATAAATTTGTTCACACATATTTTAGACAAGATTTAAATTTAACTATATATATAATGGATTAAGTATAAATTCAAGTGTTATTGGATAACTTTCTCTAACAATTTTGTTTTAAATAAAGATAGGTGGAATATCTTGTTACTGTTTTATAGATTATTTGATCTGTTAACGAGTAATCAGGCATGAAAGTTAATTTTGGGATATCCATTTCATAGAGTAAGGCATAAATTGGAAATTTATTGAAGCAAAACAAAAGTTAAAATTGATCTTATAAAATAGAAATGTATCTTGTAGGTGTATTTCCTTATATTCTTTAAGAGTGAAATAATTTCTCAACTCTAAGAAAAAGGGTATAGAAAAAAAATGTTATCCAAATACCATCATTTTTATTAAATCGATGGCCTTTTAAATCATAAATGATTTATGGATTTGAGGCCCTAAACATTGCATTGACCATTCAGTTGTTCTTGATGAATGACCTCAATCACTCTCAATGAATATTTACATTTTTCCTCCATGTCTATATCTTCACTTTCACCAATGTTCTCCTATTTAGAAACCTAGTTATATACTATTTCAAATGAGCTTTGTGCATCCCATTCTATATTATTAATAGGAAATTTTATTAACTATTTTAAGATGTGGGTTTTTTGAAAATGGTATTTTCAAATTTCAAACACTTGATTACCAAGATAATTTTTAAATTGTGAGGAAATAATTTATTTACGGTATGGAAAATGTAACAACGTGAAATTTTAAAATATGAACATCATATTCAATAGAGTGTATGACATAAAACAATAAGTGTAGAATAGAATATAAAAACCCAAGAATTTATGATATATTTAAAATTTTAAATAAATTATCTCTATTTTATAGCCTAAAATGAACTCAATACTAAGTTATCTTTTATTACATGCAGTATTGAGTTTCTTCTATAGATTTCACTACATGAAAAACCAGGTTTTACCAAATAACAATATACTATTAATATTAGTATTTAATATTATAGATATATCCTACATGATAAATTAGAGGCTATAAATATGATTAACTATATCAATAAAATATATGGTTTAATTAATTGGTTTCTAATTAATTATAAATGAATATAAAAACCAATTGAATATAAAGGAAATATTTTGATGATTCAAAATAACTTTATCCTAATAAATTAAATATATTTCTAATATTGAATCATACTAATGAAATTTTTATATTATATATTCAATAAAAAAATTTACATTCATCCAATATATTTTATAGGCAAAATATAAGAATAAATCCAATTTTATGCATAAAAATTTTTATTTGTCTAATGTCAATTTTAAAACCTTTTAATGAAGATATTGTTTTAAAACTAAATTTTGAAACTTTTATAAATTTTATTTGAAAAAATAAACCACATTTTTTAAATTTTAATGTCAACATTATATTAGGTTTAATTTTTATGTTTTCCTAACAAGTTTCATTTTTTGATGAGTGGTGAAAAATATTGAATTTTAATTGAAAACTGACTTCTCAACTAAATAATTTATAATATTAATTTATAATTTAAATTGGTTTTAAAGTAACATTAAATAAATTTTTTATTATATTAAAATTATTATTTTTTACTTTAATCATATATATTTTAAATTTAGATATAAAAACTGAGTAAACCTTTGAACATTTTCACTTGAAAAAACTCACTTTTGCGTCCAATCTATGGGATAAATTTTAAATTAATCTTTCCCAATTATGTGATTTAAATTTATAAAATAGATTAAATATTTTTAATTAAAATAATTTCTAATTTATAATATGTTCAGATTAATTTTTTATGGAAATTCTTAGTGAAAGAAGTTAAAATTAATTTCAGCAATTAAGAGAAAAACAAGTTTACTAAGGGTCTAAACATTAAACTTAAGAGTCCAAATAACATATAAACTTGTACAAAACCCATTTTATGAACATATTTCAACATTATACCTTTTATTAAAGAGATTATTACATTATTTTATCCACTTGATATGGAAAAAACTTGTTTTTAATTCCCTCTTTAAAAAACATGTTTTCTACTCACTCGGCTTATAAAAGGCCATCCACTACCCCCCTTCTTTACACCTATCAAACCACTTTTTTCCATAATTTCAAAATTCACTCCCAAAATTAACTACACTCATCCTATATTTCTTATCTTGAGCAGAAATAAAACTTATAAGGGAATTAGTGATAACCTAAGGAGGGTACTCAAAAAAAGAGTTAATGATCTTCTAAAAGAATTTTTATTTTAATTCCTTCTCTACCTCATTAAATTATTTTTATATCATGATTATATAATAAACCTAGTATATTAAATATAATAATATTTTTTATGTTAATTTTATGACCTATAACCTCACACACTTCTATCAAATGGGATACACAATCACCAGTCCTTTTTACGGTGGACTATCACATCACCAACTGATGTTGTATGTTCATCCATTACCACCTCTCAATGTTTAGAATGATGATGGAAATAATATTTATATATGATATTTATGATATCTATTTTTTATTTATGCTTTTTTAATTGTTATAAAATATATACATTCATACTTTCCATTTTTTGGGAATACGATAACAACATTCGTGTGTATGGTGGACTACCACCTCGCGAAGAAATATGATTAGTTCTCAATTTACATGGGATGTATTAAGTATGTATTTAATAAAAATATGATATATATAAAATAAAATGATATGGTAATTATAATATATATATATATATTTTTTATTTTATTTTATTTCTTTTAATATGATAATTAAATGGAAACAACATTTCTGTGTATGTACAACATACTGTCTCCATGAATGGTATATTCCATTTTGTAAAAAACCCTATATTTATGAAGGTATAGGTCATTTGTTTTTCAATTTAAACCCTTGTATTAATCTTAGTTAACATGAATTATGGCCTAAAGAGGGTCCCAGGATCATATCGGTCTTGTTAGTAGCTGGAGTTTTGTAAAATGGGAATAAATATTAGGCCGTACAGTATGTATAAATAATGTTTCCAGGCCCACACATTTTCAATTAAATGTGTAGGGTTAAATAGAGGTGTAGTAAGAGATAAAAGTTTTTTTCTAAAACCATGATACTCTAGGTTCTCTATAATTAAAAAATGTAGACATTTGACAATGGGATTTCACACAGTTTTTGCACATTTTGGGAAACCATGTGACTTAATAATATGGGTTTAATACTTAAGTAGTCTGTTTAGCACAGGTTGAACACGATTTAGGAAACTCTATAGCTTAACTATGCACCCCTTATTTTTATGGTGAAATTACATTTTTCAACTAATTAAATCTATTTACACATTATTATTTCCTCCGTATTTTCTCTAATGGATGTTTTTAGTTTTCTTCTCCTGTATATTCCTAAACCTCTCAATCTAGGAATTGAGGTAACTTACACATTTAGACTCCAAATTAGGATCAGTTGGAAGCATTATATTTGCCTTAGTAGGATATAAAATCCTCTCCCTTCCCATTCAAGTTTATCTTTGGATTTGTTTCACTACTTAGGTGAAAACTCATTTTCCCCATTTTCAGGGCGTTTGACTATTTCTTATATTTCTTCTGACTGACTTCTAATAAGAGGCTTCCACCATATGAGGAGTCATCAACAGCCCTGTTGTAGGTGGTCTAATTGTTTTCCCTATGAGTTTTTTTGTTTCATATATTTTTCCATTGTGTCACACATCATGATTTGTCATATTTCACATTTTATTTAGTTCTATATATTTAATTTATCTATACACCTTGATATACACCTATTAATACTTGTTTTGGGATTATAGAATGTTTTCTTTTGTTATGGAAAACCCATGGGTGTTACAAATTGAATTTACCACATTAGTTAATTGCTTAAATATTTATAGCACCTCTTAAGTGTTTATATTGGCCTAAAAATTGATTTCCCTCTATTATATAAATGTTATGTGAACCCAAGAGCCTTCTAAGTGTTTATACTTACTTATAAAATAAATTATCCCAGTATGTAATTTCCCCATTAATAATGACACCTTCTAAATTACTCTTTGAGCCTTATAAAATGTAATTTACATGTTTTAGCAGAGGAAATTAATTTGATTATATGGGGTGGATTATCCATACTGGTTTGATTTTTTAAAAATGAATTAAATGGATTAATTGAAATGGTTTATAAATGGTAGTAAGGAAATTTCATTTGTTTATTCTTAATTAAATGATCCTTGTGAATTATAATGCCGTCATGGAATTGAACTTGAATAATGAGATATATAAGAAGTAATTCCTCATGTAATATTTAATAAACTGATTAATCATTGATATAGGATGTGATACGATGGTAAGGGGTTTTTTTATCATGATAGTGTCACACTTAATTACATTGGGTGTTGAGAAAGAAGTCTCCCACCACTAACACTAGTTGGATGGTGGTCTTGGTGTGCCACCTCCCTTGTTTTGAGTGTTTAAATGATGTCACACTCAAAAAATAGAGTGATGAGCATGAAATATCTCACTCATTATAAAATTTAGGGAATTTACCCTCTTTCTTGAGCTTATAGTCTTGTTAGATTGGTTATGGATGTTTGAGTTATGCCCTAATTCATCAAGCAACTAGTATTCTAGGTATATTTCACTTACATTTATATGTACTTGGTGCATATAGGTGGATAAAATATATAACTGAACAATATATATAGTGACTAATCATACTTCCATTAGGACCATGATTTAAAGTAGGTAGAGCTTCCATGTCTCCATTAGGAACCTGAGTGGGTGGTTATTTATTTATTCGGGCTTGTTAATTAATTACCTATGCTTTTAAAAAATTTAGCAATGAGCACCACTTAGATTACTTATAGACATTTTTGGTGGTGGCCTAATTAAATTATATATCACACCCTACTCTAGATTCTTTTGGTACCCAATTAGATTATTTCTCTATGTGAATTAATAATTGAAATCTCCCTTCTATTGAGTTTTGATATGCTTTACCATTAAATGGATCATCCAAGCAAAGGACAGAGCATATGCTCGAGATGGTAGTGGAATTGTTTTTTCCTTTTTGTGATTTTTTTATATCATGATTGTACATAAATATCTCGCGTTAAACTTTTTTATATTATCATTCCATGAATATATGTATATAACACTGCCTAGTGGCTTTTGATTATCATTCAATTGTTCATTTATCTAATTCTATACTACTTATTTATTATGTCTATTTATATATATACTTCCACAATTTCATGTTTATAGTAGTATATTCTAGGAAACTCTAATTTGAGGGTATATTATCCAAAATTTAACACATTTTCACCCTCGCTTCTATTCAGCAGCCTCTGGTGTACGAGGAGGCACGCTTGAGGTCATGTGACCCATCGGCACAGGGCATGGGTTAAGTGCATCTCGGGTTGGGACGTTACACATTTCTTACCAATAAATATTATGGACTAAACTATATACATATATAATGAATATATATGATATTTATATAATGTTATTCTATGTATAATCCATGATCTAAGTAAGATGAACAAAAAAATATCATGTCAAATAATACTAAAAAACACGGTAATTAACACTCAAAATAATGAAAATAATCAAATATTATAAATGAATGGGTAAGAAAATGTTATAAGAGTATCATATATGATATCATAAAAATAATATGTTTCTATAATAAGTTAATAACATATTTAAAATCATTACATATGAGTTTAAAGCATGTATGATCAAAAGGAATTGTACAGTAAGGGATTTCATCTCAATTTCATTTTATTGATTCATATTGTAATGTTATGCACCTAATTACTTATATATGGTGTATATACAACCCCTTGACATGTAATATAATTAATTCATCATTATTCATGGTATTTTAGCTTTCAATTTGAATTATTTAATCTAATATGTTTTTAATTAAAAGATATCAAGCGATAAAGAAATTTATAACTCAATTCCTTTTCATTGGATTATATTACTTCCCCATTGTCGTTAATATTATAATATAATGTTTATAATGAATTTTTACTACCTATTTTTGTATTTAAAATAATTTTATGTGTATTTAAATTTGATAAAAATAATGTATTCATTGATTAATTCTCATATCAATGCTATGATCATTTTAAGGGTTTATTTTACAATTTCATTCTAATAGATATTATTTGTTCTTGAATTTCAGTTAAAGGAAATTATATTATCATTTATTAATAAACCATTTAATTTTATTATCCTCTAGTTATCTATGATATTTTTCAAGTATTATTAACATTTTCTACTATTTGGTACTTAAGATGTTTTAGAAAATGTTTTCAAAAAAATGTAACTTAATTTATCTATTCATTCGGAAATATGTTTTCTTCCAAAACCATGATTTCTTAAAATATTATAAAAAATTATTTAAAAATTTAAAAATGATTTATAAAATGAAATTTATCTTATTTAATATTATTCATTTAAAAAAATTATTTTCAAATAATTCTTTTTTCAAAATCTTTTTCAAAATAAAAGAATATTTTCCTCAAGAATATTTATTAGGATATTTTTATGGTATTTCTATTCATAAATAATAAAAACCATTTATTTTTACTCTAATGGGTGTGTGTTGTATTGAAACCATCCTTATTCTTTCTATGTATGGTTTATGATCATTTTTACTATAGATGTGCTATTTTGATACGATTCCCTTTACTCTAGATGGTCTATGATTATGTTTATTGATTGGGAAAAGTATTTAAATTTCACATATTAGTTTTATTTTGAATGTTTATGTAAATTATGTATCACCCCATTCATATAAGAAATGAAATGGATTTTTTATGTGATGGATGGGTCCTGTTATAGACCCTCAATGCATCAGTAGGTTTCATAACATAAACTATATATGGTTTTCCCCATGGCCTTTCCTATTTGTTAAATTCTTGGAATGAATCCTTAATAGTATTAGATTATTGGAATGAAGCCTTGGTAGTATTGTATGTTCTCACATTGGCTTCAATAGTAAGTTTTAGATATCCATCATTATACATTATATCATTTTGAATTCAGTTGTGGATAATCCATGTGGTTATTTTATTAGTTAGAATATCCATGATTATATTTCCTTCCCATGATATTATTTATATGGAATTATTTTATCATCATTTATTCCTTACATATTATATGAAATTTATTAGTTAAATGACTTGTGTTTTAGTTATTTACCTTTCCATATTTATTATTCTCATAAATTAATTATTATTTCTATTATACATAACACTTACTGAGCATTTTAGCTTGCTATTATTTTGTTTCCTTTACCTAAGATTCCATAATTTTTACTATAGCTAATATGTAAGGATATATTTGATTTAATATTTTTATTATTAAAAAAATTATAATTTTGTGTATTCAAATTTAATATAAGACTCATGTATGTATCTATTTTACTGAGACTAATAAACTGATATGTCCTTCAGGATGTGTTTCCTCGTATCTTATTCCAATGTAATAGTAGAAAGATGGCTCTGGGTTTCTTGGTTTGGGTCACTACAGTTTCACTACAAAACATTGATCAAGTGAGTGGTATTGTTCCTTAGAACTTTCTCTTTATAATCCGAAATACCCACAAGTTATTCCCCATAAGAGAGATAGTTCTCTAGGGGAATAAACTCTAAGTTTGGTACTAGTGAAGGATTATGTATATACTTCCTTAGTAGAGATAAATGGACCACATCGTGAACTTGAGGGAAGTTCGTTGGAATCTCAAAATGATAAAATAATGTTCATACTTGACCAAGAATTTAAAAGAGGAAAATATAACTAGTTATCAATATTTCCTTATTCCCAAATCTCATATCCTAATTCCATGGAGAAATTCACAGAAACACCTTATCAACAACATATAAATATAGATCTCATAGGTAATTGTCATCATAATGTTTTTTTAGACTTTGTGATTACCTTATGTGTTGTAGAATGGGTTTACCATATCTTCTACTCCTTCATCTATTTTAGGTCCCAATATATTTATTTCTCTAACTTCATCCCAGCAGGTTGTAGTTCTATACTTCTTTTCATTGAGTGTTTCATAAGGATCCGTCTAATTTCTTTAGTGAAACCAATTATTGTATGAAAACTCAACTACATTAAGGTATACATACAAACAACCAATGAAATCCATACAAAAAGATATTATAATTTCTTCTATGGTTAGAATTGTTCTATCAGATTGAACATATGTATGAGGATGATTTATCATGCAAAAACTTAACTCTATATCCATATCCTATTGAATACTTCACATGAACATTGAGGTAAACCTTGTATCCCAATGAGCTATAACATAATATGGTTCTCCATGAAGCCTTACCACTTTCATAATGGATATTTGGGTAAGCTGATACATAGAGAAATTTTCTCTAAAGGAAATGGATTATAATGAATTTTTTTGGTGATTGTCTACATGCTAAATTTAATTATATCCTTTATATTTTTTAGGAGTCCAAGTTCAAAATCCAAGGTGATGTATTTACATTTCCATTCTATTATAATTAATGGTTGTAAAATCCCATTAGACATTTTATTATCATCTTGAACTTTATAAAATTCCAATAATTGAGATACATACTTAGTAATATCCCTATTCATGTATTTTCACAAGAAATAATCTTTGAAATCACAATAAATCTTCAAGCTTCCAGGATGAAAAGATAATGAAAAAACTATGATCTTACTCTAATAGATCCTTCTTCAAATCTAGTTTTGATAGAATATATACACGGTTCCTAAATGTTATCATTCCATTATAATCAAAGTTAAAATTAGGAATATTTCTATCCATATTCTATAGATGTACATATTCCTTATACGCCTCTTTAATATTCATGTGGATTGATGGTTGAACCTAAATTGGAGGAAGATAAGATTTCTCCCCTACCCTAAATATCTCGAGATCCATTATACTAAAATATAAAAATATTATATATTTTTTAATTCTCATTATGGATAATATAGAATGATCCTTTCGACTCCAAGCATCATCCACCTTGTTTTATTTCCCATGGTGGAAATTTTTGAGATTCTATAATATTTAATTAGTTCCAACTACCTTTTTTTTAAACATATTCAACTTTTTATAGGTGAATATATAATTTAGGTATTTTTGTTAAGTATATATATATATAACTTGTAACACCCTGAGATTTTGTGAATTATTCTTAAGAAAATAAATTTAATCTTTTCAATATTTTTTATTACACACAACAATGATTTTATTCAGTGTTATACATAACACAAAGTTTAAATAGTGATACACACAACATCAAGTTTAATCGCAACATAACATATTATTAATATATTCTTATTTAATATGATAGTTGTCATATATCCAATAGAGTGGTGTTTTTATTAGAATTTACTAAAACATGAATATATATAGTTTAAATATGTATATAAAATTAATTCTTTGGTAAAAAATTAATTTTAAATGAAAATGAAAACCATTTAAAAATAAAGGAAATGTTTTTATTGATAAAATATTTTTAACTCAACAAATGTGTTCATCATCAATAAATTAAAAAAATTAATTTTAGTTAATGATTTTAATTAAATGTATGTATTATATATTCAATCAAATGTTTAACATTAATATTATATTTTTTCTAGATAATAGATAATAATATAACCAATATTTCAATTAAAACTTGTATTTTTCTAAAAAAATAAGTTTTTTGTCTTTGGCGTACTTATTATAAATAAAATTTTTTGAATTTTTTAGAAACATTATTTGAAAAAATAATTTAAATTTTTGAAATATTCATGTAAAAATATCTTAGGGTAAATTTTTTATAATTTTATAAGAAACTAATCAATTAATAATGAAAATATTTTTATTTTATTAATATTTTTCATTTATTTTAATGAATTTAAAATCATAAAAATTAATTTATGATAATTTTAAAATGAAAAATTTATTCAATTATATATTTATTAATTGAATTTAGTTCCTTGTAATAAATTTAAAAATAAAATTTTATATAATTTTTTTAAAACTGTTGAATATTTTCTCTTTGAAAACCAACTTTCTCATCGTATATGCAGGATTTATTTTAAATTAAATTTTGAAACTTATAAAAATTGAATTTGGTAAAATGGATTATATATTAGTAATAAAAACAATTTATATTAGCAAATAAAATAAATTGGATTTTTTACAATAATGAATAGTAGAAATAGTAAATATTATTTACCATATTTAAGTTATGAATGGGTTTACCATGGGTTAAAATAAACAGATAAGGGATAAAAGTGGCCCAAAACATTTCCAACACACATTGGATAGAATTATTAAGAATTTATATATTATATGTTCTAGAATGATTCATTTGGTAGCCTTATGACATGATAAAAATAGTGGTACACATTTTTCATTTCAAAAAATTACAAGTGTGACAGTCACCTCACTTATTAAAGGACACATATTCTCCTCTACACTTCACACATAAAACCAAATTTTAGACCAATCCCTAAAAAATATTTAATTTACTAATACCTTCCAAGAATCCATAATTTTTTCATAAATCCAATCTAATAATCCTTTTAGGGAAAACCAAAAAAGTTATTCGACGAAGAGGTAACACCCCTAGCAAACATTTTTTTTAATTTCTTCCTTCCACTACATAAATTTTAAAAAAACATGATTATATAATAAAATTAGTATCCTACATATATTTTTTTTAATGTTACGATCATGAAGAAAAAATATCTCCATATCCATCAAATGGGTTATAAAATCACCATTCGTGTGTATAGAAGACTACCGCCTCTTAAACCAATGGCAATCGTTTCTCCATCAAAACCACTAAAAAATAGATATAATGATGGATTTATTGCATATATATGATATTAATGACATTATTATTCTTTTTTAATCATGATATCATATTTTCCTTCATATTTTCCACTTTATGGGATTTCGATAATGTCATTTGTATGTACGGGAGACTACCGCCTCACGAAGTGTTGTGATTCCTTATTCACATATGCTTTATATGGAAGGAAATAAGTACAGATATAAATAATAATATTGGATATATATGAAATATAAATAATTATATAATTTTAATATATTATTTACCTTTATTTATTTCAATCCTTCAAGAAATGAAAACAGTATTTGTGTCTATGTGCGGTTTGTCGTGTCCATGAACGGTGTGTTTCATTTTCTATATATAACTTTTATGGAATATGCTAAATAAATATAATATGAATAAATATGATATTTATAACATGTTTTATATTATTTATATTATGTAACCTTGATCAATTTAATAGGATCAAAAAAATTACAAATCAAAACAAAGATGAAAAACAAATAAATTATTGCTCGAAATGTGAATTTAACAAAAAAATTATTAATAAAAGGGTAATAAAAAGACATAAGTAAATATAATATGGTATAAAATATAATATTGTTTTTATTTAATATTTATATATTAAACTTATATTTATTATACAAGAGGTTCAAATGTGTATGAAGGAATTCAAAACATACTGTAAGGGATTTATAGTCTCTCTTTTATTTTTGAGAGACCTAAGAAAATTCACTACTAATTTATTTTTTGAGTTGTATATACTGAATCTTTGACATGTTATATCATGAATATTATTATTTTCATGATATTTAATGTTTGATTTTATGTTATTTTTTATTGGGGATTATGATTAAAAATATCACTAAAAAGGCATGGGATTTTTCATCTCACTTTTATATTCGTAAGGTACATTCTTTATGAGCCACCTTTTATCATATATGGTGTATATACTTTCAATGAATGTATTTTATATTTATAACCATTAAAATAATGTGAATTTTGATATCTATTTGAGTATCTCACTTTCCTAGGGTTTACTATTCAAAATATACCCAAGCGGTAAGGGATTTATGTCTAGATATTCCTTCTTTAAGTAATATGTAATGTTATGAACCTATCTTCTTTAATGATGTGTATATAAATACCCTATTACAATTAATGTCATGAATTTATTTATTTTCATAATATATTTTTTATTTAATATTATTATATCATGGGGATTATGATTCAATGTTACCAAAGTGGTATAAGATATATGATATAATCTCATATATACCAGGACTGGTTATGATTATGTCTCTAAAAAAATCTTATAATCCATCTCTCAATAAATTAATGAAATTAATAATCCTTTGCTAATGTAATGAGAATACATTTTCACCCCTCATTTACCCTCTTTATGTACCCAAGATATCTAAATAATATTTTTAAGAAAAAATACCTTTATTTCTCTCTTCGGTCGAAAAACGTATTTCTTCTAAAACAATGTTTTCTAAAAATCGGTCAAAAAATGATTTTAAAATTATTCAGAAGATTTATTAAATAAATTTTTACCCATGATTTAATTTCTTCAAAAAAATCAAAGGAATCTTCATATTATTTTCTAAACACATAATTTTTGGATTTTACCAAAATTGAGAAAGGAATATTTGTTTTCACATATATGATATGAATGGAATTTCTAGCTATTCTAAACATTATTTTCTTTGATTATTCATTTATTATTATTCAAATTTATTTTCAAATAAATAATTTTGAAAATATTTATGTTTTAAAAAAGTTTTTTTCAAAGTGAATTTTTTATTTTCTTCAGGAAATGTGTTAAATGATTTTAAAAGCTTCCTTTTTAAGTTTTCGAAGAATATTTTCAATGAAAAGGACATCCAAAATATTTTTTAATGTTCAGTTCTAAAAATTTATTTTAAAATAAATTTTATTTACCTCAAGAAATGTTACATGATATCTTTCAAAATCATTTCCAGTATTATATGATGTTCTTTTATGTTACTTACAATTTAAGAAGGGCGTGGTCCAAGGATACCATTATTATACTTTCGTTGTATGGTTTATGTTTATGATACAAATATATTTATGAAAACCATTTCTGTTACATGTTTTATACCATGATAAAATGATTATGAAACCCAGTTATTTTTCCATTAGTTATGATTTGATAAAATTAAGAAATGATTATGGGACCTGTTTTTTCCCATAGGTAATATTATGATGATAATTTTATGAAACCCATTTATTTCCATGGGTTCTTATATGATGAATATTTTATGATATTTTGGCACATGTATTTAATATTTTAATCATGTGAGGGGTGTGGTATATATCTCCCTCTAATGGATTGGGTAAATATCGATGTTTTATGGGTTCAAAGGGGAAATAAGAGGTTATACTAATCCCAAAATAGGATATATTGGAGGTCATCCTAAGACCAGAAGAGGATATATTGGAGGTTACCCTAATCCCTAAGTCGGTACACTAGTGGTTATACAAAGCCTAACATGTTATGATTGTCTGGGTGTGTATCCTTGAAATAATATTGTCTATGCATATGTGTATGATAAAAATCTATGTCTTATGACCATTTTATACTCTCATACCTCATGTTATTTGATTCAATTATGATTCATGTCTTATATACTGCCAATATTTATTCCTTGACTCATGCTTATGATCTGTAATATCTATGGTATGCATTTCATTCTTCATTCTCATGTTCTCATGCTCATATTCAGATATTATATTGATATCTCCCTTGTTTACCCTTACGGGTCATTTGAGATAACCCTTTCACATGTTTCCTTTCACCATGATAATAAGAAAGGTATTAAGTATGGTATGCCGAAGAAGTTTTCTTGTTATGAAGAACATAGTGAGAGATTATGTATCTCTCTTATGTAATCATTGTTTTATGTTTCCATGTTTCTAAAGGCATTATACCTTTATGATCCTTAGGTGTGTGCTTTTGTAATGTCATTAATATTAATCTAAAAAGATGTAATATCTATGTATAAATATCATATTTCTCTATAATTAGTTTCAAAGGATAATTTTAGTTAACTTTTGGAAACTATTATGATAAAACATTATTGATATCCCAAGAGATATTTTTTATGATATGTTTTGGGATATGTTGAAGGATGAGTCTAAGGATGAGTCGATGTATAGAAAAATGTCCTGGAATTTTGGTAAATAAAGGAGTGAGTGGTTTATAATCAATTATATCCATGTATGAAAACTATAAGTGGACATGGATCTGAAATAAAGGTACCTAGGTGTAATCACTCTGAGAAGGGTTCCTTGATATGGAATTGATCATCACTCAGTGTATGTGAAAGGGCCTTGTTAGACACATGTTTTTAAACTCTCAGGCGATATTATTAAGAAATTCACAAAATCTTTACAAACCATCATAGAGTATTTCCATAGATAATGACCATGAATGACCATTTTAATTCAATGGTGTCATATATTTAAAAGAATGTGTCTTGATTTAGACATATTATAAGTAATTTATCATAATTATTTGGTTCCCCACTGTGATTATTTTTACTCAAACTATTATTTTCGGTTTTGGTCAGTGGAAAGAACTAGAAGAACTAGATTAACATTAATTATGGTAGAAAATGTGTTGATTAGAAACAAAATGGGGTGATTACAAGATTAAATGATATTATGATAATTCCTAATCAGTTACAATGATATATGATTAAGAACATGAATCTCAACTAACTTTTGGAAACTCTGGAGAAGAGAAGGATAAAGTTATTTGATAGCTTAGGTAGTGGATACTATGTAAGAATAAAGAATTGGTTTTCTATATGTCAAGAATTTGGTAATAATCACTCAATGTAATATCTCAAATAGATGAAATGTTTTTTCGAGTGTGAAAATAAGGACACAGATCACGTAATTTTTTAGGGAAAATGAAAAGTTCAGTTAACACAATAGATGGGAATATTTGTCTCACTAAGGTATTATAAAAAGATGAATGTTTTAAATTTGAAAATTATGGAAATTATGTAAATCAATTTCCAAGAGAAAAAGATCATGAATATAATTAGAAAGGTGGTATGAGTAATGGTTTTACTACTGATGATGAAGATACCATGAATAACATAAAAAAGGTATGAGCAATACTACTAGTATTTTTTATGTTAAACATGGGAATCATGATTACATTGAGGTTAAGGAATGTTAATGCAAGATTTTTATTTCATATAATAGGAAATATTTATTAAGGAATAAGGTAATGAAGTATATTTAATGGTTTAATAATGAGTTGGAAATATTTAAGTATTTAGGTATTGGAATTCAAGAATTATGAAAAATTTAAGGATTTCTCATTATACATTTTTCCTTAAGGGTTTAAAATAATTTTTTGAATGGTGATTATGACCTATAAAAGAGATTTAATTGAAAAAGTTATATGTACTTAAAACAAATTATTATGGGACATATAAATATTAATATGTTCCTGATAATGTGACAATGATGTTGAGAGAAATATATTATTGATATGGATTAACTAAATTCAATACTAATGATTACCTTAAAACTGATTAATGATGTATTGAAAAATTGGTGAGGACTCAGCAAGTGCATCCAAGAGACATGAGTTCAAAACCGAGCGAAGACATATTTCTGGGTGTTGTAGTAGTACTGTAGTAGTATTGTAGTAGGTAATGTTCGGTACTGGATCAGTTGGAACTATTCATCATTTTGGGATTTTGGGCCACTTGTTTTGTACTTGGGTCCTTTAAGACCTTCGGGCCACCCATGGCCTTTGCGTGTGTAAGGATTTTAGGCCACCTCAAGGCTTTTGGGCCACCTCAAGGACTTCGGGCCACCTCAAGGTCTTTGGGCCACCTGAACTTGTGCTGAATATACCAGGAAGACTCTATAAGGATCAAACTCCAGAAGGGGATTCAGATCAGGGGTATTTACCAGAGTAGAAGCTAATAGATGTGGAAGAAAGAGATGGTATTGTGTTTCCATATGAACTAGCCTCTACATGCACAGGAATCCTAACTGAATAGTCATACAATGGTGGCGAGATGATACCACGATTCCAATGTTGGGGAAGAGTAGTTCCTTGTAGTTATAGTCTAGATATTTCCTCAAAGGCCTATAGGTCATGTAATCTTTCAGCCTATGAGCCTTTTAAGGGTTCCCCCTAATCCCTTGAAAGGGGTTATCAAAAATCAATAAAAAATGAAGTCCTTCGGGATATTCGGTCAGTATGTTTTCAAAACAATTTCATGGTAATTTTTGATTTTATAATTTTTTAAGTAAAAAAATGACGAAGGTATTCACTTGTTTGGTATGTTAAAATTATAAGCTACATAATGTTTTTCAGGTGATTAATGATATGTTAATTTTTGAAAATTCAGGGACATTATTTCTAATCTTTGGGACTTTATTATTTTGTAACAGTCATAATGATAAACATTTATGAAATGATATAAGTTTAACTTTTCAAGATATTTTAGTGATTAATGTATTACTTCCAAATATGAAGATTTATCCATATTATATATCTAGTTCTAAACATTTTTTGTTACTATAGATAGAAGGAATGAAATATCATTTTATTATGGATCTTTTGATTTGTTAGTTATTTAGGAATAAAAAAAACATATTCATTTCTTGGAGTATGAGATGAAGTGAAAATTGATCAATTCATAACCAAAAGAATAAATAATACTTATGATATAAAGGAAATTTAACCCTAGGTTTATCGACCCCATCGAAATTCATGACTATATTAGGATAGTATCCTATCAATTAGTGATTTAAATAAACTTCTATCATGTTCATAATGTTTTCTATATATATCTCCTAAGGAAATATAGACTTGATCCATCACATGTACTAAAATCTGAGTTCATGGCACTAGAGAACGATATTTCTTATAAGGAACAGTCAGTTGAAGATCTGGACTATACTGAGAAATTTATATGAATCAAGAACACTCACCTAGTAATTATTATGTGGTGAAACTACAAGCTTGAAAAATCTAGGTGGGAACCATAGGATGTGATAAATAAAAAATAATCCTCATTTGTTGGTACCAAGGAGATGAATTTTAAGGGCCGAGGTAGAATGTAACACCCCAACATTTTTTGAAATATAATTTTTCAAATAAATTTATTATTTTTCATATTTTACATTAAATTAAACATTGATTTAAGTATATGTTACATGAACGGGTGTGTGTAACTTGCATTACATGCAATATCGAGTTTAAGTGAAACTTAACATACTAGTAAAACATTATTATTTAATATAATAGTTATCACCAAGACGTTGAAAGAGATGATATAAATAGAATGAAATAAATTTTTGAAATATATGGTTTATACATTTATATAAAATGAGTTCTTTTGTGACCAACTAATTATAAATGAAAACAAAAACCATTTCAAAATAAATTAAATCTTTTTTTAGAAACTATTTTTATACGCATAAATTTTTATTACATCAATAAATTTAAGAAATCAATTTTAGTAAATGAATTTAATTAAAATTATGTACTATATAATAAATAAAAAAATTTAACATTCATCTTATGTGTTTTTAGACAATATATAAGAATAAATCAAATTTTATGCTTCATAATATTTTTTTAAAAATAAGTTTTTCCGTGTATTGAAAACTTTTTTATGAATAATTTTTGACCATTTTAGAAAAATAATTTTAAAAAATAATTTTAATTTTTAAATCATCATTTCAAAATTTTCTTATAGTAATTTTTTTATAAATTTATGAAAAGATAATTTTTTTGAAGAATTGTAAAAAATTGAGGTTTTTATTAAAAATTTCCATTTGTTTTAAATATTTTAAAATATTACAAATTATTTAAATATGGTTTAAAAATAAAAATTAGTTCAACTATATATTTATTAATCAAATTTATATCATTGTAATAAATCTCATGTTGAATTTTTATATACATTTTTTTCAATAATTTGAACATTTTCTCTTTGGAAATTATCTTTCTCATCGCTTATATTGGATTTATTTTAAATAAAATAATTCCAATTATGTGAAATAAATTTTGAAAAATGTATTAAATATTTTTAATCATATATATATATTTTATCTAAAATGTTCAACATAATTTTTTACTATAATTAAAAGTAAAATACTAAAAAATTATCATAATTAAGGTAAAAATGGGTTTACTGGGGTGTCAAACTAAAAGGATAAGTGTTAAAAATGATCCAAAACATTTAAAAAACATATAACCTAGTCATATTTTGACTTTATAACTTATGGGTACTATTATTTCCCATTTGGGAGCCTTGTTTCATGAGAAAAATGTGGGTACATCTTTTGGTTTTCAAAAAATTATAAGTGTGTCACTCACCTCACTTATAAAGGCCACCCATTATCTTCTCCTCTTCACACTTAAAAACCCCTTTGTATAGAAAAATACCTGAAAATCACTTAAATATTTCCATAAAACCATCCTATAATCCTTAATTTGGTCATAAATATACCTATGAATCCTTTTGCTGAAAACCGAAAGAATTTTTTTGAAGAAGAGGTAACACCCCTAAATAACATTATTATTTTATTTTTTATTCCACCCCATTACATTATTATAAAACCATTATGATATAATAACCTGAGTATAATCAATATTTTGAGACTTTTTTATTTAAATAACATTACATAAATCCATATCCACTTCAATCAAATGGGTTATGAAATCATCATTTCTGTGTATAGAAGACTACTGTCTCGCAAACCAATATCATTCTTTTTTCAATTACCACCTCTACAGATGGATATAATGATGTATTTATTATTTATATTTTATATTTATGATATTATTCTTCTTTTTAAATCATTATTTCACATTTTACTTCTAACTTTTTATTCTGTGGGAATACGATAATATCCTTTGTTTGGTGGCAGACTACCACCTCATGAAGCGATGTGATTTGTTCTTCAGATACGATTTACAAGGAATATATTAAGGGAATTTTTGAATAAAAATATTTGATATTTAAGAAATAAAAAGTATTCATTAATTAAAATTTATTATTTAACTGTTTTTCTTTCAGTTCATCGAGAAAATAGAAACAATGTTCATATATATGTACGACCTACCATCTCCATGAATGGTGTGTTTCATTTTTTATATCTAGATTTTATGGACTAAAATTAATAAATATGTAATGAATATATATGATATTTATATCATTTTTATAATTTCTATATGATTGATACAATATTAATGTATTAGGAATTATAAATAAAAAATAAAAACATACTTGAAAAACAAAGCAGTTATTGCCCAAAACGTGAATTTAACATTGAATTATTAATAAACATGTAATAAAAGGTCATAATTAAATAATATATGGCATGATATAAATGATTATTTTTATTTAATAGTTTTAAAATAAACCTATATTTATTATAAAGTAGTTTCTAACATGTATAATGTTATTCAAGACTTATGGTATGGGATTTTTAGTCTCTCTTTTATTTCTGGGAGATATATATAAATCCACCACTAATTTGTTTTATTTAGTGAAACAAATTCCCAATTGAAAATTTATATCATTACTATTATTATTTAAATTATTATTAATGTTTTTTTTATTTTATTCTTTATTAGGGTGTATCATTCAATCGATTACTAAAGTGGTAAGTGATCTTTCATCTCACTTTTATATCCATGAGATAAATTTCATATTCACTACTTGTTTCTCATATTTGATATATAAACTATATATAAATTTATTTTATATTAATTTTCATGAAAAATATGGTTATTTACATATCCATTTGAGAATCAATATTTCACATGGTTTATAGTTCATTAGATACCCAATCAGTAAGGATTTTTTTCTCAATTTTCCTTCATTGATACATATGTCATGTTATGCACATATCTTCTTTTATGAGGTGTATATGAATCCCCATTGACATGTAATGTCACTAATTTCGTTATTATAATGATATTTTATGTTTAATTTAATGTTATTGTTTCATGGGGTATATGATTTATTGTTACCAAAGTGGTAATATTTTTGTGATACAATCTCATCGTTAATCAAGAGTGTTTTTATTATGTTTTCGATCATGAAATATTATGATACATACCTTAATAAACAAATGAATTTTATTATTATTTTTTATTTAATGTCAATACATGTTTTCTATTCATTTAATCTCTTTATTTATTCAATATAACAAAATAATATTTTAATGAAAAATCATCCATATTTCTCTCAGTCGAAAAACCATTTTCTTCCAAAACCATGTTTTCTAATAGTATTTTCAAAAATGTTTTTAACATTATCTAAATTATTAATTAAAAAATACCCATGTTTTAATTAAAAAAAATCATTGGAATATTCATGTTTTTTTGCCAATAATGTATATTTGGATTTTACTAAAAATGTGAAAGGAATCATTGTTTTAATATGTATATCATGAATATAATTTCCCTCCATCATGACCATTATTTTATTCAATACATACTTTATATGTATTAAAGTTTATTTTCATATAATTTTTTTAATTTTTTTTTATGTTTTAATAAATTTTTTTAAGTAAAAATTAAATTTTCCATAGGAAATGTTTTATATTATGTGAAAATATATCTTTATAAGTTTTCAAAGTTTATTTTCAAAGAAAATAATTTCCATAATATTTTATAAAATTTAGTTTTAAAATTTATCTTCAAATAAATCTTATTTTTCTCAAGAAATTATCCAAGTGATCATTCAAAATCAATTTCCATCTAAGATAACATCCTTTTATGTTACTTATGTACTACTAGGGATATGATACAGTGATAACAATCCTAATGTGTCTATGTATGGTTTATATTTATGATGAAAACATTTTTATGAAACCTGTTTCTCTTTCACAGGTTATACCATGATAAAAATATTATGAAACCCACTTCTTTTTCCATGGGTTATGATTTGATGAAATGATGAAATTATTATAAAACCTATTTCATTCCTATAGGTTATGTTAAGATGACGTGTTTAGGAAAACCATTTCGTTTCTTGGTTTGGATATGATGAATGTTTTAAGATCTTGTGTCATAGGAGTGTATGATTTTCATTATGTGATGAGTGGGTTCTATTTATACCTCCAATACATTATTTAATGATTTATGTTATATAATACAAAAGGTTACAAGGGAGGTTATCTCAAGTCTAAAAAGTGGGTACATGGGAAGTTATCCTAATCCCAAAGGGTAGTATATGGGAGGTTATCCCAAGTCCCAAGCAGGTGCATGAGTGGTTAGGCTAATCCCAATATGTGATTAATGACTTTGTGGGTATCCTTGACCTAATATTTATATGCTTACACATATTCCACAAATCTATAACTTATGCCAGTGTTCTTCTCTCATGAATCACATTAATTTTTTCTATTATGATTCAAGTCTTTTGAACTACCAATATTTAGGCCATGACTCATGTTTAAGATCTAAAATATGCAAGGTGTTGTTTACATATGTCATTCTCATGTTCTCATACCCATATGTTCCTGTTACATTGATATCTACCATGTTTACCCTTATTGATCATCTGATATCACCTTTTATTATTTTTTTATTTCCCTATTAAATGAATAAGGTATTATATATGATTTGTATAATAAGGGTTCTAGTTATTAAGAACATAGTGGGAGATGATGTAGCTTACTTTTGGACCATTTTTTATGTTTTTGTGATTCCAAAGGCACTATACATTTATGATCCTCAGATATTAAATTATTTAATTATGTGAATATTCATCTAAAAAATTTAATATTTATATATAAAAGTCCTAGCTTGTTATAACACCTTTCTCCATAATGATAATTCTTATATATCATTAATGAAAAAATTACCACAACTAACTCTAAATATTTAGTTGGGTAATTTTTTTCATAAAACTTCAATTGTCATCAGGTATAAGCTATAACTATAAAATTAGTCTAGAAAATTCATATTAATCCCTTATTCAATTTATCACTAAATTTTACAAAGCCTTCCCCACTATAGGGTAATGTAATCATAGGTTTCCTAAATACATTTATCATTAGTTTGTTAAAAGTTTCCTTTTATTCATCTATCTAAAAGAACATGGAAAAGATGCCTCCTCACTCGCCCGATGCTCCCGGTGCTCCCGAAGATTCTCCTTACCCTTCCTCCTAGGGGTTTGCGGTTCTATTCAGTGATGATGAAACTCCTAGATCATCCTAGTTCTATCTTGTTCTCCTTTTCTTACTCTCTACTTCCACCTTCTCAAATGAAGCTATTCACTGGTGTGGATATCGTAAACTGCGCACTGCCCTTATTTCCCCCAAACTCTGCGCATCGTAACACCATTTTGAGTCTGTGAGTTGGTACATTGGGCGATTTGGGTATGCATTTGTGGAGATGTATGTTTTCCTTCTTCTACACTTCCCTTTTTGTCCAAACCATCATCCTCCACTCCATCTTTGTTGGCTTCAATGTAGGATCTGGGTCAACATGGATTGGTGTTGGAGGGGGGATGGCGGCGTCATCGGTTTGTGTTCTTTGTCGAAGCTAGCTTCTTCTTCTCTTCTTCTTGTCTCTTTTATCTTTTGGGTTTGGTTATTATTCTTGGTTAATAATTCATCTTTTTTTTGTTTTTTATCTACTTTTTGGTCATGATTGACTTTTTTTGGATTAGTGTTTGGACTGGAGAAGGTTGTTGGGTTCCTTCTTATTCAGATAGGTAGGGTCTTTTTTGGAAATAGTTTATCTAGTTTTTAGTTTATGGTTTGATGTTTTTACTATTTGATATGGTATTTATTTCATCTGTACCGATGTGAGGCATGATTTTCTAAGAGGGAAACTAGTTTCCTCCTTTTGTTGAAGGTCATGCACTCCTATTACAACGGTGGAGATAGTTTTCTTTACAACGATGTTGATCTGGCGGGTGTCTCCCACAGTCATATGCTACTTTGATAATGGTTGTATGTTGCTATGTAGGTTTGGTTCTGGCTAGTGGAGGTTATGTGCTTAACTCATATATCAGGGGGCAAGGCTTGAGGTCACTACTCGATGTTTTATGTCGTGAGGTGTCTCGGTAGTGATGGGATGGCATGTGGTCATTTTGAATTTCAAATTTTGGATATAATCTAGTTTTTTAATTTTTAATATGGTGGTTTTGGTTGAATCAAGTTTTTTTGAGGTTATTGGTCACCCATAAAGAGGGTTTATTTCAAAATCAAATAAAAATGGAATTTTGAGTCAAATGAACTTGGATCCCATTAGAGTTAACTTTGTCAGTGGATTGGATAATCATGTGAAAGTTACCAAAAGGCATTAATAATATCCATCCAAACAAATAAAACGTTAAATATTAGTCACCATGGTTGGTTTATGCCAAAATTTAATAACCTTGATCTTTATTATATATACTGATATACTATATCTTGAGATTATGTGACCAAAAAAATTAAAAAAATAGTATCCAAAATTTAAATTTGGTAAATTTTTCATACAACTTCTCCTTACCTAGGATCTTTAGAACAATTCATAAGTGATATTCACTCTCTTACATTTTCAATATATAAGAATATAATCTATAATGACCACCAAAAACTGATCAATTTAATCTCTTAATATTGTATTCATTAAATACATGAAGATATTGTGGGTATTGGTAAGAAAAATTGGCATCACTATATGTTCATAGTGTCCATACCTTGTGTAGAATGTTTTCCTGGGTATATCTACCATATTGACCATCAATTGATTATATCCATAAAAAAGTTGCATCTTGAAAAATTATTGATCTCCACATAGTTTATCAAACTATTCAACTATAGGGGTAAATTATACTTATTCTTGATTATGATGTAGTTCAATTCTTGATAATAAATTTAAATTTTCATCTATCCATATTTTTTATTACCAAAAAGAATAGGCAAACCTCAGGGTGAAACATTTGTCTGAATGAACCCCTTATCAATATTATCATGGAGTTACTTCTTAATTTACTATAACTCAATTGAGTATATTTTATAGGGATTATTTTAAATAGGTGTAACAATATGAATAAGTTATATTTATAATTAAACTCCATGATTTACTGGAAGAGTAGTCAAATCTTCTAGAAAAAACATCAGGAAACTACCACACAATAGGCATATTTTCAATGTTGAGATTCACCCCAATCAATTAAGATAAACATGCCTTTTGAATAGTAATAAAGACCAATTAAATAAATACAATTTCTAGTGGAAGTTAATATTTATAATTTCATTGATTTCTAATCGTAGGTTTGTTCATAATATCAAATTTTACTTCACTTTCTCAGAAATTTATGTGGTATTTACGAAGATAAATACAATAAATTACTAATATAACCTAAAATTCATCTAGAGGGGGGATAACATGATTTTTAGGGAGTATATTCCTACCACATTCAACCAAATAACAATCATATACTTGAGATGTAATCATTATTCCATTATATATAATCACTACTAATTAAATATCTAATCATTAAGGTGGTATTTTTATTCCCTTGTAAAATTAATCAGATATAAAACAATGGTTATATCTATATTTAAATAATTCATTAACCATTCTAGAGTGGATGGTATCTGTACCTTTTACCATGTCATTATTGTACCCCTGATCATAAATAGTGATCGCATGATATTTGTCATTGTCTCTTGGATTAAGAGGTTGTTGATGTCGATCATCATTAGTTTCCTTTTGATTTTATCACTGGTTAGCATAATTACCATTCTCTTGGCATTGAAAAATGGATTGTGGTTGGTTCATTTTATGAATAATTCTATCTATTCACATAATTACTTATCTTCTTCACATCACTTCAGCATTCAGCTATTCTATGGCCTTCATTTCGACACATAAAACTTTTAATACTATATATAATGAAGTTTTCTCCTTGTATCCTTAAAAAATTTGAGCATGAAGGAAATATATTCTTCTTCACTCCATTTTTTTATAGTTTCCTTTAAATACCAATTTCCTTTTCTTATCAAAACCATAAAATTTATTGGTAACTCCAATATTCATTTCCACCTTGATAGAATATAAAATGATTTCTTAATAGCTACTAAATATCTTTACTGATAAAACCCTTCAGAGACTTTTTTAAGCCACTAAATAATCAATAAACATTTCTATCATATTGGATGATAATACTTAAAGTGTACCATAAAAGTATCATAAAAGTTTCCTCATAGGTACAAATGGATTAATCATCCTTCTTCTTTAACTCGAGAAACTATTTCTCTATTTTTTGTATAAATAATATGATGAAAGTACTTGTTGAAAAATAAACCATTAAAATCATCCCACTCCATGGATTCAATTTCTTCATGTTTCCCTATATTCTTGATAAGTTCCCACCATTGATTCTTCATTACATAAAAATATTAGATAACCAAGATGAATTTTTCATGCTCCAAACACTATAGAATAGAAAATATCTTTTTATTTGTACTAATATATTTCTCATAAATAAGTTCATTAGTGGAAACACTAAAATAATGTGGAATTTTACTCATGAAAAACTCAATATAAAATTGTTCTCTCCTTTTCTCATTTGGTAGTTCATCCTGATTTATAGCTTGGGAAATTTTTGCAAGGAATAAAATAATATTTTTCATTATGGATCCCATAACATTTGGTATCTTATGAGTAAAATCATTAATTTTTCCACCACATTTATCATTAACATGATTCATTAGTGTTCTATCCATTAAAAAAACAAAAAAAAACATAGTGTGATAAACAATAAACAAAGTGGGAAACCATATAATCATGAAAAATCATTTATAGGATGTATAAATCATTAAACTTTAATTTCAATCTATGAAACCTTAGGTTTAACCTATTTAATTCATAGTTATTAAATATTAAAATCCTTTGGGATGGTTCATAAATATTTTATTAATTTCCAAAATATATCCCTTAGGAGTGTCAAATCATGTGTGCAGCAAGGCCTAATGTCATGAAGTAGTTGAAGATCAACTCAAATCACAATGCACCATTTTTAGAATCATTACCCCTGGGTAAAAATTTTCCAAATCCACAAACAATTTTAGTGTCTAGATAATGATTTAATTTCTTGGAAACCACTCACTATATCCTTTACTATAGTTTTGGTATATTTCCTATACTTTGACCTGTCCCTAGGGTTCTTAATAAAGTTTTCTACACTATTTTATAATGGATAACTAAAACATACTATAATACCAGCTATCTCATCCCATACTATTCAAAAATAGATATCGCATCATAATTTAGGAGCATTAATTATATAACATAATTTTACGCACAGAAATCTTATAGGTTTAGTGCCTTTAGAAACATGGAAACATTAATAATGGGTACATAAGTTAACTATATTATCCCCCACTAAGTTCTTCAAAACTAGTACCCGTATTAGTATAAAATCATACATAAAACATTTCTTTATAAACTATGGAAACTTAAATATAAGAAAGGGTGATACTCAGAAAGGGTAAACAAGGGAGATATCAACAAATCACGAGAATAAGGGTTTGAGAATGTCATGATAATATTTTAAAATAATACCCTATAAATCATAGATCATAATCTTGAGTCATGAGATTAATATTTCAGTTCATATGACATGAATCATAAATGAATCAAGGAATATTATCCATGGGATCCTAAAATTAGAATAAGACTTATATTTGTGGCATACACATATGCATAGAAAATATTATATCAAGGCTACCCACCAAGAAATTCATAATATGTTAGTCTTGGGCTAACCACCAATGTACCTACTAAAGGTTTGGGATAACCTCTTATGTATCCTATTTTTGGATTTGGATAACCCTTATACACCCACTTTTTTTACATTCGTTGTATAATATCTTATGCACCCTTATTTTTTGGGCTTGGGATAACCTCCCATGTACCCTCTTTTTTTGGCTTTGGATACCTTCCCATATACCCTTTGGGATCATAGAATATTAATATTTACCCAACTAATTATAGGGATATATGATCATAAGACCACCCTTCACACAATGAAAATAAGTCATATATGTTCCACAAAATATTTCTTCATATAAAAACCCATGAAAAGTAAATAGGTCCTATAAACATTTCATCCTAGCATAAATCATGTTAAAAAAATAAGCCAAAAATCATTTTTCATAATAATAATAAAATATCTAGAGAACGGATGAGGATGTTATCATTAGATCATATCCCTAGTAAATCATAAAAAAATAGTCGATCTTGTTTTCAATAATGAATATAAATACTTTAATAGTATTATCAATATATTATTAAGGAAAATATCCATTCAACTTTAAAATAATTTTTTTAAATATAACATTTCAAAAATATTAAATAAAAAGTTTCATTAAAAATAACTATAGATACATGTAATGTAATATTCAAATCATTGAGAATTCGTGATGATGGTAAATTCCTTACATGCTGAATAAGTTAAAAGAAATCATTCCTTTATCTATTTTATAAAAAAATACAAAAGATACCTCATTTAGAAATTGAAAATATGATTCCTTTTTAACCATTTTTTAAATATTCAAAAATGGGTAAAAACGAAATTAAATAATCTTTATTGAATATTAAAATCATTCATGGAAACATTTTTAGAAAACATGTACATGGAAGAGAAAGGGGTTTTGACCGAAGAATGAATGAAGTCTTTTCTCTTCAAAAAATTATATTGGAATCATGTGTATATTGTTAGATCGAAATGATGAATGTATATGATCAATATAAAAGAGGGGGTGAGTTGTATCCTTTAAAAATTCATTTGGAACTTTTGAAGTTTATATAAAACTTTCTATTGTTTAACAAGGTTAAACAAGGTAAATTCACAAGACCTCTTAGTTCTATAAACTTGCTAGATTTCGAAAATATGGTTCTAGAAATGAAACTTAAGAAAAGTTTACAATGAAAAAGATTCTACCTAAAATCATATAGAATAACATTAATCAGAGTATACAAGTACAATAAAGTATAAGATAGTTATACATTCCTTATTGATAAAAATGTAGCGGAAAACAAACATGATACAATTCACGTAACAAGTAAGAAATATTTTAACCCAAAGAGTAGGGTATCCAACAACATTGGATAAAGGTCCATTGATTAATACTTTCATGAAAGACTGTCTTACCCACACCAGGGTAAGCCTTTGATAAGAATATCAGAGTCTGTATTGATATCCCCATAATCCCTCGAACTTCAAGGTAGTCAGCACCTCTGTATTCCTTATCAAGTAAGTCCTCAAACTTTAAGGTAGTCGATACCTCTGTCTTCCTATCCTCATAATCCCTCGATTGTACATAGCAAAAATTAGAGTCGGAAAAAGTAATCTGAACAAGATGTTCAGTACGCACAAATCATGAGAGTCTATCTCTCCCAAGAAATAACTTTAAAAGCATGTAATCTTTAGATTGATCAACTTGTGTAGTAGTGAGCTCGTTCAAATGAGATCCTATTTATAGGCGCATTTCCAATTGTCATCCCCCTCCTCCAACGGTAATATTTTCCCTTGAATTTGAGAGGTACTTATACACGTGTCACTCAAACTACAGTTGGTTAGAAACAGAACACACGACATAATTTTTTAACTATAACAAGGGTAATTAAAATATGTTTGCTCAACCAAATCCATTTTTCAGAGTCTAAGGAAAAACAAATTTAAGAATTTAAGACAATAAACCATCAAAGTATATATTATAAGGATATTTGGATTCTATTTTTCAAGGAATTTATAATCAGAATTTTGTAGACTTCGGAGTCTAAATTCTAAATAATTAGGAGTCTGAATTCTAAGGAATTCAGAGTCTGAATTATGAGGAATTCAGAGTCTGAATTATAAGGAATTCAGAACCTAAATTCTAATAAATTCGGAGTCTGAATTCTAAGGAATTAGGGGTCTGAATTCTAAGAAATTTAGTACCTGAATTTTAGAGAATTCAAAGTCTGAATTTTAGAGAATTCGGAGTTGGAATTTTAGTGAATTCAGAGTCTGAATTTTAGAGAATTCAGAGTCTGAATTTCATAGAATTCAGAGTTTGAATTTTAGATAATTCAGAATCTAAATTTGGATCCTGAAAATAGATACGCTATATCTAAGTACTTATATAATTCTAAGGTTTTAGATGTGAAACTGAATTTTCCACTTAGGAATAAAAAGAGTTAGATTTAGAGAGACTAAAATATGAACAATGAAAAATGAGTAAGGATAAATTTTCCTTTGGGGAGGAAAATTTCCCTTATTAAGAAAAATATTAGGGAAAATTAAATTATCTTCAAATAGGGTGTTTGTGATTTTCAAAACATAAAGAAATGGAAAATTCATAAGGAAACCTTATTGACTCAACAATATCTCCCTTTTTGGAAAGCACAAACATCCTTATGAAAAAGAATATAAGTACTTAGAAATTTTATGGGATTGTAAATAAAAACTTATCTCCCTTTACTTATGGATCAAACTGAATACGATTAACTCCCCCTTAAGCTTTGGAAACACTAAGGATCATATTCTGAATTTCATGAATGAGATTTTTCATTTTCTTGCATACGAAAATCTTCATGATGAAAACTCCAATTTAGATTAACTCCCCCTTACTTAGGGAAATTTCTTCTTTACTATGTTTTCTTTTTTTGATATTCCTTTCTCTCCCTTTGTAATTCTCAAAAAGAAATACAGGGAATGGAAAGGAGAATATAGTACCTGAAATATTAGTACTGAACAAACAAAAAATATGAAAAGCTACTAGAAATCTATTATGTTCAAAAGAATATGTACAAGGAAAGAAATACAACAAACTATAATATTTGGAAAGTATTATTCTTCATTGTCCTTCAGAATCAGCTTCTTCACTTTGGTTTTTAACTTCTTGAGCCCCTTGTGATCCTCTTCTGCATGCTTGAACAACTGATCCTGATCTTCTGTTTTCTTCTCTAAGGATTTAATTTTCTCTTCCTGAGCCTTGAGAGATTCTACACAGGCCTTTAGAACTTCTTCTTTCGTAGAAAGATTCTCTTAAATATCAATTCTGAGATTCCTTTCCCTCTTCCAACTCTGAGAAACTAAATACAATTTCCCATTCAGATCTTTCACTTCTTGCTTCTAAGTTGTTTTTTCAAGAGATAACTTTTCTTCAAAAGTATTAGTAAGATCCTTGATCTTCACATATTAGTTGTCAAAAGCATCCTTGACACTATCAAGAAATTCCTCAAAGATTCTCATTTCTTCTATTGTCTTCATTGACCAGCTTGTCATCTTCTTGTAAGATCTTTTATGAGCCTCGTAACCGATGAGAAGGGTCTTGAAGTCTGCCTCGAGACTGACACATTTATCCATCACCATGGATATTAAATCCGATTTTTGATTTAACATATGATAAAGCCTCTGAAATATTGAATTTATAATAGGAAATATTGGAATAGACTCAACTAGATTCTTCAAAGACTGAATAACAAAGTCATATCCAAGATAAGACGATTCTGAATCCGAGTGTTTGGTTGGTGAAGATTATTTTTCAATCTCAGCAGTCTTCCTTTTTGATGAAGCACCAACGTCTTTCTTCTTTACCATAGTATTTCTAGGTGTATCAACTATCACTTGTTTTCCTTTATCATCATTCAGAATGACTTCTTCTTTATTAAGAGATTCATGTTCACTATCTGATAGCTGAATAATTTTATCTTCATCAACTTCTTCCTTCTCAGTTCCTGCCTCAACATCCCCTGGGTGAATGAAATCATGATTTCTTCATTCATTTTCAAACAACTTATTAACTTCTTCCTCAACCTTCTCATCTTTTCTTGGGGTAGAAAGTTTTGAAGACTCATCTTCAAAAGTTTGGATTGATAACCTCTCAGATGGACTCTCCTTCTCCTAGTAATATTCTACTTTCTCTATCATATCTTCAGTATTACCAGTCCCTTATTCATATTATTCTCCCACTTCTTATTATTTCACTATTTCTTATACTTGATCCTGTTCCAGAATCACTAACTTCTTTCTCAGAGTATCTGGTAATGGTTCTATTAAAAAAGATTCATGTGCTAGAATTTGTTCAGTGACTTTTTCAGTAGCCTTAAGAAGAGATTAGACTATTTCAGCCTTCGAGATCTTCTATTTCTTTCTTTTTCTCATATTGTTGCTTCTCAGGCTCTTCATCAGCCTTTATCTTTAAGGATGTTGCCTCAGTAGGATCAAAACCAAAACTAGGCTCCCCTACTTTCTTGTTCTTTCTGTCCTCTCTCCATTTAGCTGCCACTTCATCATTATATGTCTTTTTCTTCTTAGGTTTTGGGGGTGTGGATCGAGTTTCCTTCTCCACAGGTGTTTTTTCTTTTCATTCTTGTTCCATTCACCTTCCTCTTCCTTCAACCCTTTTTAGAGGTTTTACCCACCTTCTGTTTCTTTGGAAGTGCTTCAACTTCTTCTTTAGATAGATCATAAAATTCTCTGGATTGACTATTAAATCCAATCTTCATCCTCATTATATTATCATCACTTAAAAGCATCACCTTTAAATTTCTCATCTTAGAACTATAAGGAATCTTGAAAGACTGAAGACAAAGAACAATAATTTTTGAAGTAATGGATAGATACATGATAATATAAGACTTCAAATTTTGGATCTTTATATTCTCAATCATAACCAAGATGTTCTTAACAAGGTTTATCTTTCTTAGGTTCACCTAGAAATCTAGAATATAAATATCACTTTTCTTCAGGGTATCCTTGTTCCCTTTTCACTGAATGAGAAAACCATGAACCCATGGTAGAAGAATGTAAATATTTGTAGAGAGATGAATAATTTTTGGAGTCTTTACCTCTGAAATACCAAGACAAGCAAGAGCCTTTTCCTTGTCAAAATATCATATTACATTAGGTAGCTTATGTGAGAAAAACTTTGCTTCTTCTTTATAAGTAATTCCTATCATATTTTCTACCATGTTATCAGAAAGAGAGTATGTCTTTCCATAACTCTTGAAAGAAAATTTGTCTCTTCTTCCTTCATTGAAAAAACTAACTATCTCATAGAATTCAACCAGAAATTCCATATACAACAGATCATGTTCTCTTGGTTTTGATATACATACACTCTCCCAACTTTTCAACATGATATTCTTATAAAAAATGGAATCATACTTGGCATAAAACTTCGGATCGACTAACCTTTCTTGGTAGATATACCACTCATAGATTTATTTAACAATTGGAATTTCATTCTGAGAAGAGGCTTCAGCAGACATTCAGAAGTAAGGAAACATGAAAAATCTGGAACAGCTTCAAAAACAGAGGAAGATCTTTAGCACGCGTTGTCTTGGGGTTTGATGTTGGAAGACTATTGGGGGTCCTTTATATAGGCAATTGAAGCGACGGTTCAACTCTCTTGATTGATACACTAGTAGAAAGCTTATTGGGAAGATTTTATGGTTGATATAATAGTTGAAGAACTATTTTTATAGATTTTGGTCTTTTGAGGTTTTTAAGATAAAACATTCGGATTTAAGGAAAAGTGAATCTGAAAATTTTGACAACAAAAAGAGAATTCCAACAAGTAAAATATTATTATGAAAATATAGAATTGGAAACATTTTTTCCAGATTTCCAGGAAGATTATTCGTAATGAGGAAAATTTCTTTTTGAATAAATTTAGATTCTAAAATTTTTATTACAAAAATTTTAATACTACAAAAAATTTTATCATGAAAATTTTGATTACAAAAAAATTTAACTATGAAAATTTTGACTAACAAGCAAATTTAATCCCCTTGGGAAATGAGTTTCTTACTGTAAGGATATAGGATTCAATAAGAAATTAATATAGAAGATTAACTTACAGTTAACATTCCTAACTTCTCTTTTATGTATTCAAATATATCGAATGGTAAAGATTTTGTGAAAATATCAGCAAGTTGATTTTTCTTTCTGATAAATTGAAAAATGTTTTTTCTTTTTTGTGTGTGATCCCTAATAAAGTGATGCCTAATATCTATGTGTTTTTCATGAGAGTTATTTTCAGAGTTTTTACTTAAGGCAATAGAACTAGTATTATCATACAATATTTGTGTTTTGGTAAAACTAATTCCATAGTCTGTGAGTGTGTGTTGCATCCACAACACTTGAGCATAACAAATTCTAGCTGCTACATATTCAACTTCAGTAGTAGAAAATGCAATTGAGTTTTTCTTTTTTGCATGACCAAGAAACTAGTGAATCTCTTAAGAAATTACAATTTCTAGATGAACTTTTCATATCCATTCTACATCCACCAAAGTCACCATCCAAAAAATGTTTTAAAACAACATCATTTCCAGAAGTATAAAAGAGTCATAGATCCATGGTTCCCTTTAAATAGTGAAAAAAAATTCACTGCCTTTAAATGAGGTTCCTTAGGATTGGATTGATATCTTGCACATAAGCATACCGAAAACATTAATTCTGGATGACTAGATGTCAAGTAGACTTCCTATCATACCTCTAAAAGATGTTTGATCTACTGGTTTCCCAGATTCATCAAGATCAAGTGAATTTGAGGTACCAATGGGACTACTTATACTCTTAGTATTATCATGTCCATACTTTTTAATAATATATTTAATGTACTTATGATGGGATGTATAGATTTTTTCTGGTTTTTGAGAAATTAGAAAACCAAGGAAAAATGTTAACTCACCCATCATACTAATTTCGAACTCAGATTTCATTAGATCCACAAAATAATCAATTAAATATTTCTGAGTTGAACAAAATATAATGTCATCAACATAAATTTGTAAAATAAAAACATTTTTCTCATCTTTCTTTACAAAAAGGTTTGGATCATCATTTCCCTTAACATAATTGTTTTGATGAAAAAATCATGTAATTTTATCATACTAGGCTCTTGGGGCTTGTTTAAGTCCATATAAATCTTTGGTAAGTTTCAAAACATGTTTAGGATGTTTTTTATTTTCAAAAATAGGAGGTTGTTCAACAAAAACATCCTCTTAAACATAAACATTAAGGAAATCACTTTTAACATCCATTTGAAAACATTTGAAATTAAAGAATGCTACAAAGGCAAGTAGAATATGAAGGAATTCAAGTCTAGGTACTAGAGCATAGGTTTCTTCATATTCTATTCCTTCTTGTTGATTGTAGCCTCTAGCAACCAATATTGCTTTATTTCTTACTATGATTCCATTTTCATCACACTTATTTCTGAAGACCCATTTTACTCCAATGACAGAAGTTTCCTTAGGTCTTTCAACTAAGGTCAAAGCATTATTCCTTTCGAACTCATTTAGCTCATCTTGCATAGCTTTTATCCAATCATCATCACATAAAGCTTCATCAGTGCTTTTTGGTTATAATTGGGAAACGAAAGAAAGATGTTATACTTCATTTCTTAAGGAACTTTTAGTCCTTACAGGTTGATTAACATCACCAATGATACTATCACTGGGACTATTCTTAAGAAACAACTGATTTGGTTTTTGTAAAACTTGTTCATCAATGTATGCTAGGAATTATTCTAGGGTAAATGATTCAAAAACATTTTCTTGAAAATTTATTGTATCAGAAGGATCTTCTATCAATGATTGAAATCAGTTTTTGAAAAAAAATCTGAGGATGTTGGATGAGGTTTTTTAAAAACAATAGGATCGGTTTCATTGAATTTAACATGTACTGTTTCTTCAATAGTACAAGTATTTTTATTGAAAATTCTATAATCCTTAGAAGTTGTGGAGTAGCCTAGGAAAATTCCTTCATCATATTTTGGTGTGAATTTGTGTAGATTATCTTTAGTATTTATAATTAATACCTTGAAACTAAAAATATTGAAGTAGGAATTTTTAGGTTTTTTACCATTCGGTAACTCATAAGGAGTTTTATTAAGAAAATGTCTAATAAAAACATGATTTATAATATAGAAAGTAGTACTTACAGCTTCATCCCAAGAATGTTTGGTTACCGAATATTCACTCAACATGTTTCTTGTTATCTCTTGAATAATTGTATTTCTTCTTTCAACAACACCATTTTGTTTAAGTGTTCTTGGTGATGAGAAGTTATGAGTAATGACTTTTCTACTACAAAAAGTTTCAAAATCAGAATTTTGAAATTCTCCTCCATGATGACTATCAATAGTTATCAATGGAATGTTTTTCTCATTTTTAATTTGGGCTATAAAACTTTTGAAATAAGAAAAAACTTCAGATTTCTTTGCTAGAAAATAGACCCATGTAAATCTAGTGTAATCATCAACAAAGACAAAAACATAATATTTTCCTCCAATGCTTCCAGTTTGAGTTGGACCAAAAAGATCCTTATGCACTAACTATAATGTATTAGTAGTTGAGACTTCATCAATTTATTTAAAACATGATTTATGTTGCTTTCCATATTGGCAAGGATCATAAACTTTTGAAGAATCAAATATAAGCTCTCGTAGATCCTTAACTAGTCTTTTCCTAGAGACTTTACATAAGTTATTAAAGTTACAGTGTCATAACCTTCTATTCCATAACTAAGAATGTTCTTCTATTACAATAAGAAAAATTAGATCTTGGATCCTAAGGTCTTCTATGTTTAGTGTGTAAACATTATCTTGCCTATGGGTAGAAAGAATAAACTCTTCCTTGGATTGTGTACTAAACAGTGATCATTCCTAAAATTCACATGGTAACCTTTATCACATAATTGACTTATAATAATAAGGGTGTGCTTCAGACCCTTAACAAATAAAACATTTGAAATCAAAGTTTTTCCAAGACGAACAATGTTACCTATACCAATAATTTCTCCCTGATCATTATCTCCGAAAGTTACTTTTCCTCCTTTCATCTTGATAATCATTTCAAATAATTTTTTATACCAGTCATGTATCGGGAATATGCACTATCCATGTGCCATGTATTATTGTTGGTACTATATTTACTTTCCTTAAAACAAGAGTGTTAGACTTTTGGAATCCAAACTTTCTTGGATTCGGAAACAACAGAAAGAAAATTTTAGGAATCCACATTTTCTTTGAAAAATAAGCATTATGAAAACCTAAAGACTGAGTTTTTTTTAAGGAACAATTTTTTTCCCAATGCCCACCACACTGACACTTAGTGCAGAATGGAGCACTTTGAGGTACAAAATAATTATTACTAAAAATTGGTTTTGAATGAGTATAACCAAATCCATAATTATATTTAGAGTTTGAATTTGGGAATACATATTATCAAGGTTTTCCTTACCTAAGGTAAAGTTTGAAAAACACTTCCTCAAGGAAAATATTTATTACTTTAGCCTAATAACTAAGTTTTTATCCTTAAAAACGTTAGTTTTAGCACTAATGTTATCCTCAAAAACATTTTTCTTAGAAATTACATTTTCTAGATCCTTGGAAACTTTATCATTCTCAGAATTAACTTCTTTAAGTTTTTATGAAATAATTTCAATGTAAAGGGTTTTCTTATAAAGATATTTAGAAAGATCTGATATTTTCTAATTAAGAATAGAAATCCAAGAATTTTCCTTATCATGATTTTTCTTGACTTTAGAATTTTTATTCTCAAAGAGTTTAGAAAACCTAGAAACTTCTTCATAAGTTGGTAAAGTATTATCTTCATCAGAAAGAAAATTATTCATCTAAAGATTCATAATATTTACTATCATTATAATTAGTATTCAAGGATACATTGGTTATTGATTTAATATGTATCTTGGCAAGTAAACCAAGATTCTTCTGTCCAGAAGATTCTTACTTTGAGGATCATTCAGAAGAGTCACCACTACTGGAACTCCAGGTGTCATTGGCTTTCAAAAATTTATTAGATTTATCCTTTTAGTACTTATTTCTATTCCTTTTAGAATGATTTTCCTTTCTGTCTTTTCTATTAAGCACAGGAAAATCTGACCTTATATGCCATGCTCTTTTGCATTCATAACAAGTAACTTCTGAGTATTTCTTGTCCTTTATTTCTTTCTTATTGTATCTATACTGAAAGTCTTTCTTCCAAAATATATTTTTCATCCTTCGAGCAATATTATCTAGTTCATTCTCAGAATTTTCACATTCACTAGATTCAGATAAAACAATGACCTTCTTAGATTTAAATATTGTAACTCTCTCACGATTCTTGGATTTCATATGATTTAAAGTAGTTGTAAAAGAAATACTTCAATTTCTATTATTCTTCTTATTTAGATCATCATATCTTTTTGTTCTAGTCTCATGTTGAAGAAGAGTTCCAAAAATCTCTTCAAGAGTAATCTGTGAGACTTTCATATTCCCATCAATAGTTGTTCTCTTGGATTCCCACTCATTAGGTATGATATCTATAATCTTGTATGCAAGTGCCTCATCATCTAAACCTTTTTCACCCATGGATTGTAGACTATTAACAATGGTCATAAACCTCTATTGTATATTACACACTGGTTCTTCATAAGGAAATCAAAAACCATGATACTCAGCTCTGAGCATAGCTTTTCTTGTTTGGATAACTTTGGAAGTTCCAAAATGAGGAACCTCCAATTTCTTCCAAATACAATTTCTAGCTTCATAAGAAGAAATTTGGCTATATATATTCATTTTCATGGAACACAAAAAATTATTGTGTACCTTATAGTTTAGTTTATATTTTTACTTTTCTTGATTAGTAAAAGTTCTGACTTTCTTATCAGGAATCTTGTAATCTTCAGTAAGAATAAAAAAAATTCCACTCTAGTAATAATAACGAAATTCTTCATATGATCACTCCAATATTCATAATCATTACCATCAAATATAGGTGGTCTAGTAGGTTAATGATTTCCATTCTAACCAACATTCATTCCTGACATCTAAAATAAAATATCTTTTCACAAAAACTTGTTAGTAATAATAGTTTATAAACAAGGATAAAAATCCTAAGCATGGAAAATATAGAACAAAGAAAAACTTGAGAAAGAAAAATTATTTGTGAATATAACTATATCAAAGACCTACTTTGATAATAGTTTATAAACAAGGATAAAAATCCTAAGCATGGAAAATATAGAACAAAGAAAAACTTGAGAAAGAAAAATTATTTGTGAATATAACTATATCAAAGACCTACTTTGATACCAATTGGAGGATTGAAATTAAGAATATAGATTCTCAATATACAATAGGGGTGAATTGTATCAATTAAAAATTCCTTTGGAACTTTTGAAGTTGATATAAAACTTTCTATTGTTTAACAAGGTTAAACATGGTAAATTCACAAGACCTATTAATTTTAGAAACTTGCTACATTCCAAAAAAATTGTTCTGGAAATGAAACTTAAAAAAAATTACAAGGAAAAAGATTCAACCTTAAAGAGTATAGAATCTCACTAATCAGAGTATACAAGTATAAGAAAGTATAAGATAGTTATACTTTTCCTATTAATCAAAATGCAGTGGAAGACAAACATGAAACAATACAAGTAACAATTAAGAAATATTTTAACCCAAAGAGTAGAGAATCCAAAAACCTTGGATAAAGGTCTCTTGATTTATACTTTCAAGAAAGTCTATCTTACCCATGCCAAGGTAAGCCCTTGATAAGAATATCAGAGTCTGTCATGTTATCCCTGCAATCCCTAGAACTTCAAGGTAGTCGGAACCTCTGTCTTCCATATGAATGAAGTCCTAAAACTGTATGGTAGTCGGCACCTCTATCTTCCTATCCCCGGAAGCCCTCAATTGTACACAACAACAATCAGAGTTGCACAAATAAATATGAACAAGATGTTCAGTATGCACAAAGCATGAGATTCTCCCTCTCTAGAAATCACTTCAGCAGTATGTAATCTCCATATTTATCAACATGTGTAGTATTGAGCTCGTTCAAATAAAATCATATTTATAGGCGCGTTTCTAACGGTCGTATCCTTCATCCAATGGTCATATTTTTAATTGAATTTTGGAGGGACCTATACACATGTCACTCAAACAACAGTTGTTTAGAAACAGAATACACGACATCGTTTTATAACTATAACAAGGGTATGTAAAATAAGGTTTCTCAACCAAATCCACTTTTGGAGTCTAAGGAAAAATAAAATTTAGAGTCTAAGAAAATAAACAATTGAAGTATATATTACAAGGTTATTTGAATTATATTTTTCAAGGAATTAGGAATCAGAATTCTGTAGACTTTAGAGTCTGAATTATGAATAATTTGGAACCTAAATTATAAGGAATTAGGAACCTAAATTATAAGAAACTTGGAACCTAAATTATAAGGAATTAGGAGTCTGAATTATTAAGAATTCAGAGTCTGAATTATATGGAATGTGGGGTCTGAATTTTGAGGAATTTGGAATCTAAATTCTGAGGAATTTAGAGTCTGAATTCTAAGGAATTCAGAACCCGAATTCTAAGGAATTTGGAGTCTGAATTCTAAGGAATTCAGAACATTAATTCTAAGGAATTAGGTGATGGAATTTCAAAGAATTTGAAGTCTGCATTTTAGAGAATTTGGAGTCTGAATTTCATAGAATTCAGAGTCTGAATTTCAAAGAATTCGGAGTCTTAATTTCAGAGAATTCAGAGTCTGAATTTCTGAGAATTCGGAATCTGAATTCGGATCCTGAAAACAAAATATTCTATATCTAAGTACTTATAGAATTTCAAGGTTTTAATTATGAAATCTAATTTTCCACTTAGGAATAAAAATAGTTATATTTAGAGATACTAAAATATGAACAATGAAAAATAGGTAAGGATAAATTTTCCTTGGGGAAGGAAAATTTTCTTTGATAGGAAAAATCTTAGGGAAAATGAAATTTTCCTTAAGACAGGTTGTTTGTGATTTTCAAAACATGAAGGAATGAAAAAGTTATAAGGAAACCTTATTGACTCAACATATATAAAGGGGGGAAATGAAAGGAAAAAAATAATTTATAAATGTAAATATATGATAATATAATTCTCAAGTTCTTAGAGATATATCATAATATTTATTCATAAAAAATATAATTATAAAACATATTGATGAACAATGATATTGTATCATAAAACCCTTACCACATTGGTAAATTCTAAATTGTAAGTCTCATGAATAAAACAAAATTATATAGATATTTATAACCTATAATATTATGTTTAATAATCATAAAATAAATTTTTGGGTAGTATATAAAATATAAAAAATAAATACGTGGTGAATATGGTGTGCTTCCCAGAGAAATAAAAGTGGGCTGAAAATCCCTTACATCAAGTCTCGAATTTCCTCATACATGGTCAAACTATCTTTATAATAAATATTATTTTATCAGAAATATGTTCTTGAACCACACTCATACATATCATCCCATATATTATTTATTAATAACCTTTTTCCAACCATTTATTAACAATTCTTAATCCAATTCGCTTTTAGGGATGATAACTCCTTTATTTTCATTTATGTTTTAGTTTGGTATTTTTTGTCCATGTACATTGATTATAGTTGTATAATATATAAAATATTAATAATGATATAAATATCATATTAATGATTTATTTATATATATAAGTATTCATAAAATTTATAAATGGAAAAAATTAACTACAACGTTCATGGAGACGGTAGACCATACATACGCATGAAAATTGTTTCCAATTTTTTCAAAGGATGGAAATAAATAAAGGAATATAATAATTAAACATTACATAATAATTTTGATATAAAATATAACATATATATTCATTAAATACATCCTTATTACCATGCATTTAAAAATAAAATAAAAATTGTATCATATCACTTCATGGAGTCGGTAATCCACAGGTACACACGAGCGGCGTTATCCTTTTTAAATAAATTTAATGGATAGAAGGTAGATGAGATATTATAATTATATAATTATAATTATTTTATAAATATCATATATATATATATAAACTTTAAATCTATCATGATATCCTTCTCTGAGAGGTGGTGATGGAAAATGAATTACATCGTTTTGTGAGGCGGTAGCCCTTCGGACACACAATCAACAGTTTTATTTCCCATATGATGGAGTATGAGATAGAGTTAAGTTATGAAATTAAAATAATAACATATTATTATATTTTAAAAACAAATTTTATAATATCATCAGGGTTGCATAAGAATTAATGTATGCGAAAGAATAAATAAAATAAAAATACTCGGTTAAGGATGATACATTTTCATAAGATAACCTATTTAGGTTTACACCAAAAGAATTATTATGAAGGTTTAATAATCAATAAAAGGAATATGATACATGGTTAGGGAATTAAGGAATATATTTGGGAAGTTATTGGGTGAACCAAAAGGTTTTTTAAGTTTAGTGAGAAGAGGGGAGGAGGTGTTCTTTTATAAGTGAGGGGGGAAACCCACTTGTAAATTTCATAAACGAATATAAAATGATAAAGTAATTAACAAGAAAAATGATTTAAAATGGCCATATATTGGAATGTGAGATAATATTTTTTCTCAAAATGAACATCTAATTGGATATATACAAGTTTAATAGGAAAACTAACCCTTATGTTTTGGTTTAACCCACGGTAAACCCATTTTAACATTACTTATGGTAATTAATTTTTATTATTTTTACTAATAATTTTGAAAGAAAGGTAATTTGGACTTATTAAATAATATTAATTATTATTATTACATATATTAAATCCATTTTACCAAATTCTATTCAATTAAGTGTAAGAATTTAATTTAAAACTAAACCTATGAACATGACAAAAAATTGGTTTTCTAAACAAATAGTTTTCATAATATAAAAAGTTTTTATATAAAAATTAAATATTATTTTTATTTAAATTAAATAAATATTATTAATATTAATATAATTGAACTAATTTTTCTTTTTATCCATTTTAAAATAGTATGAAAATTTGTAAATGCTTTAAATGAAAATGTTTTTTTAATAAAAAATAGTTGTTTTCATTATTCATCGAAAAAATTAATCATTTTTAAAAAATTATAAAAAATCACTCTTATAAAAATTTGACATGTCTATTTAAAAAAAATTAAAGTAAATTTTATAAAATTGGAAAAAATAATTTTAAAAGGTGTACGCAAAACACAACGAAACAAATTTTTAGAAAAATACAATTTTTCTCTTCAAAATATTTTTATTCATATCCCATGCCTAGAAAAATAATATATTAATGGTAAAACATTTTATTGAATATATAACTTATAAATTTAAATAAAATAATTCATTAATAGTGAAAATTTTAAATTTTCTTGATAAAAACACATTTCATGCATAAAAATAATTTTTTAGAAAAACATTTATTTTACTCTAAAATGAATTTTATTTTAAGTATTAATCAATAGATAAATAAATAATTTATTTTATTCATGTTTAAACCATATAATTATCTTAATTTTATTTGTTCAATTTATACTCTCCAACTAATTTTTTATGTTATAATGGTATACTATATTTCGGTCCACTAAATCTCGGTGTTACATGAATTGAAAGCTAGCAATGGAATTAAATTTATTGGAAAAAATATATTTGATAAAATATTTATGTGTTACCTGATCAACATATAACATCTTATCACCCATTTTTGAATAATCAATTATTAAAATATTTGTTCTAGGTGAAAACTATTTCATTTTTCATACATGTTTCGATTAAGAAATTTTATTCCTTGTAATTTGATCATAGTTCCATCATTTATAGAATAATAATAATTTCATTTATATATTATTATTAAATAATATCACTGATATTAAACATTACTTAATAATTAATGTCAAAAACATTATATCATCTCTCATATAGGTGTAAAGTAGACCTCAACAAGAGCATGTTATGAAGATTTAATGGGTAAGAACATGATAAGTATAATATAAATATAACATTTACATAATATTATTCATTTGATAGGTATTATATCTATTTATTATATAAATTTTTTTATTAATATATAACAGTAATATATTCAAATTGAAATATAAAACTCATTTATATAGTAGTTAATACACATGAACGAGCAAAAAATTCACTTCCCATTTGATGGAAAGGAGGTGGAAAATGGTTGTCCTATAATAATAATAACATATAATTATATTCCAAATACTTTATTCATTATGTTAGTATATATAAAATAGATTTAATGGAAGTATAAGAAGAAATAAATGTTAAAATATTTGGTAAAGATGATTACCTCTTTTTTGAGCGACCTCCTTTAACTTTAACCATAAGCCTTCTTAGGATACTCCTAGGAGAATAATATAAGCTCAAAAATAAATATAAGGAATGTAGAAATTTTTTTAGGTAGGTATTGGACAATATATAGAGATAAAAGTTTGTGAATAAGGGAGGAGAATAGGTTCCCTTTTATAAGTGAGTGGAGGGACATGCATGGTATTACATATAAGATTTAAATAATATGAAGTAATTTTCTTGTAAACGTGGCTCTAAAGGGACATTAATTTGAATGTAAGATAATATAATGTCGAAATACCTTCAACCAATAATATTTTAATATGATTATTTGGAATTTTACCCTAATCTATTTAGTTAAACCCCCATTAACTCATTTTAATTATTACCATGATAAGAAATTTTTAACTAATTAAGGGTCATTAAAGTAATTATAAAATTTCTATATTGCACATAAATAGACCATTTATGATTGAATAAAAAATTTATCATCCTCTAGAGTCAATATATAATTATTATTCATTAATAATTATTTAAAATTAATTTTAAAACATTAAATAAAATTTAAAGTTTTTTCTTGACTATTCACAAAACTCAACTCTAAAGGCATTGAGATATAATTGTAATTTAAATATAAATATGCACACTATAAATAATATATTATGAATACCAATTATATTCATGGAATATCTCTATTGATCAAAATCATATTACTTTTAATGTTTTGAAAATCATTTACTTGATTTTTTTAATTACTTGCACGGGCACTACATTGGCATTCTGTAAGTATTATAGGTAATTATATCATCAATAAAAATTAAAATTGAATTAATTTAATAAAAATAATGTATTCATATTTCAAAAAACTATTTATAACTAACCTTAAAATCTTTTTATCCCATTGATAATATTTAATTAAAATTTAAAGAATGATGGTTATAATTTTTATTTACTGTTTACTTAACATAATATGAAGGTTGTTATCAAAGAAAAATGGAACCAAGTTTCAATATATTCAAATATTTTCAATTTTTATATTTTTAGATAGCTTATACTCTTATAAGGGGGAATTTTTTAGTTGATTCACTAATTAGGAAAACTCCAGCGTATGTGGTGTAGGTGGATAATAGTTACTGGAAGATGATAAAACATTTAGTTTATATGTTCATTTAAATTTAGAAGTATTAGGGTAGGGAGACCCTAATATATCTAATTAATACCACCTCACTCCTCAAGAGAGTGAATAATATTAATTAATCAGATTTGGAGAGCATGGTGAAGAGGGAAATTAGATATGGTGGGGTGCTTCCACCAAAATGATACCTTGATGTTTATGAGGTTCTTTACGTCTAATGTTGGGATGTGATACCTTCTATCATGTACAAGGAGGTGCTTTCGGATTCACGTGACTTTTGATAGGATATTAACATATGGATTACCAAGATGAAAAATAATATACACAGGCTATATAGATAACATGGGATGAAGAAATACATAATGGGGTTTATTTCAAAATAATTTACATATTACTTATTATTATGTCGAGTCTCATTATAAACCTTTCAAAGCATATCTAGTTAATTATAATGAGATTAAATTTTGTACAGAGTATGAAGAATTTATATGTATATTGAAGATGTTGTCCTATTGAGTTTGATTTTAGAAAACTAGGTTTTTTATATGTCTCTCTACATTGGGAACACTAGCATATTTTTTGGAAAGCAAATTTGGTGCCTTGGTATATAATTCAAATAAGGCTATTGATATGTTAGGTAATATGGAGTACCAATTACTATTTCCATATATTTTCCATGTTATACCTAATTTATTTCATGTATCTCAACTCAGGAAATACCACCCCAATACTTCTCATAAGATTAATATTGATGACATCATGTTTTATCATGATGTGTTGATTAAGGAACCACTAATTGGTATATTTGTTTAGATCCAGATGAATTTTCATAAAAAGGAAGTCCATATGATGTGTGTCTAGTGGTATCATGAACATATCTTGGACCATAATTGGGAGTGGGAGTCATATATGTAGGCTATATGGTTGAATGTGTTTGCTAAAGATGCATGGTGATTCTTCATGACACATATCGGGGACAAGATTCCATATTTGGGGATGTTGTAACACCCCAAATTCATATGGGGTATATCCTTGATCGATTTTATTCTTAAAAACTTGTATTTATAGGTTTATGTTCTCTTTTAGGTGTTGGTGGGGGACCCAAGGGTTGATTCTGGGGGTTTTCCTAGGTTCCAAATGAAAATATAGTACGTATTAAAGATCATGCCCTATCCTAGGGAATAGTTCCATAGTGAGTGACTAATGTAAGATTAATGTCTTATATAGTTTTATGGTTTCATCATGTATTGAAGAAATTGCATCATGGTGTAGCTTGTGTAAGATTTATTTTTTCATTGTACAGAGAAACCACATAGTTCTCTACAGATTTATTTCAAAGAAAAGGATACGAAAATGCATCCTTATATCTAGTGAAAGATTATATTTTCTTTGTGGTTGGTGGGTCATTTGGTAACCCCATAGGTTATTCCAAAAAGGCCTACTCAAGGGTGAGGTATCATATAGTAACACTCCAAGGTTGTTCCATAAAGACCAACTAATGGATGAGGATTGTGTCATGAAGGAGGGATGTTTCATGAATCCCCAACTGGTGGGAAGTAATTGCACTATGAGGGGAAGGATCAGGACTTAACATAACCTAGGTCAGGGTAAGTAGGGTTTTATTCTTAATGAGTACAAGGTGTTTCACTATGGACAAGGAATCCACGCCAAAATGTATTCCCTCATAGTGCAATTTCATCATATACATTATGGTCACACTATAATGAAAGTTGTGTGATGTTTTTTAAAATAAGGAAATTAAATGGTTTAAATATTAAAAACATGTGAAATATTTCTTTCTACATTTTTCTCAGTAGCAACACCCTTATCCCCCTTTCTCATTTGGTTTCTTCTCCCTTCACCTTGGGGTCTTCTTTATTAGTTTCCATAATTGAGTATCCTTTATTTTGGGGGATAGCTAGAGGTAAGTCTTTCACTTCTCCTTGACATATTCTAAATTTCTATTATTATTTCAAAAAAAATCTGGTTTTCCCTATTTTAGAAATTTTTATTGGTTTCTTTATTCCTTTAAAATTGATTCAAGTAACCAAGTGATATTTAATGGGAATTATTCTATTGTATCAAGGTAGGTGGTACTTAATTAGTCCCTATGAATTATTCTCATTTCATGATATGTGTGATATAATGTATCATCACTCTTGTGTGATTGAATTATAATTTAATTTAAAGGGCTTCCCCTTACCCTGATTGAGTAGGTTAATGATGTTTAGGTCCTTGATGGACTCTTGGCTTGTTATCCTTTGATGTAATATCAATTAATGTCCATTCTCTTGATTTAATGTGAGCTGCAATTTTATGCTTGAGACCCCATGGGGGATCGATTGATTTATTTTGTTGTACTATGTACCTAGATTGATACCCTTATCCTCTTTGGGTAGAGGATAGGTATATAAATAGAATGGGTAAACATATTCTTGGAATATATGGGATTAGTGAGTTTTCGTATATATTTTTTCTAGTTAAATTGGACTTAGGGTGAATGTTCTTAAACCACATGTTTAAATGAAATCAGGTAAATTTACCTTAGGTTGAGACTTTTTAATCATTGAAGCATGAACAAGGCTAACATAGAAACAATTTAATACATGTTAGAAGAGTTTCAAACCTTAAATATATTTTTATATATTTTTTTGATTAAGTTTTTTATTATACCTCTAATTGAAATTTTGTGTGTGTAAAGGATATTATTCCCCTGAATGGTGAAGAAAGAAATTTTCATTTTTATATTAATAGAAGAATATATATCATACCAATTGATTAAAATGTAATTTTATGATTAAATTCATGTCCATGGTATTTTATACATGATTTCATTTTATAAAGTAAAATAATGATACATTGAGCATATAAGATGACGACACAAGTATGCATATTTTTTATGAGATATTTTTTAGAAAAGGTTTTATATTACACAATAGTACTCAAATAAATGTTTTTCTAGTTTCTACAATAACTCATTTCTCTTTGGATTACCAAGTGTTTTACTAGATATTAATCTTAGGATTTAAGTAAGTTTATTTATTACCATTTTGAAATTGGTTGAGAGGGTCACACGCCCTGTGTATCCATAATTTCATTAAATAATATTAAGTTTGGGATTGAATTTATTTTATGATTTATATAATATTATTTATTAAATTGAAAGTTTATTATAGAAATTCTATCATAATGTGTTCAAGTTTTAAATATATGAGTTGAATTTTACATTTTGCTTAATTATTCAAAAGATAATAAATATTTATTTATTTATTCCGAGATTTAGTGAGTAGAGTAAAGTAATTATTTATTTAATTTACATGAATACACAAAATAAATAATTATTCACAAGTTTAATAAATATAATATTTAATGGGAGGATATGGATCAAGATTAATGATTTCATAAAAATGACATATTTTATTTAAAATCAATTAAATAAATATCAATTTAATTATTTAAGAAAATATATTAGAATGAAAACGTGTCATGGGAAACAATACTATTAATATTATTATATTTTATGTCAGTAATAACATGGAATAAAAAAGATAATAAGGGTTATTATAAAATTATCATAATTTAATCTTAATTATATATTCCTAAATATATAGTTTTCAAATAATAGATGTGTTGACATAATTGATATATCCTCTAGAATTATCTTAATCCCTGGATAGATATTCTTTCTACCTCCCTTAATTAATAACTCAGAGAAAAGAAAATATAACTTTGTTCTAATTGACAGTCAATAATGTAAATCACTTTATTCTTCCAAGATAGAACTCGAGATATCAAGAACATTGATTAGAGATTTCTAGAGAACATGTTGATAGGTTTAAATAAATCCTCGATTGCATTCCCTATGGGGATGAAAATAGAAGAAGAGTAGTGATGGAATATTTATCAAGGAAGAATACCATATAATAGCTAATTATTAATTCCAATTAATCATAAATTAAATGTGTATGATTGCATTTACGAAATTCAAGGTGAGTTCATCTTGTTTTCTATATTGATCCATTGATTCTAATTAAAACCCAAAATTGTGATCCCACCAAATTCTTCTATTATGCCTAAATAACTTAAAGTGTTATCATGTTAGTAAAATTCTAATTTATAATTATTTATAATTATTTTGATCAATTTCATGAATTGGTTTATTAGTTTTCATGTTTAGTTTTAAATTTTTATTTCAATGGTTGAGACTATGTGTAATTATGAATTAGTATAGACCAAAAATGCTAAATCATGTGAAGAATTATAAAAGATCCCATCTAGAGGAGTGGAGGTAACGTTCCACATAACATTGTTACATGGTGTGTAACAAAAACCACACAATGTGTTATTTTTTTTTATGCATGAGGTATACATAGAATAAATCGTTTCACATCATGTGGATCAGTAAATGACATAATTAAATTTTATGTATTGACTATCAGTATGGTATGTGGGATAATAAGGAATTCACTGTGTGTAGCTAGTTAGTACACGTCGTGTAACCATGAATATGATAAATTTCATGTAAATCATGGCACATCGTGTGGGGAAATAGATCATGCAATTACACTTTTCTATGAATGTTATCCTAAAACATGGCATTAAAAAGACTATAAAACATGTATTTGGCATACACATTGTGAGATACATGTCACTTCACACCAAGTACACACCAAGTGATTTCCTACATGTCATGTGGGTCAATTTGTGGTGTAATTACTAATCACATATTGAATACAACTACACAACATGTAACTATTGTTTACATGTTGTTTACTACACATGCACTCTAGTGGCACACATCGCATAAATTAATACCATGTAATGTTTTCATTCAAACTAGGAAGAGTATCAGAACAACATGTAATATATATCATGACATACCATGTAGTATGTGAAAAATTACGTAAACGTCTTGTGATATATTACTTTGTAGGAATAGGATTTTAATATTATACTACAAATACACACCATGCAACCTCTAAAGTACACACTATATAGATAATTATTTTAAATTAAAAAAATTATTTACTTAATAATAATTAATGAGATTATTAAAATGTCTCAAGGAACCAAAAATTAGTAACATTTATCATAAATAATTTACTTATTTATTAAATTAAATTAAACTTAATTATAATGATTTTAAAAAATGATAGGGATACTAAATATGATTTTTGTTGCATGTTTTGAGTGACCATAAGCTTTGACCAACCTATGTATTTATTATAATTATTTACTTAATTTAATTATTTATTACATTGTTTATTATGAGATGATTATTATTAAATTAAATATGGTGATATGTGAATCATCCATTCCTTCTTCATTATTTATGGGCATGTGTGTCCAGGGATTATTTTATGTAACCCTAAACCCAATATCCCCTCTCTTTATTGTGAGTATAAATTTTTAAAAGAGAGTATTTCCATCATAAATTGGATGTCTAGGATCTATTTCAAGATGGATCTAGACAAATAGATACATAGTAGAAAGGTGAATTGTTATAAATTAAGCTAAGCTAGGGGTTAAGGAGTTGTTTCCTCTAGGTTCGAGGTTGGTTTATCACCACTTGATAAACCAGCTATTAGATAAATTTCATGATCACATCAAATATTTTTTTATTTAATATTTTATGGTTATTTTAATATTAATGTGATTCATGGTGTTTTTAATTGATTAAGAACAATTATATATTATAAATAAATTACCAACCATGATAAAATAAAATAAAATAAAAATAATAAGTTTAAATAATTTAAAATATCTAATAACTTATCAAAGTTCCAAAAAAAGAAATAAAAAGGATAAAATAATATAATATATAAATGTAATATTAATTTATATATAATATTTTGTCCTACATGGTTTAAAATAATTTAACTCTCATATAAATTTGACAAGCATGTGAAGAATAAAATAGAGAATATTTACTTATAAGTTAACAAAAACCCATCACCTAAAAATATTAAGACATCAAACATCTTCCATAAATTGAGTAATAAAACAAACATAGTTAAAAGTTTTGTTTTGGACCTCCTTAGGATTCCTTAAATTATTTGGGAGTTTTAAAAAAATTCATTGGTCAACTTGACCATGTTATCATCAAGAGTAGTTACCCTAGAAATAATTTGTGTAACGTGGAGGAAAGTGTTTAGGAAATACAAGTGCAGGATTTAATGATTTTGTATTCAAATAAATATATCTAGGAGGCATGAGTTAATGTGGTTTCATGGGGAATAATACAAAAATACCTTCAAATAATTTTGTAATTACTTTATTTAGGTTATGAGAAGGGAAACATGGATCCTTAACACTATAATATTAGATAAACTAGATATTTCTAAATCCAACAATGAGGGTTATTGGAATTTCATAAAATTGGGCAACACTTAATTAAATTTTTAATTACATCATAATTGATAATAAAGAAAAATTATGAGATCTAGTATTTTTTAAAACAAATAGTAAGTAAAACTGGGGAATAGCTATAATAATTTTAAATTGAATTAATGACCACACCAATAAAAATGTATGAGTGATGAAAGTTATTATGAATTTTAATACTATAGGAAAAATTGTTTTAAAAGATGGAATTTCATATTCCTAATCTCCCACAATAGTGAGTGAGTGAAAGTCAGAAGGATGGATTAAGGAGGAACATCGAATATACATCATAAGTCCAATGCATTATGTTTTTAATTATTTCTAGTGATCTGAAGTAGTAACATAAGGACATGGGCAGATACACCATCATAAATCACCTATAGGAACATCATATTGAGAAAGAAAAATAAAATTATAAATATATAGTGATCAGTTACTAAATATAATGAATCATATTGATCAATTATTGAAGTCGGGTTCTATATGGATAAAAAATATCCATAAAATTTTTAAAATAAATAAATTTTACAATATAAAAGAATATTTCACCTTTATCACCCATATTATAAATTTTTATTAAACTTTGTAAAATAAATAATGTGGAGAAAAAATTTAAAAATATTTTGACTATGGTTCTCCAACTTGATAATGATATGTGGGGGTTTGGTTCTTTAATCCTTGTTATGAAAGAATTGAAGGAAACTGTTGAAACACCAATGGAAAGATCTGAGTTATTTGTTCTAATACAAAATCCATCAAAGAAAAAATATAAAGGGGGTGATAAATAAATATGATTCTATTTTCATCATATGTGGAAAAAAATTAACTAAAATATTAGTTTTAATAAATTAAATATGAATCAATTAATAGATTATACTTTAGGTAAGTTCATAATTTTATATTTAAAATTTATTTCTCACTGGTGTTAACTAAAATATGTGATAAAAATATTTATATCAAAATATGGGAACCACAGAAGATAATAAATATTACAATAGTGAAGTAAATATTAATGTTCTTACTAGATATTAACTCCTAACTCAACTAAATAATACTGTAACTTCTCTTTTACAAGTGGAAGGACTCTTATAAATCTATTTTTTTATTAGTAGTTGCCAAACATTTATCTTGATATGGAGTTTTTAACACAAGGAAACATTATTTCATGTTATAAATAAATGTTGTTAAGGTGTACTATACTTAATTAATTGTATAATTTCACTTGAATCATAGATCACCAATGTCAACAAATAATTATGATTACAAAATACAAGTCTCGAATAATATCCAATTGTTGAATGACAATTATTTATTAAGTAAACAATTGAAGTAAATTTCATTGATATATCTAGAAGGGTCTTTGGACTCTTTATATTATAAACTCTTATGTATTTGACATGATTACTTAAAAGGTTTTAAGATAATGAATTTTTTTGACAATAAAAACGTAATAATGGAATCATTCTTTTGGAACCAATTTAGAAATATATGTGTGATATATTCTAAGTAAAATCTAGATGTATTTTTATTTAATTCATGACATTCGTTTAATATATTTTATAAATTTAAAAATGAATGAGAGAATATATTTTTTATAATATAAGATATACTTTATATTAGTGAGCTAAATAAAATCTTAACAAAGCATTCATCAATCATCAAAATATAGATTGGAGTTATTCATAAACTCATATTACCTTATACACATTAGTGTAGTGATGTTGGTAAAAGGAGGGCTGATATGGAGGCTTATAAGTATTATATATCATTTAATATTCCTTTCAACAAATGAGTTGCAAATAGTGGTATTAATACATAAACCATATTAAAACCATAACAATTTATGGATGGAATATAAGTAATAATATGAAAGAAATCCATTATTTCACAAATTCATGTGTTATTATGGAAAACAAAATTGGGATTATTTTAATAATAAAAATTCATGAATAAAAACACAATGTTCATCTTAGTTATTTATCCTAAGTCTCCAAGTATATCATGATAATTTCTATGATAGAAAATTTATTACTTAACTGAATAACTATGATTCTATAAGAGGGAAGTACATATGTAAAATAATGTACTTTTGTGAGGTAAATCACTGTTTAAATTTTGGTTACATGTCATTTGTTTGGTTAATTAAGTGGTTATTGGGTGTGTGGAAAGTTTTATGGGTTCTCTAGTGGTGAGGAACAGAAAAAGGAAGAGATAAGAGGCCAAACATGGAGTAGCACATGGTTGGCACATGATTAGTACAGACCGTGCACCTAGATAGGGAAATCGTGTGGCTAAACCCCCTTTTAGATAGAGGCTAGTGAATAGTCGCCGCAAAGTTTTCTAAACCATGTGTGTTCTTCCATGAAACTATTAGGCCTATCCCCTCTTGGACAAAGGGATCAACATGGTTGGTACACGATTTTTTCAACCATGCAGACAAACCATGTGACCCTTAAAAGGTGGGAAATTACAATTTTTCATCTTTTTAATTAAGGTTTCTAGGATTATTTTCTCCCAAATTCCTCCTCTATTATATTGAGTGATGAATCAAACCCTAATAGACCTCCAATTCATGATTCTCTTTGGATTATTGGCCATTTAGAGAGAATTTTTGTGCGAATTGAAGATCCAGAATATTCTAACCCTAATCACTATTTCTTTTTAAATATTAGGGTTTATAGAATTTTTATAATTATTCTAATACCCTAAAACCCTAAAATTTCTGTAAGATTCATAAATTTGGTCTTTAATTGGTGTTTGAGTTCGAATCAAGGGTAGTGGTTGAAAAGGTGTTCATCAACAGACATGAGGTAGGTTGTATTAAACATTTTGCACATAGTCTTGATGTTTTATATGTTTATTTGGTTGTGCTGATGTCTTTAATTGTTTTGTTACAATATATTTTAATATAGAAAGATATTTGGGCCATATATTGAGTTGTTTGACCCTTTACGGACCTCATTGGGTTCTTTGATGATGTGATTACAAACATAGGATTACCCAAGAGGTAAGTTGAACCCTTGAAAATGGTGAAATAAATTTTATTGAATATAAATAGGGGTTATTATAGGAGATAATGGGTTTAAAATTATAATATGGTATGTGGGATTAGTTAAATGTTAAGTGGAATTGGTTATATGTTGAATTTTGTGAAATTAATAAGGTGTTAATAAAATGGTTTAAATAATACATTTGTATTTTAATATAGTTATGTTTTTCTTATGTTATGGAAAATGAAGATTTGAAAGTGGGTAATGTTTCAAAAGGAGGTCTTGACTACAATGTGATTTGAAAGTGTTTTTCCTATGAAATTTGAAATGATGATTTTAAATGGGGGTGTGGCCCCTTCCTTGTGAAAATTTTAAATGGTTGTTATGAATGGTTAAAATTTAAATGAAACCCTTAGGGATTTTTTAGTTTTAAAATAGGG